>CAMRHE010000217.1:0-659500 GCA_947044405.1 Leptodactylus fallax | reverse complement strand
ATTGGGAGCCGGGCGACGAAGGGGCCTCATCGTCATCAGGAGAAGAGGGTTGCAGCTTGCGCATGAGGCAGCGGGGGAGTCAGCAGGGTGGCAGCAGTGTGAGGTCGGGAGCTAAACATGCCCGGGGTAGACCACCCGATTCTCAGCAGCCTACCTGCCCGGATACAGTGGTGCAGGGGTTCACGGAGGTAGTGGCGGTAACAGTCAGTTATTGCGGAGTGTTGGGGTAAAATCACCTACTCGGCGGTGTGGTCAGTTTTTTGTAAAGCTGCCGGGGGAGGTGAACATGGCCATATGTTCAATCTGTGGGCAGAAGGTGAAGCATGGCCAGGGTGCCAATGTTGGCACCACAGCCCTGCACCAACATATGCAGCGTCACCATAAAGTGGCCTGGGAGAGCTGTGGCTCCAATGTGGTGGTCCAGCCTGCCGCAGCAACTGCTGCAGCACTCAGTGGCACACACCCCATTTCAGGCAGTCAAGGCTCCACCACCTCAGCTGAAGGAAGCTGTGGGTCCTTCCCATCATCTGCTGGTCGTGATGCTCCTGCTCCTTCTCCTCCTAGTCAGTCATTGCGTCAGCAATCGATCACAGAATCTATATCTAAGAGACAACAGTATGCGTGCAATCATGCAACAGTGCAGAAGCTGAATGTGCTCATGTCCAAGTTGCTGGTGCTGCAGTCACTCCCTTTTCACTTGGTGGACTCTGCACCTTTCAGAGAACTGATGGCTTGGTGGAGAGGTGGAGAGTCCCAAGCCGTCATTTCTTTACCAAGAAGGCAGTACCAGCCCTGCACAGATATGTAGAAGAGAAGGTGGGCCAGTCCTTGAGCCTGTCGGTGTCTGCCAAAGTGCACGGCAGTGCCGACGTGTGGAGCTGTAACTACAAGAACAATATATGTCATTTACGGCCCACTGGGTTAATGTGGTGCCTGCCCAGACTCACCAGCAACTTGGACAGGTGACCCAGCTTCTGCCTCCACGTTCTCACACCGTTGGTCCTGCAGAAATGTCCACCTGATCCTCCACTGTTTCCTCAACCTCCACTCCAGGAACAATTCCCAGTGCTCATCCAGCACATGTGCAGGTTACAGCGGTGTCACGCTGTTCTACACCTCGTTTGCCTGGGCGAACTGAGTCACACAGGGGAGGAACTGCTCCGTGTCCTCAATCAAGAAATGAAATCCTGGCTTTCTCCAAGAGAACTTAAAATCGGAACAATGGTGACCGACAACGGGAAGAACATGGTGTTGGCCCTGCGTCAAGGAGGGCTGAGCCATGCGCCCTGCATGGCGCACGTGTTCACTCTGGTTGTCAAGCGTTTCCTTAAGTGTTCCACCCATCTGCAAGACATCCTAAAAATGTCAAGGAAACTTTGCATGCACTTCAGCCACTCGTACACTGCCAAGCACACCCTCCTTGAGCTGCAGCAGCAGAACGGCCTCCCACAACATAAGCTGATATGCGATGTTTCCACCCGTTGGAATTCAACCCTCCATATGTTGAATCAACTATATGAACAGAGAAAAGCAATGAACGATTTCTTGATGATCCAAGCAGACAGAGGTACTCCCCTGTTTAACTTTAATGTTAGCCAGTGGCAGCTCATGCGTGACACCTGCCGTTTGTTAGTTCCCTTTGAGGAGGCCACTTTGTTAGTCAGTCGCCAGGACTATGGGATGAACAACGTCATTCCACTGATTCACATCCTGGAAAAGATGCTTATCAATCTGGCTGGTCAGGGAACTGGAGATGTGGCATCTACATCTCAAGGCCAAATGAGCCCTGTGGGGGCTGAACTAGAGGAGGAGCAGGAGCAACCAGAACAGCCAGAGGGATATGAGGAGGATGAGGCAGATGACCCAGACACACCGTGGCAGTATGCAATGGAGATGGATGCAGGGAGTCCCTCGGAGTCACTTGCGCAAATGGCCCAATGCATGCTGACTTCCTTGCGCAGTGACAGCTGAATTGTCACCATTCGGCAGAGGGTTGACTACTGGCTCTTCACCATGTTAGACCCTCGCTAACGGGGAAAAATGGGGGGCCTTTTTTACACCCACTGAGAGGGAGGACAAACTGAACTACTATAGAGACATGCTAGGTAGCAAGTTGGCCACTGCCTATCTGCACCATCGTCCATCCTCTCATATGTCCGGCCGGGGGGGCCCTGAGCGCTCAACTTGCACTGGCATGGCATCTGTGGGAGGGAGTGAGGGTGTCAGGAGCAGTATCGGCTCCATCAGCAGCAGCCTGAGCCTAGAGTCGCTGATGAGGTGCTTTCTTCAGCCACATAATGAAGAAGCTACTCATCAACAGCTAGACATGAGCAGAAGTTGAACCAGCAGGTGGTGGCATACTTAGAGTACACCCTGCCACCCGCCATTGAAGATCCGCTGGACTACTGGGCAGCCAAACTGGATTTGTGACCGCAACTGGCCAAGTTTGCCCTGGAAAAGCTGTCCTGCCCGGCCAGTAGTGTAGCATCAGAGTGGGTGTTTAGTTCGACCTACTCACTCTGCTGCCATCTCCGCACTCTGCCACTGGGTGACTGTATGGCCTCCTCATGCTGCTGCCACCTCCTCACTCTGTCATTGGGTCACTGTATGGCCTCCTAAGGCTGTTGTCACCTACACATTATATCACCTTGCCACTCTGTGGCCTGCTCATGCTGCTGCCACCTCCGCCCTCTGCCACTGGGTGACTGTATGGCCTCCTCATACTGCTGCCACTTGGTCACTGCATGGCCTTCTCATGTTGCTGCCACTTGGTCACTGTATGGCCTCCTCATGCCACTGCCACTGGGTCACTGTATGGCCTCCTCATGCCATTTTCACTGGGTCACTCTGCGTTCTCCTCATGCTGCTGCCACTGGGTCACTGTATGCCCTCCTCATGCTGCTGCCACCTCCACATTATGTCGCCTTGCCACTCTGTGGTTTCCTGATGCTGCAGCCAACTCCACATTATGTCGCCTTGCCACTCTGTAGACATATATGTGGAATCAACAGACGATGGTGAAAAAGGAGTGCGCTCTTTCACACTACAGTAGGATGTTGGGTCTCTGCACGGTTCTTTCTACCTGGCACTAACATGGACCTGTAAGGTTGGGTTCACACTTGAGTTAGATGGTCAGTTTTGGCTCCGTAACTGTCCAAATAAGTGAAGTGCGCATCGATTCTAAGTGCGACGCCTGTGATGTGCGTGTCATTCGGACTCACAGTATTGTTTGACTACCACAGTAGGCTCCCTATGCATGTTACTACAAGGCACAGTGTTCTACACCACTATACAGGCTCTCTGAAGCTAGGAAATAGGTGTTTTTTAGCGATATTCGCTGCGAAGTAATTCGGATCGAAGCAAATTTTTTTTTGAACTTCGAATCGAACTGGCGAATCAAACTTTTGAGAAATTCGCTCATCTCCACATATCACCTGTATTCTATGTTTCGGCACTATTCTGGGGATACCAAATTTATATGGTTTTATTTACATTTTAACCCCTTAACAAAAATCCAAAACTGTGCAAAAAATGTTTTTTTTATGAAAGTCACCATATTCTGACACCAGTAACTTTTTTATATTTCCGTTTGCGAGAATACATAGGGTGTCTTTTTTGCGGGACCAAATGTACTTTTTAGTTATACCATTTTGGGGAATTGCTATTGGTTTGATCACTTTTTATTCAAATTTTTATCAGAGGCAAAATTTTGGGAAAAATATTTTTATAGATTTGTAGACCGGGTGTTTTCGGACATAGGGATACCTAATGTGTATGTGTCTCAGAGTATTTAAGTACTCTTATATGTGTTCTAGGGAAAGGAGAGTGATTTGAACTTTTAATATATTTTTTTTTTAATATATTTTTTTTTAACTTTTTTTATTTTTTTTTTTGCATTTATTAGATCCCCTAGGGGTCTTGAACCCCAGGGGATCTGATCACTAATGCAATGCATTACAATGCTAATGCATTGCAAAAAAATAGAAACTAATGAAAGACAGGCCTGGGAGCCTTCGCAAGGCTCCTGGCTGTCATAGCAATGGGACACTGGCCCCGGAGCTTGCTCCTGGTGCTGGCGATCCCCGGCAAAATGGCGGCACCCGCGCGCCACCGGTAAAATGGTGCCTCGCGGGCATTAGCACAGATTGTGGGTATTAGCGCCAAGTCTCTGCTGTATAAAACAGAGATTTTTTATTGAAAAAAATATATATATTTTCGCGTCTCAATGTTAATAAAATCTGTGAAACAGCTGTGGAGTCAAAATGTTCACTTATACCCCTTGATTAAGTCCTTAAGAGGTGCAGTTTCCAAAATGGGGGTCTTTAGGGCCTTGCAAAAGCGACAAAAGCATCTAAAAATTATTCCATCAAAATGGGAAAGGGGTGGGGTCTAATATATAAGTCTTTAACCCCTTAAGGACGCAGCCCAAAAGTGTGTTAAGGACCAGGCCTCATTTTTCAAAATCAACAGTTTGTTAACTCTTTCACAGGAATTAAAATAATATGGAGGTGAAATTTAGACATTTAATTTTTTTTCAATAATACATTCATTTAGCCCTAAAGTGAGCACAGAAATACCTTACGTATGAGTGTAAACTGATGTGTGGGTGAATGGCAGTGCGCAGAAAGGAAGGAGTGATACTGGGTGTTTGAAAAAGCAAATTTTGCTGGAATACACACGAGAACAAAATTGTTGGTACCCCTCGTTTAATGAAAGAAAAACCCACAATGGTCACAGAAATAACTTGAATCTGACAAAAGTAATAATATATAAAAATTCTATGATAATGAACAAATGAAAGTCAGACATTGCTTTTCAACCATGCTTCAACAGAATTTTTAAAAAAAGAAAACTCATGAAACAGGCCTGGACAGAAATGATGGTACCCTTAACTTAATATTTTGCTGCACAACTTTTTGAGGCAATCACTGCAATCAAATGATTCCACTCCTCATGAGCAAACTACTCCAGTTGTCTTGGGTTTGAAGGGTGCCTTTTCCAGACAGCATGTTTCAGCTCCTTTCAAAGATGCTCAATAGGATTTAGGTCAGGGCTCATAGAAGGCCACTACAGAATAGTCCAATGTTTTCCTCTAAGCCATTCTTGGGTGTTTTTAGCTGTGTGTTTTGGATCATTATCCTGTTGCTAGACCCATGACCTGCGACTGAGACCAAGCTTTCTGACACTGGGCAGCACATTTCTCTCTAGAATCCCTTGATAGTCTTGAGATTTCATTGTACCCTGCATAGATTCAAGACACCCTGTGCCAGATGCAGCAAAGCAGCCCCAGAATACAACAGAGCCTCCTCCATGTTTCACAGTAGGGACAGTGTTCTTTTCAAGATATGCTTCATTTTTTCCATCTGTGAACATAGAGCTGATATGCCTTGCCAAAAATTTCGATTTTTGTCTCATCTGTCCATAGGACATTCTCCCAGAAGCTTTGTGGCTTGTCAACATGTAGTTTGGCAAATTACTTTTGTCAGATTCAAGTTATTTCTGTGACCATTGTGGGTTTTTCTTTCATTAAATGAGGGGTACCAACAATTTTGTCCACATGTGTAGGTTTCAGGTGCCATGTCTCATTTATAGAGCCCCTAGAGTACCAATACAATGGAAACCACCAAAAGTGACTCAATTATGGAAACTACACCCCTGACAGAATTTATCAAGCGGGATAGTGAGCATTTTGACCCCACAGCCGTTTCACAGATTTTATTAACATTGGGATGTGTAAATGAAAAATTAACCCCAATTTTTCACTTTTACAAGGGGTTAAAGAAGAAAAAACACACTACAGTTTGTTACACAATTTCTCCTGAACATGGGATTAACCCATATGTGGTCGTAAACTGCTGTATGGGGCTCAGAATAGAAAGAGTGCTATTTGTCTTTTGGATTTTGCCTTCACATTGTACAAACTATATTTTTTTTTATTATTCTGGTGATGTAGCCATATGAGGGTTGTTTTTTTCTGGGATGAGATGCATTTTGTAATGACACCGTTTTTGGGTGAATAAATTTTATTAACTCTTTTTTTGGTGGATTAAAAAAAACATTAATTCTAGCATTGTATTATACCTTTTAAATTTTTGCCATTCAGCGTAGAGCATAAGTAAAATGTTACCATTATTCTGCGGGTCAGTATGATTACGATGATACCGATTTTTTATTTTTTTTTATGCGATACTAATTTTGCTGACATAAATCAATTATTTCTATATCACCATCTTCTGAGATGTGCAACATTTTTATTTTTCGGTTTACAGAATTGGCTGAAGGGACAACCTGTGCTTTTTATTGGTACTGTTATGGGGTACATATGACTTTTTGATCACTTTTTATTGAATATTTTGTAAGGTGAGATGGCGAAAAATCATTACTTACGGCAGCTGTACTGACTTCCTGGCTGGAGACTGCACAGCGTGGCTACAACAGGCTAGCAGCTTGCACAGCCACAGTCTGCCCCTAAACACGCTGTATGGACTGCCATCTGATCGCCCGGCATATTGCTGGCAAACCGCATGTGTAATAGCGCAGCTAAGACACCGAATAGATCAGTCGGCAGGTACTGATGTAGTCTCAGATCAGAGACATGCTTTGGACACTGGGCCAATTTTTATCCTGTGAGAAATGTAAGTTGTTTTTGTTATGTCTGTTATGATTATTGTTTTTGTACCTGCTGTATGACACAATGTGGCCCCTCCTTTAGGGGTTGGTTACTTAGCACCATAATCCCTTAAATATACTGCATACAGGTAGTGCTTTTATCTTTTGCCACTTTATACACTTGAAGAAGGAGTATCATTCCCAAAATGCCTTTTGTGTGTTTGTGCAATAAAGACAGTTTTTGACAAGAAAGCGCGGAGGTCCATCTACTTTTTTTCTTTGGGGAGCACATCTTCCTTTTATCACTGAACTGTTTTGTTTTGTATGGATCCATGCACCAAGACGAGTAGTCCTGCTGCTTCCTGTGATAATTCCAGTATTGTTATGCTGCTACAGTGGTTGTAACTAGTCACAACCCTCAAAGGTGAGCGTTCATCTTGACCACCTATCCTTTGAAGTGCGAGTGTATTCTTACCATCTGTGGACCACTCTGAATTCTGAGCACCACCACCTACATTTCTAAACAGTTTTACGCTATGTGCCACTTGGCATATTGTTTATCTTGTTTTAGATCACATTTTGAAAATTGTAAGTTTTTCCAAATTTTCGTCATATTTCCTATTTTTTCATAAAAAAAATAAGTAAAAAATGTCAGTCAAAGTTTTCCACTAACATGAAGTACAATGTATTCTAAAACAAGCGCATGACTCGGCCTCTTAGTAATTCTACTACATGTAGGTGCACCTAATTGCAAATCTACATCAGCCAAAAAATGGTGTAGATTTGTGATATAACTCACGCCAGGTAGATTGGGGAGCCACTCCACTCGACCCACTGTCTAAAAAGGTGGTATGGGTGGTGCACAAGCTGAGCTGTGCCACAGTGCACTAAAATTCACCAAGTTGTGGTGAATTTTTGGCCTATTCTGAGGCACATACTCCTTAATAAATGTAAACCTATGTATATAGATGCAATTATAACTGCACACAATTCTTGGGCCAGAGCTGCAAATGAAACACTGATTAATTCCAGGCTATTTCTCATTACTAGCCTCATTAGCAGCAATACCTCACAGTCAGTAATGAGAAGTAATGATACATTGTGTGTCTTTCTTCCAAGTTAAAGCTTTCCAAAATTACCATATAAAGTGAAAACTTATGTTTGAAAAATGGTGCTTTGTCAGGACTTCCAAAAGTGGCTTTGATGGGAAGAAGTTAATTGAATGTAAATGCTTTTTGTAGTATATGGGTAGAACAGCAAAAGCATTCCAGTTCCATTTGAATTACACAGGTCAAATATACATAAAAACAATTTCTGAACTGCAGAGTTTAATAGCATTGAATATAATTTATGCAAATTTTGCCATTGCCATATATGTTCTTGTTAAAGACCTTATTTTGCCCTCATCTCACTGAAAAAGAGAAATTTACTGGACAAAAGTTCATTTTGCAGCAAAATTTCCTGTGGACTTGCTTATTGGTCCTATGTGAATCTATGGGGAATCATCTCATTAAATATATTTAATTTTTTCCTTCTACGCATTTACCACCATCTCTGTTGCAAAGTGAAAATGCATTTAAAAATAGAAGTATTAATACTTTATTTTTTGTAATTTAACAAAATTAAGTGAATTAACAAAGGAGTGAAGCAAGATTTGAGTACTAGAAGTCATGATATGGCTCCTCAAAGTCCTGATCTCAACATAATCTAGTCTGTCTGTTTACATGAAGAGACAAAAGGATTTGAGCCAACCTAAATCCAGGGAAGTTCTGTGATAAGTTCTCCAGGATGGTTAGAACAACCTCCCTGCTGTGCGCAATAGTACTTAGAAGAATTTATGCTGTATTGAAGGCAAGGTGGTCACACCAAATAATGATTTGATTTAGGTCTCTCTTTTGTTCATTCACTTAATTTTATTAACTGACAAAAAAATAATTTATTAAAGCTAAGGCTCCACGTCGCATGCCGCAGTAAAAAAAAGCTCTGCGGGAAAAACTGCGGCAGCAAAGCATCATGGTTTTTCCCTCAATACTTTTCACAGAAAGTCCACAAAGGAAGCCTCTTTTTTTTTGCTTCCATTATGCCTATAGGGAAACCACAAGAGTTTTGGTAGGTATAATTGACATGCTGCGATTTCCAATACTGAGATGGTTTTGGAAATTGCAGTGTTTCTGCTGTGTATTTTTCTGCAATGTGTGGATTGGATTCTAACGAATTCCATCCACTTTGCAATGACTGTAAAATGCTGTGGTTTTTACCACGATTTGGGAACTATTTTTCTTAATTTTCATAATTTTTTCCACTTTCTTTTTTTGACATGATTTATTCAAAGATTTTAACCCCTTAACAGATAAAAGCATTTTTCATTTACATTTGTTTTTTAACCCTTCCAAAATTCAGAATTTATTTTTCTATTCACAGTGCTATATGAGGGCTTGTTTGTTGCAGAACAAATTGTACTTCCTAATGGGTCCATTTAATATTGTGTATGATGTATTGTAAACTGGAAAATCTTCAGAATGGTGTAGGTTTTTAAAAAAGGCAGTTTTGTTTTTACTGCAATTCACAACATGCTGTTGGTCAGTACAATCATGCCATTAGGAAATTGATATTATTTATGTTTTAATATATTTTAAAAAGCGTAAAACGTTGAAAAAAATACTGCGGATCACCGCATTCTGACCCATTACTGTTACATATTCTGAGTATGGAGCTGTGTAAGGGTTATCACATATTGTAGTCCTTATTAAAACCATTTTGTGTAATGTTTGAAGTCTTTATCTCTTATCTCTTTATATTACAGTTTTTAGGAGGTGAAAAGCGGTGAAAAAAAACAAGAGAAGGGAGAACTGGCGTGTGCTATGTTTACCCTAGCAAATTTTTATCTCCCCCAATTCCTATCAAATTGGAGCCCTAGAGGGAATTATGGCCAAACTGGAGGACTTTACGGAAGGTACCCTCTTAGTGGGAGGGGATTTCAATTTGGCCTTGGATCCAGCGGTAGATGTTTCTAGGGGTTCGTCTCACCTGTCCCTCCTGTTCTTACGGCGTGTGCGTCGGTTGCTATTCTTTCACAAACTGATTTACGTTCTGCCCACCCTGATGTACGTGATTATACATTCTACTCCCATTCTCGAGACGTTTACTCCAGGTTAGAATACTTCTTCCTCAGGCATGCGGACGTCCCATTGATTCGGGGCGACGATTGACCCCATCATCTTCGTTGATCATGCAATAGTTCATGTTGTTCTTGCATCCCCCACCACGAGACCTCAGACTTGGCAGTGGCGCCTCAATGAGTCTCTGCTCCAAGATATTCCAACCTCTCAATGAATTTGGGAATAAATGCAGCCGGATGTTCCCTTAGGGACCAGAAAACCAGAAATTACATTCCCTCGGTCACTAATGCGACAGGTAGACGAATGACTGACCCCCACCAAATTGCGGAAGAATTTGCCCAATTCTATCTTAGCCTCTACAACCTTCCCACCTCCTCCCTTGAGCCGCTTAACTCCCCTCTGACCAATGCGCTTCAGCAATACATCGCGGACTCGGGGTTGCCAAGGCTCTCTAACGAAACGTGTACCGAGCCTGACCTCTCCATATCTGGCGAGGACATCGCCCTGGCACTGCAATCGATGCCCCTGGCCCCGATGGCCTCCCAGCCTCTTATTACAAGAAATGCCCTGCTGGGCCCTCTGGTGCGTGTCCTTAACTTTCTGTCGGATGGTGCTACCCCTCCCCTTGACATGACCCGAGCCCACATTGCTGTCATACATAAAGAAGGCATGGACCCAGCGCTTTGTGCTAGTTACCGGCCAATATCCCTCCATAATGTTGACCTGAAGATTTTTTATAATGAGACTGGCCCCCCTCCTAACTAGTGCATGCTGACCAAGTTGATTTTATCCCCACTCGTGAGGCTCGGGACAATACCGTGAAGTTGATAAATGCCACTATGCCCACTGTGTCTTCTCTCCACTGAGGCGGAAAAGGCATTCAATAGGGTGGGATGTCTTTTCTATTTGCGGTTTTGAATCACATTGGACTGGGTCCGCTTATGCCGTCCTGGATTTTTTCTCTTTATTCCAACCCGTCTTGAGTTTGAGTTTGAGTTTGAGTTGGAGTTGGAAGGGACCTCAAGGGCCATCGAGTCCAACCCCCTGCAAAAGCAGGAATTCCTAAAATATCCCAGCTATATACCTATCCAGTTTCCACTTGAAGATTTCAATTGATGAAGAACTCACCACCTCCCGTGGCAGCCTATTCCACTCTCTCACTACCCTTACTGTTAGAAAGTTTTTCCTAATGTCTAATCTGAATCTCCTTCCCCTTAGTTTCATCCCATTACTTCTCGTGCTTCCTTCTGCTAATGAAAAAAGGTTAGATCCCTCTGCACTGTGACAACCTTTCAGATATTTAAATACCACTATTAAGTCTCCCCTTAGCCTTCTCTTCTGCAAACTAAGCAGTCCCAATTCTTTTAGCCTCTCCTCGTAGGACATGGTTTGTAGACCTTCCACCATTTTGGTTGCTCTTCTCTGGACCTGCTCCAATAAATCGATGTCTTTCTTAAACTGGGGAGCCCAGAACTGTACACAGTATTCCAGGTGGGGTCTGACCAGGGCAGAGTACAGCGGAATAATTACCTCTCTTGATCTAGCTTCAATGCTCGTCTTGATACATCCTAGAATTTTATTAGCCTTTTTAGCCACCGCACCACACTGTTGACTCATGTTGAATTTGCGATCTATTATTATGCCCAGATCCTTTTCCCCTGTACTCTCACTTAGTACTATTCCTCCCATACTATATATGCTTCTTGCATTTCTGTTACCCAGATGTAGAACTTTGCATTTGTCCCGGTTGAATACCATTTTGTTCACCTCAGCCCATTGTTCCAGTGTGTCCAAGTCCTTTTGGATGCATTCTCTCTCCTCTCTAGTGTTGGCCATTCCTCCTATCTTTGTATCATCTGCAAATTTTATTAGTTCCCCATTAACCCCATCATCCAGATCATTTATAAAAATATTAAAAAGTACTGGGCCCAGGACAGAGCCCTGCGGCACCCCGCTTTTTACTTTCTTCCAGTTTGATGTATAGCCATTTAGAATTACTCGTTGTGCCCGATCATTAAGCCAATTGTGAACCCACCTCACTGATATTTTATCAAAGCCATACTTGATCATTTTTTCAATAAGAATGTTATGTGATACTTTATCAAAGGCCTTACTAAAGTCAAGATATACTATGTCCACTGCATTTCCCTGGTCCAACCATTCAGTGACTTTATTATAGAAGTTAATAAGATTAGTCTGACAAGATTTATTAGGCATAAAGCCGTGCTGGCTCTGATTAATTAAAGCCTTCCCATCCAGGTACCTAATTAAATGTTCTTTAACGATTTGTTCAAAGATTTTTCCTACTATCGAGGTCAGACTTACCGGCCTATAATTTCCTGGGTCGTCCCTATTCCCCTTTTTGTAGATGGGGACCACATTTGCCCTTTTCCAATCTAGAGGGACCACTCCTGTTTCCCATGACTTATTAAAGATTATTGCAAGGGGTTCTGTTATTTCCTCTGCTAATTCTTTTAAAACTCTAGGGTGTAAATCATCCGGTCCTGGGGACTTGGTTTCCTTAATCTTAGCTAAATGTTCTCTTACCAAACCTTCACTTATAATCAGCTTGGAGTCCTCTTTCCCCTCATCACTATCACCATTAATGTTGATATTACCATTCATTTCTTGGGAGAAGACGGATACAAAATATGAATTTAGTAACTCCACCTGCTGATCCACCATGTTAACTTTTTCACCCTTTTCGTTCTTCAGGACTCCAATGGTTTCCTTCACTTTTCTTTTGCTCTTAACATATCCCCAAAAACCTTTTACATTACTCTTAACTTCTTTTGCAAGCTTCAATTCGTATTCAGCCTTGGCTTTTTTAATGCTTATCTTGCAGAGTCTGCAAACTGCTGTATACTCTCCCTTAGATATAGCTCCCATCTTCCACTTGTTGTAAGTTTCCTTTTTCTTTTTTAGTAGGTTATGTAATTTTTTGGTCATCCATCCTGGAGTTTTTAGGTGATTCCCATTTTTCTTGCTTCTAGGTATTGTTAGTTCCTGTGCATTAATGATTTCCCTACGGAAAATTTCCCACCCCTCGTGTGCATTTTTGTGCTTAAGTAATTTTCGCCATGGAATTCTACTAACCCTTACCTTTAGGCCCCTAAAATCTGCCCTACTAAAATTGAGCCTTCTAGTCTTTGTCTTCTCAGGTCTTCTTCTTCTTCTTACAACCCCAAACTCGAGTATAGCATGGTCGCTGAATCCCAATGTCCCTGCTACCCTTAATTCCTTAACCATGTCCTCCTTATTAGTTAAAACTAGGTCCAGAATGGATGTTCCTCTCGTGTTTTTTTCTACTAACTGGGCAATGAAGTTGTCTGCTAGAGAGGATAAAAATTTGATAGAGCTTTTACTCGTAGCTGTGTGAGTTTCCCAATGAATATCTGGGTAATTAAAGTCTCCCATGATAACAATTTCAAATTTCTTCGAAAGCATGGTCATTTGCTGTGAAAAAATCTCATCCCTGTCTTCTGTCTGTCCTGGTGATCTATAATAAACACCTATTATGATGTCCTTATCATTGTTTTTCCCCTGAATTGTTACCCAAATATTTTCCAATATGTTATCATTTTGTAAAACTGTGATTTCCGTGGAAATGTGATCTTTTTTAACATACAATGCAACTCCTCCCCCTCTTTTATTAGTTCTATTTTTTTTTGAATAAGTTGTATCCTTCCATCTGTATATTCCAATCATGCTTATCGTTCCACCAAGTTTCTGTAATACCAATGACATCATATTTTTCCTTCTGTATTATCAGTTCTAATTCTCCCTGTTTATTTCCCAAGCTTTGCGCATTTGTGTAAAAACATTTCAGATTGTGCTCTGATACTTCCTTTTTCTTAATTTCCTTCTGAGTATCCTGTCTAAGGTCCTCATTACCACATCTAGTAACCTTGTTTAGTATATCCTTTAGCTGCATGTTCTTGTCTTTTTTTTACTTCCCATCCCCTCCTCTTCTAGTTTAAAGCCCTCCTGATAAGTGTGGCAAGTCTTCTGGCAAATATGTGTTTCCCAGGCTTTGTGAGATGTATACCACTAGAGTCAATGGAGTTTTATCCTCTACCTTCCTGATCAGGAATAGCGTGCACCAGGGGTGTCCCCTCTCCCCCCTGATTTTCGTCCTGACCCTAGAGCCCTTGCTCTGGAAAATTAGATCCAACCCGGCCATAGAAGGCCTCAAGGTGCGGAATAGTCACCTGAAAATTGCGGCGTATGCGGACGACCTTCTGTTCTTCTTGTGGGATCCAGCAACCTCCCTCCTTCCATTGATGACGGAATTTGGCAAGTTCTGTAATCTTAATAACTTCAAAATCAATTTCCACAAATCCGAGGCGCTTAATGTGTTGCTCCCACAGGAACTCCAGTCCTCTTTGGAGGCTTCCTTCCCTTTCAAGTGATCTAATGCTGCCATTAAATACCTGGGAGTTTGGATCTCTGGGGATCTCGGGAATCTCTACTCTAAGAACTACGTGCCACTCCTTAGGGTGATTAGATCAGATCTTACTAAGTGGTCTAAGGACACTTACACATGGTTTGGGCGATGTGCTATCTATAAAATGAACATAAAGTAGATACTTTACCTTCTGCAGACCCTCCCGATCCACATTCCCCCCCTATTTCTTTAAACTACTGTACAATTTAATTAACTTTGTTTGGCAGGGCAAATCTGCTAGATTGGCCCGCTCAACTCTCACACTGCCAAAACAATGGGGCGGACTGGGGCTCCCTGACCCTCGTAGGTACTATGAGGCCTCTATGCTCCAAAGGGTGCTGGATTGGTGCTGTCACCTTCCCTTCAAGCAATGGGTCTACCTAGAGTACAAATTCTCTAGTACTCCCCTCAACTTGCTCCCCTGGCTGGACTCACAGTGCACCGCAGCTCTGAGAGTCCACCCCACCATAGGTCCTACACTCCGCGTGTGTAAGACACTCTTACCTAAGGAGCAGCTATCCCCCTCTCCGTTGTTCCCTATTTTGGGTAACCCTGCCTTCCCGTCGGGTCTATCTTCTGGCAGTGGAGTGAGGCGGGTAGGCAGAGATCCGTGCACTTTTGATCAGGTGGCCACTGGCTGACCCATCGTGACCGACTATCAGACCTAAACCTCCCCTCGCTGGGTCAGTGGCGAGTTCTGCCGCTCACACACTTTCTCGCTTCGTTGCCCGACTTCCCGGGCTACGATAGACCACTCTCGCAGTTCGAGAGGTCCTGTTCCGGGTCTGACCCGGTCAGGCACTCTCTTTCTGAATTTTACTTGCTATTGGTCTCCTCTTCTCCGAGCTACAGACCTCCCTACTTGTCTAAGTGGGAGGCCGATCTGAATATGGCCTTCTCCGAGTCACAGTGCTCTAGGATCCTTGAATTTGCCCACAAGAGTTCTATTGTGAGTAAATACCAAGAAGCAGGATACAAACTCCTGACTAGGTGGTACCACGTCCCCTCTAAATTACATAAATTCTTCCCGTCCGCCTCTTCAAGGTGTTGGTGTTGTGGCACAGAGGAGGGGACGATTCTGCATGTATTCTGGGAGTGCACTGGGCTGAGAGATTTTTGGGAGGGAGTCCATCGGGTGATCTGTAAATTCTTCCAGCTTACCCTTTCTTGCACACTGGCTTTCTTCCTACTCCACCTCTCAGACTACTCCCTCCGCGCTTACCATAAATCCTCTTTACAACACATAGTTAACGCCGCCAGAGCATGTATTTCCGCACTTTGGAAGTCAACAAATTCGCCTTCCCTCCTTCCAGAAACAGGGAAACGGAACATCACTGGAAAATCAGAAAATATGCGGGGGGGGGGGGGGGTTAACTTAAATTAGAGAGATCAGTTTATCCAGGAAAACCCCTTTAAGTTTATGTTTAATATCATTGCATTGGTACTTTAACAGTAAAGATCCCTGTTCTATATTAATGTAGGTAAAACACCAGCACCGTGTAGTTGTGGCTTAAGTTTGAGAATTTTGGATTAGTTCCAAATTTTAAAATTGTTTTTTTTAAATTATATTATTGTTTATTTTTATTTGCAGATTGTGGCCAGTGGCATTCCAATGAGTGCAAGGATGATTCACTCAGCTAATGGTAAAAAGTATTCTATACCCTATGGCAAAAGTGACCAGGTATTATTTAAAGTTTTTGTTTTTAAATGTTTTTATTTATCAATAATAATAATAATAATAATAGTCCTTTAATAGTCCCACAATGGGGAAATTCAGTGTGTTACGGTAGCAAAGATAAGCAGATACAAATACAAATACAACATGTACAGGAATGTTCCAAGGTGAGAGGCATTACATTGATAGACAGACAGATAAGAAGTAGCAGAGGAGGGGGGGTGGGTTTAACAGGCAGAAAGATATTTCAGTTCTCTGTGTGTAATGCTTAGGTCGATGTTGGTTGAATTATAAATTATGTCAAGATATACTAATAGTTTGACTGTAAATGTAGACAGGCAGTCTTAAAATTTGCCAGATTCATCACAGTGACTGATGCTAGGGGATAAATTGGGAGTATCTTTAGACTGTATAATCTAAAGTTATGCCACCTTTTAGTTGGCTTTCTTTAAGTCAGACCTTTACAACACATTTTTGGCACATTGTGACACATTTAACCCTGCTGTTCTACTCGGGTCTATATGACCCGAAATGAAATTTGAGACCCTGTAGATTATTTTTCATATGGATTTGAAACTTGTGATTAATTGACTTTTCCTCATTTGAGGGGTTCTTAATATTAGTGTTTTTTTTGTTTTTGTTTACTTTTTGCTACACGCTGATTGTTACACTTATACTGTTCGGGTCAATATGACCTGAACAGTTTTACAGGTCACTAATTATTTCTGCCTGCAAAATGTATTTGTTTTCCTGTGTACTTCATCTCATTATTCAAAAGGGTGCATATTGTAAAGTCATTTTTGATTACTGTGCCATGAAGTAAGCTAATGCGTGCCATTGTGACAAAGCAGAGTGAATGTTTGTTTAGGAGGGGGTGTATTCTCACTGCTGTGATATATTGATTGCATGGATGAGCACTGAGTACAGATTTGAACAGGGTCTGTTTCAGGGCCCCATCACACACATACAGATGTACCCTGCGATTGTGATGCTGCAACATCACAAACGTGAGGCTCCAGCATCGCAAACGTAGCAGTCACACTGCACTTTCTTCATCGCTGGGAGAGCGATGGGGCCCTTACTGTAATATATAAGCTCTTTTTGTTGTGAAACTGGTTATAGATCTTTTTCTCTTTTATTGTTATTTATTTATATAAATAAATTTATATAAATAAACCATGACAACTTACCATGCTGGGTACTATAAGGAAAAACAAGCCAGAACTGCCGCAAGGTATCCTTAGTAAAAGAGAAGTGTATAGTTCTACTTTTTACTTTACTGGAGATACAACAGTTGTGTCTTATGTTCCCAAAAAAAATAAACAGGTAATTATAATGAGCACAATGCACCATGACAATGCAATAAGTAATTGAGAAGACAAAAATCCGGACATGATATTAGATTATAATGCAACAAAAGGGGCAGTTGATACACTAGATCAAGCAATATCAACATATACATGCAAACGCAAAACTAATCGTTGGCCAATGATAATGTTTTACAACATTCTGAATGTTTCGGCATACAACGCATTTGTTTTATGGAGAGAAATCAACCCCAATTGGAACAGAAATAAGCTGCATAAAAGAAGAATGTTTATTGAAGAATTAGGAAAATCCCTAGTTAGGCCGTATAGCGAAGCCAGAAAAGTAAACCCCAGAAGTGAAGGAGCAGCCGCCATTATGAAGAGTGTCCAGCAGCATGCTCAAGAAAGAGACTCCACGGCCTCCACCAGCACAGCTACCAGCCAAAAAAGGAAGAGATGAAGCTTCTGTCCATGTTCTTATGACAATAAAACAAATCTGACATGTGCTGGGTGTGCAAAATATCTTTGTAAAGGACGTGTTTTATTATTGTGCTCAATGTAAAAATGAATAAACCTGTTCAAACTTTTTATAGATAAAAAAAGAAAAACTGACGTTTTCGTTATTTTTCATTTGTTGTTTTATAAAATATGTTATAAAACATATTTGTTATTTGTGTGCAGAATGCTATAAAGCAAACATAATTGCAAACAGCCCGTGTAATCTTTTTCTGAAAAAAATAAATAAAAATTAAGTTTTAATTTAATTTTTCATTTGTTTATGATCAACCATGTTCACATACAGTTTAATAATGAAATAGGTATTCAAAAAAAACACTTACAGTAGCTAAAGTTAACATTTTAATAGGTCGGGTCATATTGACCCGAAACAGTAGAAGTGTATAGTAAATGTGAACAGTACAGCAGAGTTAAGACATGCCCCTTTTTGAGAATCTGCACCAATGTGGCAAGTGTAATTGTAGCCCAAAATAAATGTGCCAAAGATGCACCCCATTACACCAATGCTGTGCCATATATACACTATTGTCTAGTAGCACAAAACAGCTCTTATACCTCTTTGAGATGTCTTTTAACATTGCAAAATCTCCACACTGATTGCTTTCTGCTCTTTAAAGGGATCATGTTAGAGGGAAAGTAGATACTTGTGATACTGTTCAAAGAAGCTCCAAAAGTTAGAAGTTATAATAAGCATAAGTTAAATTGACATATTAAACTGATTGGATTGATGTGAAAGCCAGTGATGCTATATTTGCTTTTGTGAATATATTAAGAATGGTAGGTCCTAGAGCACCAAATACATGTCTAAAACTTTTGGAGGCACCTGATTTATCTATGTGCCAAATTTGGTGCAGATTTGTCAGTTTGTTTGTCCATGCTTAAAATACAGATATCAGAAATTCATTTTTATATATGATACTGAAAAAAGTTCCTGGCATTGTTTGGATATTAAGTGTGAATCCAGAGGATCCCACTGAAATCAGGAAGATCTGGCAGATGTCAACTGTCATCTTTCCAAGGCCTCTTTGAAAATGAATGTATATTTATATGTAGGATGTAATAAAGTGCACGACTTGTTACTGGCAGATGAAAATATAAACATAAAAACCAGCAAGTTCTGTGCTGATTTTCCACTGGTCTAATACGGTCCATGTTTGTGGCCATATTATGGCCACAAATCCTGCATTGTAATGACTAGAGATGAGCGAACCTCTCAAGATTCGTTTAGTTTCAGGTTCAGGTGGCTCGGGTCCCGGTTTCGTTTCAGGTCAAACAAGTTTGTTACAATCCACTACTTAAGTTAATTTAAAATCCTATAAATAACACTGTCAGGGCTCCTAATAAACTTTCTATCCAATGTTTAGCTTTCAAAGACAAACTCAGTCAAAGTTATGGAAAAATGAAAGTGGCATGTATTTCTATGGAAAAAACAGATGGTTAGCAATAGATAAAAACTCTGAGTTTAACCATACACAGCCACCAAAAATTAACACTTTATGGGAGCAGAATGCCACACCAACATTGCATTGGTATTGAAAGAAGCAATGGTGGAGTTGTTTGTTTTATTTTCCTCTAGGGTGGCAGGGCAAATGGCACTGACAACTATAGAATTTGAAGACAGATTTGTGGAACACTGTCAGCATGCCTGCCACTAGAAAAGTGAATTGGTAAAGGATTGACTTAATAAAAAAGTCACCAAAATTGTCCCTTTATGGCAGCATATGCAGCACCAATGATTGATAAACTAATACCAGCGTGCCTGGCCTACCAACTGAAAAAGATAGAATCTGTTTCATAGTATATTCTATGACAGTGAGAACAGCACTTGGGAGGCAGAAAAGAACTTTGATTATCCTGCCAGTTATCTCTGTATATGACCAAATGCCACATCAACATGGTTTTGGCAGAGTGACAATTTACAGAATTTCAAGAAAAAAATTTGGCTGGCTGCCAGCTACAAAAGCTAGAAAATCTTCCCATGGCCATGGGAGCCAGAACCAAATGCCATATCTACATCATGTTGGCAGTTTGGCTCTCCAGCATGTGCCACAGTGCCACTCAATGTGTGCTTCACCTTACAACCAGGAAATGAGGTAAGGGAGTGTATGCAATGGCTTTCCCTGGTGAAGTTGGGAGTGGGCAATAGTCCAATGTGGAGGAACTGGAGGAGGTGGATGAAACTGTGTTGAATCTAGGCCTAGAGGTGATGTCAGGTCTTGCTGTGTTTCTACATTGTGGCCATAAAAGCTATGTATTATCTCTGCCCATAGTTGCTGCTCCACATATTAACGGTGGCGTGCACCTTTTCACTCATAGAACCAACATTTCCAACATTTACAAGAAGTCCACATGAGGATATCAAGCAGGGAATTAATACGGAGAGACTTTGTTCCTACACCTGTGCCTGATGGCAAATTATCTGCTTGCCTTATATCTACCCCAGGCATGTCTTTTAGATGTTGTGGCAGCACATTGTGTGGAATTCTTACTAATGCAGAAGCCATCACCCTCTTCCTCTCCCAGTTGCTAGATCTTATCTGAAATAGCATCATCATCATATTCAGTATTGTCATCATATTCCCAACTTTTTTGTGACTCATCATGGCAGTGGGATTCCACTATACCTTCATAATTCCTAACAGATTTCACCATAGTGCCCCTAGTAACAGTAGTACACCTCCTGCCACTACTGCATCCACCACCACCATCCACCTTTATCTCCTCTACATCCAAAAAAAAACAAAACACTGGCAGTTCTCATCCAACTCCTCAAGAAGATTTGTATGCATATTGGATAACAATAACAAAGAGAGTTTTTCAGATTAGCGCCAGCTGTGAGACTCTATATGAGCAGCAACAACAAAAAAAAAAATGCTTACGAATATTTTTTCAGATTAGCACACTCTGTCACACTGTGTATTGTTTAAGCAGAGCATAGAAAAACCTTAATTAACCCCTTAACGACGAAGGACATATTATTACGTCCCTGGCGCCAGGTACTTGGTGCAAGTGGGCGTAATAGTACGCCCTGTGATGGCCACCCACTCACTATCTGAGAGAGTGGCATCTGGAGCAGGTGTTAGCTGTAACTGACAGCAAACAACCTGCTCCATAACCCCCTGTCGGAGCTGAGCTCCGATCAGGGGTTTTAACCCCTTGGATGCCACGGTCAAACATGGCCGCACCATTCAAGGGGTTCCGCCATGTTACTGCTCTTCCCCTGCTCCCCTCGCGGCAAGATCAGGGGATGCCGATATGTATTTTCTGCAGCCAGGGGTCTGGCCAGTGACCCTGGTCTGTATGAAGCCCCCAGAACCTGGTTGATCCTGCCGAGAAGTGAGGAAGTCCACCTATGTGTACACACATAGTCCGCCTATGTGTGTGTATACACGTGTATTGCAGTCAGGGGCGTAACTACCATTGTAGCAGCGGTAGCAGCTTCCACAGGGCCTGGGACATTACGGGGCCCCCGAGACTTTTTTTTTTTTTTTTTTTTTAATAGGCCGTTACCTGCTGCAGTAACCGCAGCAGGTAACGGGCCCTATATACTTACCGTTCCCTGGGTGGTTCTGAGGTGGCTCTGAGCAGGAGCGGGGATAGGTATGTGAGGTCGCGGGCAGAACCCCACAAACACTGCTATCGCTATACTCTGGGGTCTTTGAAAAGACCCCCGAGTATAATAATCAGAGGCCCAGAGGACGTGAGGGAACATAAAAAACAATGTACTTACCTCTCCTACGCTTCTCCAGGCTTCGGGTCTGTTTGGTGACATCCCAGACGTCAGCGGACATCATTTTGCGTCGCGACGCCGGCCTGGTCCAACATTGAAGAAGGCCAAAGTAGCAGGGAGTGGACCGTAGCGAGGAACAGGTAAGCAACATTGTTTTTTTATGTTTCTATCCTCCCCTGGGTCTCCGATCATTATACTCTGGGGTCTGAAAAGACCCCAGAGTATAATAATTGTTCATGGGTGGTCCACAATGGGACATATAATAGTGTGTGCAGGGGCCACTATGGGGCAAAATACTCATTGCAGGGGCCACTATGGGGAATAATAGTGTGTGCTGGGGCCACTATGGGATATAATACTGTGTGCAGGGGCCTCTATGGGATATAATACTGTGTGCAGGGGCCACTATGGGGCATAATAATGTGTGCAGGGGCCACTATGGGACATGATACTGTGTGCAGGGGCCACTATGGGACATGATAATGTGTGCAGGGGCCACTATGGGACATAATACTGTGTGCAGGGGCCACTATGGGGCATAATACTGTGTGCAGGGGCCACTATGGGGCATGATACTGTGTGCAGGGGCCACTATGGGGCATGATACTGTGTGCAGGAGCCACTATGGCACTTAATAGTGTGCACAGAAATGCGTTTTTTTTTTGGGGGGGGGGTTGGAGAGGGCGGTCAGGTGGGGGCGGTTGGGGGCAGCGGTTCAGGGGGGCCCCATGTCAAATGTTCGCCTTGGGGCCCAGCCATTCTTAGTTACGCCACTGATTGCAGTGTATAGTACTGAACAAGAAATCAGAGCATCACTGGTTCAGGTCTTCTAGTAGGACATCACAAAACAGTAAAGAAAAGTGCAAAGAAAATAAAGTGTGTGAAAAAAATTAATAAATGAATAAAGCCCCAAAAATGCCCTTTTCCTATATAAAATGAATTATATAAAAAAAAAAACTTAAAAACTAATAAAAACTATACATATCTTGTATTGCTGCATCCGTAACAACCCGTACAATAAAACTGAAACATTACACTTTGTTCCAAATTATTATGCAAATAATATTTTCTCATATTTTCCAAAATTACCTATATGAATTGCAGTCATTGTAATTTTCCAGTCATCAACTATTCGAGTATAATTGAAAGGTTTTTGAACAAACTGCCTATGATAACAGTATATTTAAAAAAAAAAAAAAAACACTCAAAATGCATGTTTTAAATTATTATGCACAGCAGAATTTGCAACCTTTTCATTTTTATTAAGAACAATAAAATGGTCATTGTGAAATTATAAGCATTAGCAGGTTATTACAAACTGAAATCAAACAGTTTTCAAGCCAAAACTTTATTCTAGGTGATGTTACATTTGCACATAGGACCCCTTGTTCAAAAGAAGTTTCTGAACTCTCTCGTCCATTGAATTTGTCAGTTTTTGGATGGTTTCTGCTTCAATTGTTTTGCATGAGGACAGAATACCCTCCCAGAGCTGTTGCTTAGATGTGAACTGCCTCCCGCCATCATAGACACTCCTTTTGATGATGTTCCAGAGGTTCTCAATGGGGTTGAGGTCAGGGGAGCATGGGGGCCACACCATACGTTTGTCGCCTTTTATGCCGATAGCAGCCAGAGATGCAGATGTGTTATTTGCAGCATGAGACGGTGCATTATCATGCATGAAAATGATCTTTCTGTGGAATGCATGGTTCTTCTTCTTGAACCATGGCAGGAAGTGCTGTTTGAGAAACTCCACATACATTATGGAGATCATCTTTACCCCTTTAGGGATCCTAAAGGGACCGACAATCTCTCTCCCATGATTCCAGCCAAAAACATTACTCCACCTCCTCCTTGTTGGCGCTGTAGCCGTGTTTGCATGGGGTGTCCATCAACAAGCCATCCTCCACTCCATCCATCTGGACCATCGAGCGTTGCACGGCACTCATCGGTGAACAAAACAGTTTTGAAGTCAGTCTTCGTGTATTGTTTGGCCCACTGGAGCTGTTTCTGCTTGTGTGCAGTGGATAGAGGAGGTCGGCAGGATGGCTTACGCACAGCTGCAAACCTCTGACGGACCCTGCATCTTGTTGTTCGGGGGGACGTTGGAGGCACCAGCAGCTTCAAAAACTTGTCTGCTGCTATGACAAGGCATTTTTGACGCTGCTCTTTTAACCTGACGTAATTGCCTGTTGGAAAGAGTCCTCAATTTTCCCTTATCAGCACGCACACGTGTGTGCTGTGAATCAGCTACATACTTCTTGATTGTGCGATGATCACGATGAAGTGTCTTGGCAATGTTGATTGTAGTCAAGCCTTGACCTAAACACTGCACAATTTGTTGCTTCTCAGCAGCCGACACATCCTTTTTCTTTCCCATTTTGGCTGAAAATGTAGGCTGCTTAATAATGTGGGACAGCCTTCTTAAGTAGTCTTGCCTTTAATTGGAAACACCTGCCAAACTAATTAGCACAGGTGTCTGCAATTGCTTTCAGTGATATAAAGAGCCCTGACACACATCACCATCAATGAGTTTAACTGACAAACAAAAAAATTCTTACCTTATCACTCCTAAACATTTTTTGCATAATAATTTGGAACACAGTGTATTTAACCTGCACGGTGAACGTCAGGGGGAAAAAGCGCTGGAAGTAATGATTTTTCACCATCTCACCTTACAAAATACGCTATAAAAAAGGATAAAAAAGTCATATGTACCCCAAAACAGTACCAAAAAAAAAGGCACAGGTCATACCACAAAAAATAAGCCCTCAGACAACTCTGTCAACAGAAAAATACAAATGTTACGCATTGGGTTTTTGTTCTGCAAAACTACTAAATGCATAAAAAAACAACATAAATAGGTATCACCATAATTGTACCGACCCGCAGAATAATAGTAACACTTTTGCAGAGCTCCTGAAATGCCAGCACAGTGGAATCCTCTGACATGTGAACCCATTCTGGAAAGTACACCTCTGAAGGAATTTATCTAGGGATACATTGAACATTGTTAACCCTCAAGTGTTTCTATAATTTATTTTCCAGAATTGAATACGCAGATGATGGTGATAGGAGAAAATGACAATTTTTCCAAAGATGCGTAATATGTTGTGCTTAGTTTGTAGATGAACGCTTCAAAAACTGTTGTGCCCGGGATACCAACTTAACAGTTTTTGGAGTGTGTATCTCAGTTGACATAAGCTGGGCTTAACATATCGGGCACTGAAATGGCGTATCTCTGGAAAAATTGCAATTTTCACTTTTCATTATCAGCTGCACATTCATTTCTGGAAATTAAATTAATGCAATGTTCAAGGGTTAGAAATGCTGGCTACCCCACTTGATAAATCCCTTGAGTTGTTTAGTTTCCAAAGTGGGGTCACATGTCTGTGGATTCTACTTTACTGGCAATTCAGCGGCTCTGCAAAAGTGGCATGATGTCCAAAAACCAAACTGTGCTCCAAAAACCAAAATAGTGCTCCTTCCCTTCTGTGCCCGGCTCTGCCCATACAACAGTTTATACCCACATAAGAAATTATTAAGTACGTTATCCTGTTTACAACAGTATAATACATGTGGGCATAAACTTAAGGAAGGTGCAGATGTGAAGGAGCACTATGTACTTTTGGAAGACAGATTTAGATTCTTGGTTTTTGAATGCCATGTCACGTTTGCAGAGACCCTAAAATTGCCCCACAAAAAGGAGTCACTTCTTGAGGAATTCCAGCTTATTGGCACCTCCAGGACTCTGCAAAACAACATGGTGTCCAGAAAGTCCTTCTAAATCTATACTCCAAAAGCTAAAAAGCACAGTGCTCATTCCTGTGTGCCCAAGCAGCAGTTCATGACCATATATAAAAATTTTTTTGTAGTTTTAGGATTGTGTGTCTCTGATAACACAAAGTAGGCACAACATATTGGGTACTGAAATAGCATTTCTATAAAAATTTCAAATCTCACTTTGTACATTAATTTTTGGGAAGCACTTTTGGGCTCAAAATGATACCCCTTGAGAAATTCCTTGAGGGGTGTAGTTCTAAAATGGGGTCACTTTTGGGAGGTTTCCATTGTATTGGTACTTTAGGGGCTCTGCAAATGCGAAAAGGCACCTGAAAACTATTCCAGCAAAATCTGCCTTTCAAAATCCAAATAGAGCTCTTTCCATTCTGAGCCCCACCATGCACCCATACAGCAGTTTACAACCACATATGGGGTATTTCCGTGTTCAGGAGAAATTGTGTAATAAACGTTGGTGTGTTTTTTTTCTTCATTAACCCTTTGTAAAAATGAAAAATTTGGGACTAAATGGACAGTTTATTGGAAAAAAAATAATTTTTCATTTTTTACGTCCCATTGCTAATCAAATCTGTGAAACCGCTGTGAAGTCAAAATGCTCACCATACCCCTTGATAAATTCTATAAGTGGTGTAGTTTCCAAAATGGTGTCACTTTTTGGGGGTTTCCATTGTACTGGTACTTTAGGGGCTCTGCAAATGTGACATGACACCTGAAAAATATTCCAGCAAAATCCACCCTCCAAAAGCCAAATAGCACTCTTTCCATTCTGAGGCCCGTCATGCAACTATACAGCAGTTTACAACCACATATAGGGAATTGCTGTGTTCAGGAAAAATTGTTTAACAATCTGTGGTGTGCTTTTTCTCCTTTATTCTCTTGTGAAAATGAAAAAATTTGGGGCTAAATTGAAGATTTATTGGAAAAAAACTAACTTTTCATTTTCATGTCCCAATGTTAATAAAATCTGTGAAACAACTGTAGGATCAAAATGTTCACTATACGCCTTGATGTGTTCTGTGAGGGTTGTAGTTTCCAAAATGGGGTCACTTTTGGGAGTTTCCATTGTATTGGTACTTTAGGAGCTCTGCAAACACAATATGGCACCTGAAAACTATTCCAGCAAAGTCTGCCCTCCAAAAGCCAAATAGCTCTCTTTCCATTCCAAGCCCCACCATGTACCCATACAGCAGATCACGACCACATATGGGGTATTGCCGTGTTTGGGAGCAATTGATTAACAAACTGTAGGGTGATTTTTCTCCTTTAACCCCTTGAAAAAATTAAAACTTTGGGGATAAAAGTGACATTTTAGTAATTTTTCATTTACACATCCCTATGTTAATAAACTGTGAAACGGCTGTCCGGTCAAAATGCTCACTATACCCCTTGATAAATTCTGTCAGGGGTGTAGCTTACAAAATGGGGTCACTTTTGAGGGGTTTGCATTGTTTTTGTACTCTAGGGGCTCTACAAATGAGACATGGAACCCGAAAACTATTTCAGCAAATTCTTCTTTCTAAAAGCCATGTGTCGCTCCTTCCCTTCCATGCGCTGTCATTCGCCTAAATATCAGTTTACACTCTAATTTGGGGTATTTCTATGCTCAGGAGAAATTGCATAACAAACTGTGAGATGCATTTTCTTCTTTAACCCTTTGTGAGTGTGTTAATTTTAGGGATAAATTAATGTGTTATTGAAAAAAAAATTAAATGTCTAAATTTTACCTCCATATTGTTTTATTTCCAGTGAAATGTTAAAAGGGTTAAACTTATGAAATGCTGTTTTGAATTATTTGAGGTGTGCAGTTTTCAAAATGGGCTAATTTATGGGGGTTTCTAATATATAGGCCTTTATAATCTCAAAATCACTTGTGTTAGTTAAAGCTTTTCAAACTTATTGCCATAAAGTGAGGCCGTGTCCTTAACATACTTTTGGACTGTGTCATCAACATTTTGTTGTTATAACAGCAGTTACTATGTATTACCCAGCACCTCTCAGACACTCTACAGTCCTCACTATCCCCCATCTCTTCACTCTCCTGTCCCAATCTTGCCACCAGTCACTATAATGAAACCCTTAAAAGGGCACTGGATGAGGCAGCTCCCCCCTGCACTTGAAAATTTTAATGCATGAGGCAACAACCCTGGCACCCTGTGGAGAAAATCACGTACACCTGCAGACTTCCTCCACTACAAGTTTATACTCAAAACCTATAGCTCTACCCTTTACCTTGCCAAACAAGCCTATTTCACCGCTCTCATCTCTTCTCTTTCCTGTAACCCTAAAAGACGCTTTAATACTTACTCACTCCCAAGGTGCAGGCGCCTTTCACAGACCTCTTTGCAGAGGACCTAGCCACCTATTTCCATGACAAAATTGATAAGATCCATCAGGAAATAACCCAATAGCCCAATCCCCAGGCGGCATTGATCTCCCTCACCTAGCGCACTTCATCCTGTTCATTCTCATCTTTCGAACCAGTTACAGAAGAGGAATTCTTCTCCCCCTACGACCTGCAGTAGTGACCCTTTCCCCTCATACCTTCTCCAGTCTCTGTCGCCTTGCTGGCACAACTTACCTTACTAAAATATTTAACCTCTCTCTCTCCTGGAATCTTTCCCTCCTCTTTCAAACATGAAAGCCATAACTGTCATGCTGCCATTGAAGAAATCCTCCCTTAATCCATCCTGTGTTGCTAAGTACTGACCTGTCTCTAACCTCCCCACAATTTTGGAACACTTGGTCTATTCTCATTGAATCCGCTATCCCCTTACAATCTGGCTTCCGTACACTACTGAAACAGTGTTCACAAAGTCTTCAATGATCTCCTGACAGCTAAATCTAATGGATCTCTCAGCAGCATTTGACACTGTTGATCATCAACTCCTCCTCACTATGCTCCGCTCTGTCGGCCTCATGGACACTGCGCTCTCTTGGTTCTCCTCTTATCTCTCAGATCACACTTTCAGTGTATCATTTGCAGGCTCTGTCTCCTCCCCTTGTCCCCTTGCCGTTTGGGTTCCTCAGGGCTCGGTCCTAGGCCCCCTGCTCTTCTCTCTCTACACAGCCCCTATTGCACAAACCATCACCAGATTTGGCTTTCGGTACAATGCTGATGACACCCAATTATATATGTGATCCCGTGACATTACCCCTGCACTAATACAGAACACCAGTCACTATCTCTCTGTGGTCTGTAATATCATGTCTTCTCTTTATCTCAAACTGAATCTCTCAAAGATGGAACTACTCCTATTTCCACCATCTAATAGACATATCCCAGATATCTCCATTTCAGTCTCCGACCTTACCATAACTCCTAGGCAGCATAGTCTAGTCTGTTTGACTCAGACCTTTCCTTCACCCCCCATATCCAATGACTCATGTCATCTCCACCTCAAAAACATCTCCAGAATCCCCCTTTTCCTTACCACAGATACATTATAGACCTTTATTGTCGCCCTGATTCACTCTCGCCTTAACTACTGTAATTCCTTACTAATCGGTCTTCCCCTTACTAAACTCTCTCCTGTACAATCTATTCTGACTGCAACGGCCAGGTTCATCTATCAGTCTAGACGCTACAGCGATGCCTCCGGTCTGTGTCAGTCACTACATTGGCTGCCTATTCAATACAGAATAAAATATAAATTTATCACCCTCATCCACAAGGCTGTCCATAATGCAGCATCTCCCTACATTTCCTCCCTCATCTCTGTTTATCGTCCAACCCGTGCTCTCCGTTCACTCAATGACCTAAGACTAACATCCTCTATTGTCAGAACCTCCCACACCCGCATACAAGACTTCTCCCGAGTTGCACCACTTCTCTCACCAATGCAACCTCCTATGCCGCCCCTGCTACCTTTGTGTCGCCCCCTGTACCTAATAGATTGTAAGCTCTTGCGAGCAGGGATCTCAATCCCTTTTTGTGAATTGACTATTTCTCTGTAATGTATCTTTTTGTCTGTACTTTAACCCTACAAATTGTAAAGTGCTGCAGAATATGTTGGCACTATATAAATAAAATGTATTATTATTATTTAATAATAATATTATTATTATATGAAAAAAAATTAAACCCTTGCCCCAAAAAAACCCTTAACAAAAGATTTTTCATGAATAGTACTGTCAGTAAAAATTATGTTTAAACACTGTGTATACAGATGACATTTCTCAGATTATTGGCAATGAAAAGGTTTACGTCCTTTGTGTATTAGTACAGCAATGCTGCTGTCATGCTTACAGTGACAACAACAACAGTACATATATTGTCCCTCACTTCTAATATCAGAACTGAGTGTTCTGTATGAGGCAGTAAGAGGAATCACAGATCAAAGCATTCAGTTTTGTTAAAAACTGAACAATTTGGAATATTTAATTTAACTCTGATCTCTAGTAATGACCTGTATATATATTTTTAGATACAATCCTTTGAAAATGGCTGAAAATAGAGAACAACAGTGAGCAAGTACTACAATCCTTTGATAATGATTTATGTCAGTGAAGCTAAGAACATAAAGTCTTCTGATAATGACTGTAACAGAAAACAACTGCTGCAATCCTCTAATAATGGTGTATGTCAGTGAGGCTATTAACCCTTTCCCGACATCTGTCGTAATAGTATGGCGGATGCCGGGTTCTTAAATATGGCGGCTGCTTGGCACCCGAGCAGCTGCCGGGTTTCTGCTGTGTTATACAGCAGACACCTGGCGCTAATGCCCGCGATCAGTGCCCGCAATGATCGCGGGCATTAACCCCTCTGGCGCCTCAGTCAAAGCTGACCGAGGCGCCATTTTACCAGCGGTGCGCGGGCGCCACCATTTTGCCGGGGATCGCTTGCTCCGGGTCCGGCGTCCCGTTTCTATGACAGCTGGGAGCCTTGTGAAGGCTCCCAGGCCTGTCTTTCATTAACTTCTATTGCAGGCTACTCTATGTAGCCTACAATAGAAGCACCATTTTTTTGCAATGCATTAGCATTGTAATGCATTGCATTAGTGATCAGACCCCCTGGGGTTCAAGACCCCTAGGGGGTCTAATAAATGCAAAATAAAAAAAATTACAAATAAATATAAAAAAAAATAAAAATATTAAAAGTTCAAATCACACCCCTTTCCCTAGAACACATATAAAAGTAGTTAAGTACTGTGAAACACATACACATTAGGTATCCCTGTGTCTGAAAATGCCCGGTCTACAAATCTATAAAAATAGTTTTCCTATACGGTAAACGCTGTAGCGGGAAAAAAAAATCAAAAGTGCCAAACCGACGTTTTTTCACTGTTTTGCCTCTGATAAAAATTTGAATAAAAAGGGATCAAAGCAATAGATATTCCCCAAAATGGCATAACTAAAAAGTACAACTGGCCCCGCAAAAAAAGACGCCCTATGCATCCCCGTACACGGAAGTATAAAAAAGTTACGGGTGTCAGAATATGGCGACTTTTAAAAAAAAATTATTTTTGCACAGTTTTGGATTTTTGTTAAGGGGTTAAAATGTAAATAAAATCATATAAATTTGGTATCCCCAGAATCATACCGAAATATAGAATAAAGATGACATGTCATTTTGGCTGTAGAGCGAAGCCCATAAGAAAGTCACACAAATGCACTTTTTCTTCAAATCCACCCTATTCTGAATTTTTTTTCCAGCTTTCCAGTACATTGTACAGAATAATAAATGGTAGCACAATGAAAAAAAATTTGTCCTGCAAACATTAAGACCTCATATGGCTTTGAGAACGGAAAAATAAAAAAGTTATTGGCTTTGGAAGGGGGGGGGGGGGGGGAGTCAAAAACGAAAAATGAAAATCGAAAAATGTCACCGGCGGAAAGGGGTTAAGAATGAATGATCTGTGAGCTTGTACTAACTAATGCAGTTATCAGATGTGATATGGAGAAAGCCAGCAGTGCTATATTTGCTTTTGTGAATATGTCAAGAACAGTATTTTCTAGGAAGCTGAAACCTAGTCTTAAATCTTCAGAAGTGACTGATTTATCTATGTGGCAAATTTGGAGCAGATTTGTCCAAATTTTGGATGCACGTAAAGAACAGGCAACAGAAAAACAGACATCAGTTAACAGAAGTTGTGAAAATTAAAAAAAAAGGTGTCTTTATTCACCCAAATGGTGAGGTGCCATTTCAAGCAGATATACAGTGCCTTGAGGCCCCCTTGAACTTTTCAACCTTTTGCCACATTTCTGTCTTCAAACATAAGGATATAAAATTTTAATTTTTTGGTGAAGAATCAACAACAAGTTGGACACAATTGTGGAGTGGAACGAAATTTATTGGTTATTTTAAACTTTTGTAAAAAATAAAAAACTGAAAAGTGGGGCGTGCAATATTATTCGGTCCCTTTACTTTTAGTGCAGCAAACTCACTCCAGAAGTTCAGTGAGGATCTCTGAATGATCCAATGTTGTCCTAAATGACTGATGATGATAAATATAATCCACCTGTGTGTAATCAAGTCTCCGTATAAATGCACCTGCTCTGTGATAGTCTCAGGGTTCTGTTTAAAGCGCAGAGAGCATCATGAAGACCAAGGAACACACCAGGCAGGTCCGTGATACTGTTGTGGAGAAGTTTAAAGCCGGATTTGGATACAAAAAGATTTCCCAAACTTTAAACATCCCAAGGAGTACTGTGCAAGCAATCATATTGAAATGGAAGGAGTATCAGACCACTGCAAATCTACCAAGACCCGGCCATCCCTCTAAACTTTCATCTCAAACAAGGAGAAGACTGATCAGAGATGCAGCCAAGAGGCCCATGATCACTTTGGATGAACTGCAGAGATCTACAGCTGAGGTGGGAGAGTCTGTCCATAGGACAACAATCAGTCGTACACTGCACAAATCTGGCCTTTATGGAAGAGTGGCAAGAAGAAAGCCATTTCTCAAAGATATCCATAAAAAGTCTCGTTTAAAGTTTGCCACAAGCCACCTGGGAGACACACCAAACATGTGGAAGAAGGTGCTCTGGTCAGATGAAACCAAAATCCAACTTTTTGTCCACAATACAAAACGATATGTTTGGCGTAAAACCAACACAGCTTATCACCCTGAACACACCATCCCCACTGTTAAACATGGTGGTGGCGGGGGGGGGGGGGGCGTGGCTAGCGCTAAACATGGACGGTGGCATGTGAGCGGAGCTCCGGTTAGAGCCGCTCATTTATCCTTCTTTCCATTCTGACTTACCGGTGCCCGGGGTAGCTGTCCGCTGGAACGCACATCTGGGGCCCTCCTCTTGGTCCCGGGACTCCCGTGCTGCCGGTATCCTCCTCCGCTGGGGGGTAGTCGGTGGCCGCTACACTTGGCCGGCGGCTGTACATCTTCACCTGCGCTGCCGGAGCCGCTCTGTCCCGTACTGTGGTGGCTTGGAGCTGTGGTGGAGCTGCCGTTCTGGGGCTGCGCTCGTGGACTGGCCTGAAGCTGTGCGGGCACTGCTGAAGCCGCTGGGCCTGCTGCCGCCCGGGCGGCGGTTTCCCCTCTCTCCACGTGGCGGGCGGCCATCTTCATCCTGATCGGGTCGGCCATCTGCAGGTGGGGGAGCGCTGAGTCTGGAGTTCCTGGTGAGCTGGGCCTCTCCCTGACGGATCCCTCTGTCCCTGCCTGGAGGTTTGGGAGCCGGCACTTCTCTTTCGTGCTTGTTGCTGGGCATGATGGGGCCTTCCCCTGGCTCCTCGGGGCAGTAGTGCAGAGCAATATCTGCGGCAGCCATTAACGGTCCCTGACCCATTGAGGATGTGTGCCTCTGTGTGATTTGTCACCCCGCTGACTGCTCTTCTGGGAGGCTTTGCTTATAATCCAGTGAAGGTTGCGGTATGTACTACTGGACTGTTGAGTTACCATATGTCCTCCTATAGTCCCTCCTGGCAGCCTATGTACTTCATCACTCCGCTACTGGCCTTCTTGGAGGCTTTACTTATAATCCAGTGACTGATGCTACCGGCACTATTGGATCGTTGAGTTACCATCCGTCCCTTCTTAGTTCCTCCTGGCAATTGGTCTATTTCACTGCTCCGCTGATGGCTCTCTCTTGGAGACATCGCTTATAATCCAGTGTCTGTTGCCATCGATACTATTGGACTGTTGAGTTACTGTCTGTCCTCGGCTGGCTGATTGGCCCTGGTGGCCCGACATAGAGGCTCCTACTGTGCAACTGCTATTAGCCAGAGATCTCGTCTATAATCCTCTGGGGCCGGCCTGGTCTTACTACAATCACACCTCCTCCTCTGCCATCATATCCACCCGTACGGAATGCAGGAAGAGCGGCCGCCGACTCTCTAAAATGAGTCGCCCGCAATGAACCTCTGTCTCTGATCGCCTGAGGGGGTTCTCCAGGGCAGCATCCTCTTCTACATCACCATCGCTTGAGGCAGCCTCTCCTACCCGTCCAGAGGAGGACCCCAAGCCCACTTTAAAGCAAGTTACTGGACAGCTACTGGAGGCGATCCATGCTGGCACTTCCTCGCTGACCGGGAAAATTGAGGAGGTAAAAATCGACCTGGGCCTGCTCCACCAGGACTTTCAGACCTTGCGAGGCAGGGTGCGTGAGGTGGAGGATCGGGTCTCTCAGGTAGAAGACACTGTTAACCCACTTCCTGCCAAACTCCAGGAGCTGGAGATAGCTGCAAGTTTGTGGAGGGGTGGCTGAAAAATGTCTTACCGGAGGCTCACTTCTCGCCAATATTTGCAGTGGAACGGGCCTGTGATGAACCGACCCTCAGTTTTATATCTTTCTTGGAAGTGTGTTTTACTTGCTTAGGTCAGTCCTTCCCCCACTTGGAATGCGGTGCTTTAGTTGAGTCCACATTGCTGGACGATAGGCTTCACTGGTTTTATGTGTGTTCATTGGAGATGGTTTGCTATAGCCAGGCACTTTTATTATCCCTGGCCAGATGGGATGGGGGATAGCAAGCCAGTGACCTTAACTTCATCCATCTCTCCGAGGGTTCTGCAAAGGTGGGAGAAGGGGGGCTGCCTGGGTGCAAGGGGTGGGTGGAGCACTAGCCATATGCTGTGGGCAGACCTGGATTCTGGGGTCATTCAGCAAAGAGGCAGTAAGGAACTCTGATCTGGGAGAAGAGGAGAGAGCTTGCCCTACTGAGGAATGCATTGAGGGCCTAGCAGTGAGGCCTGAAGGCTTTCACTTGTTCTGGACAACATGTAGAAGGATTGTTTTATGCAACTTGCTTAAGCTTGCGCCCTAGGCCCAAAACTCTGCTGTGGCCTAGAGAAACGGACTAAGAGTCTATTGTGCTGAGCATGGAAGAGAGACAGCCAGGACAGGGCTGTGTGCTCAGGTATTTTTTCTAATCTTTATTTCCTTTTATTTTGGTGTATTGTATCATTGCTCTTTGGCTTGTATGTTTATGCTTGATCATATTAATATTGTATATTTCTGTATATGCTATTAATTCATACCGACCCACTTGGGTTATTAAACATATAAAATTTATATCGCTCATTTCATTTTATCCTATGACCCGGTCTACTCACGGTGTGTGAGTGGGAGGTTAAGAAAGAAGTTTGATCGCAGGCGTGCCAGGCGGCTGGGCGAGGCGATATTCTTCACAGGGCCCATATGGTTCCGGCTAAACCGCCGCCTCAGGGCGCACCTCCTCGACCCTTGTTGGCCCGTCTGATTAACAGCACGGATCGAGATACGGCGTTGCGGGCTGCACGCCAGGCCGGCGAGCTTAAGTACAACGGAGCTGCAGTGGCCATGTTTCCAGATTTCTCGGCAGCTCTCCAGAAGACCCGAGCATCCTTCGTGGCCGTTAAGAGGCAGCTGAGAGAAAAGGCTATACAATACTCCATGATTTACCCAGCACGTCTTCGGGTCGTCCATGACGGCAGGTCCCTCTTCTTTACTTCGCCAAAGGATGTGGAGGACTGGCTATCTCTTCTTCCTCGATCTCCGAGACGATGATCCTGACGGCGTGTGGTGAGGGGTCCGATCGGACCATACATAAGGACTTATGTATTACGGGATGCTCTTGTTTATTGCATAAGTAGTTTTATGAAAAGTGCGGTTCTGTTATTATAGTATCCTGTAGCTTTATAGTTACCTGGGCTGGCGACCCCCGGGGCGCCGGTGTATCCCACTTACTCATGTGAACCTGGCTCTGTTGAATAGTATATCCCCTAGCCTAGTGATCATCTATACCTTTAAGACAGTGCCCCGTATACCAACCACTTTGGGTGCACTTCTTCTACCGTTAATTGTAGCCACGGTTAACACTAGAAGTCCCAGAAATTTCGAGCTCCCCCTTCAAGTCCTGAAAGAGGGTCAAATGACCCTTAGTCCAAACTGACAACTCTGATGGCTCCAATTAGCATTTCCTTTCATTTGTAAATGTGGCCATTGTCTGAGGAATCTGCAGGGGGGAATTGTGTTGATCCACCTCAGGCTTGTAAGAGAGTGTAAAGAAAAGAATGTAAGCTGCTCCTGAGTGTCTGCCCACCCCCCAGCTGCATTGTTGTGCTGGGAATATTTGCTAACACCTTAGCAAATTTGCATGCAGCCTTTTGTGCTGTGGGGGATGTGACTGCTTCTCAAAGTAGTCTGCGACTTGAAATCAAAGTACATCTGTAATGTCCTCCCATATCTTGGCAAGGACCCCAGTCGTCCCAGCGGGGAGAGACTGTCCGAAACTGTAGTGATGAGGCTGATGGAATCATTCATGGGCAAGGGCAGAACTGTAACCACGAACAATTTCTTTACATCATTGTCACTTGCACAATGACTGCTTAGCCGGAAAACCACTATCCTCGGCACAGTCAACAAGAGTCGCCGGGAAATTTCTCAATCCGCTAGACAGATGGACCGCACTGAATTCACCACTCAGGTGTTTTCAACCACTGATGCCACACTGACAGTGTATGCACCCAAACGAAAGAAGGCCGTCTACATTCTCAGCAGCATGCACAGCGTGGTTGAGACTAAGGATACCAACAAAAGGAAGCCAAACACGGTCACACAATACAACCACACAAAGTGCGGTGTGGATGTAATGGACCAAATGGTGCGGGAGTACAGCCTGCATGCAGGAACACGGAGATGGCCATTCGCCGTGTTCTACAACATGATTGACATGGCAGCACTGAATGCTCATGTTCTTTATCAGGCATGCACTGGGGTGCAGGAGAGACGGGTGGACTTCCTGGTTGAGCTTGCAAAAGAGTTAGGTGGCTCTCATGTGACTGAAAAGAAGGCACGCAAGGAGAAACTCCTTCGGCAACAACCTTCCACACCCAGCCCTGGCAAAAGGGCGAAGTGTCAGGTCAACCATCGATGCACGAACAATTGTGCAACTGAGAGATGTGTTTACTGCTACAAATACACGTGTGGCAAATGTACCAGGGACATACCCAGGCAGTGCCAGGTATGTTCCGACAGTGCAGACAGACTGCTGAGTGAGTGCTGAAATGCTAGTCACACAAGAAGGACATGCCACTCACACACACACACGCAGCCCCCCACAGCAGCCTATTGTAAATATGTGTGGAATTGTTTTATTCCTTGTATTTTTTTTATTATTTTCATAACAAAAATAAAAAGCATAGAAACAAATAACAGTTGTTCTTTTGTATATTTACATTTTTGTATATTTAGATTCAAGTCAATGGGTGCAGAAAAAAAAAAAAAAATTGCAAAAAAAATCACAGCTACTTGCGATATTTTTGTGATCTGTCCCATTGGTCATATAGATCACTCCTCTGGGATTTTTTGGCACGAAAAAAATCGCACAAAAAAAAAAAAAATCGCAGGAAAATCGCACCTATGAAAAAAATCGCACGAAAAAAAATTGCAGGTGTGCTTGGTGCCATTGAAATACATTGGCAAATCGCAGAAAAAAATTGCATCGCATTGCGATGCGATTTTCGCGCTATTTTTTTTCGCTAGTGTGCTTGAGGCCTTAGACCAGGGGTCGGCAACCTATGGCACGCGTGCCACTCTTGGCACGCGAAGCTTATTCCCCTGGCACGGCAGCGGACTCCTCACCCAGCAGTTTCGATCGGACCAAACACGGCCGAAACGAAACTGCTATTATTATACTGTGGGGTCTCTTCAGACCCCCGAGTATAATAAGCGGAGCACCCGGGGAGATGATCAAACATAAAAAACAATGTACTCACTATTCCACGCTCCGCAGCCGCTCTGTACTCTTCGGGCGCTTCTGCCTGCAGGGGCCACTATAGAGCATAATACCGTGTGCAGGGACCACTATGGGACATATACCGTGTGCAGGGGCCACTATGGGACATATACCGTGTGCAGGGGCCACTATGGGACATATACCGTGTGCAGGGGCCACTATGGGACATATACCGTGTGCAGGGGCCACTATGGAGCATAATACCGTGTGCAGGGGCCACTATAGAGCATAATACCGTGTGCAGGGACCACTATGGGACATATACCATGTGCAGGGGCCACTATGGAGCATAATACCGTGTGCAGGGGCCACTATGGGACATAATACCGTGTGCAGGGACCGCTATGGGACATATACCGTGTGCAGGGGCCACTATGGGACATATTGCTGTGTGCAGGGGCCGCTATGGGACAAATACTGTGTGCAGGGACTGCTATGGGACAAATACTGTGTGCAGAGGCAGCTATGGGACAAATGCCGTGTGCAGAGGCAGCTATGAGACATATACCATGTTGAAGGGGCCGCTATGGGACATAATACCGTGTGCAGGGACCACTATGGGACATTATTCTGTATAACGGTGTGTTTTCTATATTAAGGATGTGTTTTTGCACAGAAAACTCCGGCTTTGTTTTTTTTTGTGCAAAAATGCACCAGTTTTACATTGAATGAAAAAGTTCCAAATATAGCTGCATCCAGATACATAGTGTGTATTCACCATAAGGATGCCGCCATACGGGGCTCCTGGACACAATAAATTTACCACTAATTGGGGGCTGCACATGGACTTTCATTGCTTCTAATCAGAAAGTACAGGAGTGTCCCAGGAAATAGCAGTAAACGCATGTGTCCTAAAGCATCTGGTGGCAGCACTTCTGTGTTATGGTTTGTGGTATATGACTTTAGTTTAGGGGTCGTCAGACTTACAATTATTGACCGGCACTCCGAGTACCTCATCTTTGATTTTTTTTTTATTAAAATCGGCACGCCGAACAAAAAAAGGTTGCCTACCCCTGCCTTAGACAAATGCTTCTGGTCATTACTCACAGCTGTACCTTGCTCTAAAATTTCTAATTCTATTTAAAATATATAAAAAATGATTAATTGTTTCAGTGCTTTTTTGCTCAAATAAAACTAAACTTAATACAATATGTATAGTCTTTATATTATCAAATACAATAAACTGAATAGAACTAACTAGACACTAAATGGCTAAACTCAATGGAAAACAACAACCTCCTGTGGTGTGACAGTAATGGCCTTAATTACAGAACAAAAGACGGTGATTATAGGATGTTAGATAAAATCCTTCAGGTCATTCGACCCGTCTCTGGGTTCCAAAGGTAGAAATGTTAAATGACCCCTCTCTGGGACTTCTAGTGTTAATTTAACGAATATTGTTTGTTTATGCCAGTAATATGTCTCACACTCTTTAGGGGTGTAATGGTTCATTTCGTTTGTATATGGTTCTTAGGTTGCTGCACACCACTTTGTGTCTCACTCAGTCACGCACTACACACTCATAGGCGGGTCACTTTTGGGGTCCTGAACTGCCATGATTACATTACATTCTTAGACGACCATGGCGTCCTTTAGTGTACTATCTTGGAATGTGAGGGGCCTGGGCAGCCCACGAAAGAGGTTGTTGGTTTTTTCTCAGATTAGGAGGGCTGACCCACACCTCATATGCCTTCAGGAAGCTCATTTGGTTCCAGACAATTCCAGGCAACTTCAGAAGCCATGGGTTCAGTGGGCGGCTCACTCTACACACACTTCCTATTCCAGGGGGGTGTCCATCTTGGTGCATCATAGACTCAGGTGTGAGCCAGGCCTCATTGTAAGGGACCCCGAGGGACGATATGTTTTTGTCCAGGCCTGTGTTGACTCTGTCCTGTATGTTATCCTGGGTGTGTACTTGCCACCGGCGTCTGATCTTGCTGTGCTCCAGCAGGCTGCGCAGTTTGCGACCCGATTCCCTGGGGCTATTGCATTATGTCTGGGTGACTTTAACAAAGTTATGGATATTGCATTGGATCGATTCTCCGCGGAGCCGGGTTCCCCCTCTCTGCCTCGCCCTACTACAATGGCCGGAGTAATCCATGAATTGGGGTGGTTGGATTTGTGGCAGGTTCGGTTTCCGGAGGCCCGCACCTTTTCCTGTCACTCTGCCAACAGACATACTCTGTCCAGGATTGACCATGTTTTTGGAAATACTAAAGCATATTCTTTGTTGCAGACCATATCCTATTTACCCAGAGCAGTGTCTGATCATTCCCCGTTGTTGGTCCAATTAAATAGTAGTATGGCTGCTAAGCCACGACAAGGTTGGCGAATCCACCCATTTTGGTTGAAACTATTTGTACCACATGATCGAATACCTGATTAACTTCAGATGTTTTTGACCATTAATTCCCCAAACACTTCTCCACTCCTCTTATGGGAAACTATGAAGGCATATCTTAGGGGTTGTATTAAGTCCTCCATTTCCTTTGTAAAGAGGGAATCCTTGCTGTTGGAGACCACTTTGGCGACCCAGTGTGCCTCGCTCGAAGCCGCATACGTGGCTAATCCAACTGATGAGGCTAGGTCTCAATGGTTGCAGAAGGGTAGACAATATCTGCATATACTGCATGACAAGGCACGTAGGTCTCTGTTTTTTAGCAAACAGAAGTTTTACGAACTCGGTAACCAGTCAAGCAGCTTTCTAGCTCAACTGATACATCAAAACACAGCCTCACCTGCAATACTACGAGTGCATTCAGAGACGGGGGAGGTACTGTCCAATAGCTTGGACATTAGTGACAGATTTTATAGGTATTACAGTGAGTTATACCTCTCCAAGCTTAGAGTCACTGATGGAGAGCTTGCTACCTGTTTGGGTTTGATCCCCCTTCCTACATTGTCAGAAGACCAACGTGAATTTTTAGATTCCCCTTTTACGCTAGAGGAGCTATCGGGAGCCCTGGCAGATATGGCAAGGGGCAAATCGCTGGGTCCGGACGGCATCCCGGTGGAGGTTTATCCCCAGTATGGGGGCCTGCTTCTCCCGGTGTTGCTTGAATGTTATAATGCTGCCTTTGTGGGCCGCAGTCTCCCGGAGTCCTTTTATGACGCCACCATTATCCTGTTACTTAAGCCTGACAAGGATCCGCTGGACTGTGGCTCATATAGGCCTATATCACTGCTTAATATAGATTATAAACTCCTTACTAAAATGTTGGCGAAAAGGCTAAATTCTGTTGTTCTCGACCTTATTCACCCGGATCAGACAGGCTTTATGCCTGGAAAATCCACATCGGATAATCTTAGAAGGGCTCAGGTGATAACTCAGATTGGGGCATCATCCTCACATGACTGGGCGGTGGCTTCTTTAGATGCAACAAAGGCGTTCGACTCTGTCGAGTGGCCTTTTTTATTGCAGGTGTTGCGAGGATACGGATTTGGAGAGGGGGTTTGTTACCTGGATTTCCCTTCTATACTGTTCTCCTAGAGCGGCGCTGTCAATTAATGGCGCGTTGTCTTCCTACTTTCCTATGGGTAGGGGTACAAGACAAGGATGTCCATTGTCACCGCTACTGTTTGCTTTGGCGGTGGAACCCTTGGCAATACTGCTTCGGAATGACCCCATATATAAAGGCATAGTGATAGGCATGACATGTGTCACTTTATATGGCAATAACTTTGAGACGTCTTAACTTACACAAGTGATTTTGAGATTGTATTTTCGTGACACATTGTACTTCATGTTTGTGGTAAACACTAATCAATATTTTTGTATTTATTTATAAAAAAATAGGAAATTTGATGGACATTTGGAAAAAAATCGCAATTTTCAAAATGCGAAATGCTCTGCTTTTCAGACAGATAGTCATACCACCCAAATACATTAATACATATTATCTACCATATCTCTGCTATATATCGGCATCATCTTTTAATCATCCTGTAATTTATTTTGGATGTTAGAAGGCTTACAAGTGTAACAGCGATTTTGCAGATTTACAAGAAAATTTCCCAAACTAATTTTTTTAGGGACCACTTCAGTTCTGAAGAGGATTATAATGGCCTATATATTAAAAACCCACATAAATCACCCCATTTTCAAAACTGCACCCCTCAAATAATTCAAAATAACATTTGGGAAGTTTGTTAACCCTTTAAGCATTTCACTGGAATTAAAACAATATGTAGGTGAAATTTAGACATTTAATTTTTTCTACTAATTCCTAATTTAGCCCTAAAATTAACACATTCACAAAGGGTTAAAGGAGAAAATGCATCTCACAGTTTGTTATGCAATTTCTCCCAAGCAAGGACGTACCCCACAAGTGGGTGTAAACTGATGTTTGGGCGAATGGCAGCACACGGAAGGGAAGGAGTGACACTGGGCGTCTAAAAAGCAGATTTTGCTGGAATAGTTTTCAGGTGCCATGTCTCATTTGCAAAGCCCCTAGAGTACCAATACAAAGGAAAACCCCAAAAATTGACCCCATTTTGGAAACTACACCCCTCACAGAATTCATCAAGGGGTATAGTGAGCATTTTGACCTTACAGCCATTTCACAGATTTTGCTAACACTGGGATATATAAATGAAACATTACTAAAATGTCACTTTATCCCCAAAGTTTTCATTTTCACAAGGGGTTAAAGGAGAAAAAGTACCCCACAGTTTGCAAAACAATTGCTCCTGAACACCGCAATACCCCATATGTGGTCGTAATCTGCTGTATGGGTACATGGCAGGGCTCAGAATGGAAAGAGCGCTATTTGACTTTTGGAGGGCAGATTTTGGTGGAATAGTTTTCAGGTACCATGTCGCATTTGCAGAGCCCCCAAAGTACCAATACAGTGGAAGCTCCCTAAAAGTGACCCCATTTTGAAAACATGTCAAGGGGTATAGTGAGCATTTTGACCCTACAGCTGTTTCACAGATTTTATTAGCATTGGGACATTAAAATGAAAAATTACTTTTTTTTCCAATAAACCGTCAATTTAGCCCCAAATTTTTCATTTTCACAAGAGGACAAAGGAGAAAAAGCTCCCCAAAGTTCGTTACCCAATTTCTCCTGAATACAGAAATGCCCCATATGTGGTTGTAATCTGCTGCATGGGTACATGGCAGGGCTCAAAATGGAAAGAGCACTATTTAGCTTTTGGAGGGCAGATTTTGCTGGAATAGTTTTCAGGTGCCATGTTGCATTTGCAGAGCCCCTAAAGTACCAATACAATACAAACCCCCAAAAAGTGACCCCATTTTGAAAACTACACCCCTCATAGAATTTATCTAGGGGTATAGTGAGCATTTTGACCTCACAACTGTTTCACAGATTTTATTGACTTAGGGACATAAAAATGAAAAATTACTTTTTTCCAATAAACCATCCAGTTAGCGACATATTTTTAATTTTTGCAAGTGCTTAAAGAAGAAAAAACATCCCATAATTTGTTACACAATTTCTTCTGAACACAGAAATGCCCCATATGTGGTCATAAACTGCTGTAGGGGTACATGGTGGGGCTCAGAATGGAAAGAGCGCTATTTGGCTTTTGGAGGGCAGATGTGGCTGGAATAGTTTTTGAGTGCCATGTTGCATTTGCAGAGCCCCTAAAGTACCAATATAATGGAAACCTCTCAAACGTGACCCATTTTAGAAACTACACCCCTCAAGGATTGTATCAAGGGGTATTATCATTTTGAGCCTAAAAATGCTTCCCAAAAATTAATGTACAAAGTGAAAATTGAAGTTTTTGAAGAAATATCCATTTTCAGTGCCTAATACGCCTCCCTTAGCTGTTAATGGTTGTTCCTCTGCTGCAGGGCGTTGCGGGCTCGCCTCTCTTTGTGGGGGTGGTAAGTCAGCTTTGAGCTTGCTGCTCCGTGGGCGTCATGGCTATTACTTTTGCTTCCCTTAATGTTAGAGGCCTAAATTTCCCTAGCAAATGCTCCTTTTTATGGTCTGAGCAGATGCGTAGCTAGGGGATCAGCACAGGGGGCGAACATGTCCAAGTGGGCCCCCAACTTGGACTTGTTTGTATACCGATACTATCAGTATACGGTGAGCGTATAGTGGTATATAGCAGCTCTACACAGGGCTCTGCAGACGATTTAGGTGAATACAGGGCAGTAGCATTTAGTGACTTACCGGTGACATCTCTGACCAATCCTTCACATTTCCCATCTCTTTCATCTGGACGGCCATGACCACTTCTTCCAGTCTCTGTAAAGCTTGCAACACAGACATCTTTGGCTCCTCACTTTTCCAGGCACCTGACCCACATTGTCCTCACCTGCACAAAGCCCCCATCTTGCTGCTACCCCAATTATAAAATATATAATATACCCCCCTTAATGAGTAATACCCCCAAGTGTATCTTTAAGTTAATGACTTCCATGTACACCCCTTTAAATAGTGCACCTTATTAATAATGCCCCAGATGTTTCCTAATTAAAAAGGAAAAAAAAAAATATTGCGGTTCCAAAACCCCAGACCCCCCGGGATCAGCTGTTTGAATGAACCATGGTACCTGTGTAAGCGCTGTGACCCCTTCTCTGTTTACATAGTGTCGTTCTTTTCATAGCGTCCATGTACTGTAACTACAACCTCATCCTATACACGTCTATGTGACAAGGCTGGAATTACATCACATGGTCACTATAAACAGACAGCATGTGATATAAACAGGCGCCATAGCCCCTTCATACAGCTGATCAGTGGGGAATCACTTATCTCTTATTAATGTTTTATTCTGAGAATAGACCATCAATAAAAATGAGCTGGAAAACTCCTTAAAGAGGACCTTTCACGTCCTCATGTATATGCTGTTTTACATACCGCTAGAAAGCCGACAGCACGCTGAATTCAGCGCACTGCCGGCTTTCCCAGTATGAACCCACAGAAAAAAACCCGGTATTTTACATCTAGCAAATCCCATCCACACATTGCAGAGAAATACGTGCAGCAGATGCACTGCGATTTCCAAAACCGTTGCGGTTTTGGAAATTGAAGGATTTCAATTATACCTACAGAAACACTTGCAGTTTCCATATAGGTGTATTAAAATTAGAAAGTCCACAGGGGAAACCTCTGCGGACCTTCTGTGAAAAGTGCTGCGAGAAAAACCACAATGTTACCGCTGCGGTTTTTCCTGCAGCGCTTTTTTTTCTGCAGCCCACTATGTGGGGCCTTAGTCTTATTAAAACCCAAGTGCCACCTTAATTAAATTAATTGACCCTCATATTATGCCCCTGATTCACCCTGACATAAATACTGCACCTCTAATGGCTCCATATATTAATGACCACCCCCTTATGTTCATAATGCCTCCTAATATAAATGATGCCCCCTAATGGCCCCTTATATAAATAACCTCCACCCTTGTATTAATAATACCTCCTAATAACCCTTATATAAATGACCCCCCATCGTCATAATGATATTGCCCCCTAATGAATCCTCCCTTTATAGTTACAATTCCCCCTCCTATCCACCCCTTATACTATTAATATACCCACAACTAAGCTAAAAAAACAAAAACAAAAGTCATACTCACCTGCGATGATGATGATGAATGGAGCCGCAGGCGCTACCTCCCTGTCCACGCACAGGACATCTGTGTCTGAGCGCAGGCGGCGCGTTGTTGTGACATCATCGCGCCACCCGTGCTGAGAAGCAGACGTCGTCTGTGGTCTTGGAGTCTTGTAAACTGCAAGTCTGTATTGGCTTGCGATTTACAATACCGTTAAGTTGCAGACCTTCTTAGATTTTAATGATTTATATGATGTCTGGAGAGCCCACCACAGTGCCGAGAGGGATTACTCTTATCACTCACAGGTCCATAATAGTTATTCTAGAATCTATGTTTTTGGTAGATAGACTCTGGCTCTCAGCAGCCACTCAGTCCGCCATTGATGTGATAAAGTGGTCTGACTATGCTCCGATCACCCTTACGGTGGATGAGCCTGGCCATTCCTCCCCGACCTATCTTTGGAGATGTAATTCTTTTCTCCTATCCCATCCCACTCATAGAGCTTCTATTGAGGGAGACCTTCGAGACTATTTTACAAATAATGACAGCCCTGAAGTTGGGATCGTCCCCTTATGGGATGTGCACAAAGCCTACATTCGAGGATCGTTCATTAGACTGGGACATGTGGTTAAGAAGTCTCGGCGGGCCCAGCTCTCTAGCCTCTTGGGGGACCTTAAGTCTAAGGAACAGCTTAATAAATCTACTCCCTCCCCGTATAACGCGGAACAACTCTTCCTCACTAGGCAGCGCCTGCGCGACCTGTTGTTATTTGATTATGAAAAGTCCTTGAAAAAACTCAAGATTAGGTACTACTCTCAGGGAAATCATGCGGGCAAACTGTTGGCGACTAAACTAAAGAAAAAAACACCTTAGGTCTCGCATCCCTTTCATTCTTGACCCAGTCTCTAAGGGTAAATTGGTCAGTCCCTCGGAAAACGCAGATCAGTTTAGCAGATACTATGCTGGCCTTTATAACCTTCGTGATGACCCTTCCACTACACAACCCACTGAGGTAGGTATTTCATCTTTCTTGGACTCCCTCCATATGCCTTCCCTTTTCCCCCTACAGGCGCAGCATATCCTCCGCGGAGGAGATAGCTGAAGTAATTGCTTCTCTCCCCGGAAGGAAATCTCCCAGACCAGACCGTATGACAAATGACTACTATAAAACCTTCTCCCCTATCCTACTTCCACACTTGACGAAATTTTTTAAATCGGCAATGTTATCAGGCTCGTTTCCCAAGGAAAATCAGGAGGCAATGATCGTCACGATCCCTAAAACGGGGAAATCTACAGATTCCCCCCAAAATTTCCGCCCCATCTCCTTGTTGAATACAGATGTTAAGATATACGCAAAACTTTTGGCTATAAGACTGGCTTCACTGATCCCCCTTTTAGTTTCTCCTGATCAAGAGGGCTTTGTCGCTGGTCGGCAGGCCCCTGATAACACTAGGAGAGTACTGAACCTTTTACATCATGTAGAGAGGGGTAAGCTTCTGTTTGTGATGTTGGCACTGGATGCTGAGAAGGCATTCAACCGCATTCATTGGTCGTTTGCCTTCTCGGCTTTACGACGGATGGGTCTGGGGGGGGTTAGTTTTTATCGGCCATAACTGCCCTGTATTCCGCACCCTCCGCGAGAGTTTTTGTTAACGGAACCTTATCTACTCAGTTTGCAATTATCAATGGTACCTGACAGGGTTGCCGCTTGTCCCCACTAATATTTATCCTCTCTATCGAACCCCTAGCATGTGCTCTTAGATCACATCCTGGTGTTAGTGGGGGTGAAAGTGGCGGGTCATTCTCATATCATCTCACTCTATGCTGACGACATTATCCTGTCTCTCACTGACCCAGGTCCGTCCCTTTTGGCCTCTCTTGAATTAATTGAATTATTTAGTTACTTACCCTACTACAAATTAAATATAGCTAAGACCCAAATTCTTCCGTTATATCTGACCGAATTGGAAATTTCCCTTCTTCAGCAAAAATATCCTTTTGACTGGAGATTTGACAATATTCAATACTTGGGGATCTCACTCACTCCTGCCCATTCCTCGTTATATCTAGCGAACTACTCTCCCTTCCTTCGGACCTTACAGACTGAGGCGGATCAGATGGGCTTGACTGAGATTTCCTGGCTGGGTAGAATCGCGGCCTTCAAGATGCTTCTCCTTCCCCGCCTTTTATACCTCTTTGCACCTTGCCTATTGCTTTACCCTCTTCCTTTTTTAAATTGGTCAACGGTCTCCTTACTAGATTTATCTGGGTGGGCAAGAAACCCCGCCTCACCCGCTCGATTCTGACCAGAGTTGGTAACCTTGGTGGTCTAGGAGTGCCTGATATACATGGGTACTATATTGCTACTTTGATCTCCTTGGTGGCGAATGGCTTGTCTAGGGAGGGAGAGCTCCACTGGATGCACATTGAAAAGTCTTATTTTCCCGCTAAGGAGTATCGAGGAATACTTTTTGCCTCTTTCTGGATTAGTGTAGACAGCTACTCTTGTGCGCCTTTTACTAGATATTCTGTGGCAGCTTGGAAATATGCTCACTCTCACGCGAGCAGTTCAGAGTTGCTAGATAGATCCACTATACCGTTCAGAGTGTTTTCTATAGTGATCCCTTCCTTGAGGCTGGAAAGCTGGGTTGCAAAGGGTGTGCATTTTGTTTCTCAACTATTTCAAGGTGGTAAGCTAAAAGATTTTTCATCCTTGTCTACAGAATTTGAGTTGCCTAAGAACAACTTTTATAAATTCCTTCAAGTGCGACATTGCCTACAAAAACACAACTTTTTCCGAGTGAGATGCAACCCTGAGGTTTTTTCCTACTTCGTTCATCTCGGAAAGGTCTTAGACCGATTTATTATTCTATTGACCCTCGACCCTCCTTCCAGAAGACTTACCCTATCCATCTTTGGGAGAGAGATCTCGAAAAGTCCTGGACTCCTAAGGAGTGGCAGAAGGCCTTTTCTTTATTTCGCACTTCCCTAGCTTGTAGCTCTCATGTGGAGATGGCATATAAGGTGGTTCTTAGGTGGTATTTTCCACCTGCTCGAATTCATCGAATGTTTCCTAATTCTTCTTCTCTTTGTTGGAGGCTATGTGGGGGAGTGGGTATGTTGCTGCACACCTTTTGGGCTTGTCCTCATGTAGATAAATATTGGCAGGAGGTTTTCGACCTTATGGAAGGTCTTCTGGGGTGCTCTTTGCTCCAGACCGCCCAGCTGGCTATGCTTAATTTTGAGATGGACGGGCTCCATCCTCCTCATCGCAAACTGGCCTGTAAGATTTTGGTGATGGCTAAATTGGTTATTGCTCGTAAATGGAAACAACCTTTGCCCCCTTCATTGCAGGACACTGTTGACACTTATTGATACCACTCACTCGTATGAACGTGTCATTGCTTTTGGGAATTTTTCCGTTCCTAAATATAAAATGGTGTGGGAGAAGTGGTTGGCGAGCCCGCATTGCTCCCCCTTGGTTAGTTAGTAGGTAAGCTGGTTAGTTTGTTAATTAGTTAATTTGTTCAATGGACGAGTTAATCGGCTGACCAAGGGGACACATTTCTCTAATTGGTTGTTGCTCTGTGTCAATATTGCTGCACTTTGAGGCGTGAGTTTCGGCTCTTCAATCCGATCCTTTGCTGCACCTAGAATCTATAGTACCTGGTTCAGTCCTGTGAACAGCCAAACTCACCTCGCCAAATAAATTGTGGATGTTTATGGTTACTCTGGTTTGACCTGCCTCCCCCCCCCCCTCCTCGCCCTTTCCTTATGTGGTGTGTGTTGTCTGTGTACGTCCTCCTTATTATTCTGATGAATATTTTACTTTACCAGTTTCGATGTTTGCAATATTGACTGTTTAAGTACTTTCTAATGTCATATATTTGTAAAATTTAATAAAAATTATTGAAACAGAAAGAACATTCTATATAACAGATTCTCACTATCATCTTGCCCAAAATATATTAATAATTAAAGATGGGCGAACCCCAGAAGATTTCATCCAAGATGTACTGTGCTATTCGATGTACTGGCACCTTAGGGGCTTTGCAAATGCTTCATCCTGAAAAAGGATTACAGCAAGACCTCCCCTTCCAAAGCTTACTGTCGATTTTCCCCTTCTGTGCCCTGCCATGTGGCCCAATACTCGGGAGACATTGTGCATTTTTCCACTGGACCCTTTGAGAAAATGAAAAAATTGTGTATATTTTATTACAATAAATGTAAGCACCTTGAGGGTTATAGTTTCTCAAATGGGGTCACTTCTTGAGGGCTTCTGAGGCACTGGTTCTTTAGAAGCTCTGCAAATGAAACATGATACCTGAATACTATCCCAGAGAAAAACCAAATAGCACTCCTTCCCTTCTGAGCCCTGCCTTGTGCCCATACAGAAGTTTATAACCACATATGAGGATTTCTGACTTCAGGAGAAATTTTAGGTGCTTTTTCTTCAGTTATTCCCTGTGAAAATTTCTATTTAAAGTGGTTGTCCAGGCAAAAATGTACAACCCTTTTAACTTTGAAATCACCGCTGAGGCCAATTAGCAAATGGCATGCGATGGGATCACTACCTGTGACATCACGGGTCTCTTCCTGAGGCCTGCTGAGGCCGCTGATTGGCCTCAGCGGTCACGTGACTGCTGAGGCCAATCAGCGGAACTCTGGAACCCTTCAGCAGAAGGGTCGGACTGCGCTGGGAGGACACTGAAGCACTGGGGATAAGCGAGAATTTTTTAAAAAAATTTTCACTGCCCCCGGCTGAATTAAAAGTTAAAGGGATAGTCCATTTTTGACTGGACAACCCATTTAAGGCTGAAACTCCACCTGGCAGAATGTAAGTAACTCAAGAGCTAGTGTAGGAAGGAGAGAGTTGGGTTCTTGGAGAACTGGGCTGATTTCACTGTCTATAGGTTCTATGGAAAATGGAAAATACAGATACGTTTGGGGACATGATGACTAGAAGGTTGGGGAAATACTTAAACTGGGGAGAGAGAGACAACACATGTAGGGGACAAGATAAAGTAGACACGGCACACAGTTTAGGAATGTAAGAGTGGAGGGTGAGTACAGTTAATAGGGGAAATAGGAGTACAGATAAGGAAAAAACATAAAGTGCCTCACTAATAAGATGGAGGAATAAGAATTTTTTTCAGGTTTTATTTTATTTATATTTTATATTCTAAAACAACCCAACACTTAAATATAAACATGATTCATGAGAGCAACTTTCTCTGAGGGCATGACAGAAAATTGACATTGAGTTATACACCCATAAACTAGTAATTTTCACATAGAGATTTAGCTACTCATCCAAGGATGGAGCAGACACTGCCAGACAGTGTCTGGTCGCATTAATCAATGCATTAACCAAAAGTCTGCACACCTTCACTTGTGTGGACACCTGGATCCAGGCTAAATTTCCCAATAACCAGGAGATACCAGATAGCAAATCAACTTTCAATCCCTCCTGGATACACATATTACCTTGTTTCCAAAAGATCTTTACCTGTTCACACCTGTAGTGCATATGGAATGTGCATGTGATACCTTACATCTGGGGCATTTATCCCCTGTGCCACCTTTACATTTCCCTAACCTCTCTGGTGTGTAATACAATTGATACAAAATATAAAAAAGTGAAATTCTGCAAGATCTATTAGATAGAACTCTATTTCAGAAGTTTAGACCATTCTGTCTTTCCTAAATTTCCCACCACATCACTCCACTTCCTAATTAATATCTATTTAGAAACATCTGCTTTATAACTCAACAACACAGTCAAAATGCCTTTCAACATTCTTTTATGTTCATAAATATCTTATCCTATCTGAGTCACCCCTCCCTTGAATTAAAATCTTTCCAGATTTATTCACTGCCTGGACCAACTGCGTGTATATAAAACAAAGTTGACTTTGGATCCCCATAAGAGTCACACAGCTCGTCATACCACATCAACTTACCTTCTACTAAAAAATTTGGCACCGACCTTAAACCAAACATGTGGCAAAAAAAGCATCTTGTAATTTAAATAGTTTACAAAACCTCAAATTACAAATGAGGAAATGCTTGTGTCAAAACTCCATTCACCAAAACTGAAATAGTGCCCCTCAGCCATCTAGCAAACCTTTGTCCAAACTCAAACTTCTCCAACACCCCCCGAGAGGAAGAACACCTCTACCCTCTCAATGCTTTAACCACACCCAATGACAGGATGGAGCTGTCCTCACACTTCTTCACATTATTAGGCAACAATTTTATGACATTATGCCTCTTTAACCTCCCTGGCATAATAATCCACATTGGTTGCTATGTATCAATGGTATAATTTGCTTCAATCTCTCCACCAGGAACTTTGCAATAATTTTAATATTAACATTTAAAGGGGTATTCCCATGAATATAACCATTTTTACATTTGTAGATAAATAAAAGTTGTTGCTTCCTGAAAAAGGCCTTCCCTTGTGCCTTACAGGTCAAAAAGTGATTGTATTTATCCCTAGCATTTCACCGACTTTATTAGTTACATCATCTCTACACAGAATAAACCTTTCCTCCACCTGGGCCATATAATTTTTAGCCTCCCATTCCTCCTTCTGGAATCCCTTTCTCAACTCCTGGGTAGATTTAAATAACAGATCCCTTAAACAATCCTTAGAAGCATCCCAAATGATACCCAGGGACGAGGAACCCCTATTACAGTGGCTTGCAAAAGTATTCATACCCCTTGAACTTTTTCACATTTTGTCACCTTACAACCACAAACTTAAATATATTATATTTAGATTTTAAGTGATAGACCAACACAAAATAGCAGATAATTGTGAATTGGAACCAAAATAATACATAGTTTTCAAAATTTTAATCAAATAAAAATCTGAAAAGTGTGATGTGCAAAAGATGGATGGAGCTAAACACAGGGAAATCCTGGAAGAAAACCTGTTGGAGGCTGCAAACAACTTGACACTGGGAAGGAGATTCACCTCCAGCAAGACAGTGACCCTAAACATACAGCCAGAGCTACAGTTGGAATTGCAGCGAAAGGTGGCTCTAGAAAGTATTGATATAGGGTGGCTGAATACTTTTGCACATTACACTTTTTCCAGAATACTTTTTCCATTTTTGGATGATGGATTGAATAGTACTCCTTGGGATGCTCAAAGCTTGAGATATGTTTTCATAACCTAACCCTGCTTTAAACTTCCCCACAACTTTATCTCTGACCGGTCTGGAGAGTTCCTTGGACTTCATGATGCTGTTTGTTCACTAACGTTCTCTAACAAACCACTGAGGCCTTCACAGAACAGGTGTATTTATATTGAGACTAAATTACACACAGCTGGACACTATTAACTAAGTGGCTTCTGAAGGCAATTGATCAGAGTACAGGGTGCTGAATACGTTTGCACGTCACGCTTTTCAGATTTTTATTTGATTAAAATTTTGAAAACCATGTATTATTTTGGTTCCACTTCACAATTATGTGCTACTTTGTTTTGGTCTATCACTTAAAATCTCAATAAAATACATTTAAGTTTGTGGTTGTAAGGTGATAAAATGTGAAATAGTTCAAGGGGTATGAATACTTTTGCAAGCCACTGTAACATCAAAAAAACTAATCCACCTGTAAATGAAAAACCTCCTCTCTAAGCAAAGATAGCCAATATGGGTTAAGCCTAAAACTAAATCCCTTCCACATATCTACGCAAAACCCCAATCTCACCAACAATGGAGAATGATCTGAAATGCTTCTCGGCAAGGATTAATTTTACTCTGTCCAAAAGAAAAATATATCTACCCTCCCTATCCACCTTACTATCACAAACCTTCACATCCAGTACCCGATGAATCAAAACACTCATATAACTGAATGCACTGGCCCACCCAATCTCTTCTACAAGGGGCAACTTACCTCAATACATTACCTTTGCCACCTCAACCTAATGCACCCTAGAACCAAAATAGAACTACACATACCCGCACTTCAATATCTAGCTTATAATAGCTTAACTTACCCCCTTAAAATCCAGCCACTTAGTCACCTCAATAGGATCTTGAAAAAACTGCACCTGATCCTGATATACAATGCTCAATTTTTCAGGAAATAACAGCGAAAATCTAATATCTGCATTCCTCAACCATTGTATTACTATTATATTATTTCCCACCCTCAGATTTCGCAGTCCTCAAAATTCAGGCTCTGTCACCTGAGCACACAATTTCAGATAGAATAACCCTTGACAAGTCTCCCAGGGCAGGACTTTTAAATAGGACCCAATGAGCTCTTTCAATTCCAAACAGCCCCGAGATCCTGGAAGTTCTTTGTTATTTATTTTGGCAAAAACTCGTCACAATTACTACCTTTAGGTTAGGGCCCCACGTGGTGTAAATGATGCAGTTTAGCTGTGGCATTTTACAGTCACTGTGGAGTGGAGTTTAGCAAATCCTATCTCCATACTGCATGAAAATACATGCAGCAGAAATGCTGCGATTTCCAAAACTGTTGCTGTTTTGAAACTCGAAACATGTCAATTATACCTACGGAAACACCAGTGATTTCCCTATAGGTATAATGGAAGCAGAAAGTCCGCAGAGGTTTTCTGTGAAAACCACTGTGGGAAAAACCATAATGCAGCCCGCTACATGGGGACTTAGGCTTAGCATTTTTTTGAAAAACCAAAGGCCTGAAATTACATCTGCTTGATTTATCCTCCAGATCATTGATTTTTGCATTTAATCCTTTATTTAAATCAATCAAACCATTAACTTTTTTCTGCATGGCTGACAATTTATCCTCCAAAGATCCCATCCTCCCCTCCACATCTATCACCCTCTCTCTTATTTTCACATGTCCTCATGAATCAGGGAAAGTTCACAGCGGGGAGTCTGGAGTCAGGACTTTGCTGCTGAATTAATAGCAGAATCTGTGACAAGATCAAGCGGGTCACTTATTTTTACAGTGCCATGCTCCAACATTTTCCTTCCATTGAATACAATGAAAGAAGAATCAGGGAGGGATCTACCACCAGTTTTGTGGCAGAATCTGCCATAAAATCAGCAGCAGATTCAGATGTGTGAACGGAGACTTAAAGGGGTATTCCCATGAACATAACCATTTTTAAATTTGTAGATAATTAAAAGTTAAACAGTTTTGCAAGTATTCGTAATTAAACATTTTGCAGAGTTTTAAAGATTTTCCCTAAATATCTTGCAGTCACAGTCTTGTTGTCTTGATCGGTTGCCAATGGATACGACCATGAATGCAGGATCTTTCTAAGGTCAGAAAATCAGCAATGGTTTCCTTATTGTGGCCAGGATACCTTCTCATACATGTAGTGTTCCTGCCTGATAACCCAGCTACAATAATAAAATCATGGCTGGGTTTTGACAAGTCCCAGACCACATAAAGTTTCTGGATTTCTGGTTGTATCCGTTGGCAACCGATCAAGACTACAGACTGTCACCACTAAGATAGTTAGATGAAATCTTTAAAACTCTGCAGAATTTTTACTACTTATATTTGCAAAAATGCTTAACTTTTAATTATCTACAAATATAGATATGGCTATGATCATGGGAATACCCCTTTAAGCTTACTGTATGTTAACATCTGTGAGGAAAATTAATACGTGGAGTCCTTATGAGATGGATAAAGAAGTATAAAATATTGATAGGGGCTTGGTAGAAGCCCCAAGTGTAATGGAAGAAGCAGAAAATCTACTAATCCAAATAGATGAGGTAACAGGTGTCAGATTAGAGGATTTTAAAGGGTTTGGCCACTTTCAGACCAATATTGAGAGAGAAATGTTATTGTTTGCATAATAAAAAAATCTACAATATACTTTCTGTATCAGTTTCTCACAGTTTTCTAGATCTTTGCTTGCTGTCATTCATTCTGCTTACTTCAGTAGCTAAAAATCAGTCTATGGTCTTGTGATATATAGTCCATGGCCATGTGATGGATACACAGGTGCGCGGCTCGTAACCAGGCAAGAGGTCTGATTACTGAGCTGTGACTATAACGAGCTGTGCACCTGTATGTTGTCACATCACCATGAACCATAAATATCACATTACCATGGACTGATCTTTATCCACTGGGAGTAAGCAGAATGAATGAATGAGCAAGCAGAGATCTAGAAGATTTTAAGAATTGACGCAGACAGTATCTTGGAAAATTGTAAATTTTATTATCATATACATATCAATAACATTTGTCTCACAATATTGGTCTGAAAATGGCTAACTCCTGTAATGGCAGGAATTGGGATAATATCTTCAAAATGAGAAGTACACAAACTAAATGAGACATTTTCAAAAAACATTCAAAATAGAAAAATATGAAAAATATATAGCTTATGGTAATAAATATGTTAAACACTGTGGCTTACTAAAACAGTTTCAAGCACAATAAATGATAAAGAGAAAGTGTTGATAATAATAAAACAAGAAGGTAATGATTAGAGATGGGCAAACCTCTCAAGGTTCATTTTGAGTTCTTTGGTTCAGGACCAAGATATGTTTTGGATCGAACAAGTTGAACTTGATGGACATATTTCTTTAATCAACCTTATCAACCATTAGAGATGGGCAAACCACTCAAGATTCGTTTAGTTTTGGGTTCGGGTGGTTCAGATCCAAAACTTGTTTCGGGTCAAAAAGGTTTGGTACGAACCACACCTTAAATTGGCTGAACACATAGTGGAGAACACTCTTAGGATTCCTAGGAACCTATCTTTACAGTTTCTAGCTCTCTAAGGCAAAGACAGACAAAGTTATGTCAAAATGAAAGTGACTTATACGTCCATAGAAAAATGAATGTTAAGCAGTGGATACAAACTCCAACTTTAACCATACACTGTGCTTTCACTCGCTTTTTACACATTTTAACATTTGAAATGCTCCATAAATTACCCTTTTTTTGGGGAAAAGGTGCTTGCTCGTGGTTTTTTTTTTAGACACACATGCAAAAAGCAATAGTTATTTAGAAAAAATTGTCCATTTTGATGGCTTGAAAGTGCTACATGCTTATTGTTTATCTGGGAGACAAATTTTTGGCTGTGAGCAACTTGAAAAGTGATGAAGATTTGGCTTTTCAAAAAAAAAAATGATGGGAGTAGATGTAAAAATTAAAATAGTTATATATATATATATATATATATATATATATATATATATATACCAACACTATATCACTGTATCACCAACATTGTGGTACAATGGATTGTGATGCTGGACCAGGCCACAGGACATGTCTGGCTGATTGATGGCAGTGGTGGTAGCTGTGGCAACATTAAGAGAAACGCTTAAAATATTTTGTTCAGATTAACATCAACAACTCTCCGTCTCACTGTGTATGGTCAGTCACCACTGCCAGAGCAGAAAAATAAAACCATGAAATCAATTAAATAAAAGTGAGGTGAGATCAGTTCGGTAATCAGTAATGGTTTGGGTTTGTCCTGGATATTCCAAATTGTTTGTTTTCTTAATGAAACCGAACAAATGGCGTTTAGCTTCAGATGAACAAAAATGGCTGTGCTATGGGAAAATGGCCTCTGCTACATGTTTGACCGGAAAATATGGAGCAGACAATGGATGCAGTGACTCATACGACTGTGATGTGATAAGCAATATGACAGCCTCTTAGCCAATAGACAGTGGACCTTACAGGGCTGTTGTCATATGGTGTATAAAAAGCTTGGACGCTTGTCATCAGCTTCAGTTGCTGTAATGGTTGACATGCAAACAGATCTGTGATTCATCTTACTGCATTATAACTAGGCTATAACAAATTAATGAATTCCAGCAACAGTTATAGAAGGACTTAGAGAATAAAATGCTGCTGAATTTGCCTGCACAAATCTTAAAAAAAATAACACTGTTAATTGTTAAATGAAGTGTTTTCTTGTTGTTATTCACCCAATATACAGTCTAGCCTGCACTATTGTTAAAAAACACATTTGGGAATTTCATGTTTTGTTTTGTTTTTGTTTTTTTTGTTTTTTTACTCTGGTCAGGTGTCTAATGAGTGTAAAGGAGCATTGCTATTAATCTGAACAAAATATTTTAAGCATTTCTCTGATGCACAAGTGCACATATATAATTCTAGATCTATATATTACACACAGTAATAGTGGTACTATTAGTGCATCCTCCGCTAAAGTAAAAAAAAAAAAAAAAGAATCTCCGTTATTTCAGCATTTTTTGGTGTGTTCAACCAATATACAATCTAGCCTGTGCTAATCTTAAAAAACACAATTGGGAATTTCATGTTTTTTTTTCTGTTTTAGTCTTGTGTCTGACCCATACACAGTATTATAGACCATTGTTGTAAATCTGAACTTTAAGCATTTCTCTGTATGCGCAAATGCATATATATTTCTAGATAAACAATACTCACAGTAGTGGTGATACTTATTATGCATCCTCCACTAATGTGAAAAAAGTTATTTCAGTATTTTTTTAGTTGTGTTCACCCAATCAATATACAGTCTAGCCTGCACTAATCTGAATAAAGCCTGTATTAATATGAAAAAAAATATTGTTATTTAATATAAGATGACTGATACAGTTCTAGTGATCTAAATACTCACTGAACAGGAGGTGACCCTTTTAGTGCTTTGCAATTTTTCTTGAAATATTTTTGTTAAAGAAAAAACAACAAAAAAAATACACTGTGTCTGAATTGTTGCAAAATCACTAAGCAGTGTACAGTAAAATGACCGGGAAAAAACAGGACAGTGGCAGGCAAAAGGAGGGGGAGGAAGAAACACTGCTTCAAGTACTACTAACAATAAGAATGTGGATGCAATAGCATCACTACTTCTGGTTTTAACAGCCACACTAGTAGCCATAGAGTTGTCGTACTTCTTGAGAATAAAGATGTATTTGAAAGTAGTGAAGCACTACTATTACAGTGCTGGCCAAAAGTATTGGCACCCCTGCAGTTCTGTCAGATAATACTCAATTTCTTCCAGAAAATGATTGCAATCACAAATGCTTTGGTAATAATATCTTCATTTAATTTGTCTTCAATGGAAAACCACAAAAAGAATTGTCAAAAAGCCAAATTGGATATAATTCCACACCAAACATAAAAGGGGGTGGACAAAAGTATTGGCACCCTTTGAAAAATCATGTGATGCTTCTCTAATTTGTGTAATTAACAGCACCTGTTACTTACCTGTGGCACATAACAGGTGGTGGCAATAACTAAATCACACTTGCAGCCAGTTGAAATGGATTAAAGTTGACTCAACCTCTGTCCTGTGTCATGTGTCATGTGTTGAGCATGGAGAAAAGAAAGAAGACCAAAGAACTGTCTGAGGACTTGAGAAGCAAAATTGTGAGGAAGCATGAGCAATCTCAAGGCTACAAGTCCATCTCCAAAGACCTAAATGTTCCTGTGTCTACCGTGCGCAGTGTCATCAAGAAGTTTAAAGCCCATGGCACTGTGGCTAACCTCCCTAGATGTGGATGGAAAAGAAAAATTGACGAGAGATTTCAACGAAAGATTGTGCGGATGGTGGCTAAAGAACCTCGACTAACATCCAAACAAGTTCTAGCTGCCCTGCAGTCCGAGGGTACAACAGTGTCAACCCGTACTATCCGTCGGCGTCTGAATGAAAAGGGACTCTATGGTAGGATACCCTGGAAGACCCCACTTCTGACCCAGAGACATAAGAAAGCCAGGCTGGAGTTTGCCAAAACTTACCTGAGAAAGCCAAAAACTTTTTTGGAAGAATGTTCTCTGGTCAGATGAGACAAAAGTAGAGCTTTTTGGGAAAAGGCATCAACATAGAGTTTACAGGAAAAAAAGAGGCCTTCAAAGAAAAGAACACGGTCCCTACAGTCAAACATGGTGGAGGTTCCCTGATGTTTTGGGGTTGCTTTGCTGCCTCTGGCACTGGACTGCTTGACCGTGTGCATGGCATTATGAAGTCTGAAGACTACCAACAAATTTTGCAGCATAATGTAGGGCCCAGTGTGAGAAAGCTGGGTCTCCCTCAGAGGTCATGGGTCTTCCAGCAGGACAATGACCCAAAACACACTTTAAAAAGCACTAGAAAATGGTTCGAGAGAAAGCACTGGAGACTTCTAAAGTGGCCAGCAATGAGTCCAGACCTGAATCCCATAGAACACCTGTGGAGAGATCTCAAAATGGCAGTTTGGAGAAGGCACCCTTCAAATCTCAGGGACCTGGAGAAATTTGCCAAAGAAGAATTGTCTAAAATTCCAGCAGAGCATTGTTAGAAACTCATTGATGGTTACCGGAAGCAGTTGTTCGCAGTTATTTTGTCTAAAGGTTGTGCTACCAAGTATTAGGCTGAGGGTGCCAATACTTTTGTCCGGCCCATTTTTGGAGTTTTGTGTAAAATGATCAATGATTTGACTTTTTTTCATTCTCTTTTGTGTTTTTTCATTGCAAGCAAAATAAATGAAGATATTATTACCAAAGCATTTGTGATTGCAATCATTTTCTGGAAGAAATTGAGTATTATCTGACAGAATTGCAGGGGTGCCAATACTTTTGGCCAGCACTGTAAGTGAGGGTTCTGTGTGTTCCTCCTAAAATGTAATTTACCATGCTGTTTTTCTGTTTCTCTCAACCATGTCATCTCCTTTATCTTCACAGCCAATCTTCTCCTTTATCGACACAGATCCTATACTGTAGTAGTCATGTGTCATCTGCTGAAAGAGAAAATTCCTTATAGCCCAAGACTTACTCTTCTTCCTCCTCTTTTTGATGAGTTAGATAAACAAAAAAACACAAACAAACAAACCCTATTATGTAGAGGAGAAAGAGGTGGAAAACATGAGTGTTGGTGGAGGTAGTAGTGGCAGGGAGTGTTCTACAGGTGGTAGTGCTGGTCGATAGGCGTTAGTCTGTTAGGAATTATGAGGGCATACAGGAATCCCATTGCCATGATGAGTCCCAAGAAAGTGAGGAAGGGGATATGGAATCAGATAATGATTCTATTACAGATAAATCCTGGCAACCGGTTCAGGGTGACAGGGTGACACAGAATGTGGGTCTGGTCAACTGCAATAGTTCCACCCAACCTGCGGTCTGAACATCCAAGTTCAGGTGGTGGTGGTGGCACTGGCAGACACATTTCTGGTTTTGGTGGCAGCAGCTATGTGCGGAAGCATTACATTATCATCATTATCCTCCTCCTTAAATGTTAAATGCGTAAAAGCGAGTGTCAGCACAGTGTATGGTTAAAGTCGGAGTTTGTATCCACTGCCTACCATTCATTTTTCCATGTCACTTTCACTTTCAGTCTAGTGAATCTCATCCCCACACTGCGGGAAAATAAGTGCAGCAGACATGCTGTGATTTCCAAAACCGTCGTGGCATGTCAATTATACCTACGGAAATGCTGGCGGTTTCCCTATAGGAATAATGGAAGCAGAAAGTCCACAGAGGGGGTTTCCGTGAAAAGCGATGTGGGGAAAAATCGCAATTCATTTCCACCGCGTTTTTTCCCACTTTTTTGCTGCGGGATACTACATGGGGCCTTAAAGTGTGGTTTGTGCTGAACTTGTTTGACCTGAAACGAATCTTGGGATTGAACCACCCGAACCCCCAAATAAAACAAATCTTGAGAGGTTCGCCCATCTTTAGTAAACACACCAAAAAAAAAAAAAAAAACACTAAAGTAATGCAGATTATTTTTTTTTACAATAACAGAGGGTGCACTTCTACTTCTACTGTGTGTATAGAAATGTCTAAAATATTTTGCTCAGATTAACAACAATACTCCGCCACATTGTGAATGGTCAGTCACCATTGCCCAAGTGGAAAAAAAAATCCCAGTGAAATTACAAAATACACTATACTGTATATTGGGTGAACAACAAGAGACTTCTTGTGTATATAACGTTTTTTTTAAGATTTGCGCAGGCAAAATCAACTATGCATTTAATGAAAAAATGTTAACTTTTGCGCAAAAAAGTCTTTAACAAAACATTTTTCACTAACAGGATTGTCTTGTCACTACAAAAGTATGTTTAAAAATATGTATAGATATGAAATTGCTCCATTGCACAAGTTTTAGAAAATTACATTATTATGAACGGGTTGAAAGGGTTAAACATTTGTGTAATCAGCGGCAGCCGAAGCACACATTCCTTCAGTCCCCCACTGTCTATGAACTTGTCCTATCTTTTTTCAATTCTAGCACTAATCTTCCCTGTATGATTGCTTGATTCTCTAAGCTCTCCTAGTCCTCTATAATTAATACTGGAATTCCTATTGCTTTTTCTGACCCTTGAAAACGAAGCCTATAACTTATGATGCAGTGAGATGTATCACAGATGTATTTGCATGTCCACCATTTACAGCAACTAAAGGCTGAAAATGAATGCACAAGCTTTTATTTATGCCATCACTGTAAGGTCCACCTACCATGGTCTATTGGCTGTGAGGCTGTCAGATGTTGCTACAATGTCGCAGACAGTGTGTGAGTCATTGCACATGTGTATGCTCTGTATTTCCTGGTCAAACACCTGGCCATGTTTTCGTAGTGTGGCCATTTTTGTTCATCCAATGTGAATTTCCACTTATTCAGGTATTGTTAAATCGCACTTGAAGCAGATCTTCAGCTTTCTCTTGCTGCTGAAGTAGTAAGGGTGATGTCATAGCAGTGGGAGGATCAATACTCAAAAGAAGTGATACAGTGACTAGAGGGCCTAGCCACAGTGCACCATTTGCATAAGACTTCAAAGTTGTGCTTCTCCAGTTCTACAAAAGTGAAACACATAATAAAAGTATGATGTTTATCAATTTAATGTGGTCTGAAACATGCTGGAGACTATTGAATATGCTTGAGGGGAGGTGGTAGACTCTTTTTAACCCTTCAGTGACTGATCTGTTTTAAGTCTTGATGACAAAACCATATTTTTCCATTGTTATATACTGTCACACACCATACCGTATAGTTTTTTAAAAAATTTTTGTCACTGCAACCTTATAACGTTTTTTTTGCGGAATAAAGGATAGCATTTAATTTCACTATTTTGGGGGTAGATATAACTCATTGATTAACTTTTATTAACTCTTTATAGACAGGAATAGAAAAAAAATGAAATGTTGTCATTGCTATAAGTTTTACGCCATTCACCGTATGGCTTAAATAACCTTAGAAATTTATTCACTGGGACAATAAGATTTAATTCATACCAATTTTTTTTTTACTCTTTTTGTAGTAATTTTTTTTCCCCTTCAACACTTAAACCCATAATTTAAAGGGGTATTCCCACGAACATAACCGTTTTTAAATTTGTAGATAATTAAAAGTTAAACACTTTTGCAAATATAAGTAGTTAAACACTTTGCAGAGTTTTAAAGATTTTCTCTAAATAGCTTGTGGCCACAAGTTGTCTTGATCGGTTGCCAGTGGATACGACCATGAATGCAGGACTTTTCTAAGGTCAGAAAATCAGCCATGATTTCCTTACTGTGGCCAGGATATCTTCTGATACATGTAGTGTCCCTGCCTGATAACCTAGCTACAATAAGGACATCATGGCTGGGTTCCTGACAAGTCCCAGACAATAGAAAGTTTCTGCATTCGTGGTCGTATCCATTGGCAACCGATCAAGACAACAGATGTCACCACTAAGATGGTTAGAGAAAATCTTTAAAACGCTGCAGAATTTTAGCTACTTATATTTGCAAAAATGTTTAACTTTTAATTATCTTCAAATATAGATATGATTATGTTCATGGGAATACCCCTTTAAATATTTTTTTTAAAGGAACTATACGAAGTCTTATTTTTTGTAGGAAGACCCATTTTGGGGAAAATAACGCTTTTTGATCACTTTTGCAGGGCAAGGGACAGGCTAAAGGTGTAAGTACTTACAATAAGAATGTGGATGGCAACAGCCCCACCATTAGCCAAAGTATTGTCATACTTCCTGAGATTTAAGACTTTTGAAAGTAAAGAAACACAAATGTTGAGTGAGGGTTCTATGTGTTCATCCTCCTCTGATTTAACACATAATTTACCATGCTGTCTTTCTGTACTGTCAACCACATCTCCTCTATCTTCACTGACACAGATCCCATTTTTTAGTAATCATGTGGCATCTGCTTAGAGAGATATTTCTCATAGCACAAGGCTTCCTCTGCTTCAGTTGTATGAGAACAGACAGTGATTTTTGAAAATAGAGGAGGTAGAAATGGACGACATGAGTGTTGGTGGAGGTAGTACTGGCAGGGGGTATGCTACTGGTAGTCATACTGGAAGATGCATTTGGTTGAAATATTTTAGGATTTGTTTGGGTATAGAGGAATCCCATTGCCATGATGAATCACAAAAAAATGGGGAACATTATGAAATTACTGAATCCCATTATAAAGCTATTGCCAATAAAACATTGCAAGCGGGTCAGATTGACATCACAGGAAGAGGGTGATGGCAGCTGCAATAGTAAGAATTTCATTAAAAAAAACATGGTTGGGATAGGTCTAAGGCAAGATTGGGTCGTGGTGGCACTGGTAGACAGGTTTCCACTGCTGCTGGTTTTGGCATCAGCAAATATGTGCAGTCATCTCCTGTTTGGAAAAATTTTTTTGTACATTACCAAATGACAAATGAATGGCAAGGTGCAAGATCTGCAATCAGAAAATTAGCCACTGGCATGAAGGAACTAGGTATACTCACATGAAATGGCATCACCAGCTTACTTGGCAAAATAGTATTGGCAGTGGCACCAAATGAGCAAGACTGTTCTATTCATTCTCCCATGATCTTCTTTGTAGAAAAAACACATTCACATCTAGTACATGGGCATCGTTGCTATCATTATTATCACTGTCTTTTTCTTCTCCTCTTCCTCCATCAGTCATCATCCATAAAGGAATTTGTGTCCAGTAAACAACAAACTGCACTCAGTCATCTGCCTGGTCTGGACCTTTAATTCACACCTGGCCAGGTTAATGGTGGTACAGTCCCTGCCGTTCCACTTAGTGGAATCCACTGCTTTTCGCCAGCTGATGGCATGTGCACAGTCTTATTGGAGATTACCTAGCTGCTATTATTCTCTAGGAAAGCTATCCCTCCTTGATTTTGCTATTTGGGCCTCTCCTTGTAAATGTCCATATGGGGAAAGGTGCTACAATTTTTCTACAAATTCTGTAAATTGTCACTACTTGGTTTCTGCGTGTGCGCCCTTAAAGGGGTCATTTTTGTTGGCTTTTTTTCTACATTCAGTTCTTTATTACTTTTCAACTGACAGGCATACTGATCGTGTGCCACACATTTTTCTTGAAATCCTGTAAATTGTTATTCCGCCAAAATGATGTTAATGTAGCATTTGTCCCCATTAAGGGATAACCGGCGAGTTCTTTTCTGGCTCCCAAGTCTTGTTCTCATGGTCAGTAGAATCCTTTCCATTTCAAAAGATTATTTACTTTTAGAGCACTATTAATTGCTTGTTGCTTCACAAAACAAGTAAATTACTAATAAACAGTGACCAACTGGATCAGTGAGATAGAGGGTCCTGCCTGTAAGGGCTTACAACCTATGAGGAATATAGACAGTAGATGAGGGTAGAAGCTAATCAGATAGTTGTGTGGTGGCATTAAATATTCTAGTTTTTCCACAGGAAGGCCGGACACACTGATAGTGTGCCAGAACTTTTTTTTTTGAAATTATGTAAATTGTCACTCCGCCAACCAGATTTAAATGTGGTATTTGCTCCAATACAGGAAGGATAATTGAGGTTCTTTTCTGTGCTGTTCTCATGGTCATAGAATCCTTTCCATATCAGAAGATAATCTAGCTTTTTCAACTGGCAGGTCAGGCAGTACTTTTTCTTGAAATTCTGTAATTGTCACTAGAGATGAGCGAATCGATTCTGTAGAAGTGGAATTCGATCCGAATTTCAGGAAATCTTCGATTCGCCACGATTCCGGATTTCCTCACGCTTCGATGCATCGAATCACATTTTTTTATAAAATGGCCACCACACATGTTAGGACAAGGGGGAAGGGACTCTGGGAGCGCGGGATCACCCACAATGCCATGTGTGCAGCTAAAATCAGCAGCCAGCTGGACCTGTGATGTCACAGCCCTATAAAAACCCTCGGCCATTTTAGGTACAGTCATTCCACATCACTCTTACTGTGGGACAGACGTCGGCATGAGCTAGGGAAAGACTTAGAAAACATATAGAAGTTCAGGGAGAGAGGCTGAGTCTTAGAACTGTAGGGAAAACATAGGGAGGAATTGAGAGTAGAATTTGGGGTGGTTGCAGGCTCATTTACAGCAAGAATTTGCAGCATAATTCACATTGCAGCACTCACTGCCATTATACTGCTGCTCATTACTTATATCTGTGTCGTCAAGGTGGAACACAACAAGCATTTTGCAGTGCAGTACAGCAAAAAAAAAAGTGAAATATCATACACTAATATCTGCATGTATCTGTAAAAAAAGCCTTTTTAAAGGCGTTGATTATAAGGGGCTTATTCACTGTTCTTACAAGGCATAACATAATTCAGTACTATTGTGCCAAAGCCATATCTGCACATATCTGTAAAAAAAAGCTTTTTTAAAGGTGTTTATTATAAGGGGATTATTCACTGCTCTTAAAAGGCATAAAATTATTCAGTACTATTGTGCCAAAGAAAACTGAATTATAATCCAATAATACCTGCATTTATCTTTAATAAAGGCCTTTAACGTGGGGAAAGACATAACGACCATATTCGCCATTTTGTTACCAGTATAAACTTGCAGGCAATATTTAAAAACAGTATTGTCAATAAAAATTCAATAATTCAATAATTCTTAGCGGTTACCACTTATTTAAAGGTGTTTATTAGTGTCAAAACACATAAAAAGGACCATATTCGCCATTTTGTTACCAGTATAAAGTGGCAGGCCATTTTTCAATGCAGTATTGTCAATATTAATTCAATAATTCAATAATTCTTAGCGGTTATCGCTTATTTAAAGGTGTTTATTAGTGTCAAAACACATAAAAAGGACCATATTCACCATTTTGTTACCAGTATAAAGTTGCAGGCCATTTTTCAATACAGTATTGTCAATAATAATTCAATAATTCTTAGCGGTTATCACTTATATAAAGGTGTTTATTAGTGTCAAAACACATAAAAAGGATCATATTCAGCATTTTATAACCAGTATAAAGTTGCTGGCCATTTATAAATAGTATTGTCAATAATTAAATAATTCTGAGCTACAAATCTCTGCCTTTGTCACGCATGTCATTTACGGCCCACTGGGTTAATATGGTCCCTGCCCAGACACACCAGCAACTTGGACAGGTGACGCCGCTTACGCCTCCACGTTCTCACGCTGATGGTCCTGCAACAATGTACGCCTCATCCTCCACTGTTTCCTCAGCCTCCACTACAGGAATAATTCCCAGTGCTCCTCCAGCATACCATATATGCAGGGAACAGCGGTGTTATGATGTTCTACACCTCGTTTGCCTTGGTGAACAAAGTCACACAGGGGAGGAACTGCTCCGTGTCCTCAATCAAGAAATCGAATCCTGGTGCAGCATCCCAGAGGCTGCTGCTTTCATGTGTTTGTTACTGTGCCTCTGGGCTATGTTAGTATGTTCCGTCTTCTGTGTTAAGTGTCACTGTTTGCAGTTTTCCGTTATTTTCCCCTGCAGTGTTCAAGTTTAGCCTTGGTTAGCCCTGGCCTATCACAGGCCACTGGGCAGGGTTGTGGGAGACTCCGTCTCCACGGTAACCCTTGGTCTGAGTGCAGTTAGTCTAGTGTGAGCAGTGGGACAGTAAGGGTGTGAAGGTTTCCTGCCCCCACAAGCTGCGCTGAGGTCAACGGTTAGCCATCACAGCCTTCAGGAGGATTAATTTGGGCCTAGTCTTCAGGTAACCAGTACCTTGTCAGGCCTCCTAGAATCAAGGCTGGGGATTGGACACTGTATTACTACCCCCATTTGGAAGCTGCTATTGCCTTGTGATTTCTGTTGCCAAATAAAGGCTGTTTGGTTTACCTGCACCGCTGAATCCTGAGTCGTGCCTGCATCACCATCAGGGCCCTTCCGAACAACACCACACCTGCTCAGAGAGGAGAGGTCCCCTCTCCAACTGGAAGTACCCCGGGGGAAAAGAACTACTACCACCACCATCCAGTAGGGCTGCAGGACCCCCTTCGACTTTGTCAGGCCTAGGAGTGGGACTGGAGTGGTTGTTGAGCGTGCTCTGCCTGCTAGGTGGCTCAGAATCCGCCACTACTACTCCCATCCTCCAGTCTCCTCCATCTGGGTTGCGGCACTGGCTTTCTCCAAGAGAACTTAAAATTGGAAAAATGGTGACCAACAATGGGAAGAACATGGTGTCGGCCCTGTGTCAAGGAGGGTTGAACGGTGTGCCCTGCATAGCGCACGTGTTCAATCTGGTTGTCAAGCGTTTTCTTAAGTGTTCCACCCATCTGCAAGACATCCTAAAAATGTCAAGGAAACTTTGCATGCACTTCAGCCACTCGTACACCGCCAAGCTGCAGCCTCCTTGAGCTGCAGCGGCAGAACGGCCTCACACAATATAAGCTGATATGCACTGTTTCCACCCGTTGGAATTCAACCCTCCATATGCTGGATCGGCTATATGAACAGAGAAAAGCCATAAACGATTTCTTGATGATCCAAGTGGACAGAGGTACTCCCCTGTGTAACTTTAACGTTAGCCAGTGGCAGCTCATGCGTGACACCTGCTGTTTGTTAGTTCCCTTTGAGGAGGCCACTTTGTTAGTCAGTCGACAGGACTACGGGATAAATAAAGTCATTCCACTGATTCACATCCTGGAAAAGATGCTTATCAATCTGGCTGGTCAGGGGACTGGAGAGGTGGCATCTACATCTCAAGGCCACATGAGCCATGTCGGGGCTGAAATGGAGGATGAGGAGGACATTGGAGCACAAACAATCTGTAGTCAAATGGGTGGAGAGGAGGAGCAGGAACAACCAGAACAGCCAGAGGGAGATGAGGAGGATGTGGCTGATGACCCAGACACACCATGGCAGTATGCAGTGGAGTCCCTCTGAATCACTTGCGCAAATAGCCTGATGCATGCTGACTTCCTTGCGCAGTGACAGCCGAATTGTCACCATTCGGGAGAGGGATGACTACTGGCTCTCCACCATGTTAGACCCTCGCTACCGGGGAAAAATGGGGGCCTTTTTTACACCCGCTGAGAGGGAGGACAAACTGAACTACTATAGAGACATGCTATGTAGCAAGTTGGCCACTGCCTATCTGCGCCATCGTCCATCCTCTTTCATGTCCGACCGGGGGTGCCCTGAACGCTCAACTTGCCCTGGCATGGCAGCTGTGGGAGGGGGTGGGGGTGGCAGGAGCAGTATCAGCTCCATCATCAGCAGCCTGAGCCTAGAGTCTCTGATGAGCAGCTTTCTTCAGCCGCATAATGAAGAAGCTGCTCATCAGCAGCTAGACATAGAGCAGCAGGTGATGGCATACTTAGTGTGCACCCTGCCACCCGTCATCCAAGATCCGCTGGACTACTGGGCAACCAAACTGGATTTGTGGCCGCAACTGGCCAAGTTTGCTCTGGAAAAGCTGTCCTGCCCGGCCAGTAGTGTGGTATCAGAGCGGGTGTTTAGTGCGGCGGGGGCCATAGTTACCCCAAGGAGAACTTGCCTGTCCACCCAAAATTTGGAGAGACTGACCTTTGTGAAGATGAATCAGGCGTGGATCAGCCAGGATATTCACACACCAATGCCTGAGGCAGCAGATTAAATGATCCATGCTGCCTTTCCACACTCTGCCATTGGTTCACTGTATGGCCTCCTAAGGCTGTAGCTAGCTGAACATTATATCACCTTGCCACTCTGTGGCCTACTCACGCTGCCACCTCTGCCCTCTGCCACTGGGTGACTGTATGGCCTCCTCATGCAACAGCCACTGGGTCACTGTATGGCCTCCTCATACCTCTGCCACTGGGTCACTGTATGGCCTCCTCATGTTGCTGCCACTCGGTCACTGTATGGCCTCCTCATGCCACTGCCACCAGGTCACTGTATGCTCTCCTCAAGCCGTTTCCACTGGGTCACTGTATGCCCTCCACATGCCGCTGCCACTGGGTCACTGTATGCCCTCCTCATATTGCTGCCACTGGGCCACTGTATGGCCTCTTCATGCTGCTTCCACTTGGTCACTGTATGGCCTCCTCATGTTGCTGCCACTTGGTCACTGTATGGCCTCCTCCTACCGCTGCCATTGGGTCACTGTATGGCCTCCTCATGCCGCTGCCACTGGGTCACTGTATGCCCTCCTCATGTTGCTGCCACTGGGTCACTGTATGGCCTCCTCATGCCGCTGCCACTAGGTCACTGTATGCCCTCCTCATACCGCTGCCACTGGGTCACTGTATGGCCTCCTCATGTTGATGCCACTGGGTCACTGTATGCCACTGCCACCGGGTCACTGTATGCCCTCCTCAAGCCGTTTCCACTGAGTCACTGTATGCCCTCCTCATGCCGCTGCCACTGGGTCATGTAAAATAATATCTGTCCGTAAACTATAAAATAGTCTACAATTGAATGAAATCCTTACTCACGTGTTGACCCCTAAGGTAACATTATTGGAGGACACTGCTTCATATAAAACATGGGGATTTATTGAAGCCTTCATGGGAAACAAATATATGGAAAACTTCCAGCATAACAGAAACACCAGTCAATGTCTTACATTTCTTAGCAGAAGTGTGGCGGTAGGTTTCTTCAAGGTGGTTCTTTTGCATCATCTTGGCTCAGGCTTATTCATCAATGTGTGTTAGTCTTCAGCAGGACGATTCAGCCATTCTTCCAGGGTCTTAGAGGAAGTAGACACAGGTCGGACGAGGGAGACACCCAAAGTGAGAGACAGAGACAGGGACAGATCCCAACAGGGAGAGGGAGACCCCCACCGAGTGAGACCACGACATGTGTGTCTGTCAGTCATTTATATACATGAAAGGGGGTGTTTTCCAACATCCTTCCACTTTCTACTACTGTATTTGGACAATACTAAAATAGTCATAGTCTATCCACACCCATGCACCATAAGTTACAAGAGCTTTGTCAGCAAAATACAATTAACCCTTAAAGGTCTTGAATATTGCATGTCAAATATTATTTAACATTTCCCCCTCTTGAGGGTGATATACATCTGTTTGAACCCTCAAGATACATATCATTAGACAATATTCATTAGACTACATCTTCTTTCCTCTTTTTGAATACTGGAACCTAATTTTCATAAAGAAATTAATTGTTCATATGGCAATAATTTTATCAAATTGCAATAAATTTTGACATTACTAAATGTTATGGTAAACCGTGATCAAATATGAAAATTATTTGATATACTAACTAAACTAGACTTCTAAGCTTCTTTCATCGTCTTCTTCTGGTCATCTTCTTCTGTCATAATAGAAGGTTTAACACAAATATTCATTGTTGAAGGTTTTGACTTTGTTAACGTAAAGTCCTTTAGTTTATAGATTTCCGTCATGTTGTGCAGGTATTATAACATTGTTCAATAAAGTTCATATTATGAAGATATTGATATAACAACACAGTCCATATATTAAGTATGTATTCCTTATGATAGCTTGTCATGAGACATAGACTGTAGTGGAATTCTTTACCTTGACCACTTGTCTGTTGTGGAACAGCTGTGACTTCTGAGGCAGCACTGCAAAGTGCTAAATTTGACACTCATCTCTGCTGTTTATTCACTTCAGCTCATTTAACAGTCTTAAATAAAGAATATATGTGTGGTGGGGTTCATTATCAATTACCCTTACCAAGCAACTTTTCCTTGAAGTTTTGTAGTTGATGGGACTCCATAAGAATGTTGATGAAGAACAATCTTTATAACTCAGTCAAATTATCAATGTTTCAAACTCCAGTAATAATTTTCATCAGTAACTGTTAAATTATGAACACAGTCCTTGGCATAAACTTACATGTGTAGCTTTAATATCATTTTAAGTTGTTTCTTTCTGCACATCTTTTTCTTCTTGTAACTGTCAAAGTCTTTTATTAATATTTGATATCAAACTTTATCATAATCTTGGACTTGATTGAAGATAAATTTCCCTATATCGGGGGCGTGGCCTGAACATGCTACTGTGAAGACGCACTCTTGCAGAGCTCCCGGACCCCGAGCGCTACCTACCACCACCTAAGGGGAAAATTAACCCAAAAAGCGGCTCTGGATGGCTTACCCGCAATGGTGAAGCGACCAGGACGCAGGGGGACCTCCTCCTCTCTAACGGAGCCGCACATTGCCCGTTACCTGCTCTCCACTGCTTCCTCCCTCCAGGCGGAGGGAGCCAAAATGGCGCCGGCGCGTGCTTCCACTGCCTCTGCGCAGCTAGTGGCGCTTCCTCAAAGTCCAGCGGACCTTTCAGGCTCACAGGTGAAGCCTGACACGCAGCTCTCCTCTCTGCTGCCTTCCCAGCCGCCAACGGAGCAGGTTTCAGCGTTCACCCGGCAGGTACCGGTCCCCCTCCCCCCCGCTCCCAAAATGGCAGCCCCAGCAGTGTCCCCACGCTCCAATCCTCACCTCTCACTGAGGACCTGTTAACCCCTGAGCTCCTGCAGCCTCCCTCCTTTAATGGAATACCTGGCCCAGCTAGATCTGGTGCAAGCTTGCAGTCTCACTCTCCCATGCCTTCTATAATACAATCAGGGTCACTGCCCTATCAGCCTATGACCTCCCAGAATATAATACATTCTGCAGAGACCCCAGATGTTCCTCTGACAACGGATCCTCATATGGCCAGGCCCTCTCCTGGCGGTATCCCGCTGACAACAGGAGCAACTAGAGCATCCCACAACGAAGCAGACCCACGGACGGGGCCTGGGGCCCCTGGTGCCTTAGACCAACGTGAGGGTCTGAAACCTGACCTATCTGGCACCCTCATAGCCCCTCACTCTCCAGCTTCCTCTGACTCATCTGACTTCTCTGGGAGGGATGCAGCCTCACTCTCCCACCGCCGAAAGTGTCCTAAACTATCGGACATCTGGAACTTTCTTAGCAATATGCCTACTAAATTGGACCTGGAAGCTATGGTCCGCAGAGTCGAGGAAAAACAAGAGAAAATCATGTCTGAGTTTAAAATGGAACTACAGACTCTATCTACACAAGTCTCTACTCAACAACAGCGGGCGACTTCGCTGGATCAGCGCCTCACTGCTGTAGAAAATTTCCAGTCTATGCAAAGAGACCTCAACAGATGTATCCTTCTTCAGGTCGATGACCAAGAAAATAGAGGTCGTCGAAATAATGTCAAACTGAGGGGTATCCCTGAAAGTCTTCCCCCCTCGGAGCTCCATTCTGCCGTGACCTTGATTTTTAACACAGTCCTGTCTCGTCCTCCGGATTCGGAGATCACCATTGACAGAGTCCATCAGGTGTTGGGTCCTAGGCGTAAGGACACCACGGAGCCCAGGGATGTTCTTTGCAGAGTCCATTTCTTCAGGGAAAAGGAAGATATTCTTCAAGAGGCCTGGCGTGGTGGCCCGGTCCCATTTATGGACACCCAGGTGCATCTATTACCGGATGTTTCCCGACGTACCCTAGCCATGCGCAGAATCCTTAAACCAACCCTACAAGCTATCCTGGACTCTGGGGCCACATATAAATGGGGTCACCCTTTCCATGTCCAAATCCGTCGCAACGGAGCTACCTTTGCACTTCACTCTCCGGAACAAGAGACTTTGCTGGCGAAGTTTCTGGATCTGTCTGAGCTCTCCCTCCCTGACTGGCTGGTCTACCCACTGCCACCTGTGCCTCCGGGGGGCGCCCGCCTTCCTCTGCCCTGTCTTGGAGACGACCCCGAGGGGAGGGTGTCTGGCGGAGGTCTACTTGAAATGTGATGTTTTTTGTTTTTTGTTTTTCTAGGATGTTCCCCTTTAACTCCCATATTGGTTAATGAATGGTAGGCCCCTTGGTGTGCTTTAGGTGAGAGGGGGCACCTTGTGGGTCTCTAGTTTTATCTCCTTGTGGGGGGGTTCATAATACAAAATTGTGCTGTATTTTTCTAGGGTGTTCCCCTTTAACTTACATATCGGTTAATGACTGGTAGGTCCCGTGGTGTGCTTTAGGGGATAAGGGGCACCTTGCGGGTCTCTAGTCTTATCTCCCCTTCGGGGGTGTATAAGGGTTCTCCATACAAAAGAGGGCGGCTGGAGACTTTAATCTAAAAGTATTTCCCCACCTCCCTTCCTTAGCTGTTGAGCTTCGTGTGCCTTGGCTCCCCCTACCCAGTTGTAAGACATACCCTCATAGGGGGTCTCCCCCCTGTTTGATCTGTTGGGATTACTATTTTTTTGAGGGTTCAGCCCCCCTTTTCTCTCCACCCTTAGTAGAAAGGTCTTGGTTACATTTTCCATTCTAATGCTCGGGGAAAGGGTGGCAACTAGATTTGAGTTTTTACTTTTCCCCCGATAGTTTAGCTTAGCAGCTCTCTGGGCGTATACTGCGGTGTGCTCCTGAGACCTGCCTAAGTGGGTTAACCCACTGTTTTGTGTTTACCGCTCTTGGTCTAGCCTTGAGTGTAATTAATTAGTGGTTTTTCTTTCTTTTTTTTTTTTTTTTTTTTCTCTCTTTCCTCTCTGTGAGTCTTGTGGTCTTGTGTGCGTTGTCTGTTTGTTTTTGTCTCTTCCCCTTGCAGGACCCCGGCCCTTCGCCATGGATTCTCTGGTGTTCTCCTCCATCAACGCTAACGGTCTTAACACTCCCGAGAAGAGATCATCCCTTCTCCGCCTTCTTTGGAGTAGGAGGGTCCAGGTGGCCTTTATCCAGGAGACTCACTTTCGAGAGGGGACGATCCCTACCTTTTCCTCCCCAAGATACCCAGACGTATACCATAGCTGTTTTCCAGAGTCCAAGTCCAGGGGGGTGAGCATTCTTATCGCACGTTCTGTTCCCTGGAAGTATAAGGCAGCCTTGCGTGATGATTCTGGTAGATTCCTGTTTGTAAAGGGGGAATTAGCAGGCTCTTTGTTTACTGTAGCCAATGTCTACCTTCCCAACTCTAACCAGGCGGCCGCCTTAGAAGGCATTCTGGCTAAGCTGGCCGATTTTGCGGAGGGCACTCTTTTAGTGGGAGGAGATTTCAATGTAGCCCTGGACCCTTCGGTAGATCTCTCCAGAGGCTCGTCCTACATACCTAAGCAGGTCCTCCGACGTATCCATCGACTGCTGTTTTCTCATCAGTTGATAGACCTCTGGCGCACGGTCCACCCTGACGCGAGAGATTATACCTTTTATTCACATGCTAGAGATGTTTACTCGAGATTGGATTATTTCTTCATTAGACACGCAGACGTTCCTTTAATAAACGGAGCTGAGATTGACCCTATCACTTTTGCGGACCATGCGATGGTCCATGCTGTCCTGACATCCCCCGCCACGAGGCCCCGAGCCTGGCAATTGCGTCTCAATGAGTCGCTGCTCCAGGACATCCCCACATCTCAGGCTGTCTCCTCTGCCCTGGCTAGCTACTTCCAGGAGAATGATACAGCAGAAGTGTCTCCCCTGACACTATGGGCCGCCCACAAATGTGTGGTTAGGGGGGTGCTGGTACAGCATGGGTCCCACATCAAAAAGGAGAGGTCTCGAGAGATAGCCGCGCTGATTGCCGACGTGGTTTCCCTCGAGCAGACCCACAAGCGCACTCACGCCATAGATACCCAGTCAGCCCTTTTAGTAGCTCGTAAAAAATTACGAGAACGCCTAGATATACGTACAAAATATCTCCTGGCTAGAGGACGGCGCCACTTCTATGAATTTGGAAATAGATGTAGCCGCATGCTTTCCAGGTCCCTTAGGGAACAAAAGACACGCAACTATATCCCCTTGATCACTGATTCGACGGGAAGGCGCCATACTGACCCACACTGTATTGCAGAAGAGTTCGCTGGGTTTTATCGTAACCTCTACAACCTACCGTCATGTCCCCCAGAGTCGAATGGCCCCTCCCTGGCCTCTGCTCTGAAACAGTATATAGCAGACTCTGGAATGCCTAAACTCCCAGCGGAGGCCCGAACTGTTCTTGACTCACCTATAACTAAGGAGGAATTAGCTCAGGCGCTTCAGACAATGCAACCTAGTAAGGCCCCGGGCCCCAATGGCTTCCCAGCCTCTTACTATAAAAAATACTCGTTAGAGTTGTTGGGCCCCCTGGTGTGTGCCTTAAATTCTCTGTCGGCAGGTGCGACTCTCCCCCCCGGACATGACTAGGGCTCATATAGCGGTAATACATAAGGAGGGTAAAGACCCTGCGATGTGTGCCAGTTATAGACCAATATCACTCCTTAATGTTGACTTAAAAATCTTTTCTAAGGTGTTAGCCTCTAGACTGGCCTCTCTATTGCCTGATCTAGTACAGTCCGATCAAGTAGGCTTTATCCCCACACGTGAGGCTAGGGACAATACAGTAAAGGTAATTAACACCATACACTACGCCAAAACCCATGACCTCCCACTTTGTCTCCTCTCTACTAATGCTGAAAAAGCATTTGATAGAGTGAGCTGGTCTTACCTATTTGAGGTCCTGGATCATGTGGGGCTTGGCCCGATTATGAGATCCTGGATTGCTTCCTTGTATTTCAATCCATCAGCCTCTACGAGAGTTAACGGAACTATTTCATCTCCCTTCCCGATAGGGAATGGCACGCGTCAGGGGTGTCCCCTCTCCCCCCTAATCTTTGTCTTAACTCTAGAACCTTTGCTTAGAAAGGTCAGATCTAACCCGGACATAGGCGGCCTAAGGGTAGGCAGTAGAGTCCTGAAAATTGCAGCATATGCAGATGATCTCCTCTTCTTCTTGCAGGATCCGGACAAATCCCTCCCCCCCACTAATGTCGGAATTTAGCAAGTTCTGTCATCTTACTAACTTTAAAATTAATTTTCAGAAATCTGAGGCCCTCAATGTTTCGCTTCCGCAGGGGATTCAGTCCTCTCTGGAGACCTCCTTCCCCTTCCGATGGTCGAGAATAGCTATCAAGTACTTAGGGGTTATGGTAACCAAGGACCTAGGCGAACTCTATGACAAAAATTACCTCCCCCTTCTGCGGGCTACTAGATCCGACCTCAAAAGATGGTCCATAGGTACTTACACATGGTTTGGCCGCTGCGCTATATACAAAATGAATATTATGCCCCGTCTGCTATACCTCTTCCAAACTTTACCGATCCACATACCCCCTGGTTTTTTTAAATTATTGTATAGTGACCTAATCAATTTCGTGTGGCAGGGTGGGCGTGCTAGGCTGGCGCGCTCTACTCTCACGTTACCTAAACAATGCGGTGGACTGGGTCTTCCTGACCCTCGAAAGTATTACGAGGCCTCCATGCTCCAAAGAGTGCTAGACTGGTGCCGCCACGCTCCTTACAAACAATGGATAGCCCTGGAAAACGTATTCGTTGACGCCCCCCTGGACTCGCTTCCCTGGTTAGATTCACTACGCCCCAGGGCCCTGAGAGCCCACCCTACCATAGGTCCCACTCTCCGGGTATGTAGGTCTCTCTTTTGTAGGGAGCGGGTCTCCTCCTCCCCTTCACCTTTACTTCCCATCCTGGGAAACCCTGCCTTTATAGCGGGTTTATCTCAAGGGCCATTCCGGCAGTGGCGATTGGCGGGCAGACTGAGGGCCCTACATTTTCGCTCTGGTGGTGAATGGATGTCTCACCGGGAACTACTCACTGCACCGGACCTTCCGGCGCTTGGCACATGGCGGGTCTTTCAACTTACACACTTTCTCTCTTCATTACCTAACTCCCCGGGCTATGACAGACAGCCCACGAGGTTTGAGGAGACTTGCATGGGAAGGGGCCTGCTAAGACACTCCCTTTCTGATTTCTATTTGCTCCTGGTGTCCCCTCCTCCGGGCCGCAGACCTTCCTACTTGGCCAGATGGGAGGTTGATCTGGCCATGACCTTCTCTGACCAACAGTGCTCCAGAATTTTTGAGTTTACCCACAAGAGTTCGATGGCTAGCAGATATCAAGAGGCGGGATATAAAATCCTGACTAGATGGTACCATGTTCCGTCTAAACTACACAGACTCTTCCCGTCCTCCTCTCCCGCTTGTTGACGCTGTGGCTCGGAGGAGGGGACGCTTTTACATATTTTCTGGGAGTGCTCGATATTGAGAGACTTCTGGGAGGGAGTACATAGGGTGCTAGGTCAGATATTCCAAACTTCCATTCCTAACACGCCAGCCTTCTTTCTCCTACACCTTTCGGACTGCCCCCTGCGTACCTACCGCAAGTCTTCCCTACGGCACATGATCAATGCCGCTAGGGCGTGTATCCCAGCGCTATGGAAATCGTCTTATCCCCCCTCCCTCCTCCACTGGGTTTGCAAAGTGGAAAATATTCAGTACATGGAGGATCTCACGGCATCCCTTCGGGATACAAGGGAATCCTTTATGGCGGCCTGGACGCCGTGGATTCTCTTTCAGGGATCCCAGGCCTATAAAGACCTGACGGGTAGACCTTGATTGAAGTTTTACGCAGCCGATATGGAGGGGTCGGGGTCCTTGTCTGTTTGTCTGTTCGTCATTTGTGTGTCATTTCTTGGCCCCCACATTTGTCCCCTCCTTGTCTTTCTTCCTCTCCCTCTCTCTTCCAGTCCCTCCTGCTTCCTTCCCCCCCTCTGTTCCTCCTTTTTTCCTTTTTCTTTTCTCCCTAACAACTGTTATGATCAACTGAAGCTGATGTTCTAATTTATCTATTTCATGTTGCCATGTTACTATGTATGGATGTTGATATATGCCTTGATCATTATGGTCAGGCACTTGTTTGGCTCACGCCATCTTTGTTTGTTGCTATTTCTGTACAACTTCTAAAATAAAGAATTTATAAAAAAAATTTCCCTATATCTACTATTCACCCAAAATTTGGTGACTTACTACCATAATAATATCACAGTGTACCATATCATTTCATAATAATAATTATCATTTTTATATGCCAAATATTAATATGAAAATAACAATTATTGATATTCATATTTTATCAAATGATTACACAATACTACTTTGGATACAATAATACATATATATATAATATATATATATATATATATATATATATATATATATATACATACATATATTTAACATATATATATATATATATATATACAGTCATGGCCAAAAGTTTTGAGAATGATACAAATATTAATTTTTACAAAGTCTACTGCTTCAGTTTTTCTAATGGCAATTTGAATATACTCCAGAATGTTATAAAGAGTGATCAGCTTAACAGCAATTACTTGCAAAGTCAATATTTGCCTAGAAAATGAACTTTATCCCCCAAAACACATTTCAACATCATTGCAGCCCTGCCTTAAAAGGACCACCTAACATCGTTTCAGTGATTGCTCCATTAACACAGGTGTGGCTGTTGATGAGGACAGGGCTGGAGATCAATCTGTCATGATTAAGTAAGAATGACACCACTGGACACTTTAAAAGGAGGCTGGTGCTTGCCATCATTGTTTCTCTTCTGTTAACCATGGTTATCTCTAAAGAAACACGTGCAGTCATCATTGCACTGCACAAAAATGGCCTAACTGGGAAGAGTATTGCAGCTAGAAAGATTGCACCTCAGTCAACAATCTATCGCATCATCAAGAACTTCAAGGAGAGAGGTTCCATTGGTGCAAAAAGGCTCCAGGGCGCCCAAGAAAGACCAGCAAGCGGCAGGACCGTCTCTTAAAAGTCTTTCAGCTGCGGGATCGGGCTACCAGCAGTGCAGAGCTTGCTGAGGAATGGCAGCAGGCAGGTGTGAGTGCATCTGCACGCACTGTGAGGCGGAGACTCTTGGAGCAAGGCCTGGTCTCAAGGAGGGCAGCAAAGAAGCCACTTCTCTCCAGAAAAAACATCAGGGACAGACTGATATTCTGCAAAAGGTACAAGGAGTGGACTGCTGAGGACTGGGGTAAAGTAATTTTCTCTGATGAATCCCCTTTTTGATTGTTTGGAACATCTGGAAAACAGCTTATTCGGAGAAGAAGAGGTGAGCGCTACCACCAGTCTTGTCTCATGCCAACTGTAAAGCATCCTGAAACCATTCATGTGTGGGGTTGCTTCTCAGCCAAGGGAATCGGCTCTCTCACAGTCTTGCCTAAAAACACAGCCATGAATAAAGAATGGTACCAGAATGTCCTCCAAGAGCAACTTCTCCCAACCGTCCAAGAGCAGTTTGGCGCTCAACAATGCCTTTTCCAGCATGATGGAGCACCTTGCCATAAAGCAAAGGTGATAACTAAATGGCTCAGGGAACAAAACATAGAGATTTTGGGTCCATGGCCTGGAAACTCCCCAGATCTTAATCCCATTGAGAACTTGTGGTCAATCATCAAGAGACGGGTGGACAAACAAAAACCAACAAATTCAGACAAAATTAAAGCATTGATTCTACAAGAATGGACTGCTATCAGTCAGGATTTGGTCCAGAAGTTGATTGAGAGCATGCCAGGGAGAATTGCAGAGGTCCTGAAGAAGAAGGGTCAACACTGCAAATATTGACTTGCTGCATTAACTCATTCTAACTGTCAATATAAGCTTCTGTTACTCATAATATGAATGCAATTCTATTTCTGTATGTGATAAAAACATCTGACAAACACACATAAAAACCAGAGGGCAGCAGATCATGTGAAAATATAATATTTGTGTCATTCTCAAAACTTTTGGCCATGACTGTACATAACATACACATCTGTGCTATATATATCAACATATATATACTTTAATTCACTTGTGATGACAAATTGCAACATAATCTTGAAACCTAATGTGATTTCATTATTAATTATCATTTTATAGAGAATCACAATATTTATTCTTTGATTATAACTTAGCATACATATACTAAACATCAATATGTTTCATTATGAATGTGTTATCATACTTAATCATAAATTTTAAAATACAATCACTTTGCTATCCTTTTTAATAAAGAAATACCTTTATATATTCAGTATTACTTACTAAATATTATTGTGTTCTTTATTTAAAACACGATATTCAACTTTATTCTTTTAGTCAAAAGACATATGAATACCACATCTTACAGTTGCTTTGTGCTTAACAACTGGCTCTTCTCAGAAAACTGTGACCTTTAACCTTTTAAATACCATCACTCCGAGAATAGTATAACCTGACACTTTGCAAAATGTGACCAACTTTTGACTCTGCTTAGAATCAAGTTTAAAATATACATCCTTTACCTAATTAAATGTGTATATTTTTGTGTAATGACTGTATATATGTAAACACATTAAACAACATATGAAATAAGTATTATAAAACATAAATATTCCAAAATATGTCACCTTCTATAATCAGAAGTTTGCTAAATAAACAAAGAATATATCTCTTGATATAACCTCTCTTTGATCTTAATATTAATTGTCCTTCATGAAGATGATTAGCTTATCACATTTACATATAAGACAATTATATTTTCCCAATGTTTGTAGGTGTAAATTAATATATATATATAAGTATGTGTGTACCTTTGTAAGATTACATAATGAGTGATACCATAAGACAATCCTTGTTATAGATCATATCCAGCTTTACACATTATGAATAATATATTTATCATTCTTTGATAAAATTACCCTAATAAACCTTTGTCATTTTAATCAAATATATTGTCAAAAGCTCTTCTTTGACTACCTAAACACATGAACTAAGATGTACATTCATTCATTCTCCCTACATATCTTTAGCAGCTGTCACTTACACTCAAACCTCGTGTGTGCTTTAAGAACATATGAGTTTAGATTTTCTGTTTTACATCATATGAGCTTCCTTTTTGATGTATCTTAAATATATCTGTTATTTCCCAATGTACATTCAATAATGGATCACATAGAACAAAAAATAAATATAGACGTCTTTAGATGTTATACTTTTTTCTTCTGGGATGCATCCTGGTTTTTCTTAGGCCTATTTTTAACATCACAAAACTGCACATACATAAATACATCAACACTTACACTTTACTACAAAGGATCAACAGAATCACGTCACCATTTGTTCCTTGTCAATCAACTAACAACACTAAGTAACACTGATGCTCTCAGAGCTGCATGGCATGCACTTACACACAGGAAAACTACATGGAAACGACCACATGCAAAATTGTGAGTTATGTCTTATTTTCCTTTAATATGCAATGCTATTAGTCACACATATTAATCTGTTTAACAAATTAATTGTTAGCTAATTCATGCATATATTGGCCTATAATGAAAAATTGATGAGTGATTCAACTGTGGCTTTTTCACATATGTAATATCTAAGGAGAAAGATAGATAAAAATTTTAGCAAAAAATCAGATTGATATGCTAACAATTTTTAACCAATGGAAAATTTACTTTCTTGACTTCTAATACTGTATGATCATATTATATATATATTTGTTTTGCACATTCTCTGTATCCAGAGTGGGATGTGAGCAAAATATATATATCACCACTTAACAGAGGAAGATCAAGTTACTTTTACTTGACTCTCATGTATAAATATAATATTATAATATGATGTATACATACAGTATTATTATCAATATCATAATCAGGACTAATTTATAAACATCACTCAACTATCTGAATTATACCTGATCATCTTAATTTCTCTTCATGTGTGAAAGATCTTTCTACAGCCTGAATAGTAAAATGATGCCAATAGACAGTCATTAACATGGAGATATTTTTAAATTCGACCCATAAGCCTTCTGTCAATTACATCCACCAATAGGTTGACTAATGTTCTGCCATTTACATATTCTAGGCCTTTTGACATTCTTCTGATCAGGAATAGATCAGATGTCAAGAAAGGGTTGCCATGACAGTCTAACATTTTGGGAACAGCTGTTACTCTGTCAGGATTGCTACTTTGTACTTTCTTTCCTATGTGACTGACTATATCTATAGGTTTAGCTGGCTTAGAGGTTGACACTTGTTTATTTACAACTGATAATGGGGTTTTTATGAATGGGACTTCTTTCATGAGATATGGCTTATATGCCACATGCAATTTTCTACGTTTTTCATAGATTTCCTCACTTTTCTTTCTATGAATAGGTGACACTATAACCTGATTTGACAGATCTCTTTTAGGTGGTTTTATTCTTTGATTTGTCCCTGTTTGTCTTACATTTGTCATCTGTCTCTGATGTCTTCTGGCCATGTCCAGTAAACTAGCAGCTTCAAATAAAGACTTTTTATCTGATGCAACAGCCAAAGTTATTGGATCCAAAAATCTGAATTTCTTCACAAAAGTTCTTACCATCGATTGAGAATTGACTTTGCTGACCACAGCCTTATAAGTCCTCTCAAATCTAGACATAACTGAATATGTAGATTCAGTTCTGCCAATCTTTATTTCATTCAGAATTTCAGATGTTGGCATGCTGTCACCTGTAGTACACCAAATTAATTTCTTTAATCGGTCTACATCACTGTCCTGTAACCATTCATTTGACTCATTGTCATAAGACATCTTTGCTGATAGACATCTTGCAAAGTTTGCAGGAAGCCATGTTCTAAATAAAAGATTCTTCTCTTTTGTAGATAGATCAAGCTTATCTGCATAGCTTTCAAAAATTTCTGAGTTTCTACACACATGGATATTTACATCATATGTGGGAATGTCTTTACTCAGATTGGTCAAATGTTTCTGCAACTTTATTTTCTGCTTAGTTTCTTTAATTTGTAATTCCTTATATACTGACATATCTGCGTCTGTGCTATTATTATCTTGAGTGATTTCAGGCTTCATCTGTTCACTAGTCTGTGTCTGTGATGAGCTATTTATAGTCATCACAGCCACGTGACACTTTTTGTCAAATTCCTGTGAATTTGTTTGAATAGCTGTTTCTTGTGTGTTAACAGAAATTGCATTACAGACTTCTTTCTCTGGTATTTCTAATATAATGTTATGGAATACATTTACCATACACAAAATATTCCTCAATTTCTCTTTTTCCTTCCTAACACACACTGATTTCTTAGTCTCTATAATAGAATTTGCATGCAAACACTGAGCATACAAGTTCTTCCATATATTCTGTAACCTATAACTAGGCTCAAACTTAAACTGTAAGTCACACTTTTTAGACAATGATTGTATAATTTCCATAATTGAATGTAAAATTTTTACTTACAACCATAGAAAACCGTCACCTTGTACCTTGTAGCTTCTCCTTGGAACAACTGGTTCCTTTCATCAGCACGTCTCAGTACGTCTGGCATCTGTTGTCCTCCTTTATTACTTGTAGTGTTAGAGCAAACATTCTTCTGTTCCTCACAAGCTCTCCTTACACAGACTTGTCTGTAGAGGTTCTCTAGAACACGTGTAACTTTTAGATCATAGGAGATTTCATTCATCTAGGTAATTTTCAAAATTTCCTGAAGCTTGCATAAAATGTACAAAATACTCTCTCTTCCCCCTCTTGCAAGTAGAAGGAATTGAGAAAAAAAAAACAGGCAAAAATCGACTGGGCTGGCTCACCAATGTAAAATATTATTTAACATTATTGGAGGACACTGCTTCATATAAAACATGGGGATTTATTGAAGCCTTCATGGGAAACAAATATATGGAAAACTTCCAGCATAACAGAAACACCAGTCAATGTCTTACATTTCTTAGCAGAAGTGTGGCGGTAGGTTTCTTCAAGGTGGTTCTTTTGCATCATCTTGGCTCAGGCTTATTCATCAATGTGTGTTAGTCTTCAGCAGGACGATTCAGCCATTCTTCCAGGGTCTTAGAGGAAGTAGACACAGGTCGGACGAGGGAGACACCCAAAGTGAGAGACAGAGACAGGGACAGATCCCAACAGGGAGAGGGAGACCCCCACCGAGTGAGACCACGACATGTGTGTCTGTCAGTCATTTATATACATGAAAGGGGGTGTTTCCCAACATCCTTCCACTTTCTACTACTGTATTTGGACAATACTAAAATAGTCATAGTCTATCCACACCCATGCACCATAAGTTACAAGAGCTTTGTCAGCAAAATACAATTAACCCTTAAAGGTCTTGAATATTGCATGTCAAATATTATTTAACAGGTCACTGTATGGCCTCCTCATACCGCTGCCACTTGGTCACTATAAGGCCTCCTCATACTGATGACATTGGGTCATTGTATGGCCTCCTCATGCTGCTGCCACTGGGTTACTGTATGCCCTCCTCATGTTGCTGCCACTGGGTCACTGTATTCCCTCCTCCTGCCACTGCCACCGGGTCACTGTATGCCCTCCTCAAGCTGTTCCCACTGGGTCACTGTATGCCCTTCTCATGCCGCTGCCACTGGGTCACTGTATGCCCTCCTCATGCTGCTGCCACGGGTCACTGTATGGCCTCCTCATGCCACAGCCACTGGGTCACTGTATGCCCTCCTCATACCGCTGCCACCGGGTCACTGTATGCCCTCCCCAAGTCGTTTCCACTGGGTCACTGTATGCCCTCCTCATGCCGCTGCCACCGGGTCACTGTATGGCCTCCTCATGCCACAGCCACTGGGTCACTGTATGCCCTTCTCATACCGCTGCCACTTGGTCACTGTATAGCCTCCTCATACCGCTGCCACTCGGTCACTGTATGCCCTCCTCAAGCCTTTTCCACTGGGTCACTGTATGCCCTTTTCATGCCGCTGCCACTTGGTCACTGTATGGCCTCCTCATGCTACTGCCACTGGGTCACTGTATGCCCTCCTCATGTTGCTGCCACTGGGTCACTGTATGCCCTCTCCATACCACTGCCACTGGGTCACTGTATGCCCTCCTCAAGCCGTTTCCACTGGGTCACTGTATGCCCTTCTCATGCCGCTGCCACTTGGTCACTGTATGGCCTCCTCATACTGCTGCCACTGGGTGACTGTATGGCCTCCTCCTGTTGCTGCCACTTGGTCACTGTATGGCCTCCTCATGCCGCTGCCACTGGGTCACTGTATGCCTTCCTCATGCTGCTGCCACTGGGTCACTGTATGGCCTCATCATGCCGTTTCCACTGGGACACTCTGCATCCTCCTCATGCTGCAGCCACTGGGTCACTGTATGGCCTCCTCATGCTGCAGCCACTAGGTCACTGTATGCCCTCCTCATGCCTTTTCCACTGGGTCACTGTATGGCCTCCTCATGCCGCTGCCACTGTTCACTGTATGGCCTCCTCATGCTGCTGCCGCCTCCACATTATGTCGCCTTGCCACTCTGTGGTTTCCTGATGATGCTGCCAACTCCACACTATGTCACCTTGCCACTCTGTAGACATCTATGTGGAATCTGCAAACGAGGGTGTAAAAGGAGTGCGCTCTATCACTCTACAGTAGTATGTTTGGCCTCTGCACGGTTCTTTCTACCTAACACTTACATGAACCTGTAAGGCTGGGTTCACACTTGAGTTAGTTGGACAGTTTTGACCCCGTAACTGTCCAAATAAGTGAAGTGTTCATCGATTCTAAGAGCGACACCTGTCATGTGTGTGTCATTCAGACTCACAGTATTGTTTGACTACCCCAGTAGGATCCCTATACATGTTACTGCAAGTCACAGTGTTCTACACCACTATACAGGCTCTCTGAAGCTAGGAAATAGGTGTTTTTTAGTGATATTCGCTGCGAAGTAATTGAAGCAATTTTTTTTGGAACTTCATATCGAACTGGCGAATTGAACTTTTGAGAAATTCGCTCATCTCTAATTGTCACTCCTTGGTGCTGCATCTTCTCTCATAAAAGAATACTTTTTGGTAGCTTTTTTATGTAATTTTTTAAGTACCACTTGCCACTGCACCCTGTTGGCATAATAACAAGAAAATAAAACAAACAACCCTACCATTGCTTCTTCCAATACCAATGCAATGTTGGTGCAACATTTTCCTTTTTTAAATATAGCCCACATTTGTGTGTGAAAGATCACAGGCAAGCACAATTCACCACAAAAAAATAAATAAATAATAATAGTAGTTTAAAGAACATTTTGAATGTTAAAATACATAAATAAGCAAGTGCAGCGCAGCACAGTGTATGATTAAACTAGGAGTTTGTATCCACTGCTTGCCATCTGTTTTTCTATAGACATGCATGCCACTTTCACTTTGACTTAACTTTGGCTGTGTTTGCCTTTGAGAGATAGAAACCAGATAAATAGGTTCCTAGGGGCAGGACAGTGTCATTCACTAAGTTTTAAAGCAATTTAAAAACAAATCTTAGGACTAAACTACCTGAACCCGAAACTAAACAAATCTTGAGATGTTCGTCCATCTGTAAGATGGGGAAACAACCCTCATGTTGTGAATGTACCTGTTTCTGTAGATAAGTTTATTTTTTTTTATAAACTGACATTTGGTTGTTTGACCACAAGAGGCCACTGTTACCTCAGAAATGGGAAGGACTGTAATTCTGTAATTCCCTGGAGTAGTGATGTGGAGACCCTGTTCTGCAGATGTGGAACTAGAAAGAGGAGTAGAGTGTGTGTGGCAGCCATTTTAGGAGTGTGCTTCGAGCTTTTAGAAGAAGAAGGACTGAAGTGAGAGAAGGAGGATTGCTAAGTGATCAGAAATATAGCAAGGTGGAGCTGAAGCAGAGACTGTTCCAGGGTTTGTTCAGACAGCATCCTAAGTTGAAGATTGTTATCAAGGACACGGCTGAGAAGTGGCTCTGTCAGTGAGACCGCATGTTTTCTGGATGAGCCTCGCTTCCAGCTGTTCCAGACAAAGGCTAAAGGTACCCAACAGACATGGGTCAGTAAAAGAAGTAATCGTGCACACACCGCATTACATTGTTTTGCTTGGGACTGAGTAAGGGCCTGTAGTTAGAATAGTTAGGCATACTCATCTTCACAGGCCACACTACTGGTGAATTAGCTACCTATTCGGTAGTAAGGAGAATTCTATTGAGTTGTAACTCTCAGAGAGGAGCTTCTAAGGAAGTCTGGGAGCAACATTTTATACATTGTCACATTTCTTTGGCTTGCAAGCTGACCTACTATTATAGTTACTTGATTGTACTTTGGTTGTGGGGAATAGGGATATTTTGATAAGTTTGTAAGCTCTTGTGTTATACCACCGGTGCCCCTATCACACTCATTGAATTGTGCCTGTGACTAGGGTTATAAAAAGGTAACAAGCGGCTAGTTAGTTGCAGGCCTGCAGATAGGTAAAAGCTTGGAGTGTTTTGGAGGCACACATTGGAGGGCACCGCGCTGTACAACACCAGGGCCTCAGCTTACTGGCTGAGTGTATGTAAATAGTTGGGAGTGTTTTTTTGGTAAAGGGGTGTTACTACACTAATTAAAATCTTGTTTTTACTAAATTGAGTTGGAGTCGCTTCCTTTGTTCGTGACTTCGCTGTATTCTGGGGAGCCCACCCCGCTACACGGCTTACACATCTGTAGTATAGAGTAAGAAAGCTAAGGCTGAGGGGATCACTTCAAACAGATATATCTTGGCCATTCATTATTTTTTAAATTGTACAATTGTGGCAAAAACTGTAACCAGTTCTGCAACAATCATACAGTTTAAAAATAATGGATATATTAAAAAATATTAAAACTACAAATCAGTTGACAAAAAAATAAACATGATCAACAGTTTTACTAAGATTCAGTTTATTCACACTTATGATTGTATGATTTTCGTTACAGTATATCCTTTCAGTGGACAGAGGAAATTTTAATAAAGAACTGCTTAATGGTAAGTCTTCTCAATTTGAAATTCTATTTCAAAGTGGTAGCTTAAGTGGTAGCTTGAGGATAAATCATTTTTGGTAAATACTTGATTTAATTGTTCAAAAGTAGTAGAACTTTTAAAACTTAAAAAGTTAAGATCTTATTTATGATGCCCAGTGCACTATATATCAATAAACTAAATATTTCCAAAAATGGTGCAATCGAAAAATATAACCTGTTACACAAAAAATAAGCCCTCATACGGCTATGCCAAGTAAAAACAAGAAAAAGTTCCATGTCTTTAAAGAGAACCTTTAACCATCTCCAACAAGTTCAGCTCTTTATTACAATTAATATTTGCTGCTAAACTGATTTTGTTAGACTTGGAATTTATTTCTTTAGCCCCCACCGTTCCCAAGCAATTAATGATTTTAATTTTGGTGCCTGATATGCTATTTAGGCTGTCAGGAGGGCGGTGTCAGGGAGAAGCAGGCAAGGGTTTGGATTCTGAGCTTTGATACTGTCCACCTCTGGTTGAAGCTCTGAATCACACCCATCTGCCTGACTTTACCCTTCTGACATTGCAGAGCTTAAATAGCACATCAGGCATCAAATCTACCTGTGCTTGTTGCTCAGGAATTGTGGAGGCTAGAGAAAAAAATTCTAACTTTGCTGGATTCAGTGTAGCTGCACCTATTCACAGATGTTCACATCCATGCCCGCAATAAAAAAAACAAACCTTTATACTTACCTAGATTAGTCGCATTTGTCAGGATCATTATGGTGGAGAACCTGGGACTCCTGGACCTGGAAAAGGAGGAGGAGGCCCTTGATATGTCACCTTCAGGGGAGGAGGATGACCCTTAATTGTTTTAAGATGACGATGACGACGACTACACTGGCCAAGAAGACTAAACATGACAGGCCCCTGGGTCTGTGCACATACCTGAAAGCATGGCCGGCTGTATACTTTGCTGCTTCACAGTGGCAAGCATATTATTAGCATCAAGCAAAGGGATGAGTACTAGGTCCAGGGTCGGACTGGCCCACCGGGGAACCGGTGAATACACCGGTGGGCCCCGAGCCCCGACTATTCTCATGTCATGGGGGCCCGATCGGGATCCTGACCATCCCGATCTGGCCCCTGACCAGTGGCGTTACGATCCATGCGACTGCGACCGGACCCGGCAGGGTATGGGGCCCACGGCCAGCTGGAGATGGATGAAAGCCTGGTTCCCCGACCGCTATACATACTGTTATTGGAAAGGAGTCCTGGCATATTGCAGGCCCCTTTCCAATAGATGGCAGGGCAGGGGAGGTGACAGAAAACAATAAACACCTATTCTCACCTCTCCTGGGTGCAGCGTCCTCTCCGGCGCTCCTCCGTCATGTGACTGAGGCCTGTGATTAGGCCCCGGCGGTCACATGGGTCACATGGGGCGCGGCCACGTAATGACGTCAGTGCGCCCCCACGTGACCGCTGAGGACCAATCACAGGCCTCAGCAGTGTCGACGGAAAAGGGCCTGAAGACGCTGAAGACGACAGGATGGAGTGAGGATGCCAAGGAAAGGTAAGGCAAGGTGAGTATGAGAATTTGTTATTTTTAATCACTTTCCTTGGGCCTCCGATTATTATACTCTGGGGTCTGAGGAGACCCCAGAGTATAATAATAGCACTGAAGTGGAGCGGAGGGGGCTATTGGGCGCATATAATACTGGGTGAGGGCCACTATGGAGATGGAGCTTATAATACTGGGTGGGGGCCACTAAGGAGATGGAGCTTATAATACTGGGTGCGGGGCCACTATGGAGTTTATAATACTGGGTGGGGCCACAGTGGAGCTTATATTACTGGGTGGGGGCCACTGTTGTTATATAATACTGTGTGGGGGCCACTATGGAGATGGAGCTTATAATACTGTGTGGGGGCCACTGTGGAGCTTATAATACTGGGTGGGGGCCACTATGGAGCTTATAATACTGGGTGGGGGCCACTGTGGAGCTTATAATACTGGGTGGGGGCCACTGTGGAGCTTATAATACAGGGTGGGGGCCACTGTGGAGCTTATAATACTGGGTGGGGGCCACTGTGGAGCTTATAATACTGAGTGGGGGCCACTATGGAGCTTATAATGCTGGGTGGGGGCCACTGTGGAGCTTATAATACTGGGTGGGGGCCACTGTGGAGCTTATACTCCATACAGTGGCTCCTTCATTTTTTTTTAATTACTTTAATTACAAACTTTCTTTCATGTCCCCAGTGTCTCCCAGAGCAGTTCGGTCCTGCAGTTCTGTTGTTTTCTTCCAGCTGAAGTTCCCTCTGCACGTGACTACCTGTGACGTCACGTGACCCCTGAGGCCAATCAGCGGCCTAAGAGAAGGGACCTGGGACGTCACAGCCAGTGAGGAATTCCGGCAAAAAGAAGACAGCGGAGCTGCAGGACCGGACCATGCTGGGAAGACACCGGAGCACCAGAGACAGGCGAGTATGTTTAGCATGTTTTTTTTTTTTTTTTGGGGGGGGGTAGGGGGGATTCACCTCCCCCAGACTAATTATAAAAAAGAAAAAAATTATACTGGACAATCTCTTTAAAGTGTGGTGCATTAGGGGTGTATATTAAAGGGGTTGTCCAGGCATAATTTGTTATGGTTTATCCTCAGGATAGGCCACAGATACCTGATCTGTTGGGGGCTGACCCTGGACCGATCAGCTGTATGGAGCCACTTCTGATGCCCGTACTGTACACAATACAGGGCCAGAAGCAGAAAGCTCTGTCCACTGTATAGGGGCTGGGCACCTTGACTGCATCTCAGCACTTATTGAAGTCAGTAGGAGCTGAGCTGCAGTGAAGGCTCTGGGCTGCTATACAACGGATGGAGCTTTCTACTTCCGGCCCTGTGTTGTGTACAGAACGGGCTCCGGAAGTGGCTCTGAACAGCTGATGGGGCCGTGTGTCAGCCCTCTACTGATCAGGTATTTATGGTCTATCCTGAGCATAGTCCATAAAAAAGATTAACCCTGGAAACCCCTTTAATATGCCCCACACAGTTTAATGTCCCCCCCACAGGATGTTAGCCCCCATCACTGCTCCCACACAATATAATGACCCCATCACTATTCCCCATACAGTATGGGGGACCAGTGAAGAGGCCACTATGTGGGGGGACCAGTGAAGTGACCATAGAAAAATTTGGCCCAGACAACCCCTTAAAAGAGGTTGTCCACAAACTGGAGCGAACACTATGTCGGCCGCCAGGGAGGTGTAAAAATAAGAAATTTTTTAAAAAAGCATACTCACCTGTCCCCAGCACCCCGTGTTCCCCTGCCTGTGTCTGTTCGGTCTCATGGCAGCGCCTCATTTCTGGAAATCCTGTACCTAATTGGTCTTAGAGATCACATGAGGTGCAGGACTCCCAGCAAGGACAACGGAGCGCCGGGGACAGGTGAGTATGCTTTTTAATTTACTTATTTTTTACTTTACACCTCCTGCCAGCTACATGGGTTGCTCCAATTCCTTTGACAACCTCTTTAAAGGATTTATCCATCTTCCTAATATTGATGGCCTGTCCTTAGGATAGGCCATCAATATTACATCTACGATGATACAACAGCCAGGATCTCTGCAGATCAGCTTTTCCAGGACAGTGTGACTACAGGTAAAGGTAACAATTCTAGGAGCCACGCTGTTCACTTGCCATACAAGGTGTAGCAGTAGGTTTAGGTAGTGCAGTGGTGCACATGATATAGTGGGTGAGCAGCATGGCTCCTGACATGTTATTACCTTTAGCCGCCCTGTCTCGGTACCGCTGATCTGCAGGGGTTCTGATGGTGGGCCCCTAGAAACAATTCCACTGGTGGGCCCTAGACATCCCAGTCCGACACTGACTAGGTCGCTGTGCTTTTAGATGCTCGCTATAAAGCAAGAATGGGGGAATTCTTCCCCGTCTCCCAAAGGTCAAATTGGCATATTATAAATATTGTCGAAATACCCATCTTTCAGGAGATCACTGCAAACATGTTCCCAGGTGGCCTCTGCCCACTCTCAGTACACCTTACTCAACATTCCACCAGAAGGAAAAGCAGCAGCAGTACAGCAGCAGCCAGTACAGTGTCTGGAACATAATGAACCAGAAATGTTTCACCTCAAAGCGCCAAGGTCTTGGGCAACAGAGCCTAAGTGGGCCCCTTTTGGAGCAACTTATGTGCACCACAGCAAAAAAACACCCAAAATTGTGTGTTTTTGCTGAGGCATACCTACTGGAATGGACTGTAATACAGTCTATTTATTATGCTTACTTGTATAGTGCCATCATATTCTGCAGCGCTTTACAGACACTATATTATTATGTTAAGAGGGCAGAATCTGCTACTGATTTTGGGGTGAAATCCGACGCAGATGTTATATATCACGTTGCCTGTGAAGCTCCCTGTATATATTTCTATACACACACGTCTGTCTTCTGGGTGTGTATTTATGTGTATAAAATATATAATATATATATATATATTTGTGAGAAGGTGACAGGCAGAGTGCTGAAGTCACGGAATATCTCCCCCAGATTTCAAACTTATGTGTGGTCCAGTGCGGGTCTTGAATAGGCCGCAGCCCAGGTGTAGGTCCCAGGCTCGTTACTGGGCCATAAAAGACTGCAGAGCCTGTACTTCAGGGTAGATCCTGGGAGTGAGAGGAAGTGCCTGGGTCTGTCCTGACACTGTGAGTCTGCTGAGACAGTATTGTACTATTTTTGGTTGATACAGTTAGTATTTACTGTTTAGTTAGTGCTCGGACGAGCAGGGTTTTGTTTTACGTTCTGCCTGAAGTTAAGGCTGTATTTTATTTTGCTTATTCTGTGCCTGACGTAAGATTTATTTTTGCTGTTTTTTTTTTTCAAATAAGCCTGTTTTGCACCAGACTTCGTGTCCCTGTCTCTGACTGATCGGGTCCGCACAATTGCTGCTACCGAGCTATCTTTCCCACAATATATATATATATATATATATATATATACACACACGTGGACAAAATTGTTGGTACTACTCGTTTAACCCCTTAACGACCTTGGACGTACTATTACGTCCTGGGCGCTAGGTACTTCGCGCACCAGGGCGTAATACTACGCCCGAGGCCGGCCGCCCGCTCACCATCTGAGCGGGCGGCATCGGAACCATGTGTTAGCTGTAACTGACAGCTAACACCCTACTCCATATCCCCCGGTCGGAACCGAGTTCCGATCGGAGGTTTTAATCCCTTGGATACCGCGGTCAAACATGACCGCGGTATCCAAGGGGTTCCGCCATCTTGCCGCCCCCCCAGGCACCTCCCGCGGCGAGATCAGGGGGTGCCGATATCGATAATCTGCAGCCCGGGGTCTGCCCAGTGACCCCAGGCTGCCTGAAGACCCCACTACCTGGTTGATCCTGCCGAGACCTGCGGAAGTCAGCGCTGTGTTTCCATAGCGATGACTTCCTGTATAGACTGCAAGACACTTGCATGCTCGTGTATTGCAGTCTATAGTACTGAGCCAGAGATCAAAGCATCTCTGGCTCAGGTGTCCTTATGGGACAAATGAAAAAGTAAAAAAAAGTGAAAAAAAAAAAAAAAAAAAAGGATGTGAAAAAAATTAATTAAAGAATAAAGCCCCAAAAATTCCTTTTTCCTATATAAAATGAATTATATAAAAAATAAACCTAAAAATTAATAAAAACTATACATATTTGGTATCGCCGCGTCCGTAACAACCTGTACAATAAAACTGAAACCATATTTAATGTACACGGTGAACGTCGGAGAAAAAAAAACGGAAAAAACCCGCCAAAAGTAATGATTTTTCGCCATCTCACCTTACAAAATATGCCATAAAAAGTGATCAAAAGGTCATTTGTACCCCAAAATAGTACCAATAAAAAGCACAGGTTGTCCCGCAAAAAATAAGCCCTAAACCAACTCTCTAAACTGAAAAATAAAAATGCTACGCATCTTAGAAGATGGCGATGCAAAAAAAATTGATTTATGTCCCCAAATGGGTTTTTGTTCTGCAAAATTGGTATCGTATAAAAAAACAGTATAAATGAGATATCACCGTAATTGTACCGACCCGCAGAATAAAGATAACATGTTACTTACGCTCTACGCTGCATGGTGAAAAATTTAAAAGGTAAAACGCAGTGCCAGAATTGATGGGGTTGTTTTTAAATCCACCAAGAAAGAGTTAATAAAATTTATTTAATAAGTTGTAAGCAACTAAAAATGATGTCATTAAAAAATACATCTCACCTCGCAAACAACAAGCCCTCATATGGCTACATCACCAGAGAAATAAAGAAAATATAGCTCGTACAATGTGAAGACAAAAACCCCAAAAATCGCCAAATCATTAGAACATAACTGGCTGCAGCAGGAAGGAAATGTATAAGCTATGCGAGCGTATATTAGAGTGCAAACCAGATTTAGAGCTTACGAGGGATAATAAACCAGAAGGGACCCCCCCCCCCCCAATAATAGGAACTACTGGGGAAATAGTAGGGAATTTAGTGTACCCAATGTACTCCGCACAGCTTACATATTCACTTTTCACCATCCGCTGTGCAGTCACGTCTGGGATACTAATGCTCACTACACCCCTTGATAAATTCTTTGAGGGGTGCATTTTTCAAAATGGGGTCATTCCCTAAGGGATTCCACTTTACTGGTACTTTAGAGGCTCTGCAAACATGACATGGCATCCAAATCCCAAACATCTGAATCTGCGCTCCAAAAGCCACATAGAGCTCCTTCCCTTCTGCGCCCTACTGTGTGCCCAAACTGCAGTTTATACCCACATGTATTACACTTGTCATACCCAGAATAACGTACTTAATGTCATATGTGGGTATAAACTGCTGTTTTGGGCACAGCCGAGCACAGAAGGGAAGGAGTGCTATTTGGTTTTTGGAGCACAGACTTGGATGGTTTGGTTTTTGGACGCCATTGCACTTTTGCAGAGCTGAAATGCCAGTACAGTGGAATCCCCTGGCATGTCACCCCATTTTGGAAACTGCACCCCTGAAGGAATTTATCCAGGGGTACAGTGAGCATTTTTAACCCCCAAGTGTTGCTATAATTTATTATCCATAAATGAATATGCAGCTGATGGTGAAAGGTGAAAATGACAATTATTCCAGGAATACATCATTTCAGTGCGTAATATGTTGTGCCCGGCTTGTATCAGAGATGAACGCTCCAAAAGCTGTTGTGCCCGGGATCCCCGCTCACCAGTTTTTGGAGTGTGTGTCTGTGCAGACATAAGCTGGGCACAACATATTGGGCACTGAATTGGCGTATCTATAGAAAAATTTCATTTTTAACTTTTCATTATCAGCTGCGCATTCATTTCTGGAAATTAATAGAATGCAACACTTAAGGGTTAATAATGCTCGCTACCCCACTTGATAAATCCCTTGAAGGGTATAGTTTCCAAAATGGGGTGACATGTCTGCGGATTCCACTTTACTGGCAATTCATGCTCTCTGCAAAAGTGGCATGGTGTCCAAAAACCAAACTGTGCTCTAAAAACCAAAATAGCGCTCCTTCCCTTCTGTGCCCGGCTGTGCCCAAACAGCAGTTTATACCCACATATGGCATTAAGTACGTTATCCTGGGTACACCAGTGTCATACATGTGGGCATAAACTGTCATTTGGGCACACAGCAGAGAGCAAATGTGAAGGAGCGCTACGTGCTTTCGGAGCGCATATTTAGATTGTTGTTTTTTTGGACGCCATGTCACATTTGCAGAGACCCTAAAATTGCCCCTACAAAATGGGGGTCACTTCTTGGGGAATTCCAATTTACTGGCACCTCCAGGGCTCTGCAAAAATAACATGGCGACCAGAAAGTACTCCAAAAGCTAAAAAAACACAGTGCTCCTTCCCTTCTGAGCCCTGCTGTGTGCCCAAGCAGCAGTTTATACCCACATATTTAATTTTTTTGTCCCCGGGATAGCCCACTTAATAGTTTTAGGAGTTCATGTCTCTGATGCCACAAAGTGGCCGCAACGTATTAGGCACTGAAATTGGATATTTCTTTAAAAACTTAAATTTTCACTTTGTACATTAATTTTTGGGAAGCATTTTTAGGCTCAAAATGATAATACCCCTTGATAGATTCCTTGAGGAGTGTAGTTTCTAAAATGGGATCACTTTTGAAAGGTTTCCATTGTATTGGTACTTTAGGGGCTCTGCAAATGCGACATGGCACTAAAAAACTATTCCAGCCACATCTGCCCTCCAAAAGCCAAATAGTGCTCTTTCCATTCGGAGCCCCACCATGTACCCCTACAGCAGTTTATGACCACATATGGGGCATTTCTGTGTTCAGAAGAAATTGTGTAACAAACTGTGGGGTGTTTTTTCTTCTTTTACCACTTGCAAAAATTTTAAATATGTCGCTAAATGGACGGTTTATTGGAAAAAAGTAACTTTTCATTTTTACGTCCCTAAGTCAATAAAATCTGTGAAACAGCTGTGAGGTCAAAATGCTCACTATACCCCTAGTTAAATTCTATGAGGGGTGTAGTTTTTAAAATGGGGTCACTTTTTGGGGGTTTGTATTGCATTGCTACTTTAGGGGCTCTGCAAATGCGACATGGCTCCCGAAAACTATTCCAGCAAAATCTGCACTCCAAAAGCTAAATAGCGCTCTTTCCGTTTTTAGCCCTGCCATTTACCCATGCAGCAGATTACAACCACATATGGGGCATTTCTGTGTTCAGAAGAAATTGTGTAACGAAATTTCGGGTGCTTTTTCTCCTTTGTTCTCTTGTGAAAATGAAAAATTTGGGGCTAAATTGACGGTTTATTGGAAAAAAAGTAATTTTTCATTTTAATGTCCCAATGTTAATAAAATCTGTGAAACAGCTGTAGGGTCAAAATGCTCACTATACCCCTTGCTATGTTCTGTGAGGGGTGTAGTTTCCAAAATGGGGTCACTTTTAGGTGGTTTCCACTGTATTAGTACTTTGGGGGCTCTGCAAATGCGACATGGTACCTGAAAACTATTCCAGCAAAATCTGCTCTCAAAAAGCCAAATAGCGCTCTTTCCATTATGAGCCCTGCCATGTACCCATACAGCAGATTACGACCACATATGGGGTATTGCCGTGTTCAGGAGCAATTGTTTTGCAAACTGTGGGGTGCTTTTTCTCCTTTAACCCCTTGTGAAAATGAAAACTTTGGGGATAAAGTGACATTTTAGTAATGTTTCATTTATACATCCCAGTGGTACTCTAGGGGCTTTGCAAATGAGACATGGCACCTGAAAACTATTCCAGCAAAATCTGCTTTTGACGCCCAGTGTCACTCTTTCCCTTCCATGCGCTGCCATTCGCCCAAACATCAGTTTACACCCACTTGGGGGGTATTTCCGTGCTCGGGAGAAATTGCATGACAAACTCTGAGATGCATTTTCTCCTTTAACCCTTTGTGAATGTGTTAATTTTAGGGCTAAATTAAGGAATTAGTGGGAAAAAATTAAATGTCTAAATTTCACCTCCATATTGTTTTAATTCCAGTGAAATGCTTAAAGGGTTAACAAACTTCCCAAATGTTGTTTTGAATTATTTGAGGGGTGCAGTTTTGAAAATGGGGTGATTTATGGGGGTTTCTAATATATAGGCCTTTATAATCCTCTTCAGAACTGAAGTATTCCCTAAAAAATTAGTTTGGGAAATTTTCTTGTAAATCTGCAAAATCGCTGTTACTCTTGTAAGCCTTCTAACATCCAAAATAAATTACAGGACGATTAAAAGATGATGCCGATATATAGCAGAGATATGGTAGATAATATGTATTAATGTATTTGGGTGGTATGACTATCTGTCTGAAAAGCATAGCATTTCACATTTTGAAAATTGCGATTTTTTTTTTCAAAATTTCCATCAAATTTCCTATTTTTTTATAAATAAATACAAAAATATTCATTAGTGTTTACCACTAACACGAAGTACAATGTGTCACGAAAAAACAATCTCAAAATCACTTGTGTAAGTTAAGACGTCTCAAAGTTATTGCCATATAAAGTGACACATGTCAGTTTTGAAAAACGAGGCCTGGTCCTTAACGCACTTTTGGGCTGGGTCCTTAAGGGGTTAATGAAAGAAAAACCCACAATGGTCACAGAAATAACTTGAATCTGACAAAAGTCATAATATATAAAAATTCTATGAAAATGAACAAATGAAAGTCAGACATTGCTTTTCAACCATGCATCAACAGATTTTTTTTAAAAAGAAAACTCATGAAACAGGCCTGGACAGAAATGATGGTACCGCTGAAAATAATGTGACCAAAGGGGCATGTTAAATCAAGGTGTGTCCACTAATTAGCATCACAGGTGTCTACAATCTTGTAAATCAGTCAGTGGGCCTGTATATAGGGTTACAGATACTCACTGTGCTGTTTGTTGACATGGTGAGTACCACACTCAACATGGACCAGAGGAAGCGAAGGAAAGAGTTGTCTAAGGAGCTTAGAAAGAAAATTATAGACAAGCATGTTAAAGGTAAAGGTTATAAGACCATCTCCAAGCAGCTTGATATTCCTGTGACTACAGTTGCACATATTATTCAGAAATTTAAGATCCATGGGGCTGTAGCCAACCTCCCTGGACGTGGCCGCAGGAGGAAAATTGATGGCAAATCAAAGAGAAGGATAATACAAATGGTAACAAAAGAGCCCAGAAAAACTTCTAAAGAGATTAAAGGTGAACTTTAAGCTCAAGGAACATCAGTGTCAGATCGCACCATCCGTCTTTGTTTGAGCCAAAGTGGACTTCATGGGAGAAGACCAAGAGGACATCATTGTTTAAAACAAATCATAAAAAAGCCAGACTGAAAAAATGAAGCATATCTTGAAAAGAACACTGTCCCTACTGTGAAACATGGAGGAAGCTCTGTTATGTTCTGGTACTGCTTTGCTGCATCTGGCACAGGGTGTCTTGAATCTGTGCAGGGTACAATGAAATCTCAAGACTATCAAGGGATTCTAGAGAGAAATGTGCTGCCCAATGTCAGAAAGCTTGGTCTCAGTCACAGGTCATGCAACAGGATAATGAACCAAACACACAGCTAAAAACACCCAAAAATGGCTAAGAGGAAAACATTGAACTATTCTGAAGTGGCCTTCTATGAGCCCTGATCTAAATCCTATTTAGCATCTTTGGAAGGAGCTGAAACATGCCGTCTGGAAAAGGCACCCTTCAAACCCGAGACAACTGGAGCAGTTTGCTCATGAGGAGTGGGCCAAAATACCTGTTGAGAGGTGAAGAAGTCTCATTGACAGTTACAGGAATTGTTTGATTGCAGTGATTGCCTCAAAAGGTTGTGCAATAAAATATTAATTTAAGGGTACCATCATTTCTGTCCAGGCCTGTTTCATGAGTTTTCTTTTTTTAAAAATTCTGTTGAAGCATAGTTGAAAAGCAATGTCTGACTTTCATTTGTTCATTTTCATAGAATTTTTATATATTATTACTTTTGTCAGATTCAAGTTATTTCTGTAACCATTGTGGGTTTTTCTTTCATTAAACGAGGGTTACCAACAATTTTGTCTACGTGTGTATATATGTATATATGTATGTGTATATATATATATATATATATATATATATATATATAGTGAAGGGAATAAATATTTGATCCCTTGCTGGTTTTGTAAGTTTGCCGACTGACAAAGACATGGGTATATTTATAAGTAAGCTTTCAGGAGTACTCGCTCCCTTCATCAGACATGGTGTGATACAAGAACTGAAAATTAACAGATTTTTATACACATGGTTTTCAAAGCATTTTAGAGTCCTTAAAAAAAATTGCAATCTAAGTAGAGAAGTTATTTACAACAGGTCAAAAAAAACAGTCTGGAAACTTGTGGTGCGTGACGGAGGGATCAGTAATTCTTGCTGTTATCTGTTTGCTATCAGGAGGTGATTTGTGACCCTCACAGGTCACACATAGTGTGATTTGAAGCTGGCATGAATATTGAGTTCAGTTCATGGTTCAAACATAGTGTGACATGAAGCTGGCATGAATATTAAGTCCAAATTGCAGAGTTTGAAATTTTTGCATAAATTTGTACTCCATTTCTTTCCTTTTCTCCTGTGTCTTAAAATGTCCCATTAAAACCACAACATTTTAAGACACAGGAGAAAAGAAAAGAAATGGAGTACAAATTTATGCAAAAATTTCAAACTCTGCAATTTGGACTTAATATTCATGCCAGCTTCATGTCACACTATGTTTGAACCATGAACTGAACTCAATATTCATGCCAGCTTCAAATCACACTATGTGTGACCTGTGAGGGTCACAAATCACCTCCTGATAGCAAACAGATAACAGCAAGAATTAATGATCCCTCCGTCACGCACCACAAGTTTCCAGACTGTTTTTTTGACCTGTTGTAAATAACTTCTCTACTTAGATTGCAATTTTTTTTAAGGACTCTAAAATGCTTTGAAAACCATGTGTATAAAAATCTGTTAATTTTCAGTTCTTGTATCACACCATGTCTGATGAAGGGAGCGAGTACTCCTGAAAGCTTACTTATAAATATACTCAGTTAGCCTCTAAAAGGTATCGCCTGATTTCTTCACTCTTCCACTACTTTCAATGGCTAACACGGTACAACATTATACTACTGACAAAGACATGAACAGTCTACAATTTTAAGGGTAGGTTAATTTTAACAGTGAGAGATAGAGTATCAAAAATAAAATCCAGAAAATCACATTGTATAAATTTTATAAATTTATTTGAATTTTGCATTTGATCCCTCTGGCAAACAAGACTTAATACTTGGTGGCAAAATCCTTGTTGGCAAGCCCAGCAGTCAGACATTTTTTGTAGTTGATGATGAGGGTTGCGCACATGTCAGGAGGAATTTTGGTCCACTCGTCTTTGCAGATCATCTCTAAATCATTAAAATTTTGAGGCTGTCGCTTGGCAACTTGGAGCTTCAGCTCCCTCCATAAGTTTTCTATGGGATTAATGTCTGGAGACTGGCTAGGCCGCTCCATGACCTTAATGTGCTTCTTTTTGAGCCAATCCTTTGTTGCCTTGGCTGTATGTTTTGGGTCATTGTCCTGCTGAAAGACCCAGCCACGATTTTTAATGTCCTGGCGGAGGGAAGGAGGTTGTCACTCAGGATTTTACGGTACATAGCTCCATCCATTCTCCCATTGATGCGGTGAAGTAGTCCTGTGCTCTTAGCAGAGAAACACCCCCAAAACATAATGTTTCCACATCCATGCTTGACAGTGGGGATGGTGTTCTTTGGGTCATAGGCAGCATTTCTCTTCCTCCAAACACAGCGAGTTGAGTTAATGCCAAAGAGCTCAATTTTTGTCTCATCTGACCACAGCACCTTCTCCCATTCACTCGCAGAATCATCCAGGTGTTCATTGGTAAACTTCAGATGGGCCTGCACATGGGCCTTCTTGAGCAGGGGGACCTTGCGGGCACTGCAGGATTTTAATCCATTGCGGCGTAATGTGTTACCAATGTTTTTCTTGGTGACTGTGGTCCCAGCTGCCTTGAGATCATTAACAAGTTCTCCCCTTCCTCATGATCAAAAATACCGCACGAGGTGAGATTTTGCATGGTGCCCCAGATCTATGCCAATTGACTACTATTGCACCAACAGTTGTTTCCTTCTCACCCAACGACTTACTTATGATTTTGTAGCCCATTCCAGCCTTGTGCAGGTCTATGATCTTGTCCCTGACATCCTTAGAAAGCTCTTTGGTCTTGCCCATGTTGTAGAGGTTAGAGTCTGACTGATTAATTGAGTCTGTGGACAGGAGTCTTTTATACAGTTGACAATATAAGAGAGCTGTCTTTAATGCAGTAACAAGTAGATTTGGAGCGTCTAACTGGTCTGTAGGAGCCAGAACTCTTAATGGTTGGTAGGGGATCAAATACTTATTACTCTCTGCAAAATGCAAATTTATAAAATTTATACAATCTGATTTTCTGGATTTTATTTTTGATATTCTATCTCTCACTGTTAAAATTAACCTACCCTTAAAATTATAGACTGTTCATGTCTTTGTCAGTGGGCAAACTTACAAAATCAGCAAGGGATCAAATACTTATTTCCTTCACTGTATGTGTGTATATATATATATATATATATATATATATTTTTTTTTTTTTTCCCACACACACATACCCAGTAGACAGAACATGTACATATAGACATACACGACAGAACATGTACACACACACACACACACACACACACACACAAGACACTACATATACATACACACAAGACACAGAACATGCCTGGATCAGAGTCAGGGATTGATTACACTGGTCTGCCACAGCCCAATGTAATGCAACGACAAAAAGTTTTGCCCTTTCACATATGTATATACATATGTAAATTTTCACACACACACACACACACACACACACACACAACACACAGAACATGTACACACACACACATACACACACAAGACATAACATACACATACACACAAGACACAGAACATACCTGGAGCAGAGTCAGGGATTGATTACATATGTAGCCATAGCCCAATGTAATTGATCCCTGCAATAAAAGACTCTGGGAGAGGAGGGAGCTGTCAGCCTGTACAAACACTTGGTAAATAAGTGCGGGGCGACAAAGTGAGGCAGTCAGACCTGAGGAAGATCCATAACAGGCAACGGACACCCACTGGCTGCACCAGAAAGTACAGTTGTTGCTACAATAATCCTATATTCCAACAGATAACTTTGACCTCCTGGAATTCTAAGTCAATAGGTTAGAGCAGTGGCAGGACATGGCCCAGTTTGCCTTGGAAGTTTTATCTTATGGCCTCCGGAAAGGGCTTCAGAAGGCAACACACTTCCTCATGAGCTGCCAAGAGCGGACCGCAAAATAACACATTGTCCCCATGGTCTGTTGAATGCAGTAATTATTCACTGCATTCTGCTGCTCACACACTATGTGCAACATAGAATGGAAAGTCACAGATGAGGCTGTGCAAGGGCAAACCTTTTTGTTGTTGCAAGTCCATTAGGGTGTTTTTAGCCACATAAGAATAGCTGAAACGCGCACTCACTTTTCTGGCCATGAGCAGCATCACCTTTAGGTCATAATATATATTTAATGACACACCAAATTTAGCACATCGTTTTCTACCCAACTTCAGAGCATCCACAATATTCATGCCATTTTTGCTGCCAACACTAGTTTGCTGCCAGTTGTAGTTGGCCGGAATCCCTCTAATGAAATACGGTTCCTCCACTGTGTGGCTTCTCTTCTGATCCAGGCTCATGGCAGTACTTCACTTTACATCTATGAAACGAGAAAGGGGAAGTGAACTAAATCACAAAGGTGAGTGAGGGTGAGGGGAGTGGAAGCAATGGAAACACAGTAGTATGGCAGTAACTGCACCACAAGCAACATGGCCAGATGCGATTTAAGTTGCAGAACTGCCAGATAACTGAAAAGTGCTAAAAAGGGCATATTTATGTTTTAAGGAAACATCCATTATGGATGACTAACTTAGTGGTACAGGAGTAGGAGTAGGAGATGGTGACAATGATGATGATAACAAATGCCATGTGCTAGACGTGGATGTGACCTGCCTACAAGGAATATCAAAAGGAGAAGGAGTAGGATGGTCTTTCTAGTCCAAGCCTTCCTCTCCTTTGATTAGGAGAAATATCTTTCTCAAAATTTGGGACATCACTACTACGGATCTGTGTCAGTGAAGATGAAAAAGACATGGTTGACCATCCAAAAAGGCCCTGAGGTACAACATTAAAGGAGAAGGACGAACACACAAGACTAATTTTATCACTCTCAGATTCAATATTCTCAGATAAGCGATTTAAGTAATCAAAAACCTTATTTTCATTCTCAGGAAATACAACAATGTTGTAGCTACTGGCAGCACCATCAGAAGAGGAAGCATTGTTGCTGTTGCCATCCAAATTCTTATAGTTAGTACTTATTGTTAGGACAAATGTTTCCTTCTTCCTCTTCAATGCTGACTGTTTTCATCCAGCTCATCAAAAAGAGGCGGAAGACTGCTCTGACTAGGAGTAATAGATTGCTCAGCAGGTGCCACATCACTACCAAGGATCTGTGTCAGTGAAGAATGTGAAGAAAACACGGTTGACAGTCCATAAAGGCCATGTGGTAAATTATGTGTTATTTATGAAGAGAAGGAGGAGGAACACACAGAAGCCTGACTCAAGATCACATCACTTTCGGATGTAATATCCTCCTGTGACTGAAATGAGCCAGCTAAATAATCAAAAACTTCCTCAATCATCTAAGGAAGTAAAACAATCCTACTGGTGGTGCCACCAAAACCAGAAGCAGTGTTGCCCTTACCACCAAATTATTATTGTTAGTAGTAGTACAAGTATTTCCTCCTCTCCCTCCTTTTGTCTGTCCCTTGCCCTGTTTTTTTCACTCATTTTTTAAATCCACACAGTACTTAATTATTAACTAGAAAATAAAAAAAAACAAAAACACACTTAAATAATGGAGATTATTTTCTTACATTAGCAAAGGATGCACTACTAGTAGTACCATGGCCACCACTTGTGTGTGACATATGCACATGCAGTGCACTTGCGCATACAGGGAAAGAATTAAAATATGCTGTCCAGATTTACAATGCTAGAAAGAATGTGTTATGTGTATGGAGAATTAGTATTAGTTAACGGACTCCATCAGTAAACATGTAAATGGATGCAAAATAACGTGATTTATTCACTTGAGTAAATAGTGTATAGAGTATGGTGACGTTTCGGTCCTGACAGACCTTCATCAGACTTTACAAATAACAAGATAGTAACAATGGTAAATATACAGTGGTTACAATATATATACAAATAGCAATATATACACATAAGTCGCGTGATAACAGTAATTATAGAGACGACTAAGAGAGACACAAGTATTACAGTGGTACAGGTAATAGGTACGGAACAACCAGATAAAGCCATGGAGGCAGGGGCGTAACTATCGGGGTAGCAGCGGTAGTGGCTACCACAGGGCCCGGGACATTAGGGGCCCCGGAGCCCTGTGGCAGCCGCTACCGCGAACCCCACAAACCAGTAACGATCGCGGTCGCAGGGGGTGCGACCGCGAACGGACTCGGCAGGGTACGGAGCCCGCGGCCAGCTGGAGATGGCCGGGCCCCGGACCATTATGATAGCGGTCGGGGAAAGCCTGGTTCCCCGACCGCTATACATACTGTTATTGGAAAGGGACCCTGGCATATTGCAGGCCCCTTTCCAATAGTTGGCAGCCCAGGGGAGGTGACTGAACATAATAAACACATATTCTCACCTCTCCTGGGCACAGCGTCCTCTCCGGCGCTCCTCCGTCATCACTGAGGCCTGTTATTAGGCCCCATCGGTCACATGGGGCGCGGCCGCATAATGACGTCAGTGCGCCCCCATGTGACCGCTGAGGCCCAATCACAGGCCTCGGCAGCGACGTCGGAAGAGGGCCTGAAGACGCTGAAGACGGCAGGATGGAGCGAGGATGTCAAGGAAAGGTAAAGCAAGGTGAGTATGAATGTTTGTTATTTTTATTCACCTTCCCTGGGTCTCCGATTATTATACTCTGGGGTCTGAGGAGACCCCCAAAGTATAATAATAGCACCGAAGCGGAGGGGGGCTGTTGGGAGTTATAATACTGTGTGGGGGCCACTGTAGAGCATATAATACTGGGTGGGGGCCACTGTAGAGCATATAATACTGGGTGGGGCCACTGTAGAGCATATAATACTGGGTGGGGGCCACTGTAGAGCATATAATACTGGGTGGGGGCCAATGTAGAGCATATAATACTGGGTGGGGGCCACTGTAGAGCATATAACACTGTGGGGGCCACTGTAGAGCATATAACACTGTGTGGGGGCCACTGTAGAGCATATTATACTGTGTGGGGGCCACTATAGAGCATATAATACTGGGTGGGGGGCACTGTAGAGCATATAATACTGGGTGGGGGCCACTGTAGAGCATATAACACTGGGTGGGGGCCACTGTAGAGCATATTATACTGGGTGGGGGCCCCTGTAGAGCATATAATACTGGGTGGGGGCCACTGTAGAGCATATAATACTGGGTGGGGGCCCCTGTAGAGCATATAATACTGGGTGGGGGCCACTGTAGAGCATATAATACTGAGTGAGGGCCACTGTAGAGCATGTAACACTGTGTGGGGGTCACTGTAGAGCATATTATACTGGGTGGGAGCCACTGTAGAGCATATAACACTGTGTGTGGGCCACTGTAGAGCATATTATACTGGGTGGGGGCCACTGTAGAGCATATAATACTGGGTGGGTGCCCCTGTAGAGCATATAATACTGGGTGGGGGCCACTGTAGAGCATAGAGCATATAATACTGGAGGGGGCCACTGTAGAGCATATAATACTGAGTGGGGGCCACTGTAGAGCATATAATACTGGGTGGGAGCCACTGTGGAGCATATACTAAAGGGTGGGGGCAACTGTGGAGCATATACTACTGGGTGGGGGCCACTGTAGAGCATATAATACTCTGTGGGGGCCACTGTAGAGCATATAATGCTGGGTGGGGGGCCACTGTAGAGCATATACTACTGGGTGGGGGCCACTGTAGAGCATATAATACTGGGTGGGGGGCATATAATCCTGGGTGGGGACCACTGTGGGGAGCATATAATACTGGGTGGGGCCCACTATGGGGGGCATATAATACTGGGTGGGGACCACTGTGTGGAGCATATTATACTGTGTGGGGCCACTGTGGGTAGCATATTATACTGTGTGTGGGGGGAGCAATGTAGAGCATATAATGCTGCATGGGGGCCACTGTGGAGCATATAATGCTGTGTGGGGGCCACTGTTGAGCATATAATACTATTTGGGGCCACTGTTGAGCATATTTTACTGTTTGGGGACCCGTAACCGGTTTGGGGGGGGCCCATGTCAAATGTTCGCCTTGGGGCCCAGCCATTCCTAGTTACGCCACTGCATGGAGGATACAAAGTTCAAAGATGTGGACACACAGTATTGACTATCAATGATGGAGTAAAATGCAATATACAAGTAAGTATAACAGTCTGTATCATATGTTAAAGAAAAAACAATGCATATATACAGACATAATAGCGATGTTATCTTAACCTCGTAAGTCATAGTGGATCTATCGGATGAAGGAGTACATATATAATGGGGTGATTTATTGGGTTTGCTATTACAGAGGCCTTCTGTAACCCCTTCAGAACTGGATTGGTACCTTAAAAATGGATTTTGGAAAGGTTTTTGAAAAATTGAGATGTCCTTAAAAAGGGTGTTAAAAATTTGGTGTCATCATAAATATATGGTAAATTATGTTTATGAAGTAGTTTGAGCAGTATGACTATCTAAATGAAAAGCAGATCATTTCAAAGTGAAAATTATATTTTATTTTTTTCCAAATTGCCGCCAAATTTCCTATTTTTTCATAATTAAATACAAAATATATGGACCAAAATAATTACTAACATGAAGTACATTTTTTTATTTATACTGCACTTATTGAACAAAATATAAAATTACAGAAAATATACACATAGATATGTGATACAAATAAGGTGCCAACAGAACTGTGTTTTTTTCCAATTATTATTTATTGAATTTTTAATTAAGTAGATGTTACAGAGTTAGATTAGCGTAAATTAAGTAAAGTCACCACATTACACAGCTAAACAGTGAAAACAAGGTATATAAACAAATATAGAACAAAAGAAGCATGAAATACAGGTCAGCTGAACCTCAAATCAGTAATTGCTTGACTAGAGGGGGTACAATCAAGGGGTGAAGCTACTGAGAAGAGCCACAAACTGAGTGTGGGTAGGGAAGGGAGGTCATGTGTGTAGCAGGAGGGACTCTCCATTTGTCAGGTCTGAGTTTAAGCAGGGGGGTTACTGGCTCTATGCCATGACTCCCAGGTGGTGAGGAATTTGGTCCTGAAGACAAGTTCACAGCTACAGAGTTCTTCAAACCTGTGCAGTTGTTGGACTTTGTCTCTCCATTGGCTAATGGAAGGGGGATCTGTCTCGCACCATTTTAATAGGATCAATAGTTTAGCTGCCTGAATGAAACCAAGATTTCATTGGTTTGTAATCTGGAGTAGAGGCCCATAAAAGAATAGTCTCCGGTTGAATGGTAAACTCTTTATGGCAAATTGCTTTGATTTATCTTTCTATAAAGGATCTAATTTTAGGACAGGTTAAACAAATTTTATTTTGTCTGGTGTTTGGATAAAGCGATCCTCCAGTTCGGTCCGAACTTGGTCGAATATAACCGGCCGTGAAATTATTACACTCTGCAGTCTCTTCAGACCCCAGGGTATAATAGGAAAAGGCCCAAGGGAGGTGTATAAAAAATAAATAAATAAGTAAATCACCTTCCCTCACCTCTTTCTGGCCTCCTTGTGGCATCCGGCAATCAGTTTCTTCCTCCTCCAGGCGTGTGATGTCTCAGAAGAACGCCAGAGCTGGCATGGGTCACACCGAGCGTCATGACGTCATCTCATAATAATTTACCACAAATTATGTCATGGTGGCAATTTTAGTTCGCCCGAGACAAATCCCAAATTGTTCAGTTTATGTAAAATATTGGGGATGAATCCGGCTTGTTGCAAGCGGATTCGTCCAACACTACTCCCAGGTCTGTAGTAAGTCCTTTGGTGTTCTGATGACGCATCTCTTACCACTTCTGTGGAAGGTGATGCTGAAGGGGAATAACCAAAAGTACATTATCTTCTGAGAGCGAAGATAATCTGTAAGCCGCTTCCTTATATGCCATTTGTATAAAGTGGATGGTGCTAGATTTTGAAAAAAAATAAAAGTTTCTCTCCTTCAAAAACAATCTCATCTTTATCACTGGCAGCTTTCAGGATTTATGTCTATTAATACGGATGTTTTTGCTCCTGCTTCTGTTTTCCAGATCCTCAATAACGGAAAAGGCTGAATTCAATGCGTGCAGTTTTGTATCATGGCTCATTTCTGTTTCATTTCCAATTTGATGTCTCCAAGCTCTCTCATAATTGGAGCAAAAGCTTGTGCAGTTTTGCGGCGAAAGGGCCAGGAGATCAGGGCACATTTTGAAGTGTTGGCACCATCTGAAGCATCAATTAAGCTGTCCCCATTTGAGTCTCTTTGTACGTCTGAGTCAAGCTGAGGATGATCTTGCATGTCCTAGCTGGGGAGATCGTGGGTTTCTTCTTGAGGAATTTTTTTTTTAGTGCAAGAAATGTCCATAGGTCTATCCCTGATAGTTTTGATCTTCTTACTCTGTGGTCAGGACACTGAAGATAGTGTATGGAGCTTAAGGTAGCCAGAGCTCTGCTAGCAGGCATCTGTCTCGATATGCGGTCAGGCCAGCCATGTCGCATTTGTATAGCCCCTAAAGTACCATTGCAATGGAACCCCCCAAAAAGTGACATTTTAAAACTATATCCCAACAGAATTATTGAAGGGTATAGAGATTATTTTGTCCCCTCATACACTGCATTGGTCGGCATTTGCAGAGGCTCTGAGATAAAATAATTAAATCACCCCTAAAATATGAACTCATTTTAGAAACTACAACCCTCAAAGAAATTTTTTAAAGGGTATTATTATCATTTTGACCCAAGAGTGCTTTGCAAAAATTAACGTACAAAGCGAAAATTTAAAATTTAAAAGAAGTATGCCATTTCAGTGCCCAATATCTTGTGCCCATTTTTTGTCAGCAGAGACAAGCACTCCTAAAACTTTGAAGTGGGTTATCCAGGGTACAAAAAAGTTGTATATGTGGATGTAAACTGCCGTTTGGGCTTACAGCTGGGCAGAAGGGAAGAAGCGCTATTTGATTTTTGGAGCACAGTTTGGTTTTTGGATGTCATGGCACTTTTGCAGACCTCCTGAATTGCCAGTACAGTGGAAGCTGCAAACACAAGACGCCATTTTGGAAACTACACACCTCAAGGAATTTATTAAGTGGCATAGTAAACATTTTTAACCCTTGAGTGTTGCATTAATTTAGTTTTCAGAAATTAATACACAGCTGAAAATTGCTAATTTTCCAGAGATACTCCATTTCAGTGCCAGATATGTTGTGCCTAGCTTGTGTCAGCAGAGACAAACACTCCAAAAACTGTTAAGTGGCTATCCCGGGGTACAACAATGTTTGAAACATATTCATCCCTGACACAATATGGGCACAACATATTGCATAAATAAATTAATGCAAAACTTGGGAGATAAAAATGTTCACTATACCCCTGAATACATTCCTTTAGGGGTGTAGTTTCCAAAATAGAGTAACATGTCAGGGGATTCCACTTTACTGGCATTCTGCAAAAGTGGCAAGGTATCCTAAAAGTAGTGCTCCTTCCCTTCGGTTTCCGACTGTGTGCCCAAACAACAGTTTATATCCACATATGACTTTAAGTACATTTTTCTGGGTACAACAGTGTCATATATGTGGTCATAAACTGCTGGGCATACATTATGGCACAGATATGAAGTAGCACTATGCAGGTTTTGGAGTGCAGATTTAGATTGTTTGGTTTGCAGATGCCATGTCATGTTTGCCGAGCCCCTAAAGTGCCAGTAAAGTGGAATTCCCCTATTTTAAAAACTGCACCCATCAAAGAATTTTTCAAGGGCATAGTGAGCATTAGTGTTCCCAGATGTGAATACATAGGGGATGGTGAAAACTAAATATGTAAGCTGTGTGGAGTACATTGGGTACACTAAATTCTTTATTTTTCAAGTAGCTCCTATGATTGAGGGGTTACTCGGAGTTACTTCTGGTGTCTCTACCCTTGTACACTCTAAATCTGGGGTTTACCCTGATGTACACTAACATAGCTTATACATTATCTTTAGAGATGAGCAAATCGAAGCTGCAGAAGTGGAATTCAATCCGAATTTCAGGGAATCTTCGATTCGCATCAATTCCGGATTTCCTCAGGCTTCGATGCATCGAATCGCATTTTTTTATAAAATGGCCATTGCACATGTTAGGACAAGGGGCAAGGGACTCTGGGAACGCGGGATCACCCACAATGCCAAGCGTACAGCTAATCAGCAGCCAGTCGGCCCTGTGATGTCACAGCCCTATAAAAACCCTCGGCCATTTTAGGTACAGTCAATTCACATTGCTCTTACTCTAGGGACAGACGTCAGCAGGAGCTAGGGAAAGACTTAGAAAACAGAAGTTCAGTGAAAGAACCTTAGAACTGTAGGGAAAGGATAGAGAGGAATTGAGAAGAATTTGGGGTGGTTGCAGGGTCATTTATAGCAAGAATTTTAATACACATTGCAGCACTCACTTGCATTACACTGCTGCTCATTACTTCATATGTGTGTCTTCAAGATGGAACACAAGCCTTTTACAGTGCAGTACTGCAAAAAACAGTGAATTATAATCCACTAATATCTGCATTTATCTGTAATAAACGCCTTTTTAAAGGCGTTTATTAAAAGCGGCTTATTCACAGTTCTTCCAAAGCATAACATTACAGGCCATTTGTCAGTACTACTGTGCCAAAGAAAACTGAATTATCATCCACTAATATCTGCAGTTATTTGTTCTAACGCCTTTAACGTGGGGAAAGACATAACGACCATATTCGTTATTTTGTTCCCAGTATAAAGTTGCTGGCCATTTATCAATACAGTATTGTCAATAATTCAGTAATTCAATAATTCTTAGCGGTTATCACTTATTTAAAGGTGTTTATTAGTGCGGAAACCCATAAGGAACATATTCACCATTTTGTTCCCAGTATAAAGTTGGTGGCCATTTATCAATACAGTATTGTCAATAATTCAATATTTCTTAGCAGTTATCACTTATTTAGCCCGTTAAGGACCCAGTCCAAAAGTGCGTTAAGGACCAGGCCTCGTTTTTCAAAACTGACATATGTCAATTTATATGGCAATAACTTTGAGACGTTTTAACTTACACAAGTGATTTTGAGATTGTTTTTTCGTGACACATTGTACTTCATGTTAGTGGTAAACACGAATGGATATTTTTGTATTTATTTATAAAAAAAAATAGAAAATTTAATGGAAATTTGGAAAAAATGTGAAATGCTCTGCTTTTCAGACAGATATTTATACCACCCAAATACATTAATACATATTATCTACCATAGCTCTGCTATATATCGACATCATCTTTTAATCGTCCTTTAATTTATTTTAGACATTAGAAGGCTTACAAGTGTAACTTCGATTTTCCAGATTTACAAGAAAATTTCCCAAACTAATTTTTTAGGGACCACTTCAGTTCTGAAAGGGATTATAAAGGCTTAGAAACCCGCATAAATCACCCTATTTTCAAAACTGCATCCCTCAAATAATTCAAAATAGCATTTGGGAAGTTTGTTAACCCTTTAAGCATTTCACTGGAATTAAAACAATATGGAGGTGAAATTTAGACTTTCTAATTTTTTTCCACTAATCCCTTAATTTAGCCCTAAAATTAACACATTCACAAAGGGTTAAAGGAGAAAATGCATCTTACAATTTCTTATGCAATTTCTCCAAAGCACAGAAATACCCCACATGTGGGTGTAAACTGATGTTTGGGCACACGGCAGTGCACAGAAGGGAAGGAGCCACACTGGACGCTTGAATAGCAGATTTTGCTGGAATAGTTTTCAGTGGCCATGTCGTATTTGCAAAGCCCCTAGAGTACCAATACAAAGGAACCCCCCAAAAAGTGACCCCATTTTGGAAACTACACAGAATTCATCAAGAGTTATAGTGAGCATTTTGACCCCACAGTCGTTTCACAGATTTTACTAACACTGGGATGTATAAATGAAAAATTACTGAAACGTCACTTTATCCCCAAAGTTTTCATTTTCACAAGGGACAAGGGGTTAAAGGAGAAAAAGCACCCCACAGTTTGTTAAACAATTGCTCCTGAATACGGCAATACCTCATATGTGGTTGTAATCTGCTGTATGGGTACATGGCAGGGCTCAGAATGGAAAGAGCGCTATTTTGCATTTGAAGGGCAGATTTTGCTGAAATAGTTTTCAGGTGGCATGTCACATTTGCAGAGCCCCCAAAGTACCAATACAGTGGAAACTCCCTAAAAGTGATCCCATTTTGGAAACTACACCCCTCACAGAACATATCAAGGGGTATAGTGAGCATTTTGACGCTACAGCTGTATCACAGATTTTATTAACATTGGGACATTAGAATGAAAAATTACTTTTTTTTTCCCAATAAACCGTCAATTTAGCCCAAATTTTTCATTTTCACAAGAGGACAAAGGAGAAAAAGCACCCCAAAGTTCGTTACACAATTTTGCCTGAACACAGGAATGCCCCATATGTGGTTGTAATCTGCTGTTTGGGTACATGGCAGGGCTCAGAATGGAAAGAGCGCTATTTAGCTTTTGTAGGGCAGATTTTGCTGGAATAGTTTTTGGGTGCCATGTCGCATTTGCAGAGCCCCTAAAGCACCAAAACAGTGGAAACTCCCAAAAAGTGACCCCATTTTGGAAACTACACCCCTCATAGAATTTATCTAGGTGTATAGTGAGCATTTTGATCTCACAGCTGTTTCACAGATTTTATTGACTTTGGGACGTAAGAACGAAAAATTACTTTTTTTTCCAATAAATCGTCCATTTAGCTACATATTTTAAATTTTTGCAAGTGGTTAAAGAAGAAAAAACACCCCACAGTTCGTTACACAATTTCTTCTGAACACAGAAATGCCCCATATGTGGTTGTAATCTGCTGTATGGGAACATGGTGGGGCTCAGAATGGAAAGAGCGCTATTTGGCTTTAGGAGGGCAGATGTGGCTGGAATAGTTTTCAGGGTGCCATATTGTATTTGCAGAGCTCCTAAAGTACCAATACAATGGAAACCTCTCAAAAGTGACCCCATTTTAGAAACTACACCCTTCAAAGAATGTATCAAGGAGTATTATCATTTTGAGTCTAAAAATGCTTCCCAAAAATTAATGTACAAAGTGAAAATTAAAGTTTTTAAAGAAATATTCAATTTCAGTGCCTAATACATTGCGGCTACTTTGTGGCATCAGAGACACGCACTCCTAAAACTGGGCTATGCCAGGGACAAAAAAATTATATATGTGAGTGTAAACTGTTGCTTGGGCACACAGCAGGGCTCAGAAGGGAAGGTGCACTGTGGTTTTTTTAGCTTTTGGAGTATAGATTTAGAGGGACTTTCTGGACACCATATTGTTTTTGCAGATCCCTGGAGGTGCCAGTAAATTGGAATTCCCCAAGAAGTGACCCCATTTTGTAGGGGCAATTTTAGGGTCTCTGCAAATGTGACATGGCGTCCAAAAACCAACAATCTAAATATGTGCTCCAAAAGCACATAACGCTCCTTCACATCTGCACCCTGCTGTGTGCCCAAATGGCAGTTTATACCCACATGTATGACACTGGTGTACCCAGGATAACATACTTAATGCCATATGTGGTATAAACCGCTGTTTGGGCACGGCCGGGCACAAAAGGGAAGGAGCGCTATTTTGGTTTTTGGAGCACAGTTTGCTTTTTGGACACCATGCCACTTTTGCAGAGCCCCTGAATTGCCAGTAAAGTGGAATCCGCAGACATGTCACCCCATTTTGGAAACTACACTCTTCAAGGGATTTATCAAGTGGGGTAGCGAGCATTATTAAGTATTGCATTAATTTAATTTCCAGAAATGAATGTGCAGCTGATAATGAAAAGTTAAAAATGAAATTTTTCCATAGATGCACCATTTCATTGCCCAATATGTTGTGCCCAGGTTATGTCTGCACAGACACACACTCCAAAAATTGTTGAGCGGGTATGCCGGACACAACAGCTTTTGGAGCATTTGTCTCTGATACAAGCCAGGCACAACATATTATGCACTGAATTGACGTATTCCTGGAAAAATTGCCATTTTCACCTTTCACCATCACCTGCGTATTCATTTATGGATAATAAATTATAGCAATGCTTGGGGGTTAAAAATGCTCACTGTACCTCTGATTAAATTCCTTCAGGGGTGTAGTTTCCAAAATGGGTGGACATGTCAGGGGATTCCACTTTACTGTCATTTCAGCTCTGCAAAAGTGCAATGGCGTCCAAAAACCAAACCATCAAGTCTGTGCTCCAAAAACCAAATAGTGCTACTTCCTTTCTGTGCCCGGCTGTGCACAAACAGCAGTTTATATCCACATATGACATTAAGTAAGTTACCCTGGGTATACCATTGTCATACATGTGGGCATAAACTGCAGTTTGGACACTCAGCAGGGCACAGAAAGGAAGGAGCGATATGTGGCTTTTGGAGCACAGATTCAGATGTTTGGGATCTGGACGACATGCCATGTTTGCAGAGCCTCTAAAGTACCAATAAAGTGGAATTGCACCCCTCAAAGAATTTATCAAGGAGTGTAGTGAGCATTAGTATCCCAGATGTGAATGCACAGCAGATGGGGAAAACTGAATATGTAAGCTGTGTGGATTGCATTGGTTACAATAAATTCCCTACTATTTCCCCTGTAGTTCCTATTATTGGGGGGTCACTCTGAGGGTCACTTCTGGTTTATTATCCCTCATAAGGTCTAAATTTGGTTTGTACTCTGATATACGCTCGCACACCTTATACATTCCCTTCCTGACACAGCTAGTTCTAATGATTTGGCAATTTTTGGGGTTTTTGTCTTCACATTGTACAAGCTATATTTTCTTTATTTTTCTGGTGATGTAGCCATATGAGGGCTTTTTGTTTGCTGTATGAGATGTATTTTGTAACGACATCATTTTTGGGTGCCTACAACTTATTAAATAAATTTTATTAACTCTTTCTTGGTGGATAAAAAAAACCTCCATCAATTCTGGCATTACGTTTTACCTTATAAATTTTTCGCCATACAGAGTACAGTGTAAGTACATGTTAACTATATTCTGCAGGTTGGTACAATTACAGTGATACCTCATTTATATTGTTTTTTAATGCGATACTAATTTTGCAGAACAAAAACCCATTTGAGGACATAAATCAATTATTTTTGAATCGCCATCTTCTGAGATGTATAACATTTTTATTTTGCGGTTTACAGAGTTGGTTTTGGGCTTATTATTTGCGGGACAATCTGTTCTTTTTATTGGTAGATATGACTTTTTGATCACTTTTTATGGCATATTTTGTAAGGCGAGATGGCAAAAAATCATTACTTCTGGCGTTTTTATTTTTTCCATTTTTTTCCCGATGTTCACTGTGTACGTTAAATATTGTTTCAGTTTTATTGTACAGGTTGTTACGGACGCGGCAAAACCAAATATGTATTGTTTTTATAAATTTTTAGTTGTTTTTTTTTATATAATTCATTTTAAATAGGAAAAGGGAATTTTTGGGGCTTTATTCTTTTATTAATTTTTTTCACATACTTTATTTATTTTCACTTTTTTTAACTTTTTCATGTGTCCCATTAGGACACCTGAGCCAGCAATGCTTTGATCGCTGGCTCAGTACTATAAACTGCAAGACACGAGCATACAAGTATGTTGCAGTCTATACTGGAAATCAGCGCTATGCAGACACATAGCCTGACTTCCGGAGGTCCCGGCAGGATCAACCAGGTATTGGGGGCTCCAAGCAGCCTAGGATCACTGGACAGACCCCGGGCTGCAGATTATAGATCTCGGCCCCCCCCCCCGATCTCGCCATGGGGGGTGATGGGGGGCGGCAACATGGAGGAACCCCTTGGACGCCTCGGTCATGTTTGACGGCGGCATCCAAGGGGTTAAAATCTCTGGTCCAAACTCAGTTCTGACCGGAGGTTATGGAGCAGGGTGTTAGTTGTCAGTTACAGCTAACATCCGGTTCCGATGCCGCCCGCCCAGATAGTGAGCAGGCAGCCGGCCTCGGGCGTAGTATTACACCCTGGTGCGTGAAGTATGTAGCGCCCAGGACATAATAGTACATCCAAGGTCATTAAGGGGTTAAAGGTGTTTATTAGTGTGGAAACCTATAAGGACCATATTCGCCATTTTGTTCCCAGTATAAAGTTGATGGCCATTTATCAATACAGTATTGTCAAAAATCAATAATTCAATAATTCTTAGTGGTTATCACTTATTTAAAGGTGTTTATTAGTGTGGAAACCCATAAGGACCATATTCACCATTTTGTTCCCAGTATAAAGTTACAGGCCATTTCTCAATACAGTATTGTCAAAAATCAATAATTCTTAGCCACAAATCTCTGCCTTTATCACACTTTTTTTTATAGGTGTTCATTAGTGGGGAAAGAAATAAGGGGCATATTTGCCATTCTCTTCAAAGTAGAAAATTACAGGCCTTTTTGCCCTGTATTTATTTCCTTTGCAATTTTGTTTTTTCATCCAACAGTATGTCAGACAGAGAAGCGAGAGGCCATGCACAGGCCTAAATGTTTCAGGCGCAGGCATAGGTCGCAGCAGAGTAAGGGGGAGTGCCAGCAGGGGTCAGTTACAGAGGCCTGAGCTCCCAGTGTCAAGTAGTGGTCGTGTCTTGACCAGCAACCCAACAGTTGTAGACTGGTTGACTCGGTCATCCAATTCATCCCAAGTCACATCAGAGACCCCCAGCCAAGAGTTCCCTCACCTGTCCTCAGCCTGCCTCTGTCCTTTTCTGTTCCCTCAGCTAAAGAAGTACTTTATGCTGTGGGCTCAGATCCACTATACAGTGAGGAGGAGGTACTAGAGGACAGTCAGCAGCTACTGCTCAGCCAAGATCTGGAGGCGACATCCGCTGCTTCCTCCAGTAGGCGGGCAAGTAGTGATAAGGAGAGTGGCGTGGGAGCTGGTGTTGAGGAGGACATCAGTGACCTGCAGACAGTAGTGGATGACGATGTAGCTGATTGTAATTGGGAGCCAGGTGACGAAGGGGCTTCATCGTCATCAGGAGAAGAGGGTTGCAGCTTGCGCATGAGGCAGCGGGGTAGTCAGCAGGGTGGCAGCAGTGAGAGGTCAGGAGCTAAACGTGCCTGGGGTAGACCACCTGCTTTGCAGCAGCCTACCTGCCTGGAAAGCAGTAGTGCAGGGGTTCACGGAGGCAGTGGCGGTAGCAGTCAGTTAGCGCGGAGTGTTGAGGGTAAAATCACCTACTCGCCGGTGTGGCAGTTTTTTTGTAAAGCTGCCATGGGGAGGTGAAGCATGGCCATATGTTCAATATGTGGGCAGAAGGTAAAGCGTGGCCAGGGTGCCAATGTTGGCACCACAGCCATGCGTCAACAAATGCAGCATCACCATAAAGTGGCCTGGGAGAGCCGTGGCTCCAATGTGGTGGTCCAGCCTGCCGCAGCAACCTCTGCAGCACCCAGTGGCACGCACCCCATTTCAGGCAGTCAAGGCTCCACCACCTCAGCCGAAAGAAGCTATGTGCCTTGCCATCATCTGCTGGTTGTGATGCTCCTGCTCCTCCTCCTAGTCAGTCATTGCATCAGAAATCGATCACAGAATCTATATCTAAGAGACAACAGTATGTGTGCAATCATCCAAAAGTGCAGAAGCTGAATGTGCTCCTGTCCAAATTGCTGGTGCTGCAGTCACTCCCTTTCCACTTGGAGGACTCTGCACCTTTCAAGGAACTGATGGCTTGCGCCAAGCTGAGGTGGAGAGTCCCAAGCCGTCAATTCTTTGCCAAGAAGGCAGTACAAGCCCTGCACAAATATGTAGAAGAGAAGATGGGCCAGTCCTTGAACCTGTTGGTGTCTGCCAAAGTGCACGGCAGCGCCGACGGGTGGAGCTGTAACTATGGTTAAGGACAATATATGTCATTTACGGCCCACTGGGTTAATATGGTGCCCGCCCAGACACACTTGCAACTTGGACAGGTGACGCAACTTCTGCAAGACCCATCTGCAAGACATCCTAAAAATGTCAAGGAAACTTTGTATGGAAACTTCAGCCACTCGTACACCACCATACACACCCTCCTTGAGCTGCAGCGGCAAAACGGCCTCCGACAACGTAGGCTGCTATGCAATGTTTCCACCCGTTGGAATTCAACCCTCCATATGTTGGATCGACTATATGAACAGAAAAAGCCATAAACTATTTCTTGATGATCCAAGCGGACAGAGGTACTCCCCTGTGTAACTCTAACGTTAGCCAGTGGCAGTTTGCTTGTTCCCTTTGAGGAGGCCACTTTGTTAGTCAGTCGCCAGGACTACGGGATGAACAACGTCATTCCACTGATTCACATCCTGGAAAAGTTGCTTTTCAATCTGGCTGGTCAGGGGACTGGAGATGTGGCGTTTACATCTCAAGGCCACATGAGCCTTGTGGGGGCTGAACTGGAGGAGGATGAGGAGGTCATTGGAGCACAAACAATGTATAGCCAAATGAGTGGAGAGGAGGAGCAGGAACAACCAGAACAGTCAGAGGGAGATGAGGAAGATGAGGCAGATGACCCAGACACACCATGGCAGTATGCAGTGGAGATGGATGCCGACGGGTGGAGCTGTAACTATGGTCAAGGACAATATATGTAATTTACGGCCCACTGGGTTAATATGGTGCCCGCCCAGACACACTCCCTCGGAGTCACTTGCGCAAATGGCCTGATGCATGCTGATGAGCAGGTTTCTTCAGCCGCATAGTGAAGAAGCTGCTCATCAGCAGCTAGACACAGAGAAGAACTTGAACCAGCAGGTGGTGGCATTCTTGGAGTGCACCCTTCCAGCCATCATCAAAGATCCGCTGGACTACTGGGCAGCCAAATTGGATTTGTGGCCACAACTGGCCAAGTTTGCCCTGGAAAAGCTGTCCTGCCCGGCCAGTAGTGTGGCATCAAAGCGGGTGTTTAGTTCAGCGGGGGCCATAGTTACCCCAAGGAGAACTTGTCTGTCCACCCAAAATTTGGAGAGACTGACCTTTGTGAAGATGAATCAGGCGTGGATCAGCCAGGATTTCCACCCACCAATGCCTGATGCAGCAGATCAAATGATCCATGCTGCCTCACCACACTCTGCCACTGGGTCACTGTATGGCCTCCTAAGGCTGTTGCTACTTACACATTATATCACCTTGCCACTCTGTGGCCTACTAAAGCTGCTGCTACCTCTGCACTCTGTCACTGGGTGACTGTATGGCCTCCTCACACTGCTGCCACCTCCTCACTCTGCCACCGGGTCACCATATGGCCTACTAAGGCTGCTGACACCTCCACACTCTCTTACCGGGTCACTGTATGGCCTACTAAGGCTGCTGAAACCTCCACAATGTCACTGGGTCACTGTGTGTCCTCCTCATGCTGCTTCCACTTGGACATTCTGTGTACTCCTCATGCCGCTGCCACTGGGTCACTGTATGCCCTCCTCATGCCGCTTCCACTGGGTCACTCTGTTTCTTCCTTATGCTGCTGCCACCAGGTCACTGTATGGCCTCCTCATGCTGCTGGCACTGCTGGGTCACTCTATGGCCTCCTCATGCCGCTGCCACTGGGTCACTGTATAGCCTCCTTATACTGCTGCCACTGGGTCACTGTATGTCCTCCTCATTCTGCTGCCACTGGGTCACTGTATGGCCTCCTCATGCCGCTTCCACTGGGTCACTCTGTGTTCTCCCCATGCTTCTGCCACTGGGTCACTGTATGGCCTCCTCATGCCGCTTCCACTGGGTCACTCTGTGTTGTCCTCATGCTGCTGCCCTTGGTTCACTGTATGACCTCCTCATGCCGCTGCCACTGCTGGGTCACTGTATGTCCTCCTCATGCTGCTGCCACTGGGTCACTGTATGGCCTCCACATGCTTCTGCCACTGGGTCATTGTATGGCCTCCTCATGCTGCTGCCACTGGGTCACTGTATGGCCTCCTTATGCTGCTGCCACCTCCTCACTCTGTCACCGGATCACTCTGTGGCCTCCTCATGCTGCTGCCAACTCCACATTATGTCGCCTTACCACTATGTAGACATCTATGTGGAATCGGCAGACGACTGTGTAAAAGGAGTGTGCTCTTTCACGCTACAGTAGGATGTTGGGCCTCTGCACGGTTCTTTCTACCTGGCAGTAACATGGACCTGTAAGGCTGAGTTCACACTTGAGTTAGTTGGTCAGTTTTGGCCCCGTCATGTGAGTGTCATACTGACTCACAGTATTGTTACACTACCACAGTAGGCTCCCTATGCGTGTTACTGCAAGGCACAGTCTTCTACACCACTATACAGGCTCTCTGAAGCCAGGAAATAGGTGTTTTTTAGCGATATTCGCTGCGAATTAATTCGGATTGAAGCAAATTTTTTGGGAAATTCGAATCGAACTGCAGAATCGAACTTTTGAGAATTTTGCTCATCTCTAATTATGTTCTTACTGAAGCCAGTTTTGTCCTAAAAAATTGTCGATACCTAATTTATATAGTTTTTTTATGCATTACTAATTTAGCAGAATAAAAATACATTTGGGGAAAAAAAATGATTTGTTTTTGAATCACCATCGTCTGAAAGGCTTAACGTTTTTATTTGTCCATTGACAGAGCTGTTTGAGGGTTTATCTGTATAATGAGCTTTGATTTTTATTGGTACCTGTTTGGATATATATATATATATATATATATATATATATATATATATATACACACGTGGACAAAATTGTTGGTACCCTTCATTTAATGAAAGAAAAACCCACAATGGTCACAGAAATAACTTGAATCTGACAAAAGTAATAATATATAAAAATTCGATGAAAATGAACAAATGAAAATCAGACTTTTCAACCATGCTTCAACAGAATTTTTAAAAAAAGAAAAAACTCATGAAACAGGCCTGGACAGAAATGATGGTACCCTTAACTTAATATTTTGTTGCACAACCTTATGAGGCAATCACTGCAATCAAATGATTCTTGTCACTGTCAATGAGACTTCTGCACCTCTCAACAGGTATTTTGGCCCACTCCTCATAAGCAAACTGCTCCAGTTGTCTCGGGTTTGAAGGGTGCCTTTTCCAGACGGCATGTTTCATCTCCTTCCAAAGATGCTCAATAGGATTTAGGTCAGGGCTCATAGAAGGCCACTTCAGTATAGTCCAATGTTTTCCTCTTAGCCATTCTTAGCTGTGAGTTTTGTGTCATTATCCTGTTGCAAGACCCATGACCTGCGACTGAGACCAAGCTTTCTGTGACCATTGTGGGTTTTTCTTTCATTAAACGAGGGGTACCAACAATTTTGTCCACATGTGTGTGTGTGTGTGTATATATATATATATATATATATATATATATATATATATATATATTTACTGTATATATAACCCTTTCCCGTTTTAGGTCAATTAGAATTACCAAAATTATTTATATTTGCCAAATGCCAGAATAATGAGAGACAGAATTTTTAAGGCATTTTTGTTACTTTCTGCAAAGTCAAAAGTTTACATACACTAAGATTACTATGTCTTTAAAAATTTGGGACAGCCCATATGATGATGTCATGTCTTTGGAAGCTGAGTTAATTAGAGGCACACCTGTGGATGTATTTTAAGGCACACCTGAAACACACTTCTTTGTGTAACATCATGAGAAAGTCTAAAGAAAGTCTAAAGTTTAAGAAGTCTAAAGATAACATCTGGTTTCAACTGATATATAATGTTTTGATATGGAATTTTTATTCCATATTTTGTGAGGCAAGAAAGTTTTTTTTTTTTTTTAGCTATTTTATGGTACTCACTGTGTGGGTTAACTAATGGTTTTGTTTTATTGTACAGTTTGTTAAGTAAGCACCAATTCCAAATTTGTGCTGTTTTACACTAATGTTTTGTGTTTTTACATTTTTTTATATCATATGTGAAATGGCGTATTTTATAGGGCTTTTTTATCTTTAAATATGTTTATAAAAAAAAAATTGTTTGTCCCAATAGGGGACCTGAACCAACAAGGGGTTAACATCCATGATCAATCCTATATGGAAAACCTATGTCATGTGAGTGCCATTTGACTAACTTATCTGCGAGCTTGACAAAAACCTGCATATAAATTAATTAAAGAGGTTGTCTGGGGACTGTTAATTTACTTACCTGTCCCAGGTAATTACAGTTGATGGACTCTAGGGGTTCCAGCCATGTCATGACCTCTGGGTCATGTAATCCTGGCTGGCCCGGGGCCACCACCCCCCCTGCCCCCCCCCCCCCCCTGCCCCCCTGCCCCCCCTGCCCCCCCCCCCCCCCCCCGCTAGCTACCCTCTACATGGTCATGATGTGGTCAGAACCCCAGCGTCCATCAGCTGCAATAATGCAGAACAGGTAGGTAAATTAACAGTTCTCAGACAACAGATTTAAGCACAGCATGCTCTATATGGTTTTCAATACAGTGTGATTCTAATAGCCACAGACCATTTGGCTGATACTGAATTATGCACTTATAATAATACAGGAAGGGATGGAAGTAGAGATGATCAAACCCTTCAAAATTTGTTTTGATCGGTTCAGGCCCCTGATTTGTTTTGGGTTGAACAAGTTTAGTACAAATCACACCTTAAATTGGCTTAAAACATAGTGTACAATACTCTCAGGGCTACTAGAAAAACCTGACGCTCCTGTGTGTAAACAGGAGAGCCTCTGCTGTTATTGAATTCAATAGAGTCAGTGGCTCCTCTATGATAGGTGGACCACCACTCATAAAAGAAGCGGTGGTCCCGCCATCACCTATCCTTGTGCTGTGACACTATCATGTTACAATATAGGGATAGTTTAAAAAAAAAAACGGTAGCTGGCGGTGGTAAGGTTATCATAGCAGAGTTGCTGCCACTATGATTTTTTTTTTTTTCCACTCACTGCCACCTATTTTTTTTTTTTTTTAACTATGTAAATAGTAATAAAAAGAATGACAAACAACAGGTTTTTAATATCAAATACAATATGAGGGTGAAAGTGGAGGTAAGAAAGCGACAAGCAGATATTAAGTGGGGAAGACATACGTGGGTTGGGAGTACGAAAAGGGCAAGGGAAGTAATGGGGGAAAATAACAGGCTCTGTCACAAAAGTGCAATATAGGAGAAGAGTAAATTAAAGAGAAAAAAAGAGGGGGGACAACTGAAGCCTCAGTGAGGCTAATAACAAAGGGGAGAGAATGTTACACTAATGGAAATCTCTCATAGGAGAGTCTGACGGAAGACTAAGGGGCAAGGCGTAAGTCATACAGGTGGTGTATGTTCTAGGAAGGAGGTGTAGGGATAACGGATTTGAAGTCAGAAAAGTTGTAAAAAACGTTCCACAACCACCATGCTGGTCAGTGAGGGCCATCGTTGTGTCTCAGTTCTGCAAGGAGGTCCTCCATTTGCCGGATATAGAGAATCTCCTGTAACCATGTTGATATGGAAGGAGGGGAAATGGTTTTCCAAAGCCTGGGAATAACGGATCTGGCCGCTACTAGCAAAAAGCCTAACAGTTCACGAGCTTATGGTCTTTTGGGGCAAAAATGAAAAGGAGGAGGGGGGCTGGGTCATCTGCCAAAGCAATTCTGGTGATTCTCTCAATTATGTGGCCAACCTCATTCCAGAAGGGAATCAAACGAGGGTAGTTCCACCAAATGTGCAGCATCATACCGCGGCCAGTATTATACCTCCAGCAGCGGTGTGAAGGGAACAGCTTGTGTAACACAGAGGGAATCCTGTACCACTAAGGAGAGGATTTTGTAGTTTGTTTCCTGCTCTTTACCAGGATGAAAAATTTGTGACAGGAACAAAAAGCCGTGAGCCACACAGCTGGCGGAAAAGAAACCAACAACCCATGCTCCGACCGTGTGGTGTATGCTGGCATATGATCGTCTGACGTGCCCGCGAATAGGCTATAGATTGAAGAAATGGAATGTATTGGCAGAGAAGGGGAGATGCAAAGGCGTTCAAAAGGGTTGATGATCTGTGGAGCTTACATGATTTCTTCAAAGAACAGTGAAAATAATATAACTGCATATGGAAGAGTGAAAATAATATAACTGCATGTATTGCCAATGTAGGCGGAGGTTTACGGATATCAGGTTAGTATAAGAGAGTTGAGAATTCAGATACTAGCTGACCAAACTGTAAGGGAGGTTGGTTGAGAGTATGGATGAGGAATGGTGGGTTGAGAATGGCTGCTAAATCTGGGTTGCCCATGACAGGTGTCAGTGTGCCGTTGTTCATGAATAGGCAAGTGACTGCACGGTGCTGTGTTAACGCCACAAACACTTGACACGTGACATAGGGTAGATTATGTGTTGCCCTGTCAGTGCAGTGGTGTTTATGGACCTAATTATTTTTTTTTTTTACCACTATTCGTGATTGGCCCATTTCAATTTAGTTGCAGAGCTGGTGCTTAAATTCAAATGGTCACATCCACCAATTTTTTTTTTTTACTATCCCTGTGCTGTGACAACATAAAAGAGTCACTGCCACTATTGAATTCAATAGCGGCAGTGGCTCTCCTGTGATTGGCCCATTTGAATTAAGCGCCAAAGCACCTGCTCTGGCACTAAATTCAAATGGGTCAATCACAGGAGAGACCGCTGCTGCTATTGAATTTAATAGCAGAAGTGGCTCTCCTGTGATTAGCCCATTTGAATTTACCGGGGCCATCATCCATTACAACCATTTTTTTTTACTATCCCTGTGTTGTGACATAGTTTTACAGGGATAGATCATAGAGGGAACACTGTCACTATTTTTGGCAGTGGATCCACTATCATAGAAGTTAGAGGCAACAACTCTTCTGTGATAGCGAGACCACCACTGAATGTCTCACAGTGGCCATTTTAGTTCTTTCGAGAAAAATCCCAAATTGTTTGGCTTAATTAAAAAGCGAACAATTAGTTGGGTCGAACCCCGGTTGTTACGAACCTATTCGGTCATCTCTAAAGATTGGAGTTACCAACTTTTAATCTTCACGTTTTATTGGCAGCGTAGTCATTATTTTTAAACAGTAGCTAATAAAAAGTAATAATTTTATAAGGTATAGGTGTGGAAATGAGGTCTTTATTGCCAATTGGCAAATTGGGTTCAGTTAAATTTATAATACTGGTGGCTGAGGCTCCAGGGCCGAGTAATGATTGCTATCTCTGCTTTGCCCCACGTGCACCAAAGATGCACCACATTTTTGCCCACCTGCAGCAGAACATGCAGCAAAGATGTGTTAGTAAATTTCACCCCAGTGTGACCATTGCTTAGTATGCAACTACCTATAGCACATATTTAAAAAAAAAAACTACCTAGAATTTGAAAAAGCAGCACAATTAGGTTGAAATGAAAAAATGCTGTATTTGCAGCAATTTTGATGCAGTTTTTTTAAGATAAACACAAGAGTGGATATAAAAGAGAGAAGAAGTGTAGATTATGCTGTTAATCTGTTTTCCCTTAGTCCCAACAGCAGCACAATATGGGGGTATTTCTTCCCCTGTGTGCTGGTAAGACAGAATGGAATTTTTAATGAACAACAAATAGTTAACTGTAACCCCTCCCCCTCCTCAATATAAGGTAGGAAGTACCAACCCCCAGCGTGTAATTATAAAGACAAATACATAGGGAGGGAGCCTTGTGCTGCTGTTGGGACTAAGGGAAAACAGATTAACATCCCACAGCAGCACAATATTGGGGATCTAGCAAGAAAAACCCTAGGGAGGGCCCTCTTGAAGAATTGATTTTAACACGGAATGGCCAAAAGAAGTGGCCTCCGTACCCCGGGTGTTAAATCTGTAATGTTTAACAAAGGTATGGAGAGAGCTCCAAGAATCTGACGAACAAATTTGTTCCCAAGGAACAGAGCTTCTTCCCACCCAAAAGGTAGAAATGGCTCTTGTAGAATGAGCTCGAACAAACTCAGGGGGGTCTAACCTGTGAAGCGAAAACCAATTTTATGGCTTCATTGTGCCAAGGTGTAACGTCTCTGCCGTTTCGGGTCTTGGCGCCGCCCTCCGCTCGCATGCTGTGGCGAAGGAGGCGTGTTCAGTTTGGTTCTTTGTGTAAGTTTCTTGCTGCTCAGTCTGAACATGGTCCTAGTCAGTGTAATGGATTTCCGGCCCCACCCGTGTTCTGACATTTCTCTCTGGACGGTATAGAGTTAATCTCTTCCTGGCCTGTGTGATTGACAGCCTGTTCACCTATCAGATCTGAGGCTGGCCCAGACTTTCTATATACAGGATGTCATTTCTCAGCAAGTCGCCGGTTATTGCTCTGTCTTTGCCTGCTCTCCTTGTGATATACCTTACTACCTTGTTACCTGATTCTCTGGCCCTTTGGCTTGCTTTTTGACTATTCTCTTGGATTTTGACTTTGTACTGCTTTGCTCGTTTGTTACTGACCCCTTGGCTTGCTCACTCTGCTTCTGTGTTGTTTTTGTCTTGTCCTGTTCTATGTGTCACTTACCCAGTATAGGGCTTGTCTTCTGGTTGTCCTTTCACCGTTTAGGGTAACTGAGGCAATAGGAAGGGACAGTGGCTGGGGTGAGATTAGGGCTCACGTGTCTCTGTCCTTCCTCCCAGACCGCTGCAGTAGTGTCAGGGTTGCTACGGTTGGCAAGACCCTTACACAAGGAGGCTTTAGAGGCCTTGAGCCCATTATTTTCCCCAGGAAATGGTATAAAAAAATTCTCTGACCGTCTAAAAGGCCAAGATCTCTGAATATAAATTCCGAGGAATCTGGCCACATCCAGGGAGTGAAGTTTAACTTCCTCCGGAGATGACGGACTGGGATAGAAAACTGGCAATGAGATAACCTGATTTAGGTTAGAATATGAGGGTACCTTAGGGAGGAACCCTGGCATAAAACTTAGTTGTACTCAACTCTCTTTGCTGAGGTTATGGCCAAAAGGAACACTGTCTTGTGAGAAATGTAATCTCAACCTCTTCTAGAGGCTCCAAGGGGGAATCACATAACCCCTTTAAAACAGATAAATCCCATTGAGGAATTGGGTGGGTAACAGGCGGACTAAGCCTGAATGCACCCTTAAAATATCTTTTAACCAGCGGGTCTGCAGATAGCTGCTTATCTAAGCAGGTTGACAGGGCAGCAACCTAAGCTTTCAAGTGAAAGGGCTAGGGCCCTTGTCCAAGCCTTCCTGAAGGAATTCCAGGATCTCTGGAATGGAAGGATCCAAGCTCTCAATTCCTCTACCTGATGCCCAGGAGATGAAGATGATTCGGATCCAGGTGTAATTTTTATTTGTAGACTCTGATCTTCTTCTTCTTCTTTGTTTGAGTTGGAAGGGACCTCAAGGGCCATCGAGTCCAACCCCCTGCAAAAGCAGGAATTCCTAGATCATCCCAGCTATATACCTATCCAGATTCCGCTTGAAGATTTCAATTGATGAAGAACTCACCACCTCCCGTGGCAGCCTATTCCACTCCCTCACTACCCTTACTGTTAGAAAGTTTTTCCTAATGTCTAATCTGAATCTCCTTCCCCTTAGTTTCATCCCATTACTTCTCGTGCTTCCTTCCGCTAATGAGAATAGGGTTAATCCCTCTGCACTGTGACAACCTTTTAGATATTTAAATACCGCTATTAAGTCTCCCCTTAGCCTTCTCTTCTGCAAACTAAGCAGTCCCAATTCTTTTAGCCTTTCCTTGTAGGACATGGTTTGTAGACCTTCCACCATTTTGGTTGCTCTTCTCTGGACCTGCTCCAATAAATCGATGTCTTTCTTAAAATGGGGCGCCCAGAACTGTACACAGTATTCCAGGTGGGGTCTGACCAGGGCAGAGTACAGCGGAATAATTAGCCTTTTTAGCCACCGCACCGCACTGTTGACTCATGTTGAATTTGTGATCTATTATTATGCCCAGATCCTTTTCCCCTGTACTCTCACTTAGTTCTATTCCTCCCATACTGTATATGCTTCTTGCATTTCTGTTACCCAGATGTAGGACTTTGCATTTGTCCCTGTTGAATACCATTTTGTTCACCTCAGCCCATTGTTCCAGTGTGTCTAAGTCCTTTTGGATGCACTCTCTCTCCTCTCTAGTGTTGGCCATTCCTCCTATCTTTGTATCATCTGCAAATTTTATTAGTTCCCCATTAATCCCATCATCCAGATCATTTATAAAAATATTAAAAAGTACTGGGCCCAGGACAGAGCCCTGCGGCACCCCGCTTTTTACTTTCTTCCAGTTTGATGTATAGCCATTTAGAATTACTCGTTGTGCCCGATCATTTAGCCAATTGTGAACCCACCTTACTGATATTTTATCAAAGCCATACTTGATCATTTTTTTCAATAAGAATGTTATGTGATACTTTATCAAAGGCCTTACTAAAGTCAAGATATACTATGTCCACTGCATTCCCCTGGTCCAACCATTCAGTGACTTTATTATAGAAGGAAATAAGATTAGTCTGACAAGATTTATTAGGCATAAAGCCGTGCTGGCTCTGATTAATTAAAGCCTTAATTAAAGCCTTCTAGCGAGAGAGAGAGTGCTTAAGACGGCTCCTGAGACTCCCTTAGATTGTAATAGCGACTGGTCAATCTTCAGGCTGTCAGATTGAAGGATTTCATATCCTGGCAGAGCCTAGGCCCTTGAGACACCAGGTTCTGAATCGGGGGAAGCCTCCAATATATCCCGTGACTCATTTGAATGAAATGGGAAAACCAAGCTGTCTTTGGCCAGAATGGAATGATGGTGATTACAGAGACTTGGTCCTGTCTGATTCTCATCAATACCCCTTGGTATCATGGAGATTGGAGGGAATATGTATGCCAGCCTGAACCTCCAAGGGATGGACAGGGCATTCACAGACAAGGGATTGTCCTCCTTGTATAGAGCAGAACTTCTCTACCTTGGCATTGAGTTTGGTTGCCATCAGTTCTATCTCTGGATGACCCCATTTCAGGGTGATTGCTTGAAAGACTTCTGGATGGAGAGACCATTCCCCTGGAACAGTGATGCCACGACACAATTGATCCGCCACTACATTGAGTGACCCTCGGATATGTACGGTAGAAAGATGGTTAAGTTCTTCTCTGCCCAACTCAAGATCTTCCCCACTTCGCTTAGAAGAGGTTGTGACTGAGTTCCTCCCTGTTTGTTTAAATAAAGGACGGTCGTCATTTTGTCCGGTCTTACACGGACTGCCTTGTCCGTGCCAGTCGTACTGCTCGGAGTTCTCTCCAGTTGGATCACATCATCTTCTTGAGGGAATTCCAATGCCCTTGGGCCGGAATGTCGTTCAGGTGGGCCCACCAACATGTGAGTGATGCTGTAGTCAACCGGGTCCAGCACGGCTGGACCGTGTACTTTCCATTTTTTTAGCTGAATCCACCACTTGAGGGACGAGCGGGCTTCCTGAGACAGGAAAAAAAACTTCTGTCTAGACCGCTGGTTTTGCGATTCCAGGCCGACAGGACTTCCCAAGGAACTGCTTCTGCAGCTGAAGACATCAATCCCAAAACTTTATGCCTGTCTGAAAGGTGATTGGCCGAGGAACCAGCAGGAATTTTGCATCTTTGATGATTCTTTCCCTTCTGGAAGAGGAAGAGATATTTTCATTAGGCCTGAATCATGTATGAACCCTAGAAATGTTTTCTGGGTTGCTAATAATATTTGGGACTTTCCCCAATTTATAATCCACCCCAATTATTGGAGGAAATTCATCGTGATGGATAGATGCTGTAGTAGGCCTTCTCCTGAGAGACTTTTAACAGCCAGTCTTCCAGATAAGGAGCATTCGTGAACTTCTGGATTCTCAGTGACTCAGGTACCGTGGATACCACCTTGGTGAATACGTAGGGTGCTGACGTTATCTCGAATGGAGGTGTGGTGAAATGGAGGTGTCTCAGCCGACCCTCTACAACCACTGCAATTCTTAAGTATTTCCTGTGAACAGGAAGAATAGAGACGTGGAAGTGCACGTCCTTTAGGTTCAGAGTGGCCATGAAATCTCCTTGCTGGAGAATGGACATCACAGACGTTTCCATAAGGAAATTTTTTCGAGATAGCTCTGCTGAGGTATCGTAGGTCTATCATCAACCAGTCTCCTGAAGGTTTTGGAACCAGAAACACTGAAGAATAAATTCCAGACCTTTGACGTTGTGATGAAGAGCAGGGAGTTGAGAGGTCTTTATAAATCTGTCCTGGGGAGGCACAGAAAAAACTATGCCGGAACCGGATTATCTCCAAGACCCATGAATCTGTTACCCCCACAGGAATTTTGTGTCTTGGAGGAGGGAGAAGGTAATAGTCAGAAATTTAGCTTTCTGATTTTCCTGTCATCATGGAAAAAAAGACAGTTGAAGTTCCCACTCAGGAACCTAGAACGTCCACACTTGACCTCTTGCAGATGGCAGTCTTTGAGGAGACTGTCCTCTACGACGCTGTCTGCCCTGTCCACGGAAGGACTGTGGAAGGACTTTCCTTCCTTTCCCACTAGTCCTTGTATCGTGTTCTGCCCGCAAATATTGAATTTTGAGGCATAATCCACCCTCCAAGGTTTTAACCATAGGGGGTGACGGGTAGCCAAAGTCCTAGACTTGGCAGATAACTTCACCTGGAGAAGAGGTTTCATTGAGGTAATCTGCCTCAAAGGGCTATACCCTTCAAAGAGGACAACAATTCGTCCCTGGAGACCCCCAAATCAATATCTCTTTTTAATGAAGAGAGGCCGGAGCACAACTTCTTAGCTACCTCACTAGTAGTGATACCAATCAAACACTGTGCAGAGAAAGCCATATAAGCTTTCCTTAGGGAGCACTCTGCCCAGTGGTCCATGGGGTCCAGAAGATTAGACCCGTCCTCAGAGGGTAGAAGTGTTCGCCTGGACAATTTGGCCACTGCCATGACAAGCTTAGGTGGTGGACCCAAGTCCTAACTGGTCCTCAACTATTGGGAAGAGTGTCTTGAACCTCTTGGATAACACGCAGGTCTTCTATGGGTGTTTTCACTGGGTGGAAATAGCTCTTTTAAGCATGTCATCCACTTTGAAGGCCCTAGGCCCCCTAGAGGTGAAACTAGGTCCCTTGACCTGATGGACTTCAGTAATTTCTGAATTTTCTCCAGAGGAAAAAGCAATTTTGCTATATCCATATCTGAATTCTCAGATGAAGAATTAGCTTCCTCTGTGATCACAAATACCTCATCAGATCATATGACAGAAGCGCCATCATATTCCACAGCACTCTACAGACACTGACAGTCCCTATCCTATACAGGGCTCACAATCCATACTCCCCACCAGCAGGCCTTTGAGTGTGGGAGGAAACTGGAGTACACCCACGCAAACACAGGGAGAACACACAAACTCCCCGCAGATGTCGCCTCTGGCAGGATTCAAACCCAGGACTCCAGCGCTGTGAGGCTACAGTGTCAACCACTGAGCCACTGGGCTGCCTAAGCAGCCCTTGTGGCATGTATTGAAATTGTAACCATCAGAAAAGGGAATTTCACAGGAGCGACAGTTTAGATGTTTGTGCCTAGACGCAGACTTACCTGGAGGACTTATCACCACCAGACGCAGAGGATGACATCTTACCACAAGTGTAAGAGTAAATAGCAACAACAGTACAAGTTTGTTGAACTAGAATGCCTAGCATGCACACTCTCTGCCAAACAAAGAGGCAGAGGAAAAGAAGCAGCAGACTTATATAGAAGAAAAAGGCTGCCCCGCACAAATTTTATAAAAAAAAATGGCGGAAGATAAGGTAAAAAATATTTCCTAGTAGCTCACCTCAAGGAGGTTCAAAGATGTTGTGGGGGAATTCCCCGGGTTATGTTGTCTTGGGCCTAATTAATAAGGAACAATTATCGAGCGCTCGGGAAACAGACAGACAGATACCAAGGTATCATGTATAGAATGCTTCGATTTATTGATTGGCAGAGCAAGGTTATATAGAAAGCACAGTTACACATCAGTCACATGACACGATGCCCAAACTTGGTCTTACTGTTCCGGTGTCACGTATATCCCAGAACCAGTTTAGACCAGATTGATAAAAAAGCATATTTCAAGACATCACTTAATGTAACACCTAATCGGTTGAGATTACAATCTTTAGACGTATAGACTTATCTTAACCACATCCTATGCTGACATACAGCTCAGACTTTGTGGTGGGCGACATGCTGAGCAAAAACTTTGTTTTTCTTAACAACATATATATGTGTCTGGTAAGCAGAATATATTTTTAACCCTTACATTTCCCCCATTTTAGACATCTAATGACTTACCCAACAAGTATATTCACCCTCGGGTGCCAGTCCAGCTGGATTCCCCGTTGGAGTCATTACCAGATGTTTACCACTTATGCTTATCTCTATTACAGCGATTAATACAAATTAAAACGATTTTTGCAAAGCAATATATCAGTAATATAATCATTGCTATTTGTATGACCATCTGGATCAATCCTGCCACCCACCCACCTATACCTTTAAACCAATTGACCGGATTTAAGAATGAAAATGTTTCGGACCACCAACTGTCTTTGTTCTGAACATTCATCCTCTCATACTCTTCTGTACCCGCGTCTGGGGAGTCTTACCCAATATGGTGGCAGTGGATCTATTCCTAAAAACCCATCTCTCCCACTATAAGTCACGTATTGGATATTCTTATTGTTACCAGTAAGGTTACCTTGCCACCACGGATAATCTGTCCACCCCACTATTGGTATCCCTATAGTAACATTTGCCCATAACTTAGTTTCCACATCATCTACAACCTTATCTGTACATCCTGGCCACTGCAGTAATTCATCAATAGGGACAGGTACAGCCAGGAAAGGTAAACTAATGGAGGTAATAGGAGAGTGTGTACAGATCCAGCAATCCTTGAGGGTATAGTTAAACCCTTCCACCATCACAAGATGGTGTTTAATAAACTTATTGTCCACTTCTTTCATCCCCTGAAGGGATTTCCAGGTCTCACTGATTGTGAGTCCTCTTAGAAGGCACAAAACAAAACAGTAATGTCCATCTTTTCATTCTTGCTGTGGTTCAGGAACCTTTTTACAATGGGAAGCGTGTATCCAGGTAGATTTTCCCTCCAATTTGACTGAAGTGGCAGTTGTCAGCAGTACTTGGAAGGGACCGTCATATCTGGGTTCAAGAGACTTCCTGGTGTGTCTTTTCACGACTACCCAATCACCAGGCTGCAAGCTATGTGTTCCTGAAAAATCAGAAGGGTCTGGAATAGAAGAGAACACTTGTTTATGTGTTACTTTCAGTCTTTGACACAAGCTCTGAACATAGCTGGCAGTGCTGTCATAATTGAGTTGTAAAGTCTGAGGAAAATACAACCCCAACCTAGGCACACTTCCAAACAATATCTCAAATGGTGATAACCCTGTCCTCCTGTTAGGAGTAGTCCTTACTGAATATAAGGCTAAGGACAGGCATTCAGGCCAGGGCTTTCTTGTCTCTGCCATGGCTTTCTGAATTTTCAATTTAAGTGTGCCATTCAACCTTTCCACTTTGCCTGAACTCTGAGGATGGTAGGGTGTGTGCTAAGCTTGCTCAATCCCTAATGCAGACATTATTTCTTTCATTATCTCACCTGTGAAATGTGTACCTCTATCAGATTCTATCACCTCAGGTATCCCGAATCTGCACACAAGCTCAGACATCAATTTGTTCTCTTTATATATAAATTGTTTGTTTGTTTGTTTGTTTGAGTTGGAAGGGACCTTAAGGGCCATCGAGTCCAACCCCCTGCAAAAGCAGGAATTCCTAAAACATCCCAGCTATATACCTATCCAGTTTCCGCTTGAAGATTTCAATTGATGGAGAACTCACCACCTCCCGTGGCAGCCTATTCCACTCTCTCACTACCCTTACTGTTAGAAAGTTTTTCCTAATGTCTAATCTGAATCTCCTTCCCCTTAGTTTCATCCCATTACTTCTCGTGCTTCCTTCTGCTAATGAGAAAAAGTTAGATCCCTCCGCACTGTGACAACCTTTCAGATATTTAAATACCACTATTAAGTCTCCCCTTAGCCTTCTCTTCTGCAAACTAAGCAGTCCCAATTCTTTTAGCCTCTCCTCGTAGGACATGGTTTGTAGACCTTCCACCATTTTGGTTGCTCTTCTCTGGACCTGCTCCAATAAATCGATGTCTTTCTTAAACTGGGGAGCCCAGAACTGTACACAGTATTCCAGGTGGGGTCTGACCAGGGCAGAGTACAGCGGAATAATTACCTCTCTTGATCTAGCTTCAATGCTCGTCTTGATACATCCTAGAATTTTATTAGCCTTTTTAGCCACCGCACCGCACTGTTGACTCATGTTGAATTTGCGATCTATTATTATGCCCAGATCCTTTTCCCCTGTACTCTCACTTAGTACTATTCCTCCCATACTATATATGCTTCTTCATTTCTGTTACCCAGATGTAGAACTTTGCACTTGTCCCTGTTGAATACCATTTTGTTCACCTCAGCCCATTGTTCCAGTGTGTCCAAGTCCTTTTGGATGCATTCTCTCTCCTCTCTAGTGTTGGCCATTCCTCCTATCTTTGTATCATCTGCAAATTTTATTAGTTCCCCATTAACCCCATCATCCAGATCATTTATAAAAATATTAAAAAGTACTGGGCCCAGGACAGAGCCCTGCGGCACCCCGCTTTTTACTTTCTTCCAGTTTGATGTATAGCCATTTAGAATTACTTGTTGTGCCCGATCATTAAGCCAATTGTGAACCCACCTCACTGATATTTTATCAAAGCCATACTTGATCATTTTTTCAATAAGAATGTTATGTGATACTTTATCAAAGGCCTTACTAAAGTCAAGATATACTATGTCCACTGCATTTCCCTGGTCCAACCATTCAGTGACTTTATTATAGAAGGAAATAAGATTAGTCTGACAAGATTTATTAGGCATAAAGCCGTGCTGGCTCTGATTAATTAAAGCCTTCCCATCCAGGTACCTAATTAAATGTTCTTTAACGATTTGTTCAAAGATTTTTCCTACTATCGAGGTCAGACTTACCGGCCTATAATTTCCTGGGTCGTCCCTATTCCCCTTTTTGTAGATGGGGATCACATTTGCCCTTTTCCAATCTAGAGGGACCACTCCTGTTTCCCATGACTTATTAAAGATTATTGCAAGGGGTTCTGTTATTTCCTCTGCTAATTCTTTTAAAACTCTAGGGTGTAAATCATCCGGTCCTGGGGACTTGGTTTCCTTAATCTTAGCTAAATGTTCTCTTACCAAACCTTCACTTATAATCAGCTTGGAGTCCTCATTCCCCTCATCACTATCACCATTAATGTTGATATTACCATCCATTTCTTGGGAGAAGACGGATACAAAATATGAATTCAGTAACTCCACCTGCTGATCCACCATGTTAACTTTTTCACCCTTTTCGTTCTTTAGGACTCCAATGGTTTCCTTCACTGTTCTTTTGGTCTTAACATATCCCCAAAAACCTTTTACATTACTCTTAACTTCTTTTGCAAGCTTCAATTTGTATTCAGCCTTGGCTTTTTTAATGCTTATCTTGCAGAGTCTGCAAACTGCTGTATACTCTCCCTTAGATATAGCTCCCATCTTCCACTTGTAAGTTTCCTTTTTCTTTTTTAGTAGGTTATGTAATTTTTTGGTCATCCATCCTGGAGTTTTTAGGTGATTCCCATTTTTCTTGCTTCTAGGTATTGTTAGTTCCTGTGCATTAATGATTTCCCTACGGAAAATTTCCCACCCCTCATGTGCATTTTTGTGCTTAAGTAATTTTTGCCATGGAATTCTACTAACCCTTACCTTTAGGCCCCTAAAATCTGCCCTACTAAAATTGAGCTTTCTAGTCTTTGTCTTCTCAGGTCTTCTTCTTCTTACAACCCCAAACTCGAGTATAGCATGATCGCTGAATCCCAATGTCCCTGCTACCCTTAATTCCTTAACCATGTCCTCCTTATTAGTTAAAACTAGGTCCAGAATGGATGTTCCTCTCGTGTTTTTTTCTACTAACTGGGCAATGAAGTTGTCTGCTAGAGAAGATAAAAATTTGATAGCTGTGTGAGTTTCCCAATGAATATCTGGGTAATTAAAGTCTCCCATGATAACAATTTCAAATTTCTTCGAAAGCGTGGTCATTTGCTGTGAAAAAATCTCATCCTTGTCTTCTGTCTGTCCTGGTGGTCTATAATAAACACCTATTATGATGTCCTTATCATTGTTTTTCCCCTGAATTGTTACCCAAATATTTTCCAATATGTTATCATTTTGTAAAAATGTGATTTCCGTGGAAATGTGATCTTTTTTAACATACAATGCAACTCCTCCCCCTCTTTTATTAGTTCTATTTTTTTTGAATAAGTTGTATCCTTCCATCTGTATATTCCAATCATGCTTATCGTTCCACCAAGTTTCTGTAATACCAATGACATCATATTTTTCCTTCTGTATTATCAGTTCTAATTCTCCCTGTTTATTTCCCAAGCTTTGCGCATTTGTGTAAAAACATTTCAGATTGTGCTCTGATACTTCCTTTTTCTTAATTTCCTTCTGAGTATCCTGTCTAAGGTCCTCATTACCACATCTAGTAACCTTGTTTAGTATATCCTTTAGCTGCATGTTCTTGTCTTTCTTTTTACTTCCCATCCCCTCCTCTTCTAGTTTAAAGCCCTCCTGATAAGTGTGGCAAGTCTTCTGGCAAATATGTGTTTTCTTGGCAGTTACTTGTGCAGTCGCTTTGCTCACAGGGTAGGCCTCAGGCCACCCTGAAAACAAATCCAGACAGACCAATACGTACTCGTAGGTTCCAGACTTAGGCAACTGTATGTAATCTATTTGTATTCTCTGGAATGGGTACAGGGATTTTGGTGTGCATTTGGTAGGTGTTTTAACTACCTGTCCTGGATTGTGTAGAGCAAATATGTGACATGCTTTTATGTGATTACTAGCAGCCCTTCCAAAACCTGGGGCAAACCATAATTTACCCACTAATGACTCCATGGCATTTCAAGAGGAATGCACCTTACCGTGGCCCAAGCCAGCCATTTGGGGATATACTGCTGCAGGTAGACACAGTCTATCCCCCATTTTCCACGTTCCTTCATACTCTCTGGCACCAGCCTTTTTCCATTTTTCAGTTTCCACGCTGGTTACATTAGAGTACAGCCCCTTGGGGTCTGTTAGGTCAATGTCCATTTTGCTCACCTGGTTGAGACCCTTCCATGGCAGCAGTGCCGCTGCTTTGGCTGCTGTGTCGGCCTTCTCATTTCCAAGACTTTCAGGATCTCTTCCTTTTGTGTGAGCTCTGACTTTCACAATTGCCAACTGCTTAGGGAGCAATATGGCCTCCATCAATCGACTTACCGAATATCCATTTTTGATTGGCTTGCCCTGTGCCGTCAGGAAGTTTCTTGACCTCCATATAGGACCATAATCATGCGCAATGCCAAAAGCATACCTGGAGTCAGGGTAAATGTTCGCTGTGCTATCTTTAGCTATTTTGCAAGCCTCTGTAAGGGCTTTCAATTCAGCTTCTTGAGCTGACATGTGTGGTGGAAAGGCTTCTTGTATTATGATGTCATGTGTAGTGACTACAGCATACCCTGTAACAAATTTGCCTTCATCTATTAAGTACTGTGATAATTTGGGGAATTAAACTCAGAATGGCGGCTGACTCCTGGTCCGGACAGCGGTGGTTTGTGGTACTGGGCGCCGGAAAGATAGCTTTCAGACGGTCCAAGTGTAAATAAAAGTGGCTTTATTCAGCTTAACTGCAACACAGCAAAACAACAAAAAACCTAGACCACAGTTAGGGTCCTAACTCACTCCTTGAGCCCCTAACTGTCCTGACTGTTGCTCAGCTCCAGCAACAGTCCCCTGTGGACGCCAACCCTCTGGGACAGAGCCTATCTCTCTGTCCTAGCTGGTCCACCCCTGTGAACGCCAGCCCTTCTGGGACAGAGCTTCTCTCTCTGTCCTAGCTGGTCCACTACCATTTCCTGCTTCCTGCAGGATGCTCCAGCCCCTCTGGAGTTACGTGCCACCACCCAAAGGCGTGGCTGAGAGCCTTTTCTGGTCTGGCCTGGGTCGCTCAACAGCGCCCTCTGGCTCAAATACTTACATACCCTCCCCCTCAGCTCACTACCCATGGGGTGAGCTACAATGGGACGAGACATCCTATGATGAAGTCCCTCTTCAACCATGTATGCCTGTCCAGTGTCTCTCCAGAAGTTCCAATCTGGTGGTCTCTTCTTCCAGATTCCGGCTACTCGACATTTCCGGTTTCTCCTCACTTTAACTGCTATGCCAAGATCCTGGCCCTTCTGTGCAAAGGCAAGTTTTACTTCATCATCTTCACAATTCGCCATACAGGGGATCACATCATTTTCATCACATTTCTCGCCATAGTCTTCAGCCATCCCATTGCATGACTTTGATCCCTTGAGTGAATAGCCGTACAAATCTTCATCTTCACCTATCATGAATTCACAGGAGCTCAGAGACCAACTAACACATACTTCATACACAGCAATGTCTTTAGAGTATAACTGTATCACGGGAACTTTTTCCGTAACCTTCATCTCAAAGCAAACTTTGCCATCACCATCAAGGCTTAGAAGTTTAGGAGACATAGGCTGCTTGCTCTCCTCTTTCTTTGAGATACACAATCTCTGTACTGCAATATCTTCTCCTTCTGCACGAGGGCCATACTGTACACCCTCATATAATAGATCACGCTGAACTACATTTTCTGGCATGTCTTTAACAACTGTCACATCATTGGTGACATGTAACCATCTCTTACTTCTGCATGCAAATGACGGCTGCTCAGTCTCTGCATTAGAACCTCTACCACGGTTACTTCCATTAGTTAGGGACATAGCAACATTGTATCTCAACCTCTTCTTGTTGCTATTAGCATCAGGCAGTAAAACAACTTCTGCCTCTTCTCTTCTTTTTGGGTTGACTGTATTACTTCCTGACTCCCCCTTCACAGACAACATGGAGTCATTATTCACCATTTGTCCACCAAACATTTGGCTAGAGACAGGCACAGAAACACCTTTATCCACAATGGCTTCAGACACTTTATCTGTTGGGACAACACATGCATGGTCAGTTTTCTTACGGACTCTTGTTCCACACTTTTGATGACCCTTCACCTTATTTATGATCTCACAGCCCTCTAGGCTTTGGACCTCATTGGTTTGAGGCTGGACCCACTCTGTCACAGGCAGTGTGTGACCAATCACCGTTTCTTCTTCTGTTGGACCTTCTTTGGCCTCCTCACATTTTGCAGGAAGTCCACCTTTAGCAGCATCTTCCTGGGGAACTCTACCCTCTACTTGACGTTTTACCGAGTCACATGGTTTCATCATAATCTGATCATTGGTATCATCATCAGCGGACAGGTCACTCATGTCTGTCTGACTTAATGATTCTCCTTTCTCTGCCTCTATGCTGACAGCTTTTTCCAATTCTAACGCCTTCTGTAGCGCACAAATCTCTGATTCCAGCTCCAGAACTTTCTTCACTGCGACATTTTTCTGTGCCGCTTCCATCTCAGTCTTTACTAGTGCACCTTGCAGCTCTGATTCTTTAGAGGTTAACAGGCTCTGCAGCGAATCCTTCTCAGCTTCTAGTGCTGACAACTTTGAAGATAGGGCAGATGCCGACTGTTCAGTATTGGATAGAGACTGCTGCAATCGATCCAATTCTTCTCTTTTAGATTCCACTTCGGTTTTTAACTGTTCAATCTGGACAGTGCGCTCTTCCAACTTTATTTCTGACTCGCGCTTCATGTGATCCATCTGAAACTCCAGCTCTTTCTTGATGCGTGCAATTTCCTCTTGCTGGTTCACTTGCACCTTTAGTTTAGCAACAAGCATTTTTAGATCTACAATCTCAGCAGACAAATTAGACAGGATTCCCTCAAACTAAATCTTCATGTCTTCTATCTGGAGGTCCAATTCTCTCTTGGCCTTTTCCAGTTTGTCATAAGCATTAGCTTTGTTCTCATACAATATCTGCACAGATTCCAGGTTTTTCTCAACTTCATCCTTGGAGCTAACCAAATTCTCCATTTCAGTGCACAGTTGCTTGTTGAGCCTCTCTAACTCGGCCTTCAATTCAAGGGCCTCTGCTTCAGCACGGTCACGTTCTTCTGCATATCTAGCAGAAAGAGTCTTCTCTTCACCAAGCAGCTGATCAAACTTTTTCTGCTTCCTTTCCAAATTTGACACCATCCGACGTTGATGATCAAGGTCTACACCTACATCTTCTAGATCCTGCTGCAGTCTAATTTTCGTCTTCTCAAGTTTGTCATAAGCAGCAACCTTCTCCTCAAACCGTTGATTTGTAGCTTCTAGCTCCTTTTGCAACCTTTCCTTTAGTTCTTCAACAGAGTCCAAGGACCCAATACTATCTTCCATTTTTTTCTTCATATCAGTCGCCTGAGCCTGTAGTTCTGCTTGAAACCTGTCGCCTTCTGTGACTTTTAGTTGCATCACTTGAAGTTGAGTCTCTACTTTTTTATGACTCTCCTGTAAGGCTTGCACTTTCTGAGCATGGACAGACGACATTTCCATCAAATCTTTGTCTTTATTTTGCACCAAAACAGACAACTTCTCATTATCTTCACAAGATCCTGACAGCACCCTCTCCAGGCTACATATTCTAGCTTTGAGTTCCCTTTCTCTTTGTTCCAGAACTCCAGCTTTACTTCGCCATTCGTGGATTTCACCATTTAGGTGAACCTGATGCAAGTTTTGCTCTGACTGCAATGTCTGCACCACAGATTCTAAATCACTCTCTCGGTCAGACACATACTTCCTCAGCTCTGCAATTTCATTTTCTTTGTCAGTTAAGGCAGCCGAAAGGTTTACACACATCCTAACTTGGTCATCCAGACATTCTGACTGACTCTGCAAAAATTCACTTCTCTCATGTTTACTTACTCATGTTCACTTCTTTCATGTTTCCCAAGATGGCGCCGCTGAAGTGGCTGCCTGCTCAGCAGCTCTGAGACTCTCTCTCTCTTATTTTTTCTTTCTCTGTCTGTTTTTTATCTCTCTACTTAATGGACTTTACACTACGAAGAAATGAAGAAACAAAGACTTGGAATTGGACCTTTGTGATACTTTTTTTTTTGTTTTTATCTGTCTTTTTGTCCTGCTGAAATGGGGACTCTTGTGTCTGCAGGCATTTCTTTTGTCTACACAAGAGAGAAATTACTGCAGCTTAGAGTCACAACAACAGGGCTGCATACCATTTGCCCACCCATCCCCCAAGAACTCTGGAGAAAGAAAAAGCGGGGGGAGGGGCTGCAGAGCAGGAACTCTTCAGAGGATTAAAAAGAGGCGTTACCGACCAACTGTTCCCTCCATCATTATGGGCAATGTGAGATCTCTTGCAAACAAGATGGATGAACTAACAGCGCTCACCAGGCACCATCAGGAGTTTCGGGTGTGCAGCATGATGCTACTTACAGAGACTTGGCTCACTGAAGTTACTCCTGACTCTCTGGTCTCCTTGGATGGTTTTAAACTCCTTCGGGCAGACAGGACAAGGGAGAGCGGTAAGAGGAAAGGAGGGGGGCTAGCAATGTTTGTGAATAATAGATGGTGCAATCCTAGACACATTGTGATTAAGGAGCAAACTTGCTGTAAGGACATTGAACTATTAGCTGTGAGCATGAGACCTTTCTATCTACCAAGGGAACTATCACATGTCATCGTGATAGCTGCATATGTCCCCCCCTCTGCGAAAGCTGATGCTGCCTGCGAGGTCCTACAAGCCACGCTGAGCCAGTTACAGTCTCAGCACCCCCAGGCCCTCCTTCTTGTGTCTGGCGATTTCAACCATGCCTCTCCATCATCCACACTTCCCAGTTTCACACAGTATGTAACCTGCCACACAAGAGACAACAAAACACTGGACTTGTTCTTTGCCAACGTGAGGGAGGCATATAACTCATCAGCCCTACCGCCCCTGGGAAGATCGGATCACAACCTAGTACATCTCCGACCTGTGTACAAGCCACTTGTACGTAGAGAACCAGCTGTCACCCGCACAGTGAGGATATGGTCCGAGGAGAGTGATGAGGCTCTGAGGGATTGTTTTGACACAACCGCATGGGAAGTTTTGCAGGATTCGTATGGAGAAGATATAGAAGGACTCACACACTGCATAACGGACTACATTAATTTTTGTGTGGACAACACAGTACCCACAAAAGTGGTGAGGTGCTTCTCCAACAACAAACCATGGATTAACTCTGATATAAAAACACTACTTAAGGAGAAAAAGATGGCATTCAGGACAAGAGATAAGGAGGGGTTGAGGGAAGTACAAAAGGAGCTGAGGCATATAATCAGGCAAGGAAAAGCCAGTTATAAGGAAAAAATGGAAAAGCAAATGGAAAGAAAAGACATAAGGGGGGTCTGGGAGGGGCTTAAGTCAATTTCGGGTCATAAACAGTCGGTCTGCCAGATTGAGGCAGATGTTAATTGGCTTAATGAACTAAACCTATTCTTCAACAGATTTGATCACACACCAGCTCCTCCCACCCCAGAATGTCCTTCAGCTCCCCTCACCACAATGACTTCACCCCATTCACCACATGTGGCTACTTCCCAACAGACCAGTAAATCCAGAAATCTGTCTTTATCTGACCACAGTCTGACCTTCACACGGGCCCAGGTGAGGAAGGAGATGAAAAAGATCAAGGCGAGGAAAGCCGCAGGGCCAGATGACATCAGTGCAAGGCTAATTAAGACTTGTGGGGACCAGCTGTGTGGTATAATTACATATATGTATAATATGAGCCTGAGGCAGGAAATAGTCCCTGAATTATGGAAATCTTCTTGTGTGGTACCAGTTCCAAAGAAACCTCACCCTATGGACCTCAACGACTACAGACCTGTAGCACTGACATCCCACTTGATGAAGATCTTAGAGAGATTGGTTCTCACACATCTTCGCCCTCTAGTGAGCCCCGCTATGGACCCTCTCCAGTTTGCTTATCGACCGGGCATTGGGGTAGATGATGCCATCATCCACCTTCTGCACAGGGCTCTGTCTCACCTGGAAAAACCAGGGAACACGGTGAGAATAATGTTCTTTGATTTCTCCAGTGCTTTTAACACCATACAGCCCAGGTTACTGAGAGACAAGCTGGGCCTTGCTGGAGTGGACCACCACCTCTCCAACTGGATCCTAGACTACCTCACAAATCGACCTCAATACGTGAGAGCCCAAGACTGTGTGTCAGGTACCGTGATCTGTAATACGGGGGCACCTCAGGGTACGGTTCTCGCCCCTTTCCTCTTCACACTGTACACTGCTGATTTTAGGTGCAACTCATCCAGCTGCTACTTACAGAAGTATTCTGACGACTCTGCAATAGTAGGCCTCATCACAGACGATGATGACAAGGAGTACAGAGAACTGAACCGGTTTTTTGTGGACTGGTGCCACCGGAACCACCTGAAGATTAACGCGGGGAAGACCAAGGAGATGGTGGTGGACTTCCGTAAAGGCAGATGCCCTCCAAAACCAGTGGACATCCTGGGGACGGGCATCGAGATTGTGAACACCTATAAGTACCTGGGTCTGCTCCTTAATAATAAGCTGGACTGGGCAGATCATATGGAGGCCCTGTACAGGAAGGGCCACAGCAGGCTCTACCTGCTTAGGAAGCTGAGAGCCTTTGGAATCCGGGGGGCACTTCTTAGGACTTTCTTCAACTCGGTAGTGGCATCAGCCATCTTCTTTGGAGTGGCCTGCTGGGGGAGCAGTATATCAACCAGGGACAGAAATAAACTTGACAAGCTGATTAGAAGGGCCAGCTCTGTCCTGGGGGGCCCACTGGACCCAGTGCAGGTGGTGGGTGACAGAAGGATACTGTCCGTGGTGAGCTCCATGCGGGAGAATAACTCCCATCCCATGCATGAGACTGTGATTGCGCTGGGCAGTACTGTCAGTGACCGACTGCTCCACCCTAGGTGTGAGAAGGAGCGCTATCGGAAGTCTTTCCTCCCCACCGCGGTTAGGCTGTACAACCAACACCGACCTAAGCGGAGATCATTACATACAGAGAACTGAAATATCTCTCTGCCTGTTAAATCCCCCCCCCCCCTGCTACTTCCTATCCCTTTTTGTTTGTTTTTTTTTTATTGTTTTTCACCTTGAAAAATTTTTGTACTTGTTGTTTTTTTTTTTTTTTCTGCTTTTTTTTTTTTTGGTGGTGTAACACACTGAATTTCCCCACTGTGGGACTATTAAAGGACTATTATTATTATTATTATTATTATTATTATTATTTAGCAGTTTCAAGGTCATCTCTTAATTTTTCAATGACACTCTCTTTGGCAATGGAGTCTTGAACATGCTGCTCCTTTAAATCCTGCAATTGCTTCTCAAGCACTTGCTTTTGCTCTACACTCTGTATAACTTCCTTAGACAGAGCACATTTCATTTTTGCAAACTCCTTCTTAGTGACACAGTCCATTCCAGGCAAACCCAGTACCACATTTTCACAATGACTAGGATATAACCTCTTCATAGAGTCAAGCTCTGCCTTTAACTTAAGGTTCTCTCTTTCTGATACCAAAAGTTGCCATTTCCAATCAGATGTTTCATTCTCATACATGAACCTGATGGTTTTATTCTCATCTTGAAGCTGCTGCACCCTAACATTTTCATCTTTGGCGCGTTCATGCACTCCATTATGAGACACACACTCAGCAGGGACATATTCCATCATAGAACAGAGGTGCTTTAGAAAAATTGAGTCACCATCATGCAACCCTTTATCTTTACTTGCACTCAACATGATCTGTTCCGGGTTTTGTATCTCTCTGCATTCAGACTGCTGCACTAATAAACCTGTGCATAACTTATCTGCTTTTTTACAAGCTGAAATTCTCTTTTTTCTTGCCCATGGTTTACTAACAAAATTACACAATATTCCACAGCAACCTTGGGTTTGTAAGGGTTAAAACATAACTTGCACTATATTCTATACAGAAAGCACAAGAGGGTGGAATGTTCTACAAACAAGACTGCATAGTTGATAAGGACAGACTTGGAGTCTGGGGGAGATATCAACAGTTCTGCTGATTTCAGCAGAACTGGTATTCTTGGGAGGACATTCAAATAAGGTAAAAAGGAAAACATCTGGGGTGATGGGTAACTGAACAAATTTGTCTGATAACGGAACTGGAAAGACCATATATGTATATTGATCACATGACTGTTATGTAACTGAGCTTGCTTTTAAAACTGTATTGAACTACGTAATAAAGTAGAAACGGTTCATACACGATACCTGTGTACGTCTTGTTTCCCGAGCGCTCGAAACTGGTTATTTATTTAATTAGGATTACGGTGACATCCATCCCAGGGGAACTTAATCCCCAACAGGTTCAACCGGCAGCAACTTTTTACTATCTTCTGCAGTCACCTGTATTCACACAGTTAACTTATGTGGCACTACAACAACCAGCATTTTCTTCTGTCTTCCACAGAAAACACCAACATGGCACCATAGCCTTTCACATACGCTTGTTTGCAATATCCAGCTTCTATTTATGTGGCACTACAACAACCAGCATTTTCTTCTGCCTTCCACAGAAAACACCAACATGGCACCATAGCCTTTCACATACACTTGTTTGCAATATCCAGCTTCTATACACATTGCTTACTTTCTTGCCATCAGCAAGTACTTTATAGACTTCTGTGCCACAGTATACACAAAGTCCATTCCCTGGATTCCTCTTTCAGAGTTTTACTTTCACCAGTTTTTTTGCACACACTTTGCTATTCACTCACCCCTCCTGGGCTTCTCAGTTGAAATCACCGATTTCTTCCAGCTGTAGGCCACAATTCACACTTAGCAGTACTGCAATCACCAAACACTTGTCTTCCAGGACTTGCGTGGATCTCTTTATGCGCGCTTTCTCCACCATATGTGATAATTTGGGGAATTAAACTCAAAATGGCAGCTGACTCCTGGTCCGGACAGCAGTGGTTCGTGGTACTGGGCGCCGGAAAGATAGCTTTCAGACGGTCCAAGTGTAAATAAAAGTGGCTTTATTCAGCTTAACTGCAACACAGCAAAACAACAAAAAACCTAGACCACAGTTAGGGTCCTAACTCATTCCTTGAGCCCCTAACTGTCCTGACTGTTGCTCAGCTCCAGCAACAGTCCCCTGTGGACGCCAGCCCTCTGGGACAGAGCTTCTCTCTCTGTCCTAGCTGGTCCACTACCATTTCCTGCTTCCTGCAGGATGCTCCAGCCCCTCTGGAGTTACGTGCCACCACCCAAAGGCGTGGCTGAGAGCCTTTTCTGGTCTGGCCTGGGTCACTCAACAGCGCCCTCTGGCTCACATACTTACAGTACCTAGAACCATCCACAAACATCTCACAGTCAGGGTTCTGTAATGGGATGTCCGTGACATGGCTGAAACCCACTGTCTCTTGGGACATTAGGGCCACACAGTCATGCTCATGTTGACTGTCAAACAAGTCATCTTCTGAGAGGGAGTTTAAAAATATCTCATCATCTACTCCCCCCTTTGAATCATGAACTCCTACTGGTAAAAGAGTTGCAGGATTCAAGGTTAAACAACGCTGAAATGAGATGCTGGAGGAGGATTGTAGAGCAAATTCCATTTTGCTCTGTCTTGCCAAGGAAAGATGACGTCTGTCTACCTGTGTGAGGATTGCATGGATGTCATGTGGTGTATATACCACCAAGGGGTGGTCTAGGACAATGTCTGAGCTCTTTTCAAGCAGGGCTTGTACTGAAAGTACAACCCTTACACAAGAGGGCACTCCTCTTGCTATGGCATCTAAACGTGCACTGTAATATGCCGCGGGACGCTTTCTATCCCCATGTTGTTGTGTGAGAACTGCAGTAGCATGTCCCATCATCTCAGTGACATAAATTTGAAAGGGCTTCTGATAGTCAGCAGGCCTAGGGCAGGTGCACTGACTATCTGGAGCTTAAGTTGATAAAATGCATCCAAAGCTTCTGGTGTCAGACTGAATGGTTTAGAGGAGAGATAGTCATACAAGGGCTGCATGGTCAGGGATGCAGATCTGATCCATGGCCTACAATATGACACCAGACCTAAAAAGGTACGCAGCAGAGCATGGGAGGTTGGTACTTGCATTTCTCTTACCACTTTGGTCCGTTCATCTGAAAGATGTTTGGTACCTTGGCTGAGACAATGACCCAGAAATACCACCTTTTGCTTGCAAAATTGCAGCTTGTCCTTTCTGGCCTTGCAGCCTCTCTGGCAGAGGAAACACAACAGGCTTATGGTTGCAGCTTCACATGTCTGTTTATCTGGGGCACAAAGAAGAAGATCATCAACATATTGTAGTAACACAACATCATCTGAGGGTGGTTCCCAGGCATTCATGATCAAAGTAAAACATCTCGTAAATTGATTTGGACTATTTTGTGCTCCTTGTGGTAAGACTGTCCAGGTGTATTGTTTGCCAATAGTTTCAAAGTTACCACAACAGGAGGGACATCTAACTTGCCTAGATCTGTTTTACTTGTTGCCCAGAGACTTTCTGGCACCTGTGACAATAATATATTCTCTTCTTCAGTGAGGGTGAACACAGAATGTGGAGTATTCACTATAGCAGATACTAGGCAAAGTATCTCATGGTTTGTGTGTGTGTGTTCCGCACATAAGCTTCACCAGAGGGATGTAACATGATGTTACAACCTAGGACCCACATCACATCCGTACCCAATATATTATCTGAGGTGTCAGAGACAAGGTATCTAGTTAGAATTCTACATCCTTGAAATGATGTCTCTATGGGGTCTGTTTGGTCAAGGGTAACAGGGAGACCTGACACTCCCTGAACCACCTGGCTATCTCCTGACAATGGTAGGTTAAATTTGTTAACAATGTCTTTACTGACACAAGATTTCGTGGCCCCAGTGTCTATTAGAAACGGCACCTCCTTTCCATTAATCAATACAGGTTGAAAGATTTGTATACCTCTCTCTGCTGAAGATAAGAGGGACACTGGGGCAGGAGGGCCTAACCTTCATTGTGAATTATACTGGCCTTGGTCGGGGCCAGGTGGGCAGTTTCTAGACTGTCCTCTGTTATTGTCACTTTGCTTGGGACACCAGCAATCTCTGGCCAAGTGTCCTTGCTTTCCACAATTAAAACACTTCCTGGTTTCCCTCTGTCCCTGTTGTCTGGGGCGGGTACCTTGTCTGCCCTTATTACTCTGGTTACCTGGATTTGGAGTAACTGAATTAGTGTAACTCTTTACCGGGGCTGCTGCCTTTTTCTCTCTTTCATCTACAGCAAAACCAACAGCTTTGGCATACAAATTATCAGGATCTACACCTCTCTGGGGTACAACCCTTAATCTTTTCTGCTAAGGTAGATCCAATTCCTTGCATAAAGGTCTCAGTGACCATAGTATTCCTTAAAACATTTGGGGCATCCCCCCATCCTGAATCCACTACCTTTGTGAGCAATCTGCCATAATATAATAATAATAATATAATAATAATAGTCCTTTAATAGTCCCACAATAGGGAAATTCAGTGTGTTACAGCAGCAAAGATAAGCAGATACAATAATAAGGAACAATTATCGAGCGCTCGGGAAGCAGACAGACAGATACCAAGGTATCATGTATAGAATGCTTCGATTTATTGATTGGCAGAGAAAGTTTATATAGAAAGCACAGTTACACATCAGTCACATGACACGATGACCAAACTTGGTCTTATTGTTCCGGTGTCACGTATATCCCAGAACCAGTTTAGACCAGATTGATACAAAAGCATATTTCAAGACATCACTTAATATAACACCTAATCGGTAAAAAGGTCAACGGTTGCGATTACAATCTTTAGACGTATAGACTTATCTTAACCACATCCTATGCTGACACACAGCTCAGACTTTGTGGTGGGCGACATGCTGAGCAAAAACTTTGTTTTTCTTAACAACATATATATATGTCTGGTAAGCAGAATATATTTTTAACCCTTACAATGTCATCACGTACGCAAGCCAGTGTACTCTGGACTCCGGCGCCCCCACACACCGGAGCTGGAGAGAAGTAGCAAGAAAGGCCGTGCATCGCAATAAAACAAGCAATACAAGGCTTACATAGCCACAAAGGGTTCAGCGTGGACACTCAAAGGCAACAGACCTGTCTGGCCGGTCCATTATAAGCAACAGCTGAAAAAAGGCCTTTCACTGCAGCTAAGCAGACTAAGCAGCAGAAGCAGGAAAGACAGACAAGGAGTTTTAACCTTTGAATTTTATTCCAACAGAAACCAAAGGCAGAAAAAGGGTCCTCACAGGAGTATAGACAAAACAAACTCAAACAAGAGGGGAAATTAATTCAGAAATCTGAATAACCTCACTATAGGGAAGGTATAACCTTCCCTCCAACTGTCCCAACACTGACAGAAAAAAACACGCTGGGGGGTTGGTACTTCCTTCCCTATATTGAGGAGGGGGTGGGGTTACAGTTAACTATTTGTTGTTCATTAAAAATTACATTCTGTTCTACCAGAACACAGGGGCAGAAATACCCCAATATTGTGCTGCTGTGGGAAGACAGGGAAGTATCTTTCCTCTGGACTCCCTTTTTCTTTTTTTTTTTTCAGTCCACTGTGGCTTCCAAACTTGTACACAAAAACTGCATGTTTTTTTTTTCCAATCTTTCATACATCTTTCAAATACAGTGGCTTGCAAAAGTATTCATAACCCTTCAACTTTTTCACATTTTGTCACCTTACAATCACAAGCTTATGCTGGGTTCACACTTGCACTTGAACTACGTTCAGGGATTCCATTCCCCTCTCCTGCCCTGTGGACAGATTCTCCTACCTGAGCGTGGATTTCTAAAGCTCCTCTAGAGTGACCATGGGCTTCTTGGCCGCTTTTGTGACCAGTGCTCTCCTTGTTCCATCTGTTAGTTTAGGTGGATAGCCATTTATTGGTAGGTTTGCAGTTGTAGAATACTTTTTCCATTTTTGGATAATTGATTGAACAGTGCTTGTTGAAATATGTTTTTATAACCTAACCCTGCTTTAAACTTCTCCACAACTTTATCTCTGACCTGTCTGGTGAGTTCCTTGGTCTTCATAATGCTGAGGCCTTCACAGAACAGGTGTATCCCCCCCCCCCCCGATCTACTTGCTTGGTTATCATTATTACAATTTAATCACCATCTTGCTATAGGTGATGCTTTTAGCCTACTTTCTAATTGTTAACAGCATCTGTTGTCCCAGCAGATCACAGAAGTATGTACATTCTCTGAGCCGATTTAGACTTCTCCCACTTAAAAAGATGAGAGAGGTCTATAATTGACATCATAGGTAGACCTCAACTATGAGAGACAAAATGAGAAAACATATCTAGAAATTCACGTCTGATTTTTTTAAGAATTTGCAAATAATGGTAGAAAATAAGTATTTGGTCACCTACAAACAAGCAAGATTTCTGGCTCTCACAGACTAGTAACTTCTTCTTTAAGAGGCTCCTCTGTCCTCCACTCATTACCTGTAGTAATAGCACCTGTTTGAAGTTGTTATCAGTATAAAAGATACCTGTCCACAACCTCAAACAGTCACACTCCAAACTCCACTATGGTGAAGACCAAAGAGTTGTGTAAGGACACCAGAAACAAATTTGTAGACCTGCAACAGGCTGGGAAGACTGAATCTACAATAGGCAAGCAGCATGGTGTGAAGAAATCAACTGTGGGAGCAATAATTAGAAAATAGAAGACATACAAGACCACTGATAATCTACCTCGATTAGGGGCTCCACGCAAGATCTCACCCCCTGGGGTCAGAATGATCATAAGAATGGTGAGCAAAAATCCCAGAACCACACGGGAGGACCTAGTGAATGACCTGCAGAAAGCTGGGACTAACGTAACAAAGGCTACCGTCAGTAACACACTACGCCGCCCGGGACTCAGATCCTGCAGTGCCAGACGTGTCCCCCTGCTTAAGCCAGTACATATCCGGGCCCATCTGAAGTTTGCTAGAGAGAATTAGGATGTTCCAGAAGAGTATGGTCAGATGAAACCCAAGTAGAACTGTTTGGTAGAAACACAACTCGTCGTGTTTGGAGGAGAGTGAAGGAGTGGCTTCATAAGAAGCATTTCAAGGTCCTGGAGTGGCCTAGCCAGTCTTCAGATCTCAACATTTGGAGGGAGTTGATAGTCCGTGTTGTCCAGCGACAGCCCCAAAACATCACTGCTCTAGAGGAGATCTGCATGGAGGAATGGGCAAACATACCAGCAACAGTGTGTGTCAACTGTGAGAGTATGAACCTAGAGGGCGCTAGTCAGCGGCCCAAAACCAGGCTTGAAAAGGTCCTCAGCCACACCTATGGGTGGGGCTCAACTCCAGACGGAGTGTGTGCAGCAGGAGAGACTGCTGTGGAGAGACCTGCAGGGAGCAGGTGTACGGTGGAACCAGTACTCTGCAAGATAAGCATTAAAAAAGCCAAGGCTGAATACGAATTGAAGCTTGCAAAAGAAGTTAAGAGTAATGTAAAAGGTTTTTGGGGATATGTTAAGAGCAAAAGAAAAGTGAAGGAAACCATTGGAGTCCTGAAGAACGAAAAGGGTGAAAAAGTTAACATGGTGGATCAGCAGGTGGAGTTACTAAATTCATATTTTGTATCCGACTTCTCCCAAGAAATGGATGGTAACATCAACATTAATGGTGATAGTGATGAGGGGAATGAGGACTCCAAGCTGATTATAAGTGAAGGTTTTTGTAAGAGAACATTTCGCTAAGATTAAGGAAACCATGTCCCCAGGACCGGATGATTTACACCCTAGAGTTTTAAAAGAATTAGCAGAGGAAATAACAGAACCCCTTGCAATAATCTTTAATAAGTCATGGGAAACAGGAGTGGTCCCTCTAGATTGGAAAAGGGCAAATGTGGTCCCCATCTACAAAAAGGGGAATAGGGACGACCCAGGAAATTATAGGCCGGTAAGTCTGACCTCGATAGTAGGAAAAATCTTTGAACAAATCGTTAAAGAACATTTAATTAGGTACCTGGATGGGAAGGCTTTAATTAATCAGAGTCAGCACAGCTTTATGCCTAATAAATCTTGTCAGACTAATCTTATTTCCTTCTATAATAAAGTCACTGAATGGTTGGACCAGGGAAATGCAGTGGACATAGTATATCTTGACTTTAGTAAGGCCTTTGATAAAGTATCACATAACATTGAAAAAATGATCAAGTATGGCTTTGATAAAATAACAGTGAGGTGGGTTCACAATTGGCTTAATGATCGGGCACAACGAGTAATTCTAAATGGCTATACATCAAACTGGAAGAAAGTAAAAAGCGGGGTGCCGCAGGGCTCTGTCCTGGTCCCAGTACTTTTTAATATTTTTATAAATGATCTGGATGATGGGGTTAATGGGGAACTAATAAAATTTGCAGATGATACAAAGATAGGAGGAATGGCCAACACTAGAGAGGAGAGAGAATGCATCCAAAAGGACTTGGACACACTGGAACAATGGGCTGAGGTGAACAAAATGGTATTCAACCGGGACAAATGCAAAGTTCTACATCTGGGTAACAGAAATGCAAGAAGCATATATAGTATGGGAGGAATAGTACTAAGTGAGAGTACAGGGGAAAAGGATCTGGGCATAATAATAGATCGAAAATTCAACATGAGTCAACAGTGCGGTGCGGTGGCTAAAAAGGCTAATAAAATTCTAGGATGTATCAAGACGAGCATTGAAGCTAGATCAAGAGAGGTAATTATTGCGCTGTACTCTGCCCTGGTCAGACCCCACCTGGAATACTGTGTACAGTTCTGGGCTCCCCAGTTTAAGAAAGACATCGATTTATTGGAGCAGGTCCAGAGAAGAGCAACCAAAATGGTGGAAGGTCTACAAACCATGTCCTACGAGGAGAGGCTAAAAGAATTGGGACTGCTTAGTTTGCAGAAGAGAAGGCTAAGGGGAGACTTAATAGCGGTATTTAAATATCTGAAAGGTTGTCACAGTGCAGAGGGATCTACCCTTTTCTCATTAGCAGAAGGAAGCACGAGAAGTAATGGGATAAAACTAAGGGGAAGGAGATTCAGATTAGACATTAGGAAAAACTTTCTAACAGTAAGGGTAGTGAGAGAGTGGAATAGGCTGCCACGGGAGGTGGTGAGTTCTTCATCAATTGAAATCTTCAAGCGGAAACTGGATAGGTATATAGCTGGGATGTTTTAGGAATTCCTGCTTTTGCAAGGGGTTGGACTCGATGGCCCTTGAGGTCCCTTCCAACTCAAACAAACAAACAAACAAACAAACAAACAGTCAGAGACAGGCAGGCGGTCTGTCCCAGGAGGACTGGGTTTCCACAGAGGACTTGAGCTGAGCGTGAGTTAGGCTGTTTCTGGCCCAAGAGGCTAGATAAGGCTCAAGCAGTAAGGTAGTGCCCTAAGTGTGGCCCAAGCTGTTTGTTATTTGGTTTCTGTTCCATTTTTAAGCTGAATAAAAGCCATTTACTTTGGATTAACACCGTCTGAATGCTGCTTCTCTGGCACCCAGTACCACCAACACCGCTGTCGAGTCCAGGAGGCTGCCACTTTTGAGGCTAAATCCACCCAAATTGTCACACAACCTTGCGAAGACTTACAGAAAACGTTTGAACACTGTCATTGCCAACAAAGGATATATAACAAAGTATTGAGATGAACTTTTGTTATTGACCAAATACTTATTTTCCATCAGAATTTGCAAATAAATTCTTAAAAAATCAGACAATGGGATTTTCTAGATATGTTTTCTCATTTTGTCTCTCATATGATGTCAATTACAGGCCTCTCTCATCTTTTTAAGTGGGAGAACTTGCACAATTGGTGGCTGACTAAATACTTTTTTTCCCCACTGTAATACGTCGTGGTTTAATGTGGACACATAGGAGACAATAGTGCTAAAAAGTCCATGTAGCCCTTCCATATAGCCATCATTTCCGTAGGTATAATTGACATGCTACAATATTAAAAAATGTAAGCATTTTTGAAAAGTTTTTCCTCTGCAGATTTTTTTCTGCAATGTGTGGATGGAATTAAACAAAATCACGTCTACTTTACATGTAATGTGAAACACAGCAATGTGTTTCTTCTCCGCCTTTTAGGAGTTACTTTCTACATATTAGTCTATGAAGAGGAGAGGGGAAGGATAAGCCTGCTACAAGAGACACTCAAATAATTGCTACTGCTGCACTCTGCTATTGTGTGTTCTTTTAACACTGTTAGTGTTAGGGTCTTGCCAGACGTAGCAATACCCTCACACTACTGCAGGGGTCTGGAAGGAAGGACAGAGACAAGTGAGCCCTAATCTCACCCCAACCACTGTCCCTTCCTATTGCTTCAGTTTACCCTAAACGGTAAAAGGACAACTTGAAGACAAGCCCTATACTGAGTTAAAGTGACACACAGAACTAGACAAACAACAGAGAAGAATGGTAAACAAGCCAGGGGTCACAACCAGAGAAGCAAACGTGGTACCAAATCAAAATCCAAGAAAGTAGTCACAAGGCAAGCCAAAGGTCAGAGATAATAGCAAGGTCAATATCAAAGGTACAATGCAGTCAGTGCAATAACCGGCAACTTGCTGTGAAAGTGACATCCCGTATATATAGAAAGTCTGGGCCCAGCCCCAGACCTGATAGGTACACAAGCTGTCAATCACAAAGGTAAGGTAAAGATTAACTCTAGCGGTCCAGAGAGAAACAATGCTCAGAACACGGGTGTGGCTGGAAATCCATTACACAGCAAGGGAACTAGGACCGCGTTCAGACTAAGCATCCAGAATCCTAAGCAAAGAATCAAACTGAGGACGCCTCCTACGCCGCAGCGTGCGAGCAGAGGGTGGCGTAGAGACCCGAACAGGCAGAGACATAACAGCTAGGTTGTTGATAAGAAGCTACATCTTCATAGAATGAGGCAATAAATCTATTAACCAACTAGCAGCATACTATTCTACCCTTCCCTTCTCCATAGAGCTTTTTGTGTGAGGCTGAATATGTAGACAATCCTATATAAACAATAATTCAGATTGAAGATAAAGAGCAGGAGAACAGCTTAATAAGTGGTGAAGGAAACAGATATCATTAGTAAGATATATTACAAAGTTTCTTATATTCAGATACACTATTAAATTATGACAAGTTGTTTATAAATGGAAGTATGCTTCAACATTTTGCCTTTTTATAATAATTATTCTCTTCACTTATCAACAGCTGCAGAAAAGTATTCGAATGTGCAGTTACATTTTGAACACAAGTTAACTGACTGCAATGTTGACTCTGGTACGTTGTTTTTTCAAAGGTAAGCAGTAAATTTCCTATATCATAATTTGTATAAATATAATATATTTGAGCAACTATTACTTGCTATGCTTACTAATATTTTAATAAATGTCATGATTTACAGTATTTTCTAAATACTAATACTATTGCATTATGGTACTCCTTAGTCTGAGGACATTCTGATTAGTACAACCATAAAACGATACCTAATAACTTAAAACAATTATCTCAAGGTATTCCTTCTCTGTGTCATGGAGATGCTGTGCACCTTCTTATCCACAATTTGTTTTTTGATTAATACATCAATACTAGGGGTCTAAGGGATTTCTTACTGTTTAGGTTTTCCAGTGAACCCACATATCTCTTGGAATAGTGGGTGTTGTTGCAGGGATGGGGAACAAGCTGAGCTTGCGTATTTTGGCCAAAATATTGACTAATGCCTCATGGTTATTTAATCTTTTTTGCTGGGTGTGGCAGGCCTTTTATTCACTTTTACAGGGTGCTGTTATTGTTGAGGTGCACGTATAAAGGTGCTGGGCACCCCATCTCATCTAATAGTGTGGGGTGTGACTAATAGGCTGTTCTTTGGCACTGTGCACCTCATATTATCATGTGACATTGCCTTGTATAAGTTTAATCTGTGTGCATTTGAAGTGTTGGCTTGTAGGTGTGAGAATGGATGTTCCATTAGCATGTTGCACCTATATTTTTTGTACCATATCTTGTATTTGGGGCCTACTAGCATCCTGAACAGCCATGTATCGTCTGGTATTGGGTAAGTGTGGCCTCCTTTTCTGATTCATTCAAAATATTGAATAATATCTCGTGGTTACTTAAATCTTTTTTCAGGATGCGGATAGGCCCTTTATTTTTGCAGGGTGCTGCTACTGTTGGGGTGCATATATTAAGATGCTGGGCAGCCCGCCTAATAGTGTGGGACGTGACCAATAGGCTGTTCTCTAGCACTGTGCACCTCACAATGTCATGTGACAGTGCCTATGTATCATGGATAGTAGGTGTGCAAGTGGATGTTTCATTAGCATTTTGCACTTTGTTTTTTTCTATCATATTTTGCAATCAGGGCCTGCTAGCATCCTGCCTAGAAATGTATCCCATGTATCATCTGGTATTGGGTAAGTGTGGCCTTTTTCTGTGATGCTTTTTGTATATTATGTCTCTTTTAATAATAGTCTTGCCAAAACAGAATGTGGAGCAGAATTAGACCATTTTCATGTCAGCGTACTGGTTTGAAAAATTCCTTTTTGTGGATGAAACATCTGCTTATTTGTTTTTATGTTAGGAGAATAAAAAGTTACATTTTAATAAGACCTTTGGAGTCTTATTAGAGGCCCTCCTGTTCCTGGCTTCCCAAACGCAAAAGATCATCGAACTGTATTCAACCCTTGGCAGAGGGTTTACCAGGTTTCCTTTTCAGGTTTTCCAGAATGGACATTATTGCTTGCTATTTTTATGTTCTTGCTAATTTCAGTCCCAGGTCCTGATCTTGTTATTATACCTCTATTTGATAGTTGGAATCTTGTTGGTTTCAGGCCTGTCACTGGAATCATGTTATATATTAGGCAGACACTTTAGTTGCTATTTCCATTAATATGCTCCAGGGTAGCCCTTGGAATCTCAATTTTATTCTTTGCAAAGCCCATTACACTTAGCCATTCTACCTCTATAGTTCATAGGGGTTAACCGTGATGGTGGTCCCCATGTTCCCCCCTGGGCTCTAGGCGCTACAGGGTTATCTGCACTCCTCTTAACCCTGGAGTGCACGCCCTGGCTGTGAGTTTATTGCTACTGTTGATTATGGTTACGTTTTTTCCCCTTTGCAGTGCTGCTTCAATATTACATAGTTACATAGTAAATGAGGTTGGATGAAGACATCAGTTCATAAAGTCCAACTTATAACCCTACAGTACCTTACAGTGTTCATCCAGAGGAAGGCAAAAAAAAAAAACATGAGGCTTATGTTGATTGCCCCATTTCAGGGGGAAAAAAATTCCTTCCCAAATCGAATCTGGCAATCAGTATAAAACTCTGCATCAATTTGTCCTTAAGGAAATCTAGAACCCATAACCCGTAATATTGTTCTGTTTGAGAAAGACAGCCAAGCCAAACTTGTTAAAATGAATCCACCATCACCACTTCCTGCGGCAGTGAGTTCCATAGCCTCATTGTTCTTACTGTAAAGAATCCCCTACTATGTTGCTGGTGAAACTTTCTCTCCTCCAGACGTAGAAGATGTCCCCTTGTCACTGTCACTGGCCTAGGAGTAAAAAGATCATTAAAAAGTTCTTTGTGTTGTCCCCTCATGTATTTGTACATGAAGTAGATGTCTTTTTTCTAAACTGAATAACCCTAAATTTGTTAATCTATCGTACTCCAATCCACCCATTTCCCTAATAATTTTGGTTGCCCTTTTCTGCACTCTCTCTAGTTCAATTATGTCCTTCTTGTATACTGGGGCCTAAAATTGCGCGCAATAGTCTAAGTGTGGCCCTACCAATGATTTGAATAGAGGCATAACTATGTTCTTGTCATGAGAATCTATACCTCTTTTGATGTATCCCATAATTTTATTTGCCTTAGCAGCAGCTGCCTGACATTGGTCATTAAAGGGAGTCTATCATTCGCAAAACCACTTTTAAGCTAATGGCACGTTGGAATCGCCTTTAAAATGGACATTCTTCTCTTACCTTTCAATGTTTTCTTCTCCCAGCCAGGCTTCAGACCCCATCACTCCACAGAAACTGCCCTAACCAGGGTCACTAATGACCTTCTAACTACCAAAGCCAAGCGTCACTACTCAGTCCTCCTCCTCTTTGACCTCTCCTCTGCCTTTGACACAATCGACCATTCCCTTCTGTTAGAAAACGCTCTCATCCCTTGGCATCTCAGACATGGCCCTTTCCTGGATCTCCTCATACCTCACCAACCGCACATTCAGCGTCTCCCACTCGCACACCACCTCCTTGCCATGCCCTCTTTCTGTAGGTGTCCCCCAAGGCTCCATCCTAGGACTCCTCCTGTTCTCCATCTACACTCTCGGCCTTGGCCAACTCATAGAATCCCATGGATTCCATTACCATTGCTATGCTGATGACTCTGGACCAGACATTACCTCTCTGTTGTCCAGAATCCCAGAATGTCTAGCAGCCGTAGCCTCCTTTCTCTCCTCCCGATTTCTCAAACTCAAGATGGACTCAACATGGAGAAAAAGGAGTTCATAATCTTCACCCCTCCTCGCATGGCCCCCGTACCTGACCCATCTATCAAAGTTAATGGAACCACAGTCACCCCAGTCCCACGGGTCCGCTGCCTTTGGATAACCTTAGACTCTGACCTATCCTTCAAGCTGCATATTCAAACCCTCAACACCTCCTGCCGTCTCCAACTCAAGAACATCCATCGAATCCGCTCCTTCCTCACCCCTGAAACTACAAAGATGCTAGTCCACTCCCTCATAATCTCCCGCCTAGACTACTGTAACACCCTTCTCCATGGCCTCCCAGCTAACACTCTCTCCCTCCTCCAGTCCACCTTAAACTGTGCTGCTCGCTTAATACACCTCTCCCCCTGTTCTTCATCGGCCACTCCCCTCTGCCAATCCCTTCACTGGCTACCCGTTGCCCAGAGAATAAAGTTCAAACTACTAACGCTGACATACAAAGCCATCCACAACTTGTCCCCTCCATATATCTCCAACCTAATTTCCCACTACCTGCCCACACGTAACCTCCAATCCTCCAAAGACCTCCTTCTCCGCTCTGCTCTTATCCACTCTTCACACAACCGTCTCCAAGACTTCTCCCGTACATCCCCCATACTCTGGAACTCATTACCAAGACACATAAGACTGTCCCCCACAGTCACAAGCTTCAAGAAGGCTCCCCTATTCAGGAAGGCCTGCAACCTCCAATAACACTACTGTCACCACACAACCATCTGTACAGCCTCTACCCTCACCTTCTGTCTCTATCCCTCTTCCCTCATAGATTGTAATCCCTTGCGGGCAGGCCCCTCTATCCCACTGTGCCAGTTGGTCACTGTTAGTATTATATTTGTTTTGTATCTCTTGTGTACCGTATGTAAACCCTCAAATGTAAAGCACCATGGAATTAATGGTGCTATATAAAGAAACAATAATAATAATAATAATAATAATAATATATTTGGGGATTTATAACATACCCCTATCAGTATTTTATTATTTTTGTTCCTCCCTTAATTTCCAACCATAAGTACTCTACATATTCATTTTCCTCCCAGATGACCTCAAGCAAGACTGGCTTAAGGCAGGATTTTATGTATAAGGAAACACCTCCCCCTTTCCTATTGGTATGCTCCTTTCTAAAAATACTGTACACCTGTATCTTTACAGCCCAGTCATAGTAGAATCCAGCCATGTCTCACTTATCCCCACTATGTCATATTTTCCTTCCAACATTATCACTTCTAATTCTTCCATGTTGTTAGTGAGACTTCTGGCATTAGTATACATACATTTCATGGATTTATCTTTATCCCTACTCTTCCACTGCCTACTGACTGTTCTAACCCCCTCCCCCCGCTCCACCACCAGTTACATTATTTAGCCCTCTTTTCGTTTCTACACTATCTTGCCCTCTACATCTGTTACTCTCCCCACCAGTCCCTAGTTTAAACACTCCTCCAACCGTCTAGCCATCTTCTCCCCCAGCACAGCTGAACCCTCCCCATTGAGATGCAGCCCATCCCTACCATAGAACCTGTAGCCTACAGCCAAGTCGGCCCAGTTCTCCAGGAACCCAAACCCCTACTTCCTACACCAGCTCTTGAGCCACTTGTTTAACTCCCTAATCTTCCACTGCCTTTCCTGTGGGGCTATGTACTGTATATGTTCATTTTGAGCCTTCATCTGACCCTGCCCTTGGCTACCTGACATGTGTCGCCTCCCCCCTTCCCTGCAATCTATTTAGCTCTGCTATGAGTCCTTCAAATGTGTAAGATTGTCTCACATAATTTAAAGGGATTCAGTTCCTCCCAGAAGCATCGGAAAGCGTTTTTTCAATATGAGAAATTGAAACCTACTCTTTATTCAGTACTCTCACTTCACCCCCACCTCATTTCCTAAATATTTTAATTCTCGCTATACCCTCATCATAGGCTATGCCCCCAATCAGTCTAAGAGTAGAGGAGTGGTGGTCTTTCTTCGGACTTCTGTCCAGGTTGATAGTACAATTGTGGACCCTCGGGGTCTTTACATTATTCTCCAATGCTGCCTTTATGGCCACCATCTCTGCCTGTTTAATTCCTATGCCCCTACTGCATCTCCTGTGGCTTTTTTCATGAGCTATGCACTCTATTAGAGCAATTAGACTTTTCTAAAATGATTTGGTGTGGGGATTTTAATTCACTGTCAATGCCACCCTAGACTGCTCCTCCCCCTCTGCGGACAAGCTCTCCTCTAAAGAGAATGGGGAGATCTGTTTTGCCCTGCAGTCCCTTGGTGTTGCAGCTGCATGGAGCAACTTTAATGGAAACCAAAGGCGGTACACGTACTTCTCCCCTACTCATTATACGAGGATTGATAGGATCCTCCTCTCCACTTCCATGCTTCCTGACCTTACTTACGCCCACCATGTACCCTGTGCCTGGTCAGATCATGATGTAGTGCCAATTGATATTGCTTTCCAACCCTCCACCACCCCAGCCCTCGCAGGTGTTTAAATCCATTCTGACTGACCCTGGAATCCAGCAACGGACCGCTGATGCCCTCAACCAATTCTTTGCTCTTAACAATGCCTCAAATACAGATACGGCTATTAATTGGCCGGCCTATAAGGCTACTGTAAGGGTCTTGCCAAACGTAGCAACCCTGACACTACTGCAGCGGTCTGGGAGGAAGGACAGAGACAAGTGAGCCCTAATCTCACCCCAGCCACTGTCCCTTCCTATTGCCTCAGTTACCCTAAACGGTAAAAGGACAACTCGAAGACAAGCCCTATACTGGGTAAGTGACACAGAGAACAGGACAAGACAAAACAACACAGAAGCAAAGTGAGCAAGCCAAGGGGTCAGTAACAAACGAGCAAAGCAGCACACAGTCAAAATCCAAGAGAATAGTCAGGGGCAAGCCAAAGGGTCAAAGAATCAAGTAACAAAGTATCAAGGAATATAGTAAGAGAGCAGGCAAAACACAATTGCATTAACCGGCGACTTGCAGAGAAGTGACATCCTGTATATAGAAAGTCTGGGCCCAGCCCCACACCTGATAGGTACACAGGCTGTCAATCACACAAGCCAGGAAGAGATTAACTCTATACCGTCCAGAGAGAAATGCTTAGAACACGGGTGTGGTTAGAAATCTATTACACTGACTAGGACCATGTTCAGACTGAGCAGCAAGAAACCTACGCAAGGAATCAAACTGAACACGCCTCCTTCGCCACAGCGTGCGAGCGGAGGGCGGTGCCGAGACCCGAACAGGCAGAGACGTTGCAGTACCCCCCCTTTAAGAGGGGCCACCAGACCCTCACCAGATAAACCAGTTTTAGTAGGACCCAGTATTTTCTCTGCCTTCAATTCAGGGTCTTTTTGCACAACCACAGACACTGGTGGGCCAGGCAAACATTTTTTATTCACCTGGTGTTTCCCACCTTTAGCAGCCGAGACAGTCTCCTCAGTAACACAATTTAAAGTGTGCAAAGCAGTCATATCAGCAAATACCTGGTTGCCTGAGTGGTTCTTCTGATTACCTCTCAGGCACTGAAGCTTTTCTGCTGATCTGTGAGGTCTGATCGAGCAGTCACTGATGAAATGACCGGAAGCACCACAGTACAGGCAGAGGTTGTTCCTGAGACGATGCTCTCGTCGCGTCTTGGCATCCATAACTGCCAGTTGCATAGGTTCCACACCAGGAGTCATGGGAGAAATAACAGGTTTTTCAGGAGAGAGAGAGGGAGAGACAGAAAACTTGGAAGAAGCAGACTCTATTATCTCTTTAACATTTTCCCGGATCCTACGGTCAATATGGATAGCCAAAGTCATGGCCTACTCAAGAGTGGGAGGATCTGGGTGTCCAACCCAGAGCTCCTTAACACGGTCACACAGGCCTTGTTTAAAGTGGGCCTTTAGAGCTGACTCACACCAACCTGCAGTCACGCTGCACTTGCGGAATTCTGCGCAGTATTCCTCAGCAGAGCGTTTGCCCTGCCGCATGGTGAGGAGTTGCGATTCCGCAAGACCAATGTGGTCTGGCTCAGCATATATAGACCCCAAAGAAGAAAAAAAATTTTTCAAGGTCAATCCACTCCACAGCCCCAGGAGGGAGTTTAAGGGCCCAAGCTTGTGGATCCCCCTGTAGGAGGGATATAACTACTCCCACCATTTGTGCCTGGGATGCATGTGGATTAATCCGGAAATACAAGCGACAGGACTCCCGGAAAGTCTCAAATTTTTCTCGGTCCCCCGAGAAACGATCTGGGAGAAACATCTTCACCTTAAAAGGGGAAGAAACAGGCGGGGATGCTGCAGCAGCCTCAGTAAGGGTCTGCACCTGTTTAGCAAGTTCAGCTACTAGACCTGCCAAACCTTCCAACTTGGCCGCAAGGCCCTGAATAGGATCCATACTGATCCTATGGGAAGAAATGGCAGAATTTTATGGGCCGGTTATTCTGTAAGGGTCTTGCCAACCGTAGCAATACCCTGACACTACTGCAGCGGTCTGGGAGGAAGGACAGAGACAAGTGAGCCCTAATCTCACCCCAGCCACTGTCCCTTCCTATTGCCTCAGTTACCCTAAACGGTAAAAGGACAACTCGAAGACAAGCCCTATACTGGGTAAGTGACACATAGAACAGGACAAGACAAAAACAACACAGAAGCAGAGTGAGCAAGCCAAGGGGTCGGTAACAAACGAGCAATGCAGTACAAAGTCAAAATCCAAGAGAATAGTCAAAAGGCAAGCCAAAGGGTCAGAGAATCAAGTAACAAGGTAGCAAGGAATATAATAAAGAGAGCAGGCAAAACACAAGTATAATAACCGGCGACTTGCAGAGAAGTGACATCCTGTATATAGAAAGTCTGGGCCCAGCCCCACACCTGATAGGTACACAGGCTGTCAATCACACAGGCCAGGAAGAGATTAACTCTATACCGTCCAGAGAGAAATGTTCAGACACAGGTGGGGCCGGAAATCCATTACACTGACTAGGACCATGTTCAGACTGAGCAGCAAGAAACTTACACAAAGAACCAAACTGAACACGCCTCCTTCGCCACAGCGTGCGAGCGGAGGGCGGCGCCGAGACCCGAAACGGCAGAGATGTTACATGAGGAGGATTGTTTGCTTTACTTATCAACTACAAAGCCTTATTTTCCCATTTATCCCCTTGTTTCTTAACCCCCTCTTCCCCCACAGCCTATTTCCTGAAATGTTCGTTTGGTAGAGACATGCTCGGTTTTGGCATCTCACCGATTTCCTCTTCACCAAAGAATATTTTGTTAACATGTACTCCCCTCCTCCCTCAGAGGCTTTTCGGAATACAAAGTTCTTTCACTTTCTACGCTCCCTCATCCCACTTGGTCAGGACATATCTCCCACTAGTTTTGAGAGATTATGCTTGTTCCGAGCAACAGATAGGGGCTCTCACTCATTTATATATGGTTTGCTAAATGCCCCTCCGCCTGATATTAAGCTGGACTTCATGACGGCCTGGGTACAGGACCTTGATTCAACATTAATTCCAGCCCAATGGAATGATTGCTGCATAGGTCTAACATCCTGGCCTACCATATTGTCTCCAGCTATAATCTACCTTTATGATCAAGTGGGATGTCTGGTCTCCTTCAATTAGGCAGGGTTCCCTTGTCAGTTTGTAATAAAAATAACAGAACATCCCCCATACTCTGGAACTCATTACCAAGACACATAAAACTGACCCCACAATCACAAGCTTCAAAAAGGCCCTGAAGACTCACCTATTCAGGAAGGCCTACAACCTCCAATAATGCTACTGTCACCACACCACCACCTGAACAGCCTCTAGCCCCACCTTCTGTCTCTATCCCTCTTCCCTCATAGATTGTAAGCCCTTGCGGGCAGGCCCCTCTATCCCACTGTGCCAGTTGGTCTCTGTTAGTATTATCTGTTTTGTATTTTGTGCACCGTATGTAAACCCTCAAATGTACAGCACCATGGAATTAATGGTGCTATATAAATAAATAATAATACTACTAATAATAAATTTGTAATATATATTCCCCAATGCGAGGCAGATCAAATTCCTTAAACTAATGAAAAAAAAATACAAAAAGTTCAAAAAGGTCACCTGACCTTTGTTGGACACAACCTCTGGCAACAGGAAACCTTCCCATACACTTTTTCCCTCGTTATTTAAAAATGATTTATTTCATTCATGGAGATGTCTTCATGTTACCGAGAGGGATTACACATATTTTTCCCCTCCACATCAAATCTTCAGTAGAATAGATTACTGTATACTTGACAAATATCATATATAGGTACCATAACATGGTCAGATTATGCTCCACTATATATCTGAATAGCAGAACTCCATATGTAACATAACGAATACATTTAGAAACTAAATAATTTCCTCCTAGCACATAAAGACACTCAAAATATAAAATCCCGTCCCTCCAGATCCCTTATGTTTCGTGGGAAAGCAAAAAAAACCTACTGAAAACATATATATATATATAGTCATATGAAAAAGTTTGGGCACCCCTATTAATCTTAATCATTTTTAGTTCTAAATATTTGGGTGTTTGCAACAGCCATTTCAATTTGATATATCTAATAACTAATGGACACAGTAATATTTCAGGATTGAAATGAGGTTTATTGTACTAACAGAAAATGTGCAATATGCATTAAACTAAAATTTGACCGGTGCAAAAATTTGGGTACCCTTAGCATTTTATTGATTTAAATACTCCTAACTACTTTTTACTGACTTACTGAAGCGCAAAATTGCTTTTGTAACCTCACTGAGATTTGAACTTCATAGCCAGGTGTATCCAATCATGAGAAAAGGTATTTAAGGTGGCCAATTGCAAGTTGTTCTCCTATTTGAATCTCCTCTGAAGAGTGGCATCATGGGCTCCTCAAAACAACTCTCAAATGATCTGAAAACAAAGATTGTTCAACATAGTTGTTCAGGGGAAGGATACAAAAAGTTGTCTCAGAGATTTAACCTGTCAGTTTCCACTGTGAGGAACATAGTAAGGAAATGGAAGACCACAGGGACAGTTCTTGTTAAGCCCAGAAGTGGCAGGCCAAGAAAAATATCAGAAAGGCAGAGAAGAAGAATGGTGAGAACAGTCAAGGACAATCCACAGACCACCTCCAAAGAGCTGCAGCATCATCTTGCTGCAGATGGTGTCACTGTGCATCGGTCAACAATACAGCACACTTTGCACAAGGAGAAGCTGTATGGGAGAGTGATGCGAAAGAAGCCGTTTCTGAAAGCACGCCACAAACAGAGTCGCCTGAGGTATGCAAAAACACATTTGGACAAGCCAGCTTCATTTTGGAAGAAGGTCCTGTGGACTGATGAAACAAAGATTGAGATGTTTGGTCATACAAAAAGGCGTTATGCATGGCGTCAAAAAAACACAGCATTCCAAGAAAAACACTTGCTACCCACTGTAAAATTTGGTGGAGGTTCCATCATGCTTTGGGGCTGTGTGGCCAATGCCGGCACCGGGAATCTTGTTAAAGTTGAGGGTCGCATGGATTCAACTCAGTATCAGCAGATTCTTGAGAATAATGTACAAGAATCAGTGACGAATTTGAAGTTACGCCGGGGATGGATATTTCAGCAAGACAATGATCCAAAACACAATGATACAATGTTCTGGAATGGCCATCCCAGTCCCCAGACCTGAATATCATTGAACATCTGTGGGATAATTTGAAGTGGGCTGTCCATGCTTGGCGACCATCAAACTTAACTGAACTGGAATTGTTTTGTAAAGAGGAATGGTCAAAAATACCTTCATCCAGGATCCAGGAACTGATTAAAAGCTACAGGAAGCGACTAGAGGCTGTTATTTTTGCAAAAGGAGGATCTACTAAATATTAATGTCACTTTTCTGTTGAGGTGCCCATACTTTTGCACCGGTCAAATTTTGGTTTAATGCATAGTGCACATTTTCTGTTAGTACAATAAACCTCATTTCAATCCTGAAATATTACTGTGTCCATCAGTTATTAGTTATATCAAATTGAAATGGCTGTTGCAAACACCCAAATATTTAGAACTAAAAATGACTAAGATTAATAGGGGTGCCCAAACTTTTTCATATGACTGTATATATATATACTGTATATATATATATATATATATATATATATATATATATACATACATGCACACATACATACAATACACATATATATGTGTATGGTACTCAATAAAAACAGTTTTAAAACAAAATATAAAATCTGCCATTAAAGAATTTTTGACACTAATACGAGCCCTGATATTAATGTCTTTGTGGAATACACATAAGGCCTATATATACGAGGTATACTAATCAAAATTGAAGCATTGCATAAAAAAGAGAGACAAAAATAAAGTAGAAGAACTGGTAAAATATATCACCAGCCTAGAAACAGAACAAAAACAAGACTCAAAACATTACATCCATCAAAAATTAACTGATAAAAATAAACTCAGATCTCTACTACTCTATGAACTCCTATAAAGTATAGTATATACTATACAATACAATATACTATAACTACTATATGTACTCCCTACTATATGAACTTAACACACATACAAGCCACCAGATTGATAATTATTGCACTTGATAAAGGAGCGTATAGCTCTGAAACGCGTAGTGCCCTGTATACAATAAAGAAAGCTTGTACAAATGACCCATTGTGACCTGGTAATTCCTGTGAAAGAGCACGGGATTTCAATCATCTCTCTGGGCTGTGGTACTCAGTCTTTCTAGTGCACTCTGACGTTCCAATCCATTCGTTGATGTAGAATGAACCCAGCTGCCACTCTCACTTTGGATTCAATACCAGGCTCTCTATGTTGTTGTGACTATATCACAACGCAACAGGGTGAGAGACCAACCGGTCGATTTAGTTACAAGAACCTATATTTCCATTATCTATGGATTTACACGATGTACCGCTCGGCGTCTGTCTTTTGCTTTTGAGCTATTATTTATCAAGAGGATTATTAAAAAGATTCATATACAGTACTTAGTGTTTAAATTTATTGTTCTACTTTTCTTACCCTGGCAAAATATTAACTTCTACTGAATACAAAATGCATTGATTTCTGTGATGTACATAAATGATTATTCTATTTTGCAACTTTCATTAGCGCTCTTCATGAGATCATGAACAATTGTCAAATTTACCTTGTCAGATGTACAAATGTCCAGAGATCCCTTCAATGAAACTGACGTTGGGCAAAGTATGAGACAGTTTTGAGATAGTTTTTGTGTGACAACTAACTATCAGCATTTTGTAACAGCTACTTTAGGCCGTTTTTGTAAGTCGTAGCATGTCAATTATACCTACAGAAACACTGGCATTTCCATAAAGGTTTAATGAGGACAGAAAGTCCGTAGGGGAAAACTCTGCAGACTTTCTGTGAAAAGCGGGGAGGAAAAAAAACCTGATGCGTTTTTGACACCGTTTTTTCTGCAGCACATTTTGACTGCGGCTCACTACATGGGGCCTTAGCCTCACAAAATAATTTATTCCAGAATTAGACAACTCTCCTAAAATTCAGGAGAAAGGATGCCGTGAAGTGCATGCTCAAGTAATCTCTGTATGCAAACAAAATGTACTTTCCAAAAAACTTCAATTCATATACAGTATGTGTATATGTGTATATATATATATATATATATATATATATATATATATATGGTATACAGTGGGGAAAAAAAGTATTTAGTCAGCAACCAATTGTGCAAGTTCTCCCACTTAAAAACATGAGAGAGGCCTGTAATTGACATCATAGGTAGACCTCAGCTATGAGAGACAAAATGAGAAAACATATCTAGAAAATCACAATGTCTGATTTTTTAAGAATTTATTTGCAAATTATGGTGGAAAATAAGTATTTGGTCAATAACAAAAGTTCATCTCAATACTTTGTTATATAGCCTTTGTTGGCAATGACAGAGGTCAAACATTTTCTGTAAGTCTTCACAAGATTGGCACACACTGTTGCTAGTATGTTGGCCCATTCCTCCATGCAGATCTCCTCTAGAGCAGTGATGTTTTGGGGCTGTCGCTGGGCAACACGGACTTTCAACTAGGCTAGGCCACTCCAGGACCTTGAAATGCTTCTTACGAAGCCACTCCTTCGTTGCCCTGGCATTGTGCTTAGGATCATTGTCATGCTGAAAGACCCAGCCACATTTCATATTCAATGCCCTTAATGATGGAAGGAGGTTTGCACTCAAAATCTCACGATTCATGGCCCCAATCATTTTTTCAAGTACACGGATCAGTCGTCCTGGTCCCTTTGCAGAGAAACAGCATCAAAGCATGATGTTGCCACACCCATGCTTCACAGTAGGTATGGTGTTCTTTGGATGCAACTCAGCATTCACTCTCCTCCAACACGACGAGTTGTGTTTCTACCAAACAGTTCTACTTTGGTTTCATCTGACCATATGACATGCTCCCAATACTCTTCTGGAACATCCAAATGCTCTCTAGCAAACTTCAGACGGGCCCGAATATGTACTGGCTTAAGCAGGGGGACACGTCTGGTACTGCAGGATCTGAGTCCCTGGCGGCTTAGTGTGTTACTGACGGTAGCCTTTGTTACATTAGTCCCACCTGCTTTCTGCAGGTCATTCACTAGGTCTCCCCGTGTGGCTCTGGGATTTTTGCTCACCGTTCTTGTGATAATTTTGACCCCACGGGCTGAGATCTTGCGTGGAGCCCCTGATTGAGGGAGATTATCAGTGGTCTTGTATTTCTTCCATTTTCTAATTATTGCTCCCACAGTTGATTTCTTCACACCAAGCTGCTATTGTATTGCTATTGCAGATTCAGTCTTCCCAGCCTGGTGCAGGTCTACAGTTTTGTTTCTGGTGTCCTTCCACAGCTCATTGGTCTTCACCATAGTGGAATTTGGAGTGTGACTGTTTGAGGTTGTGGACAGGTGTCTTTTATACTGATAACAATTTCAAACAGGTGCCATTACTACAGGTAATGAGTAGAGGACAGAGGAGCCTCTTAAAGAAGAAGTTACAGGTCTGTGAGAGCCAGAAATCTTGCTTGTTTGTAGGTGACCAAATACTTATTTTCCAACATAATTTGCAAATAAATTCTTAAAATATCAGACAATGTGATTTTTTAGATATGTTTTCTCATTTTGTCTCTCATAGTTGAGGTTTACCTATGATGTCAATTACAGGCCTCTCTCATATTTTTAAGCGGGAGAACTTGCACAATTGGTGGCTGACTAAATACTTTTTTTTCCCCACTGTATTTACAGGTGCAGGTGTTAAAGAAGTGTTAAATGTGCCAAGCAATTTTGTGCAAGCAAATTAAATAGGTTCTTACATAAGAATATAATTTTTTATCCCACTATAAAAATTGTAAATCTAATGAATAATTTTAATCTCTATACCTAACTAATCTGATAACTAGGGGCGGTTTCAGATTGACGTAACATGGCCGCTTTATTGCTCACTTATTATGGACGCAACCTCAAGTTCCTGCGGTTCATCAATACTGGTGTAAGAATCATAATTCTAAATCTGATGACCTACTGGAAGTCCAGATGTTTTGTTTGTACTGTGGGTGCAAAAACAAAACAAAACAAAACCACCTGCTATTTTACCGATCTGAAAGCTGCCAAAAACTGGGATTTTATATGGTGACATTCAATGGGTGAAAATGTGTTACCTGACTGATGGAACTTTTCCCCTTGTCAGAAGAGTTTTATTCGTTCTTCTCTAGTGTTAATTGTTATTGCTATTATTTTAGCATGTAACGGATATCACTAGAGAGGTGGTCGGTGTATTTTACTCTATAAAGATCAGGTATGGACAGGACAGAGACAGTTTCAAATGTAAACTTTATTGATGACTTTGTTTAATTGGTGTAACTCTTTTGGAATTGCAAGCTGGAAGGGTAATCCAGGAGAGCAACAGAAGGAAACACATAGCAGCATTGAGAGTCAGAAACTGCATAGTGTGAATCAGAGGCAAACCAGGGTTGCTAGCTAAAAAGAATCAGCACAAAAGTTCAAATGTTTGTTGCAGCATCTCAACATCTAGATTGCAGTAAGATTTTAGTTTTGCATTAAAATCAAAAGTCTGGCTTTTTAACCCCTTAGGGACACAGCCTAAAAGTACCTTAAGGACCAGGCCTCATTTTTCAAAACTGACATGTGTCACTTTCTATGGCAGCAACTTTGAGACTCTTTAACTTACACAAGTGATTTTGAGATTGCACTTGATGTTTGTAATAAACATTAATCAATATTTTTGTATTTAACAAATAAATAAAATTTGATGGAGATTTGGAAAAAAATTTTCAAAGTGTGAAATGCCCTGCTTTTCATACCACCCAAATACATTAATAAATATTATCTACCATATTACTGCTTTATATTGGCATCATTGTTTAATCATCCTTTTATTTATTTTGGACGTTAGAAGGCTTACAAGCATAACAGCAATTATACAGATTTACAAGAAGATTTTCCAAACAATTTTTTTTTTTTTTAGGGACCACTTCAGCTCTGGAGGGGATTATAAAGGCCTAAACATTAGAACCCCCACATAAATTACCCCATTTTTAAATCTACACCACTCAAATAATTCAAAACAGAATTTGGGAAATTTGTTAACCATTAGACAATATATACATCCGGGCTCTTGTTCTGCAGGGACGTACTGTTTTAAGCAACTGCACAAGATTGTGCACCTGCAGAAATGTGGAGCCAGATGTAACTACTGCCGGAGCTCCCCTTTTTAGAAGGCAGGGACGGTTTATTACCATCCCTGCCTAGCCGATCGCTGTGTACACAGCACTCAATGAGTGCTGTATACACAGCTATGGGAGCCGCCATGATACGGCTCCACTCTGACCCCACAGACACGTGAAATGTATCAGCCCCAGTTACAGGGGAAATCAGCCACCAAAAAAAAAAATATATAGTGTTCAGATGCCGACATTATTATTGTGTCCTCTATTATGACCTTGGGGGACACAATGTAAAACAATACATAAAAAATAAAGAAGTAAAAAAATACAAATTAAAGTAATAATTAAATAATAATAATAATAATACGCCAATAACATGCCCACACCACAGGTTCTAACCCCACCCCCAACGACATAAAATAAAAATTACCCTAACGGCGAGGAAAAACTTTTTTAAAAAGTGTTTTTAGTAGCACTTTGTGCTATTAAATTAAAAAAAAACTTAAAAGAGAAAAACAGACGTTTTCCCTCCTCTTGTTTATATTTTCCCGGATATAAAAAGAAATAAATAAAAAACATGCAAAAACAAAAAACATAAAAATAAAGCCCTATGTGTCACTGAAAAAAGACACAAAAATTGGTTGAATAACCCAAATACTAAAAATGTTATAGCCCTCAAAACTGCACATACGAAAAAAAAACTGAAAATGTGTCTGGTCCTGAACCAGAGAAATTGGGCCGGTACTGAAATGGTTAAGCTTCTCTTGGGAATTAAAACAATAAAATTTAGACATTTAATTTTTTTTTTTCAATAATACATTCATTTAGCCCTAAAATTAGCACATTCACAAGGGGTTTAAAGGAGAAAATACATCTTACAGTTTGTTATGTGATTTCTCCCGAGTACAGAAATACCCCACATGCGGGTGTAAAATGATGTTTGTGCACATGGCAGCGCACCAAAGCCACCCGGTGTTTGAAAAGCAGATTTTGCTGGAATAGTTTTCAGCTGCCATGTCGCATTCGCAGAGCCCCTAGAGTACAATTACAATGGAAACCCTCCAAAATTGACTCCATTTTGGAAACTGCAAAACTGACAAAAGTTATCAAGGGGTATAGTGAGTATTTTGACCCCACAGGCATTTCACAGATTTTATTAACATTGGGATGTATAAATGAAAAGTTACTAAAACGTCACTTTATCCCCAAAGTTTTCATTTTCACAAGGGGTTAAAAAGGAGAAAAAGTATCCCACAGTTAATTAAACAATTACTCCTGAACACGGCAATACCGCATATGTGGTTGTAATCTGCTGTATGGCTACATTGGAGACTCAGAATGGAAAGAGCACTATTTGGTTTTTGGGGGGCAGATTTATCTCGATTAATTTTTTTTGCTTGCTACACCTGGTGCCAAACAAAAGTCCATCACCAAGAAAAAAGGGAGGTATAAAGGATGGTGTGTTGTGGGTTCTGGAAAATCCGATTACCGGTAAGTAATTAGCATTTCCCCCCATCACTCTCGACAGCACCCAGAGAGAATAAGATAAGAAAACTAGGGAGGGACCACCGCTTGTAAAACTTTCCTTCCAAAAGAAAGATCAGCAGAAGCCCCAATATCCAGCCTATAATGGAAAAAAAAAAAGGTAGAAGGTGAAGACCAGGTTGCTGGTTTGCAGATAGCTGATGCTTCCATAGAATCTCTCTCGGCCCAAGAGGTGATAACTGCCCTAGTTGAATGTGCCCTGAGCCCTACTGGGGGGGGATGCCTCAAGAATTGTAGGCCAGGGAGATTGCTAGTCTCACCCACCTAGCCAGACTACATTTAGAAGCCACCTTCCCTTTGTTGGGACCTGAAAAGAGAAATAAAAGCAAATAGATTTCCTCCAGGAGGAAGTAGAGGACAAACACTGGATTAGGCAACATCTTACATCCAAACAGTGGTAGTCCTGCTCTTTAGCATTACTGGGGTTAGCACAGAGGGAGGGGAGATCTATGAAATTGTGAGGCTACTTTACGCAAAAAAGCTGGGTCAGGTTTAATTATTAACTGATAGAGCCTGTAATTCCCCTATGCAACGTGCCGAGCTAAGAGCCACTAAAACAATCACTTTCAGTGAAAATTTTTTAATAGGGATAGAACCCAATGGTTCAAAGAGAGGTTTAGTTAAGGCAGACATAACTAGGTTCAAGTCCAAGGGAGGAACTCTGGACATAAGAACAGGTTGCCCTGATGAACCTGTCAGCCAATTTAACGTCTAGCAGAGCACTAAAGGCCGAAACCTGGACTCTTAAAGTACTGGTAGAAAGCGCTTTCTGAAGCAACTCTAGAATTTGCTTTCTAAATCTGCTAAACTCCGGAGAACCCCGTAAAAATAAAAAAAAATAAAAAAACCGAACCAAGTCCTAGCATATATTTTAGTAGTGACCGGCCTTTTGAGGCTAGTAATCTCCATTCAAACTCCAGGCCGTCATATGCAAGTAGTTGGACTCCGGGTGGAGAGTGGGGCCCTGACATAAAAGGTCCTGGCTGACTGGGAGAATCCAAGGGTCCGACATGGAGAGGATCCTTAACCAGGTAAACCAGGCTCTCCTTGGCCAAAAGAGGGCAATTAGAATGACCCTTGCTCGATCCTCCCTGATCTTACTCAGACCTGCTGGAATGAGAAAGAAGGGAGGAAAAGCGTAAGCTAGATTGAAATCCCTCTTGTGGGACAGAGAGTCCACCCCAAAGGGGGATTCCTCTGGTTTTTGGGAGAAAAAAAAAAAAATATCTCCACTTTCTTGTTTCACCCCCTGGCAAAGAGATCTATTTATAGGACCCCCCCAAACTCTGGTGATCTCTAAAAAGATGGAAGAGTTCAATTCCTACTCGTTTTGATTCAGACTGTGACGGCTTAAGAAATCTGCTCTGAAATTGTCTGACCCCCTGATATGCAGAGTGGACAAGGAGAGAACCAGATGCTCTGACAGTTGTAGAATCCGGGACATTGTTTTCATAAGGGGAAGGGACCTCATACACCCTTGCCTGTTTATATATGAAACTGTAGTCATATTGTTGGACATGATCCTGACATGGCGATTCTGAATACCCTAACCTACCGCTTTCAGTGTCTCCAAAACTGCCATTAGTTCCCTCTGATTCGAGGTGGCCCAAGAGATACTCCTTGCCAGCAGCCCTGGAACACCTGATCCCCCATGTGGGCACCTTTCCCCCAAGGCCTGGCATCTGTGGTAATAATTAGGGGGTCTGAGATCTTCCATGGAAATGCAATTTCTAGGTGACCCCTGACTAACCACCAACCCAGTTTCTCTTGTTGGCCGAGACACACACATAAATTTGTCTAAAATTTTCTCTTCCTGATGTCAGGCTGCCAGGATTTCCCACTGCAGGGCTCGGAAGAGGCTCTGAGCCCAAGGTACTTCCGGAATACAGGCGGTGAGAGTCCCCAGAACGGATATAGCTTTTCTTATAGTAATCTTGGGGGCCTGGATCAAGGATTTACTAGGGATAGAACCCCTTCTATTTTCTCTGGAGGGAGAAAACATCTCTGAGCCGTGGAATCTAGAACAATCCGTTAAAACATTTTCTGTTGGGAGGGAACTAAATCCATCCAACCTAATTCCTCTAGAATGTTCAGTACCACCCTGACACTTTCTAAACATTCTATCCTGGATCTTGCCACAATGAGAAAGTTGTCTATATATGGAATAAACAGAACGTCTTTCTCCCTTACATGTGCCCCCATTTCTGCCACGATTTTGGTAAAGATTCTTGGGGCTATGGAGATCCGAACGGGCAGAGCCTGATACTGCTAAACCACCCCCCCGCCCCCATCTCCCCTGGTGACCTGGAAAAATTGGAACATGGTAATAAGCGTCTTTCAGGTCTATCACCGCCATCCAGCAGTTGGGGGTTAACAATCTCACTGCTGACTGCGCTGTCTCCATCTGGAATTTCTTGTAAGACAGAAACTGATTTAACCTCCTTAGATTTATTATGGTTCTGTAGAAGTCATCAGGTTTCCTTACCAAGAACAAATGGGAATAAAACCCCTGCATCTATTCTTCCTGGGGAACTGGAATCAGCACCCCTTTCAAGATCAGGGTCTTCACTTCCAATTCCAGAGCCGATTGAGAGGTTAGGCAAGTCTAAGTTCTGGTAATTTGAAAAGAAATCCAACTTCAGGCCTATTCCCACCAGGATCCAAGGGCTTGATGAAATTTTCTTCCAGGCAGGAAGAAATTTTCTTAGTCTCCCCCTACCCGGGGCCTGGTGTCATTGCTTATTGGGTCTTGGATCTTTGTTACAGGGTGAGTTGCTAAATAAGAACCCCTTTTGTTTCTTATTGGTTTCCGTCCAAGTTGTTATCTCTATCCGAACTTGACAAATCTCTGTATGTTCCAAAGGGATGAAAGGAATTCCGTGTATGACCAGAGGAAGGCACAGAAAAACTTCTCTTTTTATCCACTGCCTAAGCTAAAATGTCATCCAATGCTGGTCCAAAGAGATATTCACAGGGCAAATTGCACAACCAGGTCTTAGACCTTATATCACCTGTCCATCTCTTCAGCCATATAGCCCTTCTAGCAAAGTTGGTCAGGGCAAGGGAGCGAGCTGACAATCTTACAGCATCTGCAGAAGCAGCTGCCTAAAAATCTGCTGCTTTTCTAATAGTTGGCAGGGCTGACTCCCTGGAGGCTCTGGCTACATCAATTTTTGGTACATTATCCCAAGAAGAGCAAGCTCCCTCTAAACGGGTACTTACGCTTAACTCTTCTAGGGATAAAACCCTTCTTGTTCGGCTTTTTCCATTCTCTCTTAATAAGTGATGTAATATTTTTAGGGACCGGAAAGTGTCTCCTTTGACAAACCTCCAACCCTCCAAACATAATGTCCTGCATAGAATGGGAGGGTCTAGAATCCTCAATCCCCATATTCGCTCAAATGGCTTTGAGCAATTTGTCGGTGCCCTCTACTGGAAAGCACGACTGTCCTCCCTCTACATCAGATATGGAAAGAGAAGAGGCATCAGTGGATAATTCTCCACTTTCACCCTGAAAGCACTCCCCCTTAGAAGAAGAGTCATGACCACTTTTACTCTTAAGGGAGCTTCTAACTTCCTCTTGTATCATAGATCTGATACCCTGTAAGAATGACAGGGACTCCTCAGCAATAGTTTTATCAATGCATATTGAGTAGAGCTTTTTCTCATAGGAAGAGAAAGTCTAGCTCTGCATATGGCACATTCTTTATTAGATTTGGCCAAGGCTTTCCTAGGTCTATCCTACAAAAATGTGTAAACTACTACAATTATAAATAGATATAGTTGTATGTGTACCAAACCAATAGAAAAACAAAAAAGAAGAAAAAAAAGCAGTACACTAAAATATAACTTTTAATAATATATCTAAAAGTAATTGTTCTCAGGGACAAAAATATATGAATCTTTGGCTTCAAAAAATCCTAAAATGGATCAGTTTGTCAAGAGTAGCTCTGGAATGGTGAAAAAGTTCCTTAAACCAGTAGTAATCCAGCATGAATGCAAAATCGCTGGAAAATTAGTGATAATGGTAACAAAAGGATAATACCTGTTAGTAACCGCTAGAATTCATTGCGGACCATATAAAGTCTAGAGGTGCGTATTTACATCGCAACATATTGAGGTATACCTCCTTCCTAGAAATAGCAACTACCAGTACACACACACTCTAACTAAAGGCCAGTAAAGGACCGGACCAGATATTACCTCAACACCTGACTCGAGAGCTTACATTACACTCTCACAAAGAAACTACCTAAAACACAAATACACATATAACCACCCATAGTTGGTGAAAGCATTCACACATGTAGCTGTTGGTAGCCTGCCTGATGCATTTCTACTGAGATAAACACCCAGCTCATCAGAGGCAAAAATGTAAAAACAGGCAGCCAAAGTTACTGCTTATAATGACGAGCAACAAGCAGATACAACATGCTGCATAGTCGGCCGTGATAACTGGCCGCTCGTCGGGACCGGATATATGTGTCTCAGGCCCCTCTTATCAAGTGTGACATAATTGGAGGTGTGCCCAATAGAAATCGAGCCGCCCCCAATCATCAATACAGAGGCACAGACCAGCCCATAAGGGCGTAGACCTCCCGCTTGTCAACAGCTCTGACAGCGTCTATAGTAACGTCTGGACACCACGTCGCAGTGTCACCTGCCCAAAGTGGAGACAAATAAATGTAAATATAACGCTGAGTGACAAGAGGAAGGCCACAGTAAATCTCAAAATCCACAAAATTGATACTTACATAAAAGGGAATTAATAACAACCAGAACCTGAATAAGCAGTTGCAATAACATATCATAGCAAATTCAATTACCAACTATGGAGACATTAGAGAATACTTCTGAGTAAAAAGATTTAATAAAGGGATTATTAAGAGGAGGGGGAAGGAAAAGGGGACTCTCATTCAGATGAAGGAGGAATATGAAATATATTCATTGAGGCCCCTAGGATAGACCATATTCATCACAAAAGTCCAGTGAGTCTCCCGCTGTAACACCTTCCTATCAAAATCGCCACCTCGAGGTGACCGGAAGACTTTCTCAATCCCTTGAAATCTCAAAGAGTTAAGATCTCCCCCATGTATGTCGTTCACATGTCGCGAAACCGAGGTAGGGTCTCCTCTGCTGATGTCATTTTTATGCGCCCGAATCCTTCTGTAGAACTCCCTCATCGTCGGAGCCCGCAGGAGCAGGTTGCCACATAAATTACGCCTCTGGTTTTACAATTAATAAATGTATTTATCTTAAAGGTCCTCCCTGTTGTCTCACTTTTAAATGCATTACCTTTTTTAATGAATTCACATGCTTTATAGCTACCACACGGGAAGGTACCAAAAATCCTACAAAAAGCAGAGGGAGCTAATTAATAAAAACTAATAAAGGTTTGGCATGCAGCCACTTACATCCCCTAGAATACCATGGAAGGTGGAGGTGGACCTTCATCTTGCCCTCCTTCTTGGTGTTTTCCTCTTGCCGGCGGCTGCAGCTACTGTGACTGTAGCTGTTTCTGCTCTTCCATACTGTAGAGAAGTCTTATTAATGCAGGGACGGTCAGCAGCCTGCTCAGCAGCAGCTCAACCATCCCTCAACCAGCATTATAAGGCCATTCAGACATTAAGCCACGCCCCTTCCACCAGAAGCCATGCCATGTGTGAATTTGAAAAGACAGAAATTCAGTTTTTGGGGTACATCATTTCTACAGAAGGATTGCGCTTGGAACCCAGCAAGATCCAAGCTATTTTAGACTGGCCTTCTCCCAAGAATGTCAAGGAGGTCCAAAGATTTGTTGGCTTTGCAAATTTCTACTGCAGGTTTATTAGGAATTTCTCAAAGGTTATTGGTCCAATAACACAATTAACTCAGATAGTAATTCCTTTTAAATGGTCTACAAGTGCAGACGAAGCATTTATACACTTAAAGACACTTTTTACTTCTGCTTATATCTTAGTTCATCCTAATCCAGACCTCCCATTTATAGTTGAAGTGGATGCTTCAGATTCGGGAGTAGGAGCAGTATTGTCCCAAAGAGTTGGTGATAAACAATTGCTTCATCCTTGTGCTTTTTTCTCCTGCCTGATGTCACCTCCTGAAAGAAACTATGACATTGGAAATAAAGAATTACTGGCAATTAAGAAATTATTCACGGAATGGAGGAATCTTCTTGAAGGAGCATCTCATGTGATGCAAGTTCTTACTGATCACCGAAATCTTGCATTTATTAGATCAGCCAAGAGACTTTCCGGTAGACAAGCTAGATGTTCTTTATTTTTTGCAAGATTTAATTTCATCATTTCCTACAGACCTGGATCCCGCAATGGAAAAGCAGACGCCTTATCCCGGATGTTTTCCCAAATGACGCAAGATGACACCCGAAACCATCTTACCTGCTAAGAATTTTGTGGGGGCAACAATTTCCAAAAGGAAAAGGTATGGCTCTCTACAAAAAACTTAAAGCTCAAGATACCTTCAACCTAGCTAGGTCAGAAATTTATTGGACCATTTGGAATTGTGGCTCAAATTAATCCTGTAGCATTTTGTTTAAAACTTCCAGACTCTATGCGGATTCACTCTGTTTTTCATTCCTCCCTTCTCAAGCCTTTTGTGGAAAATCCATTCCCGGGACGTAACTTGGCCTCCACCTGACCCAGTTATTGTTGAAGGATAAGAGGAATATGTAGTAGAAAATATTTTGGATTCTAGAATTTCTCGAAATCAGTTACAATACTTGATAAAGTGGCAAGGATATGGTCCTGAAGATAACTCATGGGAACCAGTACACAACATTCATGCTCCATAACTGATAAGAGAATTTCATCAGCGCTACCCAGGCAAACCAAATTGGGTACCGTCCAGAGGACGCTCCTGGAGAAGGGGGAGTAATGTCAGGAATTGAGCTTACTGGGTCTTGAACCCTTGACTTCCCAGCCATGTTCTGAAGCCTTGACCATTATGTCATTGTAGAAGCCTGTTTGTTCTTTGCTTTGCTGAGCCTGGTCCTTTCTATTGGAGTGATTAGCTTATGGATCTCACCTGCTCTGTGGCCAATCACATTATAGCTATCGCTATATAAATCCACAGCTTACTCCATCCTGTACCTGATTATTCTGGCTATTTGCTTCCTGTTTGCCCTGATCCTCACCATTACTCTTCTGCCCCTGTGTACCGACTCCTGCATACAGTACAGACCAAAAGTTTGGACACACCTTTCATTCCAAGAGTTTTCTGTATTTTCATGACTATAAAAATTGTAGATTCACACTGAAGGCATCAAAACTATGAATTAACACATGTGGAATTATATACTTAACAAAAAAGTGTGAAACAACTGAAAATATGTCTTATATTCTAGGTTCTTTAAAGTAGCCACCTTTTGCTTTGATTACTGCTTTGCACACTCTTGGCATTCTCTTGATGAGCTTCGAGAGGTAGTCACCTGAAATGGTCTTCCAACAGTCTTGAAGGAGTTCCCAGAGATGCTTAGCACTTGTTGGCCCTTTTGCCTTCACTCTGCGGTCCAGCTCACCCCAAACCATCTCGATTGTGTTCAGGTCTGGTGACTGTGGAGGCCAGGTCATCTGGCGTAGCACCCCAACACTCTCCTTCTTGGCCCTTACACAGTCTGGAGGTGTGTTTGGGGTGATTGTCCTGTTGAAAAATAAATGATGGTCCAACTAAACACAAACCGGATGGAATAGCATGCCGCTGCAAGATGCTGTGGTAACCATGCTGGCTCAGTATTCCTTCAATTTTGAATAAATCCCCAACAGTGTCACCAGCAAAGCACCCCCACACCATCACACCTCCTCCTCCATGCTTCACGGTGGGAACCAGGCATGTAGACTCCATTCGTTCACCTTTTCTACGTCGCACAAAGACACGGTGGTTGGAACCAAAGATCTCAAATTTGGACTCATCAGACCAAAGCACAGATTTCCACAGGTCTAACGTCCATTCCTTGTGTTCTTTAGCCCAAACAAGTCTCTTCTGCTTGTTGCCTGTCCTTAGCAGTGGTTTCCTAGCAGCTATTTTACCATGAAGGCCTGCTGCACACAGTCTCCTCTTAACAGTTGTTGTAGAGATGTGTCTGCTGCTAGAACTCTGTGTGGCATTGACCTGGTCTGTAATCTGAGCTGCTGTTAACCTGCGATTTCTGAGGCTGGTGACTCGGATGAACTTATCCTCCGCAGCAGAGGTGACTCTTGGTCTTCCTTTCCTGGGGCGGTCCTCATGTGAGCCAGTTTCTTTGTAGCGCTTGATGGTTTTGGCCACTGCACTTGGGGACACTTTCAAAGTTTTCCCAATTTATGGACTGACTGACCTTCATTTCTTAAAGTAATGATGGCCACTCGTTTTTCTTTACTTAGCTGCTTTTTTCTTGCCATAATACAAATTCTAACACTCCATTCAGTAGGACTATCAGCTGTGTATCCACCTGACTTCTGAACAACACAACTGATGGTCCCAACCCCATTTATAAGGCAAGAAATCCCACTTATTAAACCTGACAGGGCACACCTGTGAAGTGAAAACCATTTCAGGTGACTACCTCTTGAAGCTCATCAAGAGAATGCCAAGAGTGTTGAAAGCAGTAATCAAAGCAAAAGGTGGCTACTTTGAAGAACCTAGAATATAAGACATATTTTCAGTTGTTTCACACTTTTTTCTTAAAAATATAATTCCACATGTGTTAATTCATAGTCTTGATGCCTTCAGTGTGAATCTACAATTTTTATAGTCATGAAAATACAGAAAACTCTTGGAATGAGAAGGTGTGTCCAAACTTTTGGTCTGTACTGTATGTCTGACTACTATTGATTCACTGCTCCTGTGTACCGACACCTGCATACGTCTGACCACGGTTGCTTCTTACTCCTGAGGTACTATTCCTGCTATTTAACTCCTCATCTACTACTGTTTAAGTACTGTGCCATTGCCTCACCAATTGGACTCCAGATCAGATAACTAGCATTGTTACACCAAGACAGGAAAGAGGAGGAGGAGTCTCCCTTGGATGCAGAGGAGGCCCTTGATATGTCACAGGCACTGTCAGGGGAGCAGGCTGACCCTTATCTGTTTCAAGATGATTATGATTATAATTATGACAATCATGCTGGCAAGAACACCAATCATGGCAGGCCCATGTGTCCGCGCATACACTGGCAAGCATGGCAGGCTGTCTTCAAGCAGAGGGATGAGTACAGGATGGCAGTACTCTTAGACTCTTGTTATAAAGACAAAATGGGAGAATTCTTTGCTGCTTCCCAAATGGAAGAGAAATTATAATATTATCAGGATAGACTGTATACCCTGTTTACCACAGCATTTAGGGAGGCCTCTGCCACTGCCAGTTGCAGGCATACCCAGGTGGTCTGCCTCATCCTCCTTTCAGTCCATGTCACTCAGCCAGCGCTCAACGTCCTCTGCCAGTGCCACTAGTGTCAGGAGGAGCAAAAGCAACAGTAGTCTGGCCCAGTACAGTATCTGGAAAATGATGAGCCAGAATTTTTTTAGCTCGCAGTAGCATCCAAAGCCGCAATAGGCAACTGACACCCACAGGTACAGTCATGCCTAGAGTGCACCTATATTCCAGCAGATATCTATGTCCCCATGGAATTCTGGGCCAATAGTTTAGAGCAATGGAAAGAGTGGGCCCAGTTTGCCATGGGGGTTTTATCTTGTCTGGCCTTAATCGTAATGGCCAAGAGGGTGTTTAGTGCTGTAGAGGCGTTGTAACACCTAAAAGGACGGAATTTTCCACAGGTAACAAAAAATTACTTTTGTCAAAACGAATCAGACTTGGATCTGTGAGAATTTTCTGTGAGAAACACCTCTGGCCTCTCTTTATCATCATCTTCCATTTACTGTGCTGTTGCTGATGCTGGCTGCTAAACAGCCACCACCACTTCCACCACTGGCAGATGTGTCCTGAAGCCAGATCCATCAAATTATGCCAAATTATGCCAAAGCTACCACCACTGCCACTAGAGATGAGTGCATTGAAGCTGACGAAGTGGAATTCGATCCGAATTTCAGGAAATCTTCAATTCGCATCAATTCCGGATTTTCTCACGCTTCAATGTATCGAATCGCACATTTCTGATCAGGGGTTCCACACATGACCGCGGCATCCAAGGGGTTCCACCATGCTACCTGTCTCCCTCAGCACCCACCGTGGTGATTAAAAATAAAAAAAATCTGATACACACCTGTCCTGGGATCAGCAGTAACTTCGGAGTTCTTCCTCCCCAGGCCTTACTGCTGAGGCCTGTGATTGGGCGTAATGACTTCAGCAGCGGCGTAATGATGTCATCACGCCCCCACGTGACTGCTGAGGCCCAATCACAGGCCCCAGCAGTGACGTCGGGGGAGCAGGACTTCATTCGCAAGGAAGAAGATGAACGAGGAGGATGGTCAGACAGCCAAATTCCCAGGAGAGGTGAGGTTAAGGTATAAGTGTTTATTATAAGGTGTAAGTATAAGTGTTTGTTATTTTTAATCACTTTCCCTGGGCCTCTGATTATTATACTCTGGGGTCTGAGGAGACCTCAGAGTATAATAATAGCACCAGCTCTGGGGGAGGGGGGATGATTGAAGCTGCAATATCTGATCGCTGCTTCAATGAGGAGAGGATTGAAGCAGAGATATTCTAATCGCTGCTTCAATAGGTATACGCTGCAATGCACATGTATTGCAGTGTATAGGAGGCTGTCAGCCCTTGCAGACGCATTTGCGGGTTGTGGTTTTAATGGGACATTTTAAGACACAGGAGAAAAGAAAAGAAATGGAGTATAAATTTATGCAAAAATTTCAAACTCTGCAATTTGGACTTAATATTCATGCCAGCTTCATGTCACACTATGTTTGAACCATGAACTGAACTCAATATTCATGCCAGCTTCAAATCACACTATGTGTGACCTGTGAGGGTCACAAATCACCTCCTGATAGCAAACAGATAACAGCAAGAATCACTGATCCCTCCGTCACGCACCACAAGTTTCCAGACTGTTTTTTTTGACCTGTTGTAAATAACTTCTCTACTTAGATTGCAATTTTTTTTAAGGACTCTAAAATGCTTTGAAAACCATGTGTATAAAAATCTGTTAATTTTCAGTTCTTGTATCACACCATGTCTGATGAAGGGAGCGAGTACTCCTCAAAGCTTACTTATAAATATACTCAGTTAGCCTCTAAAAGGTATTGCCTGATTTCTTCACTCTTCCACTACTTTCAATGGCTAACACGGTACAACATTATACTACTAGTCTCCATTCAAGGCAGGATCAACCAGGTATGTGGAGGGACAGCGATGGGGCAGACCCGGGGTCACTGGTCAGACCTCAGGCTGCCAAATAGGAGTAGCGGCACCCCTCATCTCTAACTGCCACCACTGAGTCACCACCACATTCCATTATACCACACTGTTAGGTCTCATACACAGGACCATGTGCACAGTCAATATGCTAACTGTGTTTTTCACGGCTAGCACACTGACCCTTTCATTTTTATAGCAGCATGCACACGACCATGTATTTTCACGATCCTGTGAATGGGGCTGTAAGCCAAGAGTAAAACTCAGAACAGGTCCTATTCCTGTCCATTTTGCAGACCGTACTCAAAATTTGCAGACCGTACTCAAAGGCCTCAATAAATGTGCCGTTCGAGCTGTTCAATCATGATCATGTGCATTTCAACTGAGTGCCACAGTGTTGGTATAAAAACAATTAAAAAACTATTTTGATTTCACATCTCCTACCATCACAGGATAATTTTTGATGGCTTTTATTTTTTGAAAAGCCAATTCTTAATACCTTTTCTAATTGTCTCACAGCCACATATTTGTCTTTCAAATGACAATAAGCCTATAGCACTTACAAGCCATCAAAACAGGCAAATGTTTCTACAAAACCATTGCTATTTGCATTATAACCACCAGGTGTGGTTAAAAAAAACCATGGCCAAGCAGCTTTTTCCCTAAAAAAAGGGTCATTTTTAAAGCATTTTAGGCTAAGGCCCCATGTTGTGGAAATGCAGAGTTTTTTGCTGTGGCTTTTTGAGCCAAAGTCAGGAGTGGATTTAACAGAAAGAAAATGTCTAAGAGCTTCCTTTATATGTTCTATTCCTTTTGTAGGAATCTGCAACAAAAAAAACCTGCATTTCCGCAACGTGAGGCCTTAGCCCCATGTTAAAATGCCTAAAAGCGAGTGGCTGTACAGGTTATGGTTAAAATAGGTGTTTGTATCTACTGCTTATCATTCATTTTTCCATAGACATTCATGCCACTTTCACTTGTGTTGTGTTTGCCTTAGAGATTGGATAGATAGGTTCCTAGGAGAGTGTTGTACACTATCTTTTAAGGTGTGGTTTGTACTGAACCTGTTTGATCCAAAATTAATTTTGGTCCTAAACCACCCGAAACCAAATTGAAACAAATCTTGAGAGGTTTTCTAATCTCTATAATTAACCTTAACAGAACGGCTAGTAAGCGATGCTGTGACACAGCAAACAATTCAGCAGTTGTTAACTTTTTCAGAGCTGGGTTCATTGCACAGTGGCAACCCAGTATACAAGTCAATGCTTAAATAGAGTGGCAAAGTGTCTAAACTTGCCCATTTTCTGCAAAACAGTCCATAGAACATTTTTATAAGGCAGGAAAAATAATCTCTTCGAAACCGCGACAATTACTTTAAAGGGTGCAACAGTCTATTTGCACAATATAGTCTATATTTAGCTCTCCCATTGGTTGATTAACCACTATTTTGAGCAAATAACATATGTGAATTTTGTCACAGTGTCTCAGCTCCAAAACACATAAATAATTCTCTTTGTTGGATGTCTGATCTATGAAACAACCACCAAGCCTTAGAACAGAGGATCTTTTACCTATTGTGAAAACTCTCTGTAAAAAATTATCTTTAAAATGGAAGAAGATATGGTCTGTACAGAGGAATCCCAAGAAACCATTTTGAAAATGAAGAGAAAATGTGAGGCTTTCTTTACCCAATACAATTCCAAAAAGGAATTTCAAGAATTAAGCCTGAGAGCGGAAGTATGAATGTATTACCACAGATCTTTGCAAAGCAAAGGTTGAACTAAGAAGGAGAACAGAACACAGGTTCAGGAATTTGTACAGAAATTAAATAGAAGGTTAATCCTTGTTCAAGCTGAAATTAAAGAACGATAAAAGGAAACATTTTTGCGAGATGAAAAAGTTTTTGAAACAGAGAAGATTTTTGATAGGGGAAATAAAAGACAACAAAGGAGATGCAGAAGGAATCCAAAATGGTGGAATAATGATTCTTTGACACTTGTTTATCAGATGAATCGATGTTGGAATAGAGAAACACTCAGAGGTACTAAAAGGAAGCAGTGAGCAGGGTCATCCTTTGGGCAATTGACAAGAAGAGGAAGATGAAGGAAGAAAGGAGGTTCAGAAGCAAAAGTGGAAGCAGGTCTCATGGAGATAGTGTTGTTTAACAAAGTAAGTGATGAGACTATTATTAGATTAGACACTGAATGAGGATTGTGTGTTTCTCTCTTATGTAAGGGACTTAACTTTATCTTAGTGGAAATTTTTGATCTCGTTCAATTTTAAATAGATCTTTTTTTTTTTTTTTTTTTTGCTGAGCAAGTTATGAAAGAAGTAAAAGCGCTTAATTATAAAACAGAGAGGAGCAATTTTACTGCCAAAGAAGAGAGAGTGTTAATATGGTTTTGTTATGCCCCTAATTTAATTATAAAAAACTGATAAGAGCAGAAATTCTGTGTTACTAACTAGAGAGTATTATAAAAAAGAGGCAAACTGAATACTTATAAGAAGATGGAGAGTGATCCTACCCTTACCTTTCAAACGAAATTGAGAACTTTTCTTTAGGAAAAATGTTGAAAATAGGGTCCACCCTAAGAAAATGGCAAAGAGATTGTTCTTCGAAAAACCCCAAAAACCCGCCTGATATTTATCACCAAAAGTACATAAGACACTCATAGATAACCCCAATCACCCCATTATTAGTGGAGTTGGCTCTCTAAAGAAACCTTTATCTAAGTATATTGATTGGCTACTATCCCTAATATTGAAGGGTTTTCTGTCCTACCTGAATAATACAGATCATTTTCTAAGATCATTACAGGTTGTGAAATGGGAGTCTTTTTTTTGGCTTCTATAAAGCCTTTATACTCGTATACCTGAAGATTTGGGGATTGAGGCAGTGAGAGAGGTCTTGGAGAAGACAGGAAACAGCAAGCGTTACGCTATGTTTTTGTGCTATGCATTAAGATTCATGTTAACACATAACGTCTTCCTATTCATTATTATTATTATTAATAATAATAATAATAATAATTAAAAACTTTATTTATATAGCGCCAACTTATTCCATAGCACTTTCCAAATCAGAGGACATATGAACAGACAATATGAGACATTACAGTGTGACAAAGAAATAAATCATATCAAACGATAGGAGTGTGAACCCTGCTCACAAGAGCTTACATTCTATTTAATGGTGAATGGTATATTTAGACTGAAATGGAACACCATGGAGACGCCAGTGCATGATAAATTTATATATTCTCAGAGAAATGTTTTTTTTGAAACACATCAGGTTCTTTGTACTTTTTGTGGATGACATCTTTTTGATTTGGAGAGTGGTACGGAGACTCTGCTTCTAGCGTTTATGAGCTATCTTAATGAAGATAATAAATCCGAATATGAGATCCACGCATAAAATAGATAAAACCCAAATGGAATCTCTTTTAGGCCCCTTGCAGACGACCGTGGGCGAAATCAGTGTGCTATCTGTGTTTTTCCTGGATAGCACACTGACCCATTCATTTCTATGGGCACATGCACACAACTGTGATTTCCACTGATCAGTGTGCGGGCCGAGAGTCCGTGCAGCATAATATAGAACAGGTTCTATTCTGTTTAGTGTTTGCGAAACTGAGTCGTCCATAGAAGCCTATGGACGAGAAACCTAGGATGGCGAACTGGTGTACTCAGTGTGTCATCAGTGTGCCGTCCGTTTTCGCGGTCAAACTAGGATATCATTAGATGTTTCCTGTGTTTTTTTTGGGTTTTTTTTTTGGTGGATCCGCAAACTAGGATCACACACTGATGGCATACTGATGACACACTGATGGCACACTATCCGTTTTTGCGGACATACTTCACTGATGCTGAAGAAACACTGAAGAAATACTGAACACACTCTGTCCGCAAAAACTGAACACTAATTACTAGTTTGCCAACCGCAAAATACACACAGTTGTCTGCAACTAGCCTTAGCCCCTAAGAAAATAAATAGGAAAAAGAACTACATTCTGCTTTCAATTTACTCTCCAAGCTGAAGTAATTAGAAATGCAATTAAAAAACATTGGCATATAATGGAGAATGATTTAGCATTAAGAGAATTGGATCTGGAAGAACCGCTGATTGCATTTAGAAGGAGCCCCACTTTAAAAGATAATCTGGTAAGGAACCATGAGCTCATGAGTAAGTGCTTTAAGCGTGAAACAGCTGTCACCTTTGCCATCATTACCACTGCTATACTGGTGTTTGTTTCTATCTGGACACATTTGTATGGCTATTGCTGTTTATGGGAAAGAGAGCCATCTGATATGGACTTCATGCTTTGTTCATCTCCCATGAGGAAAGATTTTAAAGGATGATGGAATTTACTTGAAATGGTGAGTGCCACAGTGCAATTTTTTTCTATATTCTTTTTGAGTACATTTTTGTTATTCTTAAACTGATGAGCAGCTCCATATTATTTAAGGGGAATCCCCTGTTTATCAATTTTTTGAAGAGAAAGATATGTATAAGTGAATAGAGGTATAGGTAGTGCGATTCAGTATTATTTTCTTTTTTTGACTATATTTTATCATATATATTGTAGACGGGCATAGGGAAAAATTGTAGATGGCACGTACCTGCCACTGAGGTGGCTGGTATCTACAGTCATGGCCAAAAGTTTTGAGAATGACACAATTATATTTTCACATGATCTGCTGCCCTCTGGTTTTTATGTGTGTTTGTCAGATGTTTTTATCACATACAGAAATATAATTGCATTCATATTATGAGTAACAGAAGCTTATATTGACAGAATGAGTTAATGCAGCAAGTCAATATTTGCAGTGTTGACCCTTCTTCTTCAGGACCTCTGCAATTCTCCCTGGCATGCTCTCAATCAACTTCTGGATCAAATCCTGACTGATAGCAGTCCATTCTTGCAGAATCAATGCTTTAATTTTGACTGAATTTGTTGGTTTTTGTTTGTCCACCCGTCTCTTGATGATTGACCACAAGTTCTCAATGGGATTAAGATCTGGGGAGTTTCCAGGCCATGGACCCAAAATCTCTATGTTTTGTTCCCTGAGCCATTTAGTTATCACCTTTGCTTTATGGCAAGGTGCTCCATCATGCTGGAAAAGGCATTGTTGAGCGCCAAACTGCTCTTGGACGGTTGGGAGAAGTTGCTCTTGGAGGACATTCTGGTACCATTCTTTATTCATGGCTGTGTTTTTAGGCAAGACTGTGAGAGAGCCGATTCCCTTGGCTGAGAAGCAACCCCACACATGAATGGTTTCAGGATGCTTTACAGTTGGCATGAGACAAGACTGGTGGTAGCGCTCACCTCTTCTTCTCCGAATAAGCTGTTTTCCAGATGTTCCAAACAATCGAAAAGGGGATTCATCAGAGAAAATGACTTTACCCCAGTCCTCAGCAGTCCACTCCCTGTACCTTTTGCAGAATATCAGTCTGTCCCTGATGTTTTTTCTGGAGAGAAGTGGCTTCTTTGCTGCCCTCCTTGAGACCAGGCCTTGCTCCAAGAGTCTCCGCCTCACAGTGCGTGCAGATGCACTCACACCTGCCTGCTGCCATTCCTCAGCAAGCTCTGCACTGCTGGTAGCCCGATCCCGCAGCTGAAACACTTTTAAGAGACGGTCCTGCCGCTTGCTGGTCTTTCTTGGGCGCCCTGGAACCTTTTTGGCACCAATGGAACCTCTCTCCTTGAAGTTCTTGATGATGCGATAGATTGTTGACTGAGGTGCAATCTTTCTAGCTGCAATACTCTTCCCAGTTAGACCATTTTTGTACAGTGCAATGATGACTGCACGTGTTTCTTTAGAGATAACCATGGTTAACAGAAGAGAAACAATGATGGCAAGCACCAGCCTCCTTTTAAAGTGTCCAGTGGTGTCATTCTTACTTAATCATGACAGATTGATCTCCAGCCCTGTCCTCATCAACACCCACACCTGTGTTAATGGAGCAATCACTGAAACGATGTTAGGTGGTCCTTTTAAGGCAGGGCTGCAATGATGTTGAAATGTGTTTTGGGGGATAAAGTTCATTTTCTAGGCAAATATTGACTTTGCAAGTAATTGCTGTTAAGCTGATCACTCTTTATAACATTCTGGAGTATATGCAAATTGCCATTAGAAAAACTGAAGCAGTAGACTTTGTAAAAATTAATATTTGTATCATTCTCAAAACTTTTGGCCATGACTGTACAAGGTGACTGGCTAGAGTATGGGTCCAGGATTTAGGAGTTGTTGCAAACCCAGGCCTATACTCCAGTCCTGGTTTTGCTGGGTGACCCAAGTATTCAGTTATTAAAGAGTTGAGGCTACCTAAGGGAAGTAGGTGTGGCTGTCTCTTGGATGAGAACCTTCTAGGCTGCAACACACACTGCCCTGTGTGTGTAGGACTGAAACCTACAACATAACCAACTGCATTGGTGATAAAGTTTTTTTTTTTTGTTTTGTATCCTGAACTAAGGCTGATTATGTTATTTGATTTTGTACCTTCATGCTGAAGCAAGTTGTTTGATTTGGACTATATGAACTGCTACCAATAAAACTGCAAGAGTGAACTGGTACTTCCCTGTCATCCCACTGCAGCACAATATTGGGGTATTTCTGCCTCTGTGTGCTGGTAGGACAGAATGGAATTTTTAATGAGCAACAAATAGTTAACTGTAACCCCTCCGCCTCCTCAATATAAGGAAGGAAGTACCAACCCCCCCCAGCATGTTTTTTTTTCTGTCCTGTGTTGGTGGGACAGTTGGAGGGAAGGTTATACCTTCCCTATAGTGAGGTTATTCAGATTTCTGAATTAATTTCCCCTCCTGTTTGAGTTTTAGCACGGCGTTTCCTGCTACTTCTCTCCAGCTCTCGTGTGTGGGGGCGCCGGATTCCAGAGTACGCTAGCTTGCGTATGTGATGACATCTTTAAACCTCCTTCAGGTGAACTACTAGGAAATGTTTTTTACCTTATCTTCCGCCACTTTTTGTTTATAAAATCTGTGCGGGGCAGCCTTTTTCTTCCAAAAAAAAAAAAAAGGGCTTTTATTTTCTGTGTAACTTGTCACAGGTATTGGGAGAGTCTTTGCTCTCCATTTCTTTTATATAAGTCTGCTGCTTTTCCTCTGCCTCTTTGTTGTTTGGCAGAGAGTGTGCATGCTGGGCATTCTAGTTCAACAGACGTGTACTGTTGTAACGTTTTTTTCTGGTTTTCTTGCTATTTACTCTTACACTTGCGGTAAAATGTCATCCTCTGTGTCTGGTGGTGATGAGTCCTCCAGGTAAGTCTGCGTCTAGGCGCAAACATCTAAACTGTCGCTCCTGTGAAATTCCCTTTCCTGATGGTTACAATTTCAATACATGCCACTTGTACCCTCTGAGGACGGGTCTAAACTTCACGACCCCATGATCCACCGGGCAGAATGCTCCCTAAGGAAAGCGTATACAGCTTTCTCTGCACAGTGTTTGATTGGTATCACTACTAGTGAGGTAGCTAAGAAGTTGTGCTCCGGCCTCTCTTCATTAAAAAGAGATATTGATTTGGGGGTCTCCAGGGACGAATTGTTGTCCTCTTTGAAGGGTATAGCCCTTTGAGGCAGATTACCTCAATGACACCTCTTCTCCAGGTGAAGTTATCTGCCAAGTCTAGGACTTTGGCTGCCCGTTGCCCCCTATGGTTAAAACCTTGGATGGTGGATTATGCCTCAAAATTCAATATTTGCGGGCAGAACATGATGCAAGGACTAGTGGGAAAGGAAGGAAAGTCCTTCCACAGTCCTTCCGTGGACAGGGCAGACCGTGTCGTAGAGGACAGTCTCCTCAAAGACCGCCACCTGCAAGAGGTCACGTGTGGACATTCTAGGTTCCTGTGTGGGAACTCCAACCATCTTTTTTTCCATGATGACAGGAAAATCAGAAAGCTAAATTTCTGACTATTACCAGATTCAGATTACCAGTAACAGATTCATGGGTCTTGGAGATAATCTGGTCCAGTTCCGGCATAGTTTTTTCTGTGCCTCCCCAGGACAGATTTATACAGACTCCCTGCTGTTCATCACAATGTCAAGGGTCTAGAATAAATTCTTCAGTGTTTCTGGTTCCAAAACCTTCAGGAGACTGGTTGATGATAGACCTACGATACCTCAACAGAGCTATCATGAAAAAATTTCCGTATGGAAACATCTGTGATGTCCATTCTCCATCAAGGAGATTTTATGGCCACTCTGAACCTAAAGGACGTGCACCTCCACGTCCCTATTCTTCCTGCTCACAGGAAATACTTATGAATTGCAGTGGTTGTAGAAGGTCGGCTGAGACACCTCCATTTCACCGTACTTCCATTCGAGATAACATCAGCACCCTACGTATTCACCAAGGTGGTATCCACAGTAGCTGAGTCACTGAGAATCCAGAGGTTCACAAATGTTCCTTATCTGGAAGACTGGCTGTTAAAAGTTTCTCAGGAGAAGGCCTACTACAGCATCTATCCATCACGATGAATTTCCTCCAACAATTGGAGTGGATTATAAATTGGGGAAAGTCCCAAATACTGTATTACTAGCAACCCAGAAAACATTTCTAGGGTTCATACTTGATTCAGGCCTAATGAAAATATCTCTTCCTCTTCCAGAAGGGGAAGAATCATCAAGGCTGCAAAATTCCTGCTGGTTCCTTGACCAATCACCATCAGGACAGGCATAAAGTTTTGGGATTGATGTCATTAACTGCAGAAGCAGTCCCTTGGGAAGTCCTGTCGGCCTGGAATCGCAAAACCAGCAGTCTAGACAGAAGGTTTTTTTCCTGTCTCAGGAAGCCTGCTCGTCCCTCAAGTGGTAGATTTGGCTAAAAAAAAAAAAAAACGGAAAGTCCACGGTCCAGCCTCGCTGGACCCTGTTGACTACAGATGCATCACTCACAGGTTGGGGAGCCCACCTGAACGACATTCCGGCCCAAGGGCATTGAAATTCCTTCGAGAAGATGATGTTATCCAATTGGAGAGAACTCCAAGCAGTTGCTATTTTACTTTGCCGACCAGTTAAAGGACAAGGCAGAGTTAAAGGACAAGGCAGTCTGTGTAAGATCGGACAATATGACAACCGTCCTTTCTTTAAACAAGCAGGGAGGAACTCGGTTACAACCTCTTCTAAGCGAAGTGGGGAAGCCCTTGAGTTGGGCAGATAAGAACTTAACCCATCTTTCTGCCGTACATATCCGAGGGTCATTCAATGTAGTGGCGGATCAATTGTGTCGTGGCGTCACTGTTCCAGGGGAATGGTCTCTCCATCCAGAAGTCTTTCAAGCAATCACCCTGAAATGGGTCATCCAGAGATAGAACTGATGGCAACCAGACTCAATGCCAAGGTAGAGAAGTTCTGCTCTATACAAGGAGAACAATCCCTTGGCTGTGGATGCCCTGTCCATCCCTTGGAGGTTCAGGCTGGCATAACTATTCCCTCATCATTTCATTCTGGCCAAAGAGAGCTTGATTTTCCCATCTCATTCAAATGAGTCATGGGATATATTGGAGGCTTCCCCCGATTCAGAACCTGTTGTCTCAAGGGCCCAGGCTCTGCCAGGATATGAAATTCTTCAATCTGACAGCCTGAAGATTGACCAGTCCCTATTACGATCTAAGGGACTCTCAGGAGCCATCTTAAGCACTCTTGCTAGAGCAGAGTCTTCAAATAAAAATTACGCCTGGATACGAATCATCTTCATCTCCTGGGCATCAGGTAGAGGAATTGAGAGCTTGGATCTTTCCATTCCAGAGATCCTGGAATTCCTTCAGGATGGCTTGGACAAGGGCCTTAGCCCTTTCACTTGAAAGCTTAGGTTGCTGTCCTGTCAACCTGCTTAGATAAACAGCTATCTGCAGACCCGCTGGTTAAAAGATATTTTAAGGGTGCATTCAGGCTTAGTCCGCCTGTTACCCACCCAATCCCTCAATGGGATTTATCTACTGTTTTAAAGGGGTTATGTGATTTCCCCCCCTTGGAGCCTCTAGAAGAGGTTGAGATTACATTTCTCACAAGACAGTGTTCCTTTTGTCCATAACCTCAGCTCAGAGAGTTGATGAGTACAATTAAGATTTATGCCAGGGTTCCTCCCTAAGGTACCCTCATATTCTAACCTAAATCAGGTTATCTCATTACCAGTTTTCTATCCCAGTCCGTCATCTCCGGAGGAAGTTAAACTTCACTCCCTGGATGTGGCCAGATGCCTCAGAATTTATATTCAGAGATCTCATCCTTTTAGACGGTCAGAGAATTTTTTTTATACCATTTGCTGGGAAAAATAATGGGCTCAAGGCCTCTAAAGCCTCCTTGGCACAATTAAGCCATAAAATTGGCTTTCACTTCACAGGGGTTAGACCCCCCCCCCCGAGTTTGTTTGAGCTCATTCTACAAGAGCCATTTATACCTTTTGGGTGGAAAGAAGCTCTTTTCCTTGGGAACAAATTTGTTCGTCAGCTTCTTGGAGCTCTCTCCATACCTTTGTTAATCATTACAGATTTAACACCTGGAGCACTTAGGCCACTTCTTTTCGCCATTCCGTGTTAAAATCAATTCTTCAAGAGGGCCCTCCCTAGGGTTTTTCTTGCTAGATCTCCAATATTGTGCTGCTGTGGGACGACAGGGAAGTGTAGATTATGATGTTAATCTGTTTTCCCTTAGTCCCAACAGCAGCACAAGGCTCCCTCCCTATGCGTTATGTATTTGTCTTTATAATTACACGCTGGGGGGTTGGTACTTCCTTCCTTATATTGAGGAGGGGTTACAATTAACTATTTGTTGTTCATTAAAAATTCCATTCTGTCCTACCAGGTCACAGGGGCAGAAATACCCCAATATTGTGCTGCTGTTGGGACTAAGGGAAAACAGATTAACATCATAATCTACACATATGACTCTGTGCCTGACTTAACTGGTAACCAGTCTACCCTGAAGGTCCCGTGTGTACAATAGTTAATGGGGTTTTTCCTGAAACATAACCGTGTTTAAATTTGTAAAAGTTAAACAGTTTCGCAAATATAAATTTTAAAGATTTCCTGTAATTATTTTTGTGGTGGCAGTGTGTTGTCTTAATCAGTCGCCAATGTATACGACCATAATTGCAAGAACTTGCTATGGTCTAGGACTTGTCAGAATCCCAGTCATGATTTCCTTAGGCGTCCTGCACACGACTGTACAGTATTCCTCCCTAGAAAAACAGTCCGTATGAGGTCCATATTTCCCAGACTGACCACAGCTGTGTGCATGGAACTCACTGCATCATATTGAGATATGATGCAATAAGCTCCCAAACGGCCCAATCGTTACTGAACTAGAGTAACATAAAGCTGTCAGTCTACTACAGTAGTGATTGGGCCGTTCGGGAGCTCACTGCATGATAAACTCACTATGATACAGTGAGATCCTTGCACGCTGCCATGGTCAGTCCAGAAATGTGTCCCTCATACAGACAATGTTTCTGGGACAGAATTCGTTTTTGTGCAGTAGTCCTTATTTTGGACAGGTGAACAGACAGGGGCACTTCATGCATGAGAAGATCATGGTTGTATCCATTGGCAACCAATCAAGAAATCAGACTGTCACCACTGAGGTGGTTAGAGGAAATCTTTTAAACTCTGCAAAATTTTTAACTATTTATATAAGCTAAATTTTTAACTTTTAACTGAATACAATTTTAAATATGATTGGTTATGTTCATAGGAAAACCCATTTAGGCCAGGGCCCCACGTCACGTAAACGCAGCGGAAAAAAATGCTACATTTTACAGTCCCTGCATAATGACTAGCGAATCCCATCCACACAATGCAGTCACAATTTTGGAAATTGCAGCATGTCAATTATACGTAATTATACGTAATCCCCCGCAGTTTCCCTATAGGTATAATGGAAGCAGAAAGTCGTCTGTGACTGTCTGTGAAGAGCAGTGCAGAAAAAAACACAATGCGTTGCCGCCGTGGTTTATCATGCAGCGCTTTTTTGCTGTGGACTGCTAAGTGGGGCCTTAGCCTCAAGTGGGTTTGTCACCTCATCACAATACTAATACTTTATTAGTTATGGGACCTATATTTTCAAAAAATGTTTTTTTTTACTGGTTATATATTTAAAAGATTTATGGGGATTTCTTTTATACTAAACAATGTGCTTCTAATTTTATATTTTAACTACAGGTAGCCTTCTTGGAACTTTTATTAGCTACCTTTATACTCCCTAAAAGTAGTTTCTGTACCTTCAGATTTTTTTTTAACCACTTCCGTACCACCCATAGACTATATACGTCCAATGGGTAGTTGTCTAGTTCTGCAAGGACGTACCGGTACGTCCAAGCAGAACTCAGTAGCTGCACAAAATCGTGCAGCTGCTGAAACGGGGAGCCGGCTGTAACTTCAGCCGGAGCACTCAGAGAGAAGACAGGGAAGGTATATTACCTTCCCGATCTCTGTGTATACAGCGCGCAATGAACGCTGCATGCAGCGCTATGGGCGTCACCATCTTGTGGCCGGCCTCTGACCCGGCGGTCATGTGATCCACCAGGTGCAGCGTCTGCAAGAGCTGCTGGGTCCTGCAGGACCCAGGTCAGCTCTATAGTAATGTGCAGGAGGCTGTATTCCTCCTTCAACTGGGGAAAAACGTACCAGCCCCATTTACAGGGGAAATCAGCCTCCCCAAAACGAAAAAAAAAAAAGTCAAAATATAAATAAAATAATAAATAAAATAATACGCCAATAAAATGCCCTTATAGGTTATAGCCCCAACCCCGACGACACCATAAAAAAATAAAAAATTAACATAACGGAGAGGAAAAACTATTTTATAAAGTTTTTTAGTAGCACTTTGTGTTATTAAATAAATTTAAAAAAATACATGTTTTCCCTCCTCTTTTGTTTATATTTTCCCGGATATAAAAAATAAAAAAATAAAAAAATTAAAGCACATGCAAAAATAAAAACACAAAAATAAAGCCCTATGTGTCACCGAAAAAATACGCAGAAATTAGTTGAATAACGCATATGATAAAAATGTTACAGCCCTCAAAACCGCACATACAAAAAACCCCAAAAATGTGTCTTATCCTGGACCAGAAATTGGCCTGGTACTGAAGTGGTTATGCTTTTTTTTTTTTTGCATTTGTTTTTTGTTTTCCCTACTCTTTCTTGCATCTGAAATCAAAAGTGATGACATAATACTGAGCAGACTGGTCTGTGTTGGTGACAGCTGACCAGTCTGGTCAGAGACTATTATGCAGTGCAAGTCAGGCAAAAGCAGAGTGTGACTATAGGCTGAGATCAATGACAGGCAGTGTACATCTACAGTGAATAAACAGGAAATAGGTCAGGGCTGGCAGCACAGATTCAATGGTCATGAACAGGCCAGGGTCAGTACCAGAAGAACAGAAAATATGGGTAGCGGGCAGGGACATAGTCAAGGAACAATCTAAGGTTAACACAGATATCCAGCAGAGAATAAACAGCCAGGTTCAATAACACAATAACGGTGATCAAACAATAAACATGGATTTCATAAAACTGAGAAATTCATACAGAAAGTATATACATACACAAATAAATTTTTTTAGCCTTGCATTCTAAAAACAATATTTATTTGCCAAAACTGTACAACCCCTTTAATGGTTCTACTCAAATATGGAAATCCCGAAAACTGCACAATAAACACATCACACTGTTGTTCCATATTCTTGTAGCTGGATTCACACATACAGCTTCCTGAGGTTTTTAGGATATATTCTATGTGTGCTCTTGCTTGACTGCTGATCTGGGAAAGGTAGCTTTACCCCAAACAGCTTCTTTTTTTTTTCTCCATATCCCCAGCCAGATAGCCAGATCAAAATGTCTGAACAAGTATACATTAATATACAGTACATTTTAATGTATGTATTTTCACTGTTTGTCATTTTTTGTATTTTTTAGGAAGCAGGGCACTATAAAGCATACACATGCAGATTTGATTGTGGGATGTGATGGCGCTTTCTCAGCTGTTAGAAAACAATTCATGAAAAAAATACGATTCAACTACAGCCATGTTTATATTCCCCATGGATATAAGGAATTAACTATTCCTCCCACAAATGGAGAGGTAAGTTTTAAAATAGTAAAAATGTTATAAAGTAATCTTAAAGTGTTATCCACTATCCAATATTGATTAGCTATTCTTAGGATAGACCATAGATATTATATCTTCGAAAGTTCGACTACCTGGACTCATGCAGATCATCTGCAGCAGGACAGGGCTGCTCATGTTAATGCTTACATTCGAGGTGAGTGATGCATACTCACCATACAAACTGTAGCGGTTGCTTTAGATACTGTAGCATTGCCCCATTGAAGCCTATGGGGCAGTGCTGCAGTAACTATGGGCACTGCTTCAGTTTTTATACAGCTACCAACATGCAAATATTACTGGGAGTACTGCTGTCCCTCACATGTGTAATATTGATGGCCTACCCTAAAGATAGGCCATCAATATTAAATAAAGACATTGTCCCTTGATATACTGTACTCTCCAAATCTCCTCAAATAAATATTAAGATAAATAAGAACTGTTTAAAGAAAATCTACCAATCTCATTCAGATAAGATCTGGCAACTGGGTCAGGGTAACAGTATGACATCAGAGGAAGAAGGTGGTGGCAGTTGCAATAGTAAGAATTCTATCTGATGTGCAGCCCCAATATCTAAAAGACCTTACTGGGGTTGTTCTAAGGCGAGCTCGGGTGGAGGTGACACTGGCAGGCAAATTTCCACTGCTGGTGTTGGCGGTAGCAGCTACTTGCGGTCATCTTCCATGAGAACTTTTTTGTACATTACCAAATGACGAATGGTGCAAGATCTCAAAGCAGAAAGTTAGCCATTGGCACGCAGGTACACCTGTAAGAACTAGATCTCTCCGAACACACATGAATTGGTGTCACCAGCTCATTTGGCAAAGTGGAATTTGGCAGTAGCACTAAGTAAGCACAACTGTTCTATTCCTTCTTCCTATGATCTTTGTAGGCATAACTAAAGTCGTGTGGGTCCCAGTGCAAACTTTTTTCCGGGGCCCTCGACCCCCTCCCTAGAGCGAATTCATGATAGTGACGGTTATGGAGGCTGCAGCTTCTCAGATACTTGATACAGCGTTAATACCCACAACTGTAGTTATCAAGAATACAGTGCGTGAACAGCACAGTGCCTGGCAAGTAAACAATACTGGAACAGTATAATATGCTCCACAGTGGCCCCCACACAGTATAATATGCTCCACAGTGGACCCCACACTAAAATTATATGCTCCCAAGAGCCCCCCCTAGAGCTGGTGCTATTATTATAATCTGGAGTCACCTCAGTATAATAAGTAGAATCGCAGGGGAAGTGATTAAAAATAACAAACACTTATACTCACCTTGTTTCACCTCTCCTTGGCATTTTTGCTCTGTCCGACTACCTTCAGCATCTTCCTTGGTCCTCTTCTGCCTGGCGACTGAGGTCACATGCCCCAGACATTACTGCTGGGGCTTGTGATTAAGCCTCAGTGGTCACAGGCTGGAAGAGCCCAGGAGAGGTGAGTATAAGTTTTTTTGTCATCTCCCCTGGGCTGGCATCTAAAAAAAAAGGCTAATTTTTAAATAAAACCAATGTTTGTTTGTTTTTTGCAATATAACCAAAATATAATAAAGGTTAATTTTTGGAGCATTTCAAATGTTAAAATCTTTAGAGGCTTGCCCATCACTATTAACCTACATCATGGATGTAGGATGTATGTACATCACCTACCTGATGTACATACATCCTCGCTCTGGATAGATAGATAGATAGATAGATAGATAGATAGATAGCTAGATAGTAGCATTAGGCATATGGGAAAAGAGCTGGGGAGCTCATGCGCCCTCTATTGGATGTAACAGATCCTCAATTTGCTTTTTACTCACCGAGCCTTGAGACAGCAAAAGGGATCTTAGCCAAGCCAATTTCACTTATCTGCATACAGCGCTGTTTCCGGATTGTTGTCCTTCATCAGTACAGAGCAAAGTGAATTGGCTGGCTTAGTGGGAGGCAATGAGTGGGTTAGGGACAAGAATCTCTCACAATGAGGAGAGCACCAGTGAAGGTGTGTAGAGATTTAAATTGCCTTTTGCCCTCTACTTAGCATCTACATATCACAAGGCATTATGGGAAAAGAGCTGGGGAGCTCATGCGCCCTCTATTGGATGTAACAGATCCTCAATTTGCTTTTTACTCACCGAGCCTTGAGACAGCAAAAGGGATCTTAGCCAAGCCAATTTCACTTATCTGCATACAGCGCTGTTTCCGGATTGTTGTCCTTTATCAGTACAGAGCAAAGTGAATTGGCTGGCTTAGTGGGAGGCAATGAGTGGGTTAGGGACAAGAATCTCTCACAATGAGGAGAGCACCAGTGAAGGTGTGTAGAGATTTAAATTGCCTTTTGCCCTCTACTTAGCATCTACATATCACAAGGCATTATGGGAAAAGAGCTGGGGAGCTCATGCGCCCTCTATTGGATGTAACAGATCCTCAATTTGCTTTTTACTCACCGAGCCTTGAGACAGCAAAAGGGATCTTAGCCAAGCCAATTTCACTTATCTGCATACAGCGCTGTTTCCGGATTGTTGTCCTTCATCAGTACAGAGCAAAGTGAATTGGCTGGCTTAGTGGGAGGCAATGAGTGGGTTAGGGACAAGAATCTCTCACAATGAGGAGAGCACCAGTGAAGGTGTGTAGAGATTTTAATTGATAGATAGATAGAACACTGAACAGGGCTGCCTACTAGACTCTTAAACTTAGACTGAGCAGGGATTGAAAAGAATAAATTGCAAGTTATTTAGAATCATGCCTCTCAAAACTACAGTTGTTACCAAAAGTTTTGAGATAATCATCCTTCCAGAAGCCACTTCTCTCCATGAAAGACCGATATTCTACAGGGAGTACAGGGATTGGACTGCAGAGGGATGAGTTAAAGTTATTTTCTCTCATGAAGCCCCCTCCAGACTGTTTGAGACATCTGGAAGAATGATTGGTGAAAAAAGGTGAGCACTACTAAGAGCCCGGTGTCAACAGTAAAGCATTCTGAGATGTGTGGGGTTGCTTTTAATCCAAGGGAGTGAGCTCACTCACAATTTTTCCTAAGAAAATTGCCTGACTAATGGAATATGCTAGATATGATTGGTGGAAAAGAGGAACTGGCTCATACTGTCACCATTTGGAAGGTAGCTCACTGTGTCTTGAACCCTTGACTTCCAGGATATGTTCTGCAGCTTTGACCATTATGCCATTGAAGAAGCCTGTTTGTACTTTTCCATGATTAGCCTGGACTTTTCTATTGGAATGATTATCTTAGGGATCGCACCTGCTCTGTGGCCAATCACAGTATAGCAATCCCTATATAAACCCACAGCTTACTCCATCCATGCTTATTCTGGCTGTCTGCTTCCTGTTTGCCCTGATCCTCATCACTAATTTATTGCTCCTGTGTACCGATTTCTTTATATGCCTGACTACGGCTGATCCACTGCTCCTGTGTATCTAGCTGTACTGCTCCTGAGGTACTATTCCTGCTATTTAACTCCTCATCAGAGGCGTAGCTAGGGGTTCAGCAGAGGGGGGGCGAACATGTCCAAGTGGGCCCCCAACTTGGACTTGTTCCTATACTGATACTATCAGTATACGGTGAGCGCATAGTGGTATATAGCGGCTCTACACAGGGCTCTGCAGACGATTTAGGTGAATACAGGGCAGTAGCATTTAGTGACTTACCGGTGACGTCTCTGACCAATCCTTCACATTTCCCATCTCTTTCATCTGGACGGCCATGACCACTTCTTCCAGTCTCTGCAAAGTTTGCAACACAGACATCTTTGGCTCCTCACTTTTCCAGGCACCTGACCCACATTGTCCTCACCTGCACAAAGCCCCCATCCTGCTGCTACCCCAACTATAAAATATATAATATAACCCCCAATAATGAATAATACCCCCAAGTGTATCTTTAAGTTAATAACTTCCCTGTGAACCCCTTTAAATAGTGCCCCTTATTAATAATACCCCAGATGTTTCCTAATTAAAAAGGAAAAAAAAATATTGGGGTTCCAATACCCGGGACCCCCGGGATCGGCTGTTTGAATAAACCAGGGTACCTGTGTAAGCGCCGTGAACCCTTCCGTGAACCCCGTGAATTCAGCGCGCTGTCGGCTTTCTAGCGGTATGTAAAACAGCATATACATGAGGACGTGAAAGGTCGTCTTTAAGGCTAAGGCCCCACGTGGTGTCCTGCAGCAAAAAAGAGTTTTTCCTGCAGCACTTTGCACCGAAAATTCGCAGAGGTTTCCTCTGCAGACTTTCTGCTTCAATTATATCTACAGGAAAACCGCCAGCATTTCCATAGGTATAATTGACATGCTGCGATTTCCAAAACTGCGTCTGTTTTGGAAATCGCAGCATATCTGCTGCTCATATTTTACTGCAAAGTGGGGATGGGGGCCACATGTGGTGAAAACCCACAGAAAAAAACACGGCATTTTACATCTATCAAATCCCATCCACACATTGCGGAAAAATACGTGCAGCAGATGCACTGCGATTTCCAAAACCGTTGCGGTTTTGGAAATTGCAGCATGTCAATTATACCTACAGAAACACTGGCGGTTTTCATATAGGTGTATTGAAATCAGAAAGTCCACAGGAGAAACCTCTGTGGACCTTCTATGAAAAGTGCTGCGAGAAAAACCATAATGTTACCGCTGCGGTTTTTCCTGGAGCACTTTTTTTTCTGCAGCCCACTATGTGGGACCTTAGTCTTACAGTGCTGGCCAAAAGTATTGGCACCCCTGCAATTCTGTCAGATAATACTCAATTTCTTCCAGAAAATGATTGCAATCACAAATGCTTTGGTAATAATATCTTCATTTAATTTGTCTTCAATGGAAAACCACAAAAAGAATTGTCAAAAGGCCAAACTGGATATAATTCCACACCAAACATAAAAAAGGGGGTGGACAAAAGTATTGGCACCCTTTGAAAAATTATGTGATGCTTCTCTAATTTGTGTAATTAACAGCACCTGTTACTTACCTGTGGCGCATAACAGGTGGTGGCAATAACTAAATCACACTTGCAGCCAGTTGAAATGGATTAAAGTTGACTCAACCTCTGTCCTGTGTCCTTGTGTGTACCACATTGAGCATGGAGAAAAGAAAGAAGACCAAAGAACTGTCTGAGGACTTGAGAAGCAAAATTGTGAGGAAGCATGAGCAATCTCAAGGCTACAAGTCCATCTCCAAAGACCTGAATGTTCCTGTGTCTACCGTGCGCAGTGTCATCAAGAAGTTTAAAGCCCATGGCACTGTGGCTAACCTCCCTAGATGTGGACGGAAAAGAAAAATTGATGAGAGATTTCAACGAAAGATTGTGCGGATGGTGGCTAAAGAACCTCGACTAACATCCAAACAAGTTCTAGCTGCCCTGCTGCCCGAGGGTACAACATAAAAAAACTTACCTGAGAAAGCCAAAAACTTTTTGGAAGAATGTTCTCTGGTCAGATGAGACAAAAGTAGAGCTTTTTGGGAAAAGGCATCAACATAGAGTTTACAGGAAAAAAAAAAAAGAGGCCTTCAAAGAAAAGAACACGGTCCCTACAGTCAAACATGGCGGAGGTTCCCTGATGTTTTGGGGTTGCTTTGCTGCCTCTGGTACTGGACTGCTTGACCGTGTGCATGGCATTATGAAGTCTGAAGACTACCAACAAATTTTGCAGCATAATGTAGGGCCCAGTGTGAGAAAGCTGGGTCTCCCTCAGAGGTCATGGGTCTTCCAGCAGGACAATGACCCAAAACACACTTCAAAAAGCACTAGAAAATGGTTTGAGAGAAAGCACTGGAGACTTCTAAAGTGGCCAGCAATGAGTCCAGACCTGAATCCCATAGAACAACAGTGGAGAGATCTCAAAATGGCAGTTTGGAGAAGGCACCCTTCAAATCTCAGGGACCTGGAGAAATTTGCCAAAGAAGAATGGTCTAAAATTCCAGCAGAGCATTGTAAGAAACTCATTGATGGTTACTGGAAGCGGTTGTTCGCAGTTATTTTGTCTAAAGGTTGTGCTACCAAGTATTAGGCTGAGGGTGTCAATACTTTTGTCCGGCGCATTTTTGGAGTTTTGTGTAAAATGATCAATGATTTGACTTTTTTTTTCATTCTCTTTTGTGTTTTTTCATTGCAAGCAAAATAAATGAAGATATTATTACCAAAGCATTTGTGATTGCAATCATTTTCTGGAAGAAATTGAGTATTATCTGACAGAATTGCAGGGGTGCCAATACTTTTGGCCAGCACTGTATTAAAACACAAGTGCCACCTTAATTAAATTAATTGACCCTCATATTATGCCCCTAATTCACCCTGACATAAATACTGCACCCCTAATGACCTCTTATATTAATGACCACCCCCTTATGTTCATAATGCCTCGTAATATAAATGATGCCCCCTAATGGCCCCTTATACAAATAACCTCCCCCTTGTATTAATAATACCTCCTAATAACCCTTATATAAATGGCCCCCCCCATCGTCATAATGCCCCCTAATGAATCCTCCCTTATAATTATATTTCCCCCCTCCTAACCATCCCTTATACTATTAATACACCCACAACTAAGCTAAAAAAACAAAGACAAAAGTCATACTCACCTGCGATGCTGATGAATGGAGCCGCCGCTTCCTCCCTGTCCACGCACAGGATGTCTGTGTCTGAATGCGGGTGGCGCGTTGTTGTGACGTCATCGCGCTACCCGTGCTGAGAGGCAGACATCATCTGTGGTCTCGGCGTCTTGTAAACCGCAAGCCTGTAATGGCTTGCGGTTTACAATACCGTTAAGTTACAGGTTACGTTTTAACTAGATCGGTGTCTGCAGACACTGATCTAGTTAGAAATAAAGGATATATTAATGGCGGCCCCGGGGTGGGCCCCCAAAAATTCAGTGGGCCCGGGGCAGCCGCCTCCTCTGCCCCCCCCCCCCCCCCGCTAGCTACGCCTCTGCTCCTCATCAATTACTGTGCCATTGCCTCACCAATTGGACTCCAGATCAGATAACTAGCACCTTTATACTCACTATAGATAAATGCATGATTTTCAAAGAAACCTAAGGTATAATCTTGCAATAATAGCCAAGCCAAAATAACTCCTTCAAAAGAAAGAGAGATGCTATGAACAAGTTCCTCTTTTCCACATCTTATTTGCATATTGTTTACCCAGAATTCTTAGCAGGGCATGCATGGTATAATAAGTCCCTTTAATGTCTCTCCCTAATGAGAGATGTTACCCCTTGTGAATAGAGAATGCTATTTAAACATCCTCCAAGAGCAATCTCTCTAATGGATCCAGGAGTAATTTGGTGATGAACAATGCTTTTTCCAGTATGATAAGGTACCATGTCACAAGGACAAAATGATAACGAAGTAAACAAAACACTAGAATTTTGGGTCCATGGCCTGGAAAATCCCCAGATATCAATCCCAAAAAGAGGGTAGACAAACAAAAACAGAAATTGTGATAAACTCCAAACACTGATTAGCCAAGAATAGGTTGCCTTCAGTCAGGATTTGGCTTAAAAACTGATATCCTGCATGCCAGGATGAATTGCAGAAAAAAAATAGGGTCAGCACTGTATTCATTGAATCTTCGCATAAATTTAAAGAGGTTATCCAGTTTTTATGATTGATGACCTATCCTTAGGAAAGGCCATCAATATTAAATTGTGGGGGTCTGACACCCTGGACCCCGGTAGATTACCGGTACAGAGACAGCGTGGGAGAGCTGCGATTCTCAGTCTCTATACAAACTGTATTGAAGTCTATGGGGCTCACTGCCTTGCTACCGGTGATTTATGGGGGTACCTAGTGTGGGATCCCCGCAGATCTAATATTGATGGCCTATCCTAAGATTTTTTTTTTGAACTAAGAAAATTAGAAGTTAAGCGGGTGGAGGGGGTTTCATTTACTATTTTTAATTTATCTCGGACAACCCCTTTAATGGATGACCAAACATAGAAGCCTGTCAATCACTACTGACAAGGAAAGGGGAGGCCTTCAATCATAAATAAAATAGACTGCAATACAGCTGTATGCAGCTGATGATGAGCTACATACCACTAGACTTGTCAATCAACAAGACCAGGAATGGTTTTCATCAGAAGAAAAACAAATCCGTTTTCAGAAATGCCCAGTGGACACTTGCATGCTAGTTAAAACTTGCAAATGTTCTTTTACAGTGTTGTGTTATATAGAGTAGTATGTTTAGTCAGTTTAGATGACTATTTTTTTGCATCTTTACTTTCCAGTTTGCCATGGAACCTAACTATTTGCACATATGGCCAAGAAATACATTTATGATGATTGCATTACCTAATTTGGTAAGATATCAGTTTTCTTGTTCAAATTGCCCTAAAGTGTGCCTTCAGTAAAATTGATTATCACAAGCAAACCTTAAGTACAAGTAATGTGCAAATAGAAAGTATATGCTTAAATTTTGATATTTTAAATATGCTTTTTGAAAATACATTTATTTTCTCTCTGCTAAGTAGCTGTGCTAAGTAGTAGTTTCTGTAGCTGTGCTATGAATTTTGATATGCATATTAGTTCTCTTTCCAAAAATAAAAGCTAGTCCTCTAGTGACATCTGTAGTTAGCCTGCAGTTATCTGCTGACAGCTGTTTCTGCATACCTCCCAAATTTCAAAGGATAGAAAGAGGGACAGAAATTTAGCTCCACCCAATTCTACATTGACCACACCCATTCTTATCCATTTTCTTTGTGCCCGCACACAGTATAATTCTCCTATAGTCACCCTAATATTATGTGCCCCCACATTATAATGTTCCTCACCAATTGCCTCCACAATAGATATACAGTCCCTTTGCTGGTGCACCCACAGTTTAATATCACCCTCCAGCTGCCCCATTTTAATGTCCCTGTCCAGTGACCCCCCCCCCCCACAATTGAACATAAAAAAAAACACTGATACTCACCTCTCCTCATTCCCCTGCTGCTCTGTCTGAGGTCTCTGCTGCAGGTGCAATGTGAGTGACATCAGATCACGCCTACAGCTCCAGATGCACACAGGGGCTGAATGATGAAGCAGGGAGTGGACATCATCTACTTCAGCATTGTATTCAACTCCTCTGCATCCTCAGCCAGGACATACCTCCTGCCGACTGGGACAGTGGGAGGTATGGTTACTGGGTGCTTGCCCCATATCAGTGCAATGCAGAACAGAGTACTGGTTGACTAGTTGAGAAGCGTTTCACTAGGATCCCCCTTCACTATTTCCACTTAAGAAAGCATTGCTTGGCCCATAAGATTCCTTACACCAACTTGACCCTTTCCTTAAAGAGAAATTGTATACCACAGATGTTTATTAGGGACAAGAATCTCTCACATTGAGGAGAGCACCAGTGAAGGTGTGTAGAGATTGAATTGCCTTTTGCCCTCTACAGATGTTTATCACAGACTTTTTAAGCATTTTTGCTGTAACTGCATTTTTTGTTTCCTTGCTCACTCTACTCTTTGCTAAAATAACGTTCACTCTGAAAATCACTGCTGTATCCATCTGGAGATCGACTACAGGTTACATTACTCAGATGACATCCATCTATAGAATTTGAAAGGGATGAGGAGTGAGCATGAAGTACAGGAGAAAAGAGAAAAAAAAAACTTAGATGGTTGTTAAAGCTAAATATAAATGTTCTAACACAACCAAAGAAAATTAAGGGATAGTGCTTCTCTATATATAAACTGGCGAGCAAAAGGGTAACAATGTTTTCAATGTTTGACTTTTAAGCTCCCTATCTCACCATCTATTACAGCTTCAAATGTGAGACTACCTTCATTTTATAGACAACCATCTTGGCTATTTCACATAACCTACAGTGGGGAAAAAAAAGTATTTAGCCTGCCACCAATTGTGCAAGTTCTCCCACTTAAAAAGATGAGAGAGGCCTGTAATTGACATCATAGGTAGACTTCAACTATGAGAGACAAAATGAGAAAACAAATCCAGAAAATCACATTGTCTGATTTTTAAAAAAATTATTTGCAAATTGTGGTGGAAAATAAGTATTTGGTCAATAACAAAAGTTCATCTCAATACTTTGTTATATATCCTTTGTTGGCAATGACAGAGGTCAAAAGTTTTCTGCAAGTCTTCACAAGGTTAGCACACGCTGTTTTGGTATGTTGGCCCATTCCTCCATGCAGATCTCCTCTAGAGCAGTGATATTTTGGGGCTGTCGCTGAGCAACACGGACTTTCAACTCCCTCCAAAGGTTTTCTATGGGGTTGAGATCTGGAGACTGGCTAGGCCACTCCAGGACCTTGAAATGCTTCTTACGAAGCCACTCCTTCGTTGCCCTGGCGGTGTGCTTGGATTCATTGTCATGCTGAAAGACCTAGCCATGTTTCATCTTCAATGCCCTTGCTGATGGAAGGAGGTTTGCTCTCAAAATCTCACGATACATGGCCCCATTCATTCTTTCATGTACACGGATCAGTCGTCCTGGTCCCTTTGCAGAGAAACAGTCCCAAAAGCATGATATTGCCACCACCCTGCTTCACAGTAGGTATGGTGTTCTTTGGATGCAACTCAGCATTCACTCAAACAGTTCTACTTTGGTTTCATCTGACCATATGACATTCTCCCAATACTCTTCTGGAACATCCAAATGCTCTCTAGCAAACTTCAGAGGGGCCCAGATATATACTGGCTTAAGCAGGATACATGTCTGGCACTGCAGGATCTGAGTCCTTGGCGGCTTAGTGTGTTACTGACGGTAGCCTTTGTTACGTAAGTCCCAGCTTTCTGCAGGTCATTCACTAGGTCCCCCATGTGGTTCTGGGATTTTTGCTCACCATTCTTGTGATCATTTTGACCCCATGGGGTGAGATCTTGCGTGGAGCCCCTGATTGAGGGAGATTATCAGTGGTCTTGTATGTCTTCCATTTTCTAATTATTGCTCCCACAGTTGATTTCTTCACACCAAGCTGCTTGCCTATTGCAGATTCAGTCTTCCCAGCCTGGTGCAGGTCTACAGTTTTGTTTCTGGTGTTCTTCCACAGCTCTTTGGTCTTCACCATAGTGGAGTTTGGAGTGTGACTGAGGTTGTGGACAGATGTCTTTTATACAGATAACAATTTCAAACAGGTGCCATTACTACAGGTAATAAGTAGAGGATAGAGGAGCCTCTTAAAGAAGAAGTTGCAGGTCTGTGAGAGCCAGAAATCTTGTTTGTAGGTGACCAAATACTGTACTTATTTTCCACCATAATCTGCAAATAAATTCTTTAAAAATCAGACAATGTCAAAAGTGTCCCTGTCAGACGCAACCGGCTCTTACGAGATGGCGCACTAATATCCCAGCTCTCACAGATGAAATGTTTCAGGACATGCTTGAATCCTCTCAGTACGTGTCACCCTCAGACTAATAACAGACTTATCCAGACTTATATCATGTACCAATGCTACCTGACCCCCACCCGTTTACATAAAATGGGACGACTCTCTCGTCCAGGTTGCCTCAGGTGTCCATGTCCACAGTCGGATTTTTGGCATATGATTTGGGTGTGTCCGGTTATACAGAATTTCTGGAAAGGGGTTGTTGATCTCCTGGCGGAAGTTATAGGTGCACCTATACCATTCACACCAGAAGTATCTCAAAGTGTCTCTTTGGCATACTAGATGAGGAACTATGGCAGCACCATGTTAGAATCTGTCTGAGGGAATCTTTATTTTACGTCAGGAAGGCCATCGCATTGCGATGGATGGCTGAGAGACCTTCATCAGTACCTCTATGGAGGAAGCTAATTAACTCTAGGGGTGAGACGCCGGGAGGGTCGGGGTGGGAGTGTGGCATTTTGGGTGCTTATGTATCCGATTGTTCTAAGTGTGCGAAATGCTTTCTGTATTGTCTTGTTTTGATTATGTTGGAAATGCTAAATTCAATAAAACGAGTTAAAAAAAAAAAAAAATCAGACAATGTGATTTTCTAGATATTTTCTCATTTTGTCTCTCATAGTTGAGGTCTACCTATGATGTCAATTACAGGCCTCTCTCATCTTTTTAAGTGGGAGAACTTGCACAATTGGTGGCTGACTAAATACTTTTTTCCCTACTGTAAATTTATCTTGCAACTGTTTAGCATATGAATATGATCAATTATGCAGATTCTTGTCATGTAACTGCATTGTTAGTTTTTATCCTAAAAATCAAAATTTTTATTATTTTGTAAATCAACCTTTGGCTTTCAATACTACCTGAAACCTTGTGCCTTTTGATCAGATTCAAAGTATATCTCGACTGAAATCTGATCCCAGGTCTCTTCTACATGTTCCCAAAGTTGGTGCATACTGGTCGACTCACTGGTACGAATACAGCTTTATATTCAACTCTACCCACAAGTGTTTGATTGGGTTGAGGTCTGGGGATTAATTCAGCACCTCTACTTTATTGTCATTGAACCATTTCTTTGCTAATCCCGACGTATGCTTCGGATCGTTGTCCTGCTGGAACAATATGTAGTCCTTTTCATACCCATAGTACTTGAGTGTACAAAGTAACTCGTCTTGTAGGATACTCAGTATTGAGACCTCTATCGGTCAAGTATCCAACACCTTTGACTGTGAAACAACCCCATATCATTAGGCTACCTCCGCTAAACTTTGAAGTTGAGGCTTCTTCACCTTTTTTCAGGTCACCATTCCAGACTTGTGTAATGCGTGTCACATGGTGCTTGCATGGACATCTGTGATCACACTATTACAAAGTAATACTCCACTGCCATGTTTGTCATGCCAGAACTGATAGGCCTTGTGATGAGCCGACTTGTCTGCTCCGATATTTTACCTGGATATTTTACCTTGACTTTTGAATCGATGGACAGACTTCATTTTGTATTCATGAATATGGTCCATTAATGTTATAATTATTAATAACAGTTGTTAACATGATAATAAAGTATCCAAACTAACCAGTGCATAATGCTAATGCAGGAATGGCAGCAAGACCTCCACCTTTCAGCTCAAATACACGTTTCTCCCTGCGGCATCCTCTGGGGACTGAGTAGTGGCATGTACAGGCACTACCAATCGATAAGCATGTGACTTTACTTGTTTGCACTATGGGCTCCTTGTTAAGACTTCACGCCTTATTTCTGTCCTACATACCACTTTTTAATATTTCTCTTGTCATTGACTTTATTGCTGATAATACATCAACCAATATACTAAACTGGATAAACATAGAAATGGCCCAACCCAAGCTAAACAAAATAAACGTGAGCAAGTCTTTGGGTCCAGATGGATTACACTCAGGAGTACCTAAATAACTCAGTCCACTGAGAGAGAGAGACTAACCTGATTTGTTTTTATAAAGAAGTGAGTAAAGCTCTGGACAGAGGGGAGGCTGTGGATATTGTGTTCCTGGACTTTGGAAAGGCAGTTCCTCATTGATGTTTAATGGGTAAAATCATTCCATTGGGTCCATTGGCTTGGAATATATATATATATTGGGAACATTGCACACTTTTTTCTAAATCAAAACATGAAGAGAAATGTATATAATTTTTAACTACTTTACGGAAAATAACTAAAAATGTACATTGGGCTGTTCAAAAAAATAGCAGTGTCTGCATTTGTTTTTACGAACTCCAAAACATGTACTTTTACAGTTTTTTAGAACTGCCTAACGTCTATGTTGCATAAAGTCAACCAACTTCTGACACCTGTCAACTGGTATTCCAGCCCAGGATGCTTTGACCACAATTTATTTGCATTTGTTGGTTTTGCCTCAGAAACGGCATTTTTGATGTCACAATCTGTTATCTCAGATTAACGTCCGGGGATTGGGCTGGCCACTCCAAAACCCCAATTTTGTTGGACTGGAACTAAGATTTTGCTTGTTTACTGGTGTGTTTTGGGTCGTTGTCTTGATGAAACACCCATTTCACGGGCATTTCCTCTTCAGCGTAAGGCAACCTGAACTCTTCAAGTATTTTAATATATGAAAACTGGTCCATGATCCCTGGTATGCGGTAAATAGGCACCATAGTAAGAGAGACATGCCCATATCATGATGCTTGCACCACCATGCTTTACTGTCTTCAGTGAGTGTATTGTGGCTTGAATTCAGAGTTTGGGGGTTGTCTGACGAACTGTCTGCATCCCTTGGACCCAAAAAGAACAATTTTACTTTCATCAGTCCACAAAATGTATCTCCATTTCTCTTTAGGCCAGTTGATGTGTTCTTTGGCCAATTGTATCCGCTTCAGTACATTGTTTTTTTAACAGTGGAACATTGTGGGGACTTCTTGCTAATAGATTAGCTTCAGAAAGGCGTCTTCTCACTGTCAGAGTACTCACAGGTAACTTGAGCCTGTCTTATGGTAGTTTTCCGTTTTCTTCCACGTCTCTCTAGCTTTGCTTTCCATTTTAACCCTTTCACTGCCAGGGGTCTCCGGAAATTTTGCACCTTTGGTAGCAAGAGCAATTTTCACAGTTTTGAGATGGACAAATCAAACCTAAATTGTAACATTAAAAAATCAGCCAATCCCCCCATAACTATATATTTTCTTAAAGTAGACACCTGCAGCATTGTCAGAATGCCACTTGGTACTGTATGCGAACACACACCTTCATGCAATTTTGATTTAAAGTGAATGTTTTATTAAAAAATGCAAATAAGTGTATATTAGTTGCTAAAAGTGGAAATCAAACAAAGTAATGATAATAATTAATAATAATCATCCTTTAATAGTCCCAGCATGCGGGAATTCAGTGTGTTACAGCAGCAAAGATAAACAATACAAAATACAAATAAAAGCATATACAAGAATGTTCCAAGATAGAGGCATTTCATTGATAGTTGATAGTAGACAGACAGATAAGAAGTAGCGGGGGTTGGGTGGGGTATATCCCAGACAAAAAGTCTGTATGGACTAATCTCCGCTTGGGTTGGTGTTGGTTGTACAGCCTGACTGCAGTGGGGAGGGGAGGAAAGACTTCCAATGGCGCTCCTTCTCACACTTAAGGTGAAGTAGTCGGTCACTGACTGTACTGCCCAGCGCTATCACGGTCTCATGCATGGGATGGGACTTATTCTCCCACGTGGAGCACACCACGGGCAGTATCCTTCTGTCATCCACTGCCTGCACCGGGTCCAGTGGGCTCCCCAGGATAGAGCTGGCCCTTCTAATCAGCTTGTCGAGTTTATTTCTATGATGATATACTGCTCCCCCAGCAGGCCACTCCAAAGAAGATGGCTGATGCCACTACCAAGTTGAAAAAAGTCCTAAGTGCCCCCAGAACTCCAAAGGCTCTCAGCCTCCTAAGCAGGTAGAGCCTGCTGTGGCCCTTCCTCCTAAAAATAAGAGATCAACATGTGCAGAGTTCATTCATATCACTAAGGCCTAAACCTGCTTCCACATATCTTCCGAAAATCACTAGTACTGGAATGAGCAAAAATCTGCTTTGAAATGTTAAAAAAGTATCATCCTATAAAATGTAGGGATTACACACCGTGGAAAGAAAGTGCATCACTAATCCCTATTTATTTTTTGAAAGTAGACAACTTGAAGATTACATGTCTCAATGGGTTATCAATAGCCACATCCACCTTCATGTAACTTTGTGACAAACACAATTTTTTGAAAAAATGCACTAAAACATATGTTTGCACTTAAAACTCCAATTCAATCTTACATTCACACACAAAATACATTTAAAATAAAAGATCAAGGTGTACACAATTTATATATACCACAAACATCAGCTACAACAAAAGCTCGTACTCTCAAAAACACTGATACAGAAGACAAGGAACATTTTGCTGTTATTCACTAATATGTTAAAAATATATACTGCAAACTGTGACTGTGATACCAAAATCTAACTTTTTTGAGATTGCAGAGCATACAGTATATAAAAACACAACTTAATATTTCATATATACAATCACCTTCATGCACCAGAGATTGTAAGCAAAAATTTATACATTCATACATACCACACATATATATATATATATATATATATATTTATTGGTGTGGGTGTTAAAGAAACGGCAAAATCGCAGAAATGCGCCAACCAATTTTATGCATGCAAACTAAATAGGAGTTTCCATAAAATATAATTTTCTATCCCCCTATAAAAATTGTAGCAATTTATACGTTCCTCTCTAGTGATAATCATTATTGCTATTATTTTAGTGTGTAACGGATATCACTAGAGGCGTATTTTACTCTATAAAGATCAGGTATGGACAGGACAGGGATTGGGTAAAATGTAAACTTTATTGATGACTTTGTGTATGTTTTGTGTAAGTGTTTGGTGCAACTCTTTTTGTGCTGCTACCTGGACAGTGGTAAACAACTGGGTCACAGCGCCAATAAACTTCCTGATTATGTTTAGAGGGGTATTACATAAGAATACCCCTCTAGTAAGGCTCAGAGGGGTATTACATTATCCCTCTATGTGACAATCGGAGAGCAAAAGTAAAGTATGCTCTCTGATTGATAGTAGAGGGGATAACATGGACAGAGGTCCCTGATATTTCCACCTGGGGTCGCATACAGGTTATGCAAAGATGATGATGATTTCTCATCTATGTGCAGGCATAAAAGCCAGATTGATAGCAAAGTGTTTGAACATTTGATCATTTGCAGGCCCTAGCAACATCGGTTACTTCCTTGATTTGCATAACCTTAGGTCTTTTCATTTTTGGTGTTGCAATTTCATTGTTGGAGTATATATGCATATGGTTAAAACAATGACAGTCGGTGGTAAGAAACAACCTGCTTAAAAACATACTGCACTGCCAGCTTTTTTGTGCCTTTTAAAATGAAAAAAAAAAAGCAGTTGTAGCAATTCAAAAGATAATTTCAGTAATATAGGTACTAGGAAAGAGAAAGAAAAAAACAAGAAAGGCGTGCTCCTTGTGCGGAACCGGTATAAGTATATAATGGAGAGCAACCAGATATTAAGGATTTTACAAAATGGCTGCTCATCTTGTTTCATTGTGATATGCCACAACTACTATCAGGGATTATAATAACGCAGGAATCTGGTGGCAGTGTCCACTGGCGTACGGCTAACTGGGATTTTCAGAGTCGTGAGTAATAGAAATAATCGTCTCAAGGAGTGGGTAACTCCCGAATAAAGAAGCCAGGATGCGCGCTCCTCTTTGAGTATATAGGACTCAAAGCTACCACAGGGCTTGACAAAACACGAATATTTATTGAATATAATAAGGATAACGTGTTTTGGGGTTTGATACACCGCTTGGGGTGTACCCCTTCCTCAGATCCAGCATACTGAAACTATAAACAAAATTAAAATATTTCTAGATTCAAAATTAAAATTGGAAACACAAAGAGTATAAAAAAACGTAAAAGCTAAATTCATTTATACTAAAAAGCTACTTTTTATAGTACTATGATCATATTGTTTGTAAAAGTAAATTTCAAACAGACACATGAACAGACAATATGAGACATTACGATGTGACAAAGTAGCAAATGTCATACGATTGCCGTGTGGCTTGGGAATGGGAGGGGGCGTGAAGTGAACATTATCCCTTATCCCTAAAGGACCCTTGTGTAAGTTAGTGAGGATGTACATACCTTGAACTTTTGCCTAACTCCTTGGTTAGATTGCCTATGTAATAATAGTGAGGCAGAGTGGTCAAGGATGATTTATTGATGTGATACGTATTAGGAAATATTGGTATAGTGTGTTGTTTAAATGCTTTTATCAATTTAAATGGAGTGGTTATTGGCATTTTCTGGAATCTGCTGGCTCCTTGAAGGTGAAGCAGGGTTGTACCTGTGGGTTGTTTGTTGCTCCCTGTGGTGAGACCCATTGATGTCAGGCATTGGCTAGGTTACAGAGGGGCAAATGGCTCTATAATTAAAGGGGTTGGCCACATTCAGACCAATATTGAGACAAATGTTATTTGCATAATATGAGATACAATTTTCCAATATACTTTCTGTATCAATTCCTCATTTTCTAGATCTCTGCTTGCTGTCATGCATTCTGTTACTTCTAGTGGATAAAAGTCTGACCATGGTCATGTGATTTACTGTCCATGGTCATATGATGAGCACACAGGTGCACAGCTCATCACCAGATGTCTGATTACTGTTCTGTGACTATAACGACCAGCACATATATGTTCATCACATGACCATGGTTAGAATTTCATCCACTAGAAGCAATCGGAATCAACAACAGCAAGCAGAGATCTAGAAAACCGCTAGGAATTGATACAGAAAGTATATTGGAAAATGTTTACAACTTTTTATTATAGAAACAATAACATTTGTCTCTCAATATTGCTCTGAAATTTCCAACCACTTTAAGGGCACATTCCTGCACTTTTGATTAGTGGGTCAGCTTGAAAAGTTAATTGCTTGTAGGTGAGGAGATCAGTTTGGAGTGAGGACAAGTTTAAAGTTTCTTTAAATAAATGCTATTGTTTGTATAATTAAATGTTATACAAATTTCATATATGCTTTCTGGTTTTCTAGATATCTACTTGTGGTCATTCTTTGTTTACTTCCAGTGGATAAAAATCATTCTGTGGTCATGTCCTTATTGCAAAAAGCAATGGTTTTGTGGAAAAAGTAGCCTATTGATGGATTGTAAGAGCTACAGGTTTGCTGTTATTTGGCAGAAAACTTTGTGGCTGTGAGCCAAGTTGAAAAGTCATAAAGAAATGGCTTTGCAAAAAAAAAAAAATCTACCAAAAATGATGTGATGAGAGCACATGTGAAAAAAATTGTTTTTCAATTTTTTTTTTTTTTTTTTAAACAAGCATTGTGGTACCAACAGAGTAGTATCATGGAATGTGATGGTGGAACAGACCGCAGGACACGTTTGACTGGTGGTAGCAGTGGCAACATGTGTGGCCATGAAGCAGGGCGTAATATGATGGACCAGGCCGCAGGACATATCTGCCTAAGTCGTGGAAGTGGTAGTAGCTGTTAAGGAGTAGCAGCCAGCATCAGTAGCAGTGCAGTAAATGGAATATGATGCCTTCACTATTTGGAGGCATTAGCTGGATGTGTTTGAAAACCATCACGGATCCATGCCTGATTCATTTTGACAAAAGTAAATTTTTTTCCACACTTCTTTTGGACAGTTTCATTCTTTTAGGTGTTACAACGCCACTGGCAGTACTGAACACCTTCTCGGGCCATTACACGGACAAGATAAAACTGCCATGGAAAACTGGGCCAGCTCTTTCCACTGCTCTAACCTATTGACCCAGAATTTCATGGGGTCAGAATTATCTGCTGGACTATAGGTGTACTCTAAGCACAACTCTAGCCACCTGTTGTGGCTCCAATTGGCGCTGCAAGCTGAAAATTTTTTGGCTCATCATCTTCCAGATACCGTACCGGCCCTGATTGCTGCTACTTTTGTCCCTCTTGACACTTGTGGTCCTGGCAAAGGATGCGGAGTGCTGGTTGAGTGAGGTGGACATGGAGAGGCCACCTGGGTACGCATGCAACTGGCAGTTGCAGTGGTCTCCCTAAACACTGTAGCAAGTTGGGTATATAGACTATCCTTTTAATATTCTAATTTTACTTCCCTTTGGGAAGCAAGAAAGAATTCTCCAGATTTGTCTTTATAGTGAGGATCTAAGAGCACTGCCATCCAGTACTCATCCCTCTGCTTGATGCTAATACGCTTGTCACTGTGTAAGCAGCAGAGCATACAACCTGCCATGCTTGCCAGCGTATGTGCAGACCTAGGGGCCTGTCATGGTTGGTGTTCTTGGCCAGCGAGGTTGTCGTCTTTAAACAGATCTTGAAACAGATAAGAGCCAGCCTCCTCCCATGATTGTGCCTGTGACATATCAAGGATCCCCTTTGCATCCAAGGGAGAGTTAATAGAGGGATCACTTCGTTGATGACTAATTTCGTGCCTTCTTCAAAGGGCTTCAGAAGCTGGCACTCTTCTCTCATGACTCTCCAACGACCTATCTTGAAGTAACACATTGCCCCTGTAGTTTGTCGCATGCAATAATCCTTCACCGGCTTCTGTTGATCACACAGGCTCTTCAGCAAGTTTAAAGTGGAGTTACACAGAGTTGGAATATTGCATATAAGACAGTAAAAAGGCAAACCATTTTGTCACTGCAAGAAGCACCTCTTTTAAGCCATTTTACTGGTCTATAAAGAGGCAAACCACCAGATTGAGGACATGTGCCATACAGGGACAATTCGTTATTTGTCCCAACTGCAGCACAGCATAATATTGCTGGTGTTGTCTCTGACAATACTGCCCAGAGTTGGCAAGGAGCAATCCAGCAGAAACTTGCTGCAGGAGACAGCGAAGCAGCTCCTCTGCTGTGTGGCTCCTCTGATTAAAGCCAGTTGCACACAACCATGTGCTAACTGGCTGCCGTGAATGAACAGCACGGGGGAAAATGAGGTTGAATAGGAGCCACCAAAGCAGGGCCGCAAAATCAGACAGAAATAGGACCGAATAGTGTCATTCATGGTCATGTGTATGAGCCCATAGAAATGAATGAGTCAGTGTGCTATCCAGGACAAACCCGGATAGCACACTGACCAGACATATGCAAGGGGGCTAAGGCTCATTAATTACAAAACTGCATTGCAGTGCTTTGCCTTACACCAATTAAACAAGGGTGGAGAAAGAGGAAGAGGAGTGGAAGGCTTGCTCTGGTGAAGATGGTGGGAAACGTTCCAGTGAGGAGAATGCAGAGAAGGTGGATGAGCCCTACATAAAGTTAGAACTGGGCCTGCACAATCAGGGTTGGACTAGCACTTTGCCTTGCTGCATTTCTTATTTGTGGCTGCTGCCACTCAATCATTGACCTAGTGGGCCGTGAAAGCCATGTATTGTCTTTGTCTATAGTGGCTGCTCCACGTGTTGATGGTGGCTTTCATCTTTCCCCAGACTAGCGCATCCACGGAAAGGCCCACATTCTCCAACAAATGGCAGTATAAAGCAGGAACAGTTTTCCTAGAGAAATAATGGTTGCTAGGTATCCTCCATTGACGTTGAGTGCATTCCATCAGTTGGCAAAATGCAGTGGAATCCACTAAGTGATATGACAGCGACTGCACCACCAACGATTTGGCCAGGTGCGAGTTAAGTTCCACAACTGCAGGATGACTAAGCGCATATTGCTGTCTCCTGGCCAGACATTCCCTTATGGATTACTGATTTAGGCATGGAAAAGGAGGAGTAGGAGAAGCAGTTGGTGATAATGATGATGACGACCAAGTGCTAGATGTAGATGTGGCCTGCCTACAAGGAAGATAACAAGGAGGAGTAGCTGTTCTCACTTCCCCTGCCACTGCCACTGTCTAGTCTATTTTTCCAAATAAGAGAGTGATGACTTTTCATGTGAATGTTGTTCCTCATTTGTTCCTGCACAGCCATGGCTAAGTTTCTGCTTGCAGATATTGCACATCCCCATGGATCGTTTGGCAATGTACAAAAAAAATTGCCACACAGGAGAGGACAGCTTCTAGTTGCTGCCCACAGCAGCAGCAGAAACATGTCCGCCACTACCCCAGTCCTATGAGGTTCCCCTAGGTCTGCCTTGGGCAGGCTTTTTGGATGCTGAGAATGCAGTGTCTGGAATTATTATGATCACCAATGCCACTGCCCTCTTCATGTGATGTCAACTTGCCCAGTTGCAAGGTCCTATCTGCAAGACAATCATCATTGGCAATGTCATCATCTTCCCCACTTTTCTCATCATCATTTTGGCCATGCACAGCCTCAGAATTTCCACCTCCAGAAATCCCCCTAGCTCCCCTACCACTACAACCTTCAACCACCACCCCCTACCACCAACAATCATTATACCTTCCTCCTTTGCTTGCACCCAATGCTGCTTGTACTCATCTGGCTCATCAAAAAGAGGAGGAAGACTGCTCTTACTAGAAGAAATAGATTGCTCAGCAGGCGCCACATTACTACCAGGGATCTGTGTCAGGGAAGAATGTGAAGGAGACACGGTTGACAGTCCAGAAAGGTCCTGTGGTAAATTAGATATTATGCAGGAGGAGGAGGAACACACAGAAACCTGACTCAAGATCACATCACTCTCAGATGCAATATCCTCCTGTGACTGAGATGAACCAGCTAAAGTAATCAGTAAAAAATCAAGAAGAGTAACAATCCTGCGGCTACTGGCAGTGCCACCAAAACAGTGTTTTGCAGTCTAGCTCTTACCCCTCACATGCTTACTGTTATGCTTACTGTACTTGCACAAGTGTTTCCTCCTCCTCCTTTTGTCTGTCTCCTGCCGTTTTTTTTTTCAGTATGTTTTTTTTTTTTAATGCACACAGATGACAGAGATTCTTTTTTTTTACATTGGCAAAGGATGCACTACTACTACATCTTCGCTCTTTCACACAGACCAGAGCAGAAAAAAAAATCATAATTCCCAAATGTTTATTTTTAAGATTAGCACAAGCTATACAAAAAACACTCACGATATTCTTTTTTTTTATATTAGGAGAGTGTATGTACATAATTATATATGTGCACTTGCACAAACGGAGAAATACTTTGTACTTCATTTTGTTCAGATTAACAACAATGCTCCTTCACACTGTGTATGGGTCAAACATCAGACCAGAGTGAAAAAAAAAATATTTAAATTATTAAATTTCCAAATATTTTTTCTAAGATTAGTACAGGCTAGACTGTATATTGGGTGAAAAACAAGAATCCACTTGTAAGTAAATTAACGGAGTAATTTTTTGTAAGATTTGCACAGGAAAAATTAGAAGCACTTTGCTGTTAAAACAGCAGTATTTATTTAATAAAAAAATTATAACTCTTGCCCAAAAAAGTCCTCAAACATGTAAGGGCAGTGGAAGTATTACTAGGCTCTGAACCATTATGTGGGAGAGCAGTAAATAAGACTGAAATTCCTTTCATTGGATGGATCGATGCAACCTTTCAACTGTACTCTGATAATGACAACATAGAACTCCTGGTGCCTTTCCTAGTATCCAGTGACAACAACGTAGCTGAAGAGACAATCATTGGATATAATGTGATTGAGGAAGTCATCCTAAGAAAAACTCCTTCATCGTCTTTGGTGAGTACACTGGCTGCATCATTTTCACTGCCTACAAGAAAAGCAGAGATGGTGGTAAAGCTGTCCAAGTGAGCCAAGCAGAAGCATTTTCAAAGGAGGTAAGAACTGGAGTACGTCATACCATTATTCCTGCTGGTACTATAATGGGTGTCAAGTGTGGTGTTCATGTGGGACCTCATCAGAAAAACCAGAAAAAGCTGTTTGTGCCAAGTACCACTGCACAGTTACCAGAGGGAATATATATAGATGAGGCTATTGTGATGGTACCTTATGACAACTATGCTCGGGTAACCATTTTGGTAATGAACCCCACTAAATATGATATCGTACTGGATCCAAAAACTGTTTTGGGTCACATGGAAGGAGTCAAAGCAGTGTACCCAGTTTGCATAAAATCTGTTCAGGTTTCTTCTTTGACAACAATCATTCAAACATTGGAAAATGTTGACAAACCAGGAGATGAAGTGTCTTCAGTTAAAGAGGAATGGGATCCTCCGGTTCCTACAGATCATCTTGATGCAGACGAACAGTGCATAGTAAAGCAGATGTAAAGAGAAGAGTGTCATGCATTCTCCAGAGACGAGTCTGAAGTTGGATATATTCCATTACTCCAGTTAAAGATTAATTCAAAAGATGCCACACCCGTTACAAAGACATATACTGCTGTGCCTAAACCGCTTCATACCTAGAAGACCTGATAAATAGAGGATGGATTAGGAAATCAAAATCCTCCTATTCTTCTCCTATAGTATGTGTAAGAAAACAAGATGGCAGCCTGAGACTTTGCTGTGACTATAGACAACTAAACCAGAAGTCAGTTCCTGACCGTCATCCTATACCTAGAATCCAAGATATGCTGAATAGCTTGTCAGGAAGTTCTTGGTTTTCTGTGCTTGATCAAGGAAAAACCTATCATCAAGGATTTATGGAAGAATCCAGTAGGCCTTTGACAGCCTTTATAACACCTTGGGGATTATATGAATGGATCCATATTCCTTTTGGGCTCAGCTCAGCTCCTGCAGAATTTCAGAGAAGCATGGAAGAATGCTTGGAAGGACTGAGAGATAGTATCTGTCAACCATATCTTGATGACAACCTGGTTCACAGTAAGTCTTTCACTGAACATGTGGAACATGTACGGACTGTGCTTCGGCGCTATCAACAGCATGGAATCACGCTAACACCAAAGAAATGTGGGTTGTTCAAAAGACAAGTCCGGTTCCTAGGTAAGATTGTCTCTGGTGATGGCTATACTATGGATCCAGCAGAAATTGCTCCAGTAATGGCTTTGAAAAACAAACCTCCATCTACAGTGGGAGAGCTTTGAAAAAGACTAGGTTTTCTGTCCTACTACCGGACATACAGTATATTCAAAATTTCTCCAGGATTGAAGCTCCACTGTATGATCTACTGTCTGCAGGGCCAAGTTCACCATCAACCACAGAAAAGAAAGCAAAAAGAGAGAGACAAAAGGGCAAAAGTCAACTTTCTGCACATCAGCCCATCAACTGGACTCCCCATCATCAAGAAATCCTGGAGAGACTGATTAATTTGTTAGTTAAGCCACCAGTGATGGGATATCCAGACTTTAACAACCCATTTATACTGCACTGTGATGCGTCTCAGGAAGGACTTGGTGCTGTCCTATATCAAAGGCACAATGGCAAGTTGAGAGTTATCGGTTTTGGCTCAAGAACTCTTACTGCAGCAGAGAAAAACTACCATTTGCACTCTGGGAAACTTGAGTTTTTGGCAATGAAATGGGCAATATGTGACCGTTTTAGAGACTACTTGTACTATAGTCCATCATTTGTGGCATATACAGACATCCACTTACCTATGTTCTCACTACAGCAAAATTAAATGCGACTGGACATAGGTGGGTGTCAGAACTCACAGACTTCAATTTTAGCATTAAATACCACCCAGGGAAAGCCAATGGAGATGCTGATGGATTGTCTAGAATGCCACTAGATCCTGACCAGTACATGAAGGAATGTTCCCAAGAAGTCAGCATGGAAGCTATTGGTAGCACTGTGCAAGCAGTTCAAATGCAAGAGGAGGAACATACGCCATGGTGGTGCCCTGTAACTGTAGAAAGTGCAGCTGGGGAAGCTGAACAAAGCCTCATAGCAAGCGTTAACCAGCTCCCAAAAGAAACAGTCAGAAAAGCACAAGAAGAAGACAAGATCATTGGGAGACTGCTACACTACAAACATCAAAATAGACTTCCAGCTAAAAAGGAGAGAACAACAGAACCACCAGCTGTAACTGCCTTATTAAGAGAATGGTCTAAATTATACCTCAACTCAGATGGTATTCTTTATATGAAGACTAGCCATAACTTACAATTAGTCCTGCCAAAAATCTACCATAAAACAGTATTCAAAGAACTCCATGAACAAATGGGACACTTGGGAGTACAAAGAACTGTCAATCTTGTCAGAGAACGCTTCTTCTGGCCATACATGTAGCAGGATATTGAGCATTTTGTCACCAGAGAATGCAGGTGTTTAAAAGATAAACGCCCCAATAAACCAACCAGAGCACCATTGAACAACATTGTCTCCACTTATCCTTTTGAACTGGTATCCATTGATTTTTTGCATCTGGAAAAGTGCAAAGGGGGATATGAGTACATCCTTGTTGTAATGGATCATTTTACAAGATTTGCACAGGCATATGCTACCACAAACAAGTCTGGTAAGACTGCAGCAGACAAAATATTTAATGATTTTTCCCCAAAAGTTTGGCTTTCCAACAAAATTACACCATGATCTGGGAAGAGAATTTGAGAATCAGTTATTTGCAAGACTTGGGAAATACTGTAGAATTCAGAATTCTCATACAACTCCATATCACCCAGAGGGTAATGGACAGGTTGACCATTTCAATCGTACATTGTTGTCAATGTTGAGAACTCTTACAGAAGAAGAAAAGCAAGACTGGAAGAACTCTTTGTCAAAAGTAGTCCACGCTTACAATTGTACAAAAAGTGAGGCAACAGGCAACCTTTCTACCTATTGTATGGTCGATCACCAAGACTTCCAATTGACATGATGTTTGACACCCCAGTATCAGAGAAGTACAAAACTTACGCAGATAACGTTACTGTCTGAAAAAAGAGAATGGTAGAAGCTAATAAAATAGCTTCAGAAACAGCAAAGAAGTCAACATGTAAAAGCAAGGAATACTATGACCAGAAAAGTCATGACGCTGAACTTACTACAGGAAGTCGAGTTCTAGTGAAGAACTTAAATGAGAAAGGGGGACCAGGCAAACTTCGCTCCTATTGGGAAGATAAGATAAGATGTTGTTGTGAGAAGAAAACATGAAAACAGTCCAGTGTATGAGGTAAAACCAGAGTCAGGTGGCAACAGATCAAGGATTTTGCACCGTAATCTGTTATTATCTTGTGACTATCTTCCAGATGAACAGCAGACTGCGGAATTGTTAGGCCAAGAGAGACCCTCCAAACCTAAGCGACCAAAACCAACATCACATGTAGAATATGAAACTAACAGTGTTGATGAAGAAGATGAAATGTATTCATTAAGTTCACCTACTACAGATAACTGTACAGCACAAAGCAGTAAACTTAATCCTGAAGCAGTGGAATTTGAACCACAGAATTCATCAGAGATCTTGGCATCAAGATCTACTGTCAGATTCAGAAAAGTCATCAAAGGAATGTGCAATAACTCCAGAGGCAGAAGAATTGATGGAGAAATCTGAACCAACAGATCCAGGAACAGAAACTTCAGAACAACAGACATTGAAAAGATCTTCTGTTGCGAGAGAAAGGCAAAGGCCTGTTACACTTTCTTATGATACCATGGGAGAGCCAAGTAGGGTACCAAGAAGTTTTCATGCTAAACACCCACATATTTCGTGGAGAACTGTGAGCTGATGTAAAGACTATTGACATTCAAAGCATTTGCGCTGTTAAGTTCACAAGGGGTTAAAAGAGAAAATGTATTCCAGTCTGCAATTTCTCCCAAGCATGACAATAGCCCATAAGTGGATGCAAACTGATGTTTGGGCACACAGTAGGGTACAGAAGGGGAGGAGCGCTATTGGGTTTTTGGAGGACAGATTTTGCTGGAATCTGTTTCAGGCACCATGTTACATTTGCAAAGTCTCTGAAGTGCCAGAGAAGCGAAACCTTAACCCCCCAAAAAATGACCCCTTTTTGGAAACTAGGCCTCACACGGATTATGATAAGGGGTATAGTGAGTACTTTGACCCTACAGGTATTTCACAGAATTTTTTTACCTTTGCAGAAAAGAAAAATACTTTTTTTTTTTTTATAATAAAACATAATTTTAGCCCAAAATATTTCATCTACACCAGGGGTTAAAGGAGAAATTTCACTCTATATGTTACATAATTTTTCCTGAACACGACAATACCCCATATGTGGTGGTAAACTGATTTACGGGAACATTTTAGTGCTAATTGGCTTTTGGAGGACAGATTTGCAGTGCAACTGCAATTTTCCTGATTTACAAGAAAATTTCCCAAACCCATTTGTTAGGGACCACTTCAGTTCTGAATGGGATTTTAAATTCCTATATGTTAGAAACCCCTAAAATTTACACATTCACAAGTGGTTAAAGGAGAAAATGCATCCCACAATTTGTTATGCAAATTCACTTGAGCATGGAAATACACCACATGTGGATGTAAACTGCTGCTTGGGCATACAGCAGCCCTCCAAAGGGAAGGAGCGCCACTGGGCATTTGAAAAGAAGATTTTGCAGGAATAGCTTTCAGGAGTCATGTCTCATTTGCAGAGCCGCTAATATAGCAGTACAGTGGAAACACTCCAAAAGTGACCCCATTTTGGAAAATATATCTCTGGTATAGTGAGCATTTTAATCCCACAATTGTTTCACAGATGGGACATGAAGATGAAATATTACTGATGCATCACTTTATCCCTAAATGTTTCATTTTCACAAGAGGTAAAAGAATAAATATCACGCCGGAGTTCGTTAGACAATTTCTCCTGAACATGTCAATACCCCATATCTTGTATTGGGTACGTGACAGGGCTCAGAATGGAAAGAGTGCTATTTGTCTTTTGGAGGGCAGATTTTTCTGAAATAGTTTTCAGGTGCCACGTTGCATTTTCAGAGTCCCTAAAGTACCAGTACAATAGAAATCCTCTAAAAGTGACCCCATTTTAGAAACTACACCCCTCATAGAATTTATCAAGGGGTACAATAGGAATCTGACCCAAAATATGGCTTCCAAAAAGAAATGTGCTTTGGATGATGCAAATTGAAACTTTAAATATTTAAAGAAATATGCCATTTCAGTGCCTAAAATGTTCTGCCCACTTTGTGTCAACAGAGACACGCACTCCTAAAACTTTTAAGTGGGCTAGCCCAAGTACAATAAAGTTGTATATGTGGATTTAAACTGCTGTTTAGGCACAAGGCAGGGATCAGAAGAGTAGAAGTACTCTTAGCTTTTGGAGTATAGATTTAGAGGGACTGCTTTCTGGATGCCATGCTATTTTTCAGAACCCTAGAAATGCCAGTAACTTGGAATTCCCCAGAAGTGACCCCATTTTGTAGGGGCCATGTTAGGGTCTCTACAAACATGACATGGCATCCAAATACCAACTATCTAAATCTGCACTCCAAAAGCCACATAGCGTTCCTTCACGTCTGCACCATGCTGTATGCCCAAACAGCAGTTTATGCTCACGTGTATGACACTGTTATACCCAGGATAACATATTTAAAGGGGTTTTCTGGGAAAAAAATATTTTTTTAAAAAAGGTCTGTTAGTGCTATTAATAAGATAGGATAACCCTTTAATAGTCCCAGCATGGGAAAATTCAGTGTGTTACAGCAGCAAAGATATGCAATACAAATACAATATATACAAAACACTACAAGGTAGAGGCATTAAAGTGACAGTAGGTAGATAGAAAGTTACAGGTAAAAAAAAGTAGCAGAGGGGATATTACAACTTTAAAGATCTTTCAGTTCTCTGTATGGAATGATCTTTGCTTAGGTAGGTGTTGGTTAGCCTAACCGCAGCAGGGAGGAAAGACTTCCGATAGCGCTCCTTCTCACACTATGGGTGAAGTAGTCGGTCACTGACAGTACTGCCCAGCGCTATCACAGTCTCATGCATGGGATAGGAGTTATTCTCACGCATGGAGCTCACCACGGACAGTATCCTTCTATCACCCACCACCTGCACAGGGTCCAGGGGACTCACAAGGACAGAGCAGGCCCTTCTAATCAGCTTGAGTCTATTCCTATCCCTGGTTGATATGCTACTCCCCCAGCAGGCCACTCCGAAGAAGATTGCTGATGCCACTACTGAGTTGAAAAAGGCCCTAAGAAGTGACCCCTGGACTCCAAAGGCTCTCAGCCTCCTAAAGATGTAGAGCCTGCTGTGGCCCTTCCTGTACAGTGCATTCAGGTGATCTGCCCAGTCCAGCTTATTATTGAGGAGCACCCCTAGGTACTTATAGGTGTTGACAATCTCAATGCCCGTCCCCTGTATGTCCACTGGTTTAGGAGGGTATCTGCACTTACGAAAGTCCACCACCATCATCTTGGTCTTCCCAGCATTAATCCTAAGGTGGTTCCGCTGGCATCAGTCCACAAAATCCGGGTTCAATTCTCTGCAATAGTAGGCCTCATCACAGACGAAGATGATGGAGTACAGAGTCAGCAGAATACTTCTGTAAGAAGCAGCTAGATGAGTTGCACCTAAAATCTATCAAAGTATACTCGGCAAATTTACCGCTGGTAAAGAAGCTAACAAACTCCTGCGTGCAGTTTTTGCCCTCAAACTCTCAGGAGTTGGCACAGTACAACGTCGTGGCATAAATGTAATTGGGTACGTGCGTCCCCGTCTCCTGCATGCGTTCAAAGTCATAAAAAACATATAGATCTGTCTCTTTCTTTACTTTGTAAGGCTGCATATAGCAAAGATGATCATCGAATTTATACATGGGGGCACTGCAATAGCTGCAACGCAAACCATTACACTTGTGCTTTTCCTCACTATTGTACACAGAACGGCAACAATGATCACAAAATGTTTTAAGCCTACAAAACTCGGGCTTATCTCTAGCCAATAGGTAGTGGTGATCTAAACACACATTCGAATGACAACACACAAGTGGGGCATCGCGGCTGTTGGTCAACACTCTCATCACAATCGTCTCTTTGACAAGCCCTGCAGAAATATTGACACGAGTGGTTGTTTTTGTGGTGAAACACTGAACTACACTTTTCACAGAAGTACGCCTCACCGATAAAACCCTTCACATATTTGATACCACAGTAATGACCGTCATAATACAGAATATACACAGTTTTTCCCAGTATCAAAATAGCGCCAATCACCACGACTGTGGTACAAGAAATTAGTTTATGTGTATATTAATGTTTTGTATATAGTGTAACTCTGGTAAATGTATTTTTGAATTTATATTTGTGATGTAACAATTTATCTGCTCAATAAACTTTTTAAAACTTCTTTTTTTTTGTTTGTGCTCAATTTGTATAACACTACCTTAGCTCTGCTTAATCACTACACTACCTCAACTCAAATATGCCTCTGCACAATGGCCACAAGCTCCCTTTGTTTTGTGTGGGGGAAGAATCTGTTGTTAGTCTCTCTGGCTTGGGTATAGGGTGAATGATAGACTGCGTCCTGTGTTTGCTTAAACAGTCTTTGGTATTAGGGTAGGTGGGGTGGTCTGTCACAAGCACCCGTACTGTAGTTGTGTTTGAGTCATCTATAAAGCTCAAATCACGCTAATTAAGCCAGAATATATGGTTGGATTAACCTGCATCAATCCTTATCTGTGTGAGGCCTTCAGCTGTCCTTTTGAAGAATGTGGAGGGGGGGTGAGAGGGGAGGCTGTTAGACAAGCCCAAACTTGCCTGTGTGATGACAGCTGCTAGGGGCGGTTGGAGGGCTGGAGGTGGGTGTGGGTGGGTTGGAGGTGGGCTGGGGACTTGTCACAACACAAAGGAAGGTTGCGTGTTGGGGCACATTGACGAGAAATGTTTTGGTAGCAACTGGGCGGGGTTACAAAAGGGGGTGGGGCATCTGTCACTTTGACAAAAAGTATAGATGCTTTACTACTACCAGGTGACCCCCAAACTCTACTTTTGATATTCTGTCAGGTCTGTTGCTTAAAATTTGGTTTAGAAGTGCCCCCTCTTGTGCTGAGTCCTGCACTAGTTGGGAAAGGTCATCCTTTTTAATTTTACCAAAAACCTATTATCTTTGGTGGACCTGCAGGTTTCTGTTTCCAAACTTATATTGAAGTATATTCTGATTTCTCAATATTGTTGTTGAGGCTCCTTTTATTAGTATAAATGTTCATTAGTTGTTTTGCTTTATCCCCATTCTGCATTCTCTTATTAACTCTTCCAAAACCCTGCTGCTGCTCTGCTCCACCCTCATTTTCTTTGTTATCCCACTGTCACTGTCTTCACTATTCTCTCCTTCTATACCATTTATGCTCTCTCCCAGGTCCCTTGTTTAGACAATCCTCCAACCTTCTAGCCATCTTCTCCACCAGCATAGCTGCACCATCCCCATTAAAATGCAGCCCATCCCTATCCTACTGAAGAGCCAATTGCTTCACTAAAGTTTCTTCTGCGTCTCTGCCTTCTGCACAACAAAATTTGACCGTTTTACCCCCTCAGTCTGCCTAGTCCCTTTCCTCTCATTTTGTCTTGATGTCTCACCTTTGATGGTGAAGAGCTTGTGACCCAAAAAAAAGCCATCTCAGGAACTCCTTGATATCATACCAGTTTCTGTCCCCAATACCCAGAATAATTCTACTCTATTCAAGTCTGCCAGTCTCCCATCTCCTTTGCCAGTTCCTCATTTTCTTTCTGCCACCTGTTTTACCCTTCTTGTAAAAAGGAATGTTGAAGAAGTTGGCAAACCTTCTCCTGCTACTTTGGGCTCTGAAGATGAGCCTGGGGCAACTTTGACTACGAGAAGGGGGATTTGGAGGATATCAGTTCTGGTGACTTTGAACCTGGTGACAAATGGGGTACAGGGCGGCACGCAACTCCAAAAGACTCAAAATTAATTCGGGTGCACGATCACTGGGGAACTGACCAACTCCCAAGTGGAAACCATGTAAAAAAGAAATGTGACGGCTCTCCATTTTTTTTTTTTGTCTGCAAAAGTGTTTATTCACAATTCGCAACGTTAACGTTAAATGTCCATAACAGGACAACCCCTTTAATTGTACTAGCCATCAGAGCAGTCACATATACAGTAACAGTATGGATATCTGGATAGTAAAGTAAAGGAGTATGACAGTGCATGACAGAGTCAATATATCTCTTGCTTATACCAAATAAATGTAACATAAAACAACATAAACCAAGTAGACCTTCCCCTCACGTCAAGGGATGGGGTAAAGTCTTCTCCTGAATCAAATCATCATAAGGGACACAAACAAATTTATATCAGCCAGTGGAATCACCTCCCTCCAACAATGCTGCAGCAAGGCGCAGTAGTCCATAGGCATCTGGTCCTTACTCACATAGTAGTCTCTTGTTTGCATCCAGCCAAGATAAGGCCTCCTTTGGAGTCTCAAACAAATGGTTTTCACTAAGGATAGTCACTAGAAGTTGTGCAATATAGAGCATGGAATATGGGATCTGTGGGATCAGATAATAGGATCAGACATTTCTTTATATCATCATAGTGAGCCCTGTGTTTCTGTAATTTGGACTAAAAGCTCGGATAAATGGATATGTTTACCTCAAAATTGAGAAGATCACAAGCCTTTGTTAAAACGTTATCTCTATCTTTCAAATGCAGTTGTGGAGTGCCAGCTGGCAAGGGTCACATAGGCAACCTGGAGGGAAAGCATATATATATTTTTTTTTTTAAATCAAAAGTCTTATATATACAGTGTTCAAAGAAGCCAGCTAAATCTCTGCCCTCTGTTTTTGTTTATACCCTAACCAATCTATTGTTGTTTCTGTGCAATCTATTTCCAATATTGTCCACTTATCTTTGGCCATCTTTGTGAACTTATCCTTTTCCTGACATTTATCAGTCCTGTACTGCATCATATGAATTGCACTTGACATATTTTGCGTGTTATCAAATAAATTATATTTACTATAGTAAAAAGCTGAGTGGGTGCCATAGAGAGCGGGTGTCAGCTGTAAGAAACCTGTCACATAAATACATGCCATACCTGAACCGCTCATGTCCCCTATTGGACAAAAAAAAATGTAAAAAAAAATATTAAAAAAAATATTAAAATATAAATCCCCCCCATAAAATGCCCCTTTTCCCATATATAATACAAAAAATGTATAAACACAAAAAAATAATATAAAACACACATTTGGTACTGCCATGTAAAACTAAAACATTAGTTAACCCACACAGTGAAGATTGGTAAAAAAAAAAAAAAGTGGGAAAAACGTCAGAAGTAACGATTCTTTGTCATATCCTAAAAAAAAAGCCCTCTACCAGCTCTTTCAACAGTAAACTAAAAATGTTATGCCTCTCTTAACGCCTAAGATGGCGCTGTTTCCCACCTCCCAAGGAACCATGCTTTGAGGCCTCTACCCCACATCCAGATAAGGTACCCCTCACAAATACCTCAGATGAACTTGATTATAAGCAGCTATCCATCGAAGTGGCTTGACATCTGGCACTCGATTTGATCTCCTCCCTGTCCTCCACTATTTATGATCCCACGGAGCACTGTTTAATTCATCATCCAAAAATGGAAAAAGTATTCTTCAACTGCAAACCTAACAAGACATGGCCATCCAGCTAAACTAACAGATTGAGCAAGCAGAGCACTGGTCAGAGAAGCAGCCAAGAGGCCCATGGTCACTCTGGAGGAGCTGCAGAAATCCATAGCTCAGGTGGGGAGAATCTGTCCACAGGACAACTAGAAGTCGTGCACTCTACAAATCTTTATGGAAGAGTGGCAAGAAGAAAACCATTGTTGAAAGAAAGACCATAAGAAGTGCCATTTGCAGTTTGCCGCAAGCCATATAGGAGACACAACAAACATGTGGAAGAAGGTACTCTGGTCAGATGAGACCAAAGTTGAACTTTTTGGCCTAAATACAAAGCACTATGTGTGGCGGAAAAGTAACACTGCTCATCACCCGAAACCAGTGGTGAACCTAGCCTCTTTGCTGCCTGAGGCGGACTATAGAAAGACGCCCCCCCAAAAAAAAAATAATTGAGTGTCCATGTTACTAGCTTCACACGCTGTTATCGTCGCACAATATGCACAATACACAAAGTTATGAAACAGTTTTTAAGAATTCTTTTCCCTGCATTACTTCAGTATCAGATCAACAACACGGCATTAACAATGAAAGTGACTTCACACATCTTCTGCTTGGTGGATGGACGAGCCCGCATGGCCCCATTCTCTATAATAGGAGGGCTGCAGATAGCTGAGGACTGTACTTAGGCTATCTTTGAAGTGAATTAGAGCCACGTGGGTTCGTCCATCCACCAAGTGCCACACTTATATTCAGCCTGGCTGCGGTCAGGCTGAATTCCCACCCAGTGGGGGGAAAAAAACCAATTCTCAGGCTCAGTGGGGGACTCAGCAGAAAAACCCCCATCAATCAGGTATTTATCCTCATTTAGGTGAATACAGTGCAGTAACATTTTGTGACTTACAGCTCATGTCTCTGACTAATCGGTCACATTTCCCTTCTCTTCCCTTTGGACCTCCATGACCACTTCTTCCAGCTGTGACTTGTCTCTGTAAAGTTTGGAACACAGACATCTTTGGCTCCTCACTCTTCCAGGCATCCGACCCACATAGTCCTCACCTGCACACCCATTCTGCTGCTTCCCCCAATTATAAAATATATGATATGACCCCCCATAATGAATAAAACTCCCAAGTGCATCTTTATATTAATAATGTCCGTGTGTACCCTGAATAAATAGTGCCCCTTATTAATAATGCCCCAGGTGACAACTAATTAAAAGGTTTTCCAGGTCATTAATAAACTAATCAGTAGGGCTCAAAAACCCAGGACCCCTACTGATCAGCTGTTTGTTTGAACCGTGGTAACTGTGTAAGCGCCATGACCGCTTCTCTGTTTACACAGTGTCATTCATCTCATAGCGGCCATGTAATGTAACTACAGCCTTGTCCTATACACGTCCATGTGACAAGGCTGTAATTACATCACACGATCACTATAAACAGAAAGCGTATAATATAAACAGGCACCATAGCCTGTTTTGATAAAGATGGTGTTTGTCAGTGCTTGCCATTCATTTTTCCATAGACATACAGTACAGACCAAAAGTTTGGACACACCTTCTCATTCCAAGAGTTTTCTGTATTTTCATGACTATAAAAATTATAGATTCACACTGAAGGCATCAAAACTATGAATTAACACATGTGGAATTATATACTTAACAAAAAAGTGTGAAACAACTGAAAATATGTCTTATATTGTAGGTTCTTCAAAGTAGACACCTTTTGCTTTGATTACTGCTTTGCACACTCTTGGCATTCTGTTGATGAGCTTCAAGAGGTAGTCACCTGAAATGGTTTTCACTTCACAGGTGTGCCCTGTCAGGTTTAATAAGTGGGATTTCTTGCCTTATACATGGGGTTGGGACCATCAGTTGTGTTGTTCAGAAGTCAGGTGGATACACAGCTGATAGTCCTACTGAATGGAGTGTTAGAATTTGTATTATGGCAAGAAAAAAGCAGCTAAGTAAAGAAAAACGAGTGGCCATCATTACTTTATGAAATGAAGGTCAGTCAGTCCGAAAAATTGGGAAAACTTTGAAAGTGTCCCCAAGTGCAGTGGCCAAAACCATCAAGCACTACAAAGAAACTGGCTCACATGAGGACCGCCCCAGGAAAGGAAGACCAAGAGTCACCTCTGCTGCGGAGGATAAGTTCATCCGAGTCACCAGCCTCAGAAATCGCAGGTTAACAGCAGCTCAGATTAGAGACCAGGTCAATGCCACACAGAGTTCTAGTAGCAGACACATCTCTACAACAACTGTTAAGAGGAGACTGTGTGCAGCAGGCCTTCATGGTAAAATAGCTGCTAGGAAACCACTGCTAAGGACAGGCAACAAGCAGAAGAGACTTGTTTGGGCTAAAGAACACAAAGAATGGACATTAGACCTGTGGAAATCTGTGCTTTGGTCTGATGAGTCCAAATTTGAGATCTTTGGTTCCAACCACCGTGTCTTTGTGCGAGGCAGAAAAGGTGAACGAATGGACTGTACATGCCTGGTTCCCACCGTGAAGCATGGAGGAGGAGGTGTGATGGTGTGGGGGTGCTTTGTTGGTGACACTGTTGGGGATTTATTCAAAATTGAAGGAATACTGAACCAGCATGGTTACCGCAGCATCTTGCAGAGGCATGCTATTCCATCCGGTTTGCGTTTAGTTGGACCATCATTTATTTTTCAACAGGACAATGACCCCAAACACACCTCCAGACTGTGTAAGGGCTATTTGACCAAGAAGGAGAGTGATGGGGTGCTACGCCAGATGACCTGGCCTCCACAGTCACCAGACCTGAACCCAATCGAGATGGTTTGGGGTGAGCTGGACCGCAGAGTGAAGGCAAAAGGGCCAACAAGTGCTAAGCATCTCTGGGAACTCCTTCAAGACTGTTGGAAGACCATTTCAGGTGACGACCTCTTGAAGCTCATCAAGAGAATGCCAAGAGTGTGCAAAGCAGTGATCAAAGCAAAAGGTGGCTACTTTGAAGAACCTAGAATATAAGACATATTTTCAGTTGTTTCACACTTTTTTGTTAAGTATATAATTCCACATGTGTTAATTCATAGTTTTGATGCCTTCAGTGTGAATCTACAATTTTTATAGTCATGAAAATACAGAAAACTCTTGGAATGAGAAGGTGTGTCCAAACTTTTGGTCTGTACTGTACATGTTACTTTTACATAACTGGCTGTTTTTACCTTATAGAGCTAAAAATTTAATAGATAGGTTCCCAGGAGCCCTAAGAGTATTCTACACGATTTGAAAACGAATCGTGTATCCAAGCCACCCGAACCCGAAACAAATTGAATTTTGAGAGGTTCGTCCATCGCTAGTACTGTCAATTATGGGTGATGCACTGTATTCAACAATATGAGTGTCACTTTACTTCATTTCCCATTTCACTTAAACACAGACTGAGTGAATTTAATAATTATAATTTTTATGATACATCACATTAACTTCAGTGTCAGTTCCCTGGTCCTGCCTAACAGTGTCAATAGTACTGACTCCTATCTCTATTTCACTATCAATTTATAATTTGTGAATTGTAATTAATTCTTTCTTTCCCTCACTGAAACACATTAATCCTCACTATTCTGTTTGTTTTATTGACATCTGAAATCTGATGTCCTCTCTATGCCATTTCTGTCCTTACAAAATGGAACCATTCAATGTAGACTTTTTATAATGGCTATGATTCGCCATAAAAATATCCAAATTATGAATATGCATCAGTATAGTGCATACGGTTTTTGAAAAAAGATATTTTTGTTGATGTGTTCTTATTTCAAATTTTGAAGTTTGATACATTTCTGGTAAGGATGCAAAAGGCAAGATCAATGACATCTCCAGTAGTCTAAAAGGTTTATGATTATAATTATTTCCCAGCCATAGTTTTTCATAAATTAGGGTGTGTTTTCTTAGGAAATAATATAAAGTGGAGGCATTGGACAATTTTGATTTCCATCTTAATATAAATTAATTTTATACCACAGGACAAATCTTTTACATGCACTCTATTCATGTCATTTGAAGACTTTGAAAAACTTTGCAAAGAGGAGGAAGTACTAGACTTTTTCAAGACACATTTTTCAGACGCCATACCCTTAATTGGAAAGTAAGATTTTTTTTGTCATCATTTATAACTTGCTGTTGTATATACTTGTAATACTTTTATCCAAATAACTCTGAATACTCTTTCAGATGCTCTATATTATAAACATGTTTTTAATCTGTGGAAATGAAAATCTAGCATCCTTTGCAATCTTCCCACCTTCGCTCTCCGGGTGTGCCACCTCTTACAAAGCACTATGAGCTAATATTTAACATAAAAATGTCTAAACTTACACTAGGTTCACACTAATTTTGACCTATCTGTTATTCTGGTCCTCCGATGGACCACTGTAATAACGGTTACACATGGAGCCTGGCAGACCCCATTGTCTATAATGGGGTCCTTCGGGTGTCTGTTGTTTTAAAACTGAAACCGGTGCAGGACTTTTTTGGCCATCTATTTCAGGCGGACATTCTGGTGCACATGTGAACTAAGCTTTACATTTTAATTTCTGTGTAAAATTTCTATTCAATGGGTTCTCACAGGAAGATCTACAGGTCTATATGGCATACAGATTCTGGATGACTCATATTTGGCTAATACAGTCTGCTCAGGCAGTAGCATCCGAGTGAGGAACCAGCCCAGGATGTATAGCGCTGAGCTCCTTGGAGTAGTGGCACTGTGGCAGATATGCTAAAGTCAGTTGGCCCTCACCTTCTCAGTGGGCTTTGACCCCCACCACCACTCCGCTAGTTATATCACTGCCACCCACAATATGCTGACATGGGAGTATCCTCTTTCATAGATTAGTGAAATAATGTAGTTAGTTTGCTGCTCAGTTACTATTCACTTAAAGCAGAACTTTATAGGGTTTTTTTGTGCCCCCCCCCCCATTTCTTTTTGTTAGTATGGAGCTGTGTAGATAAAACACTTACATTTTTCTTTCTTCACAACCTTTTGTGCTCCAGTCTGATCCCCGGCCATGTTGCATGACCAACAGACAGATTTACTGATTTACACTGCATCCTTTATGTGAACACTCAAAGTCAGTCTCATGGGAATGAATGGGAACATAGTCTTCCAGTTCACACATAAGATGCATTATGAATTGCCAAGTATGTTTGCTGGTCATGTGACACTGCCATGAACCAGACAGTAATGCAAAAATACCTTGTGAGCTCTTCTTTAAATGGAAGCACAGCACAGCCGCTACAAAGTGTACAAATTTGTCTGCTTTCACAACCACAGCAGCTGATCAGCAGGGATCAGTGTCAGACTGGGGTGTCTAGGGCCCACCAGTGGAATTGATTCTAGGGGCCCCATCCAGTTTTCTGGTATAAATGATACCAACATTTTACACCAGAAAAAAGCTGGTGTGGAGATCTGCTTAGGCACTTAGCTCCTGGAAGATGCGCCTATTTTATGGCAAGGTGTGCACTTCATCATAAACTAGACGCAAACTCCGGCAGGTGGAAAACATTGTTCTTGATATATCAGTCCTTATACTTTCTATATTACTCAGAGGTGTCGCAGTCTGTGGCATCAAATGGCTGAGATTGTTGCCATTAGAGCAGACACTAGCACAGCAGCATAATGGTATAGTGTTTGGCAAAAATAAAACTACAACTCTTAGCAGGTCCTTAGATTTTAGGGTGGCCTGGAGTTGTAGTTCTCAGAGAGTCAGGCCTGTAAGTAAGTAATGACCTGTCCGGTGACGGAAAATGAAGAGGAACTGAGGTGGACTTCTGCTTAATTTTCCTGCCCTCCAGTGTAAAGCCACCTTTACTGCCCCCCCCCCCATACAGAAGGGTCCACTGTATGGGGGGAACTAGGGAAGGGGTCACTATATGGGGGGATCAGTGAAGAGACCTCTCTATGGTGACCCAGTAAAGAGGCCAATGTATGGGCCGTACAGTGACCTCTTCAATGCTCCCCCCATACAACAATATTAGCTCATTAGTTACCTTTCTGCTCCCTGGTCCCACTCTGTCTCTTTGCACTGGGCACACTATTGTGACGTCATGTGTGCCCAGACAGGAAGGAGCGGGAGGGGCTGGGGAATAGACAAGTAAATGCCCATATTTCCCACTTACTCCAAGCAGTTTGTAGACCACGTTGAAAGTTGGTAGAGCAGGAAACCTGTGGCTTTCTACTATACCAGTAGCAGAACCTGGTCGGGGCACCACATCATGTTGCGATGCGATGATGTAATGTGCGGTACAGGGGTCCCCTGGAGGAAGTGGAGGAAGTCATGGGCAGGAATGGGGATTGGTAAGTTAATAGGGGCCCACTAATCTGATATTGGTGATCTATCCTAAGAATAGGTCCCCCAGAACCCCCCATGATCTGAAACTTAAGAGAGTTTGTCAATAGGAAAATCGGCATCAAACTAATGACAGTACCTTGTTGGGCAGCTTCTACAGTTTTCAAAGATGCCGTCCTTATTCTGCATTGCAGCTCTATTTTCATGAAAATCAGTGTTTTTTTTATGCATTTTTTAATGCAAATTAGCTAAAAAATATCTTCTCCTGCTGGGGCTTTACTCTCCGCTCTAGATAACTGCCCCTAACTGCTAACAATGTGAGGAAGCGAGATGTCTATTCTGACTCAATAACTTGGCTGCAAGTGTCAGGTTGTGAGAGTGTCCTGTAGTATCTATATTATCCAGTATTTACACCAGATACAGTGAAGGAAATAAGTATTTGATCCCTTGCTGATTTTGTAAGTTTACCCACTAACAAAGACATGAACAGTCTACAATTTTATGGGTAGGTTAATTTTTACAGTGAGAGATAGAATATCAAAAATAAAATCCAGAAAATCACATTGTATAAATTTTATAAATTTATTTGAATTTTGCAGAGAGAAATAAGTATTTGATCCCTCTGGCAAACAAGACTTAATACTCGGTGGCAAAACCCTTGTTGGCAAGCACAGCAGTCAGACATTTTTTGTAGTTGATGATGAGGTTTGCACACATATCAGGAGAAATTTTGGTCCACTCCTCTTTGCAGATCATCTCTAAATCATTAAGATTTTGAGGCTGTCATTTGGCAACTCAGAGCTTCAGCTCCCTCCATAAGTTTTCTATGGGATTAAGGTCTTGAGACTGGCTAGGCCACTCCATGACCTTAATGTGCTTCTTTTTGAGCCAATCCTTTGTTGCCTTGGCTGTATGTTTTGGGTCATTGCCCTGCTGGAAGACCCAACCATGACCCATTTTTAATGTCCTAACGAAGGGAAGGAGGTTGTCACTCAGGATTTTACACTACATGGCTCCATCCATTCTTCCATTGATGTAGTGAAGTAGTCCTGTGCCCTTAGCAGAGAAACACCCCTAAAACATAATGTTTCCACCTCCATGCTTGACAGTGGGGACAGTGTTCTTTGGGTCATAGGCAGCATTTCTCTTCCTCCAAACACAGCGAGTTGAGTTAATGCCAAAGAGCTCAATTTTTGCCTCATCTGACCACTGCACCTTCTCCCATTCACTCGCAGAATCATCCAGGTGTTCATTGGCAAACTTCAGATGGGCCTGCACATGGGCCTTCTTGAGCAGGTGGACCTTGTGGGCACTGCAGGATTTTAATCCATTACGGCGTAATGTGTTACCAATGGTTTTCTTGGTGACTGTGGTCCCAGCTGCTTTGAGATCATTAACAAGTTTCCCCCGTGTAGTTTTCGGCTGATCTCTCACCTTCCTCATGACCAAGGATACCCCACGAGGTGAGATTTTGCATGGAGCCCCAGATCAATGTTGATTGACAGTTATTTTGTATTTCTTCCATTTTCTTACTATTGCACCAACAGTTGTCTCCTTCTCACCCAGCGTCTTACTTATGGTTTTGTAACCCATTCCAGCCTTGTACAGGTCTATGATTTTGTCCCTGACATCCTTAGAAAGCTCTTTGGTCTTGCCCATGTTGTAGAGGTTAGAGTCTGACTGATTAATTGAGTCTGTGCACAGGAGTCTTATACAGGTGACAATTTATGAGAGCTGTCTTTAATGCAGGTAACAAGTTGATTAGGAGCATCTAACTGGTCTGTAGGAGCCAGAACTCTTAATGTTTGGTAGGGGATCAAATACTTATTTCTCACTGCAAAATGCAAATAAATTTTATACAATGTGATTTTCTGGATTTTATTATTGATATTCTATATCTCACTGTTAAAATTAACCTATCCTTAAAATTATAGACTGTTCATGTCTTTGTCAGTGGACAAACTTACAAAATCAGCAAGGGATCAAATAATTATTTCCTTCACTGTATACAGGGGCGTAAATATCGGGGTAGCAGTGGCAGCCGCTACCGCGAACCCCACAAACCAGTGGCGTAATGATCGTGGTCGCACTATTCCCCGACCGCTATACATACTGTTATTGGAAAGGGGCCCTGGCATATTGCCCTTTCCAATAGATGGCAGGGCAGGGGAGGTGACTGAAAATAATAAATAAATATTCTCACCTCTCCTGGGCACAGCGTTCCGTCATGTGACTGAGGCCTGTGATTAGGCCCCAGCGGTCACATTGGGCGCGTCCTCGTAATGACGTCAGTGCGCCCCCACGTGACCGCTGAGGCCCAATCACAGGCCTCAGCAGCGACGTCTGAAGAGGGCCTGAAGATGCTGAAGACGGCAGGATGGAGTGAGGATGCCAAGGAAAGGTAAGGCAAGGTGAGTATGAATGTTTGTTATTTTTAATCACCTTCCCTGGGCCTCCAATTATTATACTCTGGGGTCTGAGGAGTCCCCAGAGTATAATAATAGCACCAAAGCGGAGGGGGCTATTATTCACTCAGTAAGCACAGTTTAGACTATGTTCACACTACAGTTATTATAGTCCGTCAGAGGATGACAGCATCAGACATTAAAGGGAGTCTGTCAGCAGCAAATTGGTATAAAACTAATGACCGTACCCTATAGCGCTGCATTTCTTATTCTGCATGAGGATTTCAGCATTTTATTCTTTTGCAAATTAGCTAAAAATGGCTTTTGGGGCATTTCTTCTCCTGCTAAGGCTTCTCTCTCCACTCTAGATAATCGCTCAAAACTGCCACCCAACTCTTTTCCCAAATGCTTGAGTGACATCTCCCACTTTGTTAAAGATTGTCTGCCATTAGGGGCAGTTATCTAGAGCAGAGAGCAAAAAAGCCCCTAAAATCCTGTTTCAGCTAATTTGCATAAGCATAAAACAATGATTTTCATGAAAATAGAACTGCAATGCAAAATAAGAAAGGCATCTTTGGAAAGTGTAAAAGCAGCCCTACAAGGTACTGTCATTAGTTTGATACTGATTTTCCTGCTGACAGACTCTTTAACAGTAGTAGAGTAACAAATACAGATGGAACACCCTCTGTCTGTGTTTTTTCATATTAGCTATAATGTAAAAACCATAACACTTTCTTCTGTCATGTTGTTTACTTTTGTAGTGGTAAAAAAAGTACTGCATGCAGAACTTTTTCTTCCATCAGAAAAGTAAAAAAACGACGGAAGAAAGCTTCCTTCATTTTTTTCATGTGGACACCTGACATAAAGAGCTCCATCTGCATCAGTCTTTTAATTTCCGATGTCCCATCCTCTGACAGACAATGTAAAATAGCAGTATTGTGAACCCATCCATAGAATTTTTTTTAAAAAGGTCTGCCATCTCAGTGTCACTTTCTCAGGCCACCCCTACTCAGCAAGCAGGCACAGATCAACACCTACAAAGAATCCTTGAGAATGTCGCTTAATGTTATGCAGTAGGCAACCACTTCAATGAGGTCACCATTTATTTTCAAATGGACTAAATGCAAAAAATGTGTTCCTCATGTTTATTTTGATTGGCAACAATAGATCAATGTTAACTATAAACTTAAAGGTGTATTCCCACGAACGTGACCTTAGTTCAATTTGTAGACAAATAAAAGTTAAACATTTTCTAAATATAAATAACTAAAAGTTTTATAGTTTAAAAATTATAGTTGCATAGTTTAAAATTTTTTTTTTTTCTAATCATCTCAGAGGTGACAGCCTTTTGTCTTCATTAGTTGCTAATGGATACTACCATGAATGTTAGGAAATTTCTATACTCTGAAAGTCAGCCATGATTTCCTTATTGAGGCCAGGTCATCTTATCATGTATGTACAGTGGCTTGCAAAAGTATTCATACCCCTTGAACTTTTTCACTTTTTGTCACCTTACAAACTCAAACTTAAATGTATTTTATTGAGACTTTAAGTGACAGACCAACACAAAGTAGCACATAATTGTGAAGTGGAACGAAAATGATACATGGTTTTCAAAATTTTAATCAAATAAAAATCTGAAAAGTATGATGCGCAAAAGTATTCAGCCCCCCCATATCAATACTTTTGTAGAGCCACCTTTCGCTGCAATTACAGCTTACAGCTGCTTTTGGGGTATTTCTCTACCAGCTTTGCGCATCTAGAGACTGAGACTCAGTCAGATTGGATGGAGAGTATCTATAAACAGCAATTTTCATGTCTTGCCACAGATGGTCAATGGGATTAGGTCTGGACTTTGACTGGGCCATTCTAAGATATAAATATTCTTTGATCTAAACCATTCCACTGTAGCTCTGGCTGTATGTTAAGGTTCATTGTCTTGCTGGAAGGTGAATCTCCTTCCCAGTCTCAAGTCTTTTGCAGCCTCCAACAGGCTTTCTTCCAAGATTGCCCTGTATTTAGCGCCATCCATCTTCCCATCAACTCTGACCAGCCTCCCTCTCCCTGCTGAAGAAAAACATGCCCACAGCATGATTCTGCCACCACCATGTTTCGCAGTGGGGATGGTGTGTTCAGGGTGATGAGCAATGTTACTTTTCCGCCACACATAGCGCTTTTGTATTTAGGCCAAAAAGTTCAACTTTGGTCTCAACTGACCAGAACACCTTCTTCCAAATGTTTGCTGTCCCCTATATGGCTTGTGGTAAACTGCAAACAACACTTCTTATGTCTTTCTTTCAATAATGATTTTCTTCTTGCCACTCTTCTATAAAGGCCAGATTTGTGGAGTGCATGACTTGTAGTTGTCCTGTGGACAGATTCTTCCACCTGAGCTGTGGATTTCATGGGTCTCTTGGCTGCTTCTCTGAGCAGTGCTCTCCTTGCTCAATCAGTTAGTTTAGGAGGACAGCCATGTCTCGGTAGGTTTGCAGTTGTAGAATACTTTTTGCATTTTTAGATGATGGATGATGATGGATGATGGGATGCTCAAAGCTTAGGATATGTTTTTATAACCTAACCCTGCTTTAAACTTCTTCTCAAATTTATCTTTGACCTGTCTGGTGAGTTCCTTGTCTTCATGATGCTGTTTGTTCACTAGTGTTCTCTAACAAACCACTGAGGTCTTCACAGAACAGGTGTATTTATACTGAGACTAAATTACACACAGCTGGACTCTAATTAAAGGGGTTCTCCCATCTCCCTGTTTCAGCAGCTTTGCCTGCTGTCTCTTCTTCTCACTTCCTATATTCCCCTCCCCCTCACAGCTTGCTAAATAGGAAACTATGAAGTATCACAATACTTATTATGATTACTAGAAATAATATAAATAATATAAATGCAGATCAAATAATATGCACATGCATGTAGAGAACGGACTCAGTGTTATCTGTATGTTTACATAGAGAGATAACAGACAGGGCTTTATCAGCAAACTGCAATTAGATGAACTGATTGTGCTGCTGGCAGAGCTGTAGATAACAGTGAGAGCAGTGAGTGATGTGACTTGTCCTGCTTATCATGCAGATCTGGCGCTATGAAAACACTGTGTAAGCAATGGGAGGAATAATTTCACATAGCAGGAAAACAAAGCAGTTATTTCTAAAGCAATATATTTAGTAAAAATTTAATTGGATAAAAATTTTGAAAACCATGTATCATTTTCATTCCACTTCACAATTATGTGCTATTTTGTGTTGGTCTATTACTTAAAATCTCAATAGTGGTAGTATAATGTTGTACCGTGTTAGCCATTGAAAGTAGTGGAAGAGTGAAGAAATCAGGTGATACCATTTAGAGGCTAACTGTGTATATACTCAGTTAGCCTCTAATTGGTATCGCCTGATTTCTTCACTCTTCCAATAAAATCTCAATAAAATACGTTAAAGTTTGTGGCTGTAAGGTGACAAAACGTGAAAAAGATCAAGTTTTATGAATTTTTTTTTTTTTTCAATTCAAAAGTTTGATTTTAAAAAAATATGAAGAGCAAGAACAAACAAAAACATGTAACAAAAGTAGGTAAAACAAACAATGCAAACCGGAGGCTGCCAGGGGAACAACGAAGCCCAGCAGTTAAGGTCAGTAAGGAAGGTGTAGACAATATCAATAACAGAATAAGGAAGAAAGAGAAGGGGAGAGGAGGAGAGAAGAAAAAGAGAATGGGGGAGAATAGAGGAAAAGAAGAAAAAGAAAAAAAAAAAAAAAAAGAGAAAAGCGGAGGGTGAGAGGGCAAGGAGGAAGGGGAGAGAAATGAAGGGAATAATGTATATAGACCCAAAGGGCTTCTCGTGCCTAACGATAGGGGCAACACACCACCAGGTATTACCCGTCAGTAGTATATGAGGAGGACACATCTATTCAAGAGCATCAGTTAGAGGACACAGGGTGTCATGGTTTAAGCCGTGAGGGAGATTCAGAACCAAGAAGCGACAAGTACTCTCCAGAGCGTTGGAACTTCAACAAATAGTACCAAAATCCAGAGGGAGAGAGGAGGAGGTTCCACTTGCTTCCAGAATTACAGGATGCAAGCCTGGGTCGCGAGGACCAGGAAATGGAGCAAGAAAGCTTATAGACTCACCGCAGTAATGGAGAAGGAAGAGAGCGGGGTCCAAGTAGTAGGATCAGTAATCTGCGGGATAATCCTCTTAACACCATCCCAAAACCAGGAGAGGGCAGCAAGACCAGAAGACATGGATCATGGTGCCCTCCTCCAACCCAGCATATATAATTTAGTGGGAACCTGATACCATCTCGATAGGATTTTAAAACTGGCTTCCTGTTAGCAGGAGCTGATAGAGGCCTCATGAGAGAGACAAAATATATGCTCTCTCTATATCTGGGTGAGAGAGAGGTCCAGGTCCCTCTCCTATTTCAACAGGAAGTGGGGAACCCCCTTAGGTGGAGGTTCAATCACGAGCTTGTAAGCAGCAGAGAGGGAATGGCGTAGGAGACCATCGTTGATGCAGAGTTGCTCTAAGAGCGTGTAGTCAGTCCTAAAGTCCGCGGGGGCTGGGAGGGAGTTTACAAAGTGGCGGAGCTGCATCTCATGCCAAGCGTCAGGAGGGGGAGATCCGTTGGGTGGGATATACCTGGGATCGTCTGTCAACCGGAATCACTACATAGGTGGCGAACGTGATATATTCCGTGATGGCGCCAGTTACGAAACACCCTGTCAGGACGGAACCTAGGTTTCCCCAAGATGGGATAGCATAAAGAGCCCAGAGGGAGGAAGTGCGCACGTATCAGATGTTGGGAGCAGACTCGAAGTGTGGGGCCAATTGTGGGATGTGAACAGAGAGAAGACAGTAAAGGGGGTTCAAGTCAGGGTGTCCTCTGCAATGGGATCGTTGAAAATGCTTGCTCGATGTATACCCAAGGTTTGAAACAGCTATGTCGGCACCAGGCCAGGTGGGTAGCAATATAGTAAGATTTCAGATCAGGTAGGGACAATCCACCACTATATTTTTGGCAGTAAAGGAAGACTCTATTGATTCTCGCTGGTTTACTCGACCAGGTAAATGCTGTTTGAATGGAAGAGAGGGCCTTGAAGAAGGAGAATGGGATATGGATAGGTAGGTTCTGCATGAGATAAGAGACGTGGTAGAATATTCATTTTAAAGAGAGTGCAGCTATCAAACCACGTGAACGTGCCACTTGTCCACCTGGTGCAGTCAGCCCGGATTGATGCCAACATGAACTGGAAGAGATCCCGAGGACTAGGGGTGAGGAGAACTCCCAGGTATTTGAAGGCTTGGGTCGACCAATGGAAAGGGAAGGATTGACTCAGGGAAGAGACTTGCTGGGCAGAAAGAGTCACATTAAGAACCTCTGATTTAGAAAAAATGAATCTTAAAATTTTGAGAGTTTGGAATAATCGTAGAAGGTGCAAATTAGGCAAGAGAGACGTGAGGGGAAGAGAGAAAGACCAGAAAGTCATCTGCATAAGCCGCCACCTTATAAAGGCGAGAAGCATGAGCGTCCCCAGTGATATCAGGATGTGCTCAAACATGGTGGAGAAAGAGCTCCAGGTACAGGAAAAAAAGCGGGACAGTGGACAGTGTGGTACCATTAGCAATAAGGAAAGGCTGAGTAAGCAGGCCCTTGACCCAAACGCTGGCCGGTTGAGTTTAAAGGGAAAGGATCTTTCTCATCATGTTCTCGTGACGTCCCACATGAAGCAGAGTTTCTTCCATGAACTGCCAACTGACCCTGTCAAAGGCCTTCTCGGCATCCATGGAAAGAAGCATAAGAGATCTGCCAGATATTTTAGCACTGTGAATAAAGTGGTGTTGATGGTGGTGTCCCTAGCCTCACGTCTTGGCAGGAAACCAGCCTGATCCGGTTGTATAAAGTCACCCAGCAGGGGTGTCAGTTGAGAGGCGAGAATTTTAGCGAGAATTTTAAGATCAAAGTTCAGGAGAGAGATTGGATGGTATCTAGGACAAAGGAGGGGGTCTTTACCCGGTTTAGGGATTACGGTAATGTGAGCGTGGAGTGAGTCACGGCATAAGGATGAGCTGGTTGTCAAGGAACTGAACACCTTTAAAAGATGAGGACCAAGGTCTGTGCCAAAATCTCTTATAGTAGGCTAGAGGAAAGCCATCTGGGCCACGTGCCTTACCCGTAGCCATACGTTTAATCACCATTGAGAGTTCTTTGTCTGTAATAGGACATAGAACTTCCAAGTCCTCAGCTGATAATGTAGGAAGGCCAGAGGAGGTTAGATAAGTCCAAATACGGACCAGGTATTTGGCCTCCCAAACTACAGGGGGGTCAAGCCCCGAGTTTTCTTCACTGGTAAAGTATTACACTAAACAAGTTTTAACATCGGCGAGGAGAGATGCGTTGTCCAAGAGGGAGGTGTTGAGTTTCCATTGGCGTTGGAAAGGGATAGGTGATGACAGGAAAAGCATCAGAGTGATCAGGGCGTGATCTGAGAACATAATGTTATCTATCTCTGCAGATATTAGGGAGTGGAGATGTTAGTGACGAATGTGGAGATATTCGATACGGGAGTAACGATTATGGACTGGTGAGTAGTCCGATTGGTGCAGTAGGCGCCAAGTGTCAATGAGTTGGTGAGAATGGAGATCTCTCTTAATCCCCGGAGGACTGTGTGGGAATTGCAGGAGCGTCAGAGGAGGAATCAAGAGTAGGATCCAGAACCAAATTCAGGTCACCCCCCCGCTACCAGGACTCCCTCCTCAAACCCATCGAGCATCTCTAGATAGGAACTGAGAGCACGGTCCTGTCCAGTGTTAGGGAGGTATAACGAGGCAAAAGTGTACAGCTGAGACGCTATACAGTCATTCAGCATAATCAGTCTGCCCTCTCCATCAGTGTGAGTCTCCAAATGCTCCCAGTTCGCAATCGAGAAATCAATATACTAGTCCCCCTGCACTTGGGCTCAGATGAGGAGCTATGGTAAGCATGCGGAAACCAGTTGTTGAAGAGTTTGAATGGTTTACTAGAGCAGTACTGCATTTCCTGCAAGAACACAACATGAAGTTGCCTACCTTTGAAGAGAACAGAGTGCTTCTCCAGGCTGTGCAGCCCCCTCACATTAAGAGAGCCCACCACGAGGGAAAATTGCAGGCTGGGTGTCGCCATCACCGGAAAGGAGGGACAGGCCACATGGATGGGTGGGAGGAAAAAAGAAAGGGGGAGAGTGGAGATAGAGAAAGCAAAGGGTAGAGGAGGATCAGAGAAGAAGCAGGAAGAGGGGGAAGGAAGAGAGGAGGAAGAGAAGGAAGAACAAGAGAAGGACAAGGAATAGACTAAAGTCTAGTCACCTCAGATAACAGGAGGTAGCCCCTCAAACAGGTGAGGGAGAAGTAAGTGAGGAAAACAAGGGAACAAGAACATGGGTGTACAATATGATGAAAATGCCGTACCCCCGTCCCGATCACAATGGGGGCGGAGGGGGGGCACGGAACGTACAATGGAAACCAAGGTCTACAACAGTGGTAGGCAACCTTCAGCACTGCAGCTGTTGTAAAACTACAACTCCCATCATGCATACTTGCTCTGCTGTTCTTGGAACTTCTATGGAAGTGAATGGAGCATGTTGGGAGTTGTAGTTTCACAGCAGCTGAAGTGCCAAAGGTTGCTGACCCCTGGTCTATAACATCAAGAAATCAACCTGTGCGAACAGAATGCAAGGAAAGACAAGTAAAACATCAATGAGACAATGCTAGGCATGGGGGGGGGGGGGGATGGAAGGCCTCTAGGTTTAAACACGAGATCCCAAAAGACTTGAGGGGGGAGAAGGAGCTAAGTTATAGCATTGGCATTAAGTTATAGGCAACAGCATTAAGCTAAAGCCTAGAGTTGAGATTGTCAGGGGAGGCACGAAAGCTAAGGGAAGTGAGGGGACAAGCAGTCTTTCTTATTAGGCCCTCCTGTGTGAGTTGCATCAGAAGAAGTGCATAATTGTCACAAATTTACACACCATTACAGCATATCAACACAATAACATAACATAGTTAATTATTGTATAGTGGGCACCACTTACTAGATTAAATTATGGGGTACATCAAGACCATGCTATTTATAAATGCACAAAACCAAGAAAAAAGATGCAGATCTCCGAAGGATGCACAACCCAAATAATGAAAAAAATAAATGATATTAGAACCTACCCATATGAAACTCCATAAACAGTACTGGAGGGTACTGTTTATGGAGTTTAATATGGGTAGGTTCTAATACTATTTGTGTTTTAATGGGTCTTTTTCAATGCTCTGATTTTTGCTCTTTTGCTATGTAACTTCACATGTAGTGAAGTTACATGCACTCTGCCAGGTAAACGTTTCCCACAGTGTATATTTCATTAATTGCACAGCTGATATATATTATTTGTTCCTTCAGCAACACTGGTTATTTCATGCATTATTTATGTGTACTTAATATTATATCCTTTTCTTGTTTTTTTTAAAATACTTTTCAGTTGGCATATTTGTAATCACTATTATATTATAGGGATAGCACTTTAGGGACAGCTATCTAGCAAACAGTGCATATTCAGATATATTCATTATAGACCCAAATTCATTTCCCCGCCCTAACATGTGCTCCTTCGTTTGTTTTAAATGTTTTTAATTTTTCAAATACGTGCTCAAGAAAGATTTTTTTTTTTTCATTTGCGTTGTGCATCCTTTGAAGACCTGCATCTTTTTTCTTGGTTTTGCATTATAACTTAACATAACATAACATAACCTGTCAATGTCCTTAGGAGAGATTGGGGTGGATCAGGATCCAACAGATGACAGCATCCCCATAGCAAAAGGGATCAGTTCGCACAGTGGAACAGCAGGAATTATCATGCTTCAGTGAAAAGTTAGAGAGACAGGTCAGGCTGATATGGAGGTGGGCAAGGAAGGTCATCTCCAGGAAGTTGCGGAGGTGGGGATCTCTTGGGTCTCGGTTGAGGATGGGTGCAGGGATCGCTGGTGACATTTCTGAGGTAGCTGCTGGGAAATGTCTAAGGCAAGCCAGTTTTGGATTTCGAGAGGTGCAGCGTCCAGAAAGGCAAAGAACTCCGGAAGGTCAGCAGGGGAGTATACCATCATTGAAGCAGAGCCTTTACAGAACGGAAAGGAACGGATGTACCCAGCGGTAGGTGCCGCCACAATCTTTAATGAGGCTCAGAAGAGACTGCAGAGTACTCCTCATGGCTAGCCTATGTGTAGAGACATCTGGGAAGAACTTAATTGAAGTATCTTCAAAAGGTACTGTGCCAGCCGACCAAGAGCATCTCAGGATGTGTTCTTTCTCAGAATAGTAGTGAAGCCTACAGAGGACGTTTCAGGGATTAATCCACTTGGTCAGAACACTGGACTCAATGTACTCCTTCAAATGTGTATTTAGCATCCAGGAGACGCTGTGTCACCAGATTGAAGATTGTATTTACTCTGGAAGTAAGGTCATCCATAGTGCATTTATCAGGAATGCCCTGAAGACGAATATCGTTTCTCTGTCTCCTATTTTCCTGATCATCAAGTTGGAGGGTGATACTCTGAAAATGGGCAATAGAGCAAGTTTGGAAATGTTCCACAACAGTGAGCCTGCGGTCTAGGTCAGAGACTGACTGTTCAGTGGTGGCAGCTCTGGAACTGAGGTGAGACAGCTCTGCCTTTACAGTGTGTAAAGCTTGAGCGTGGGCTTCTTCCAGGTGGGAAACTATATAATCTAAGTCCCGTTTAGTAGGAAAGGCCTGTATGAGACCTCTAAGTAATTGAAAATCGGCTGGCACTATACGAGCTTCTTGGCAATGAATGGAGGAAGTAGGCACACTTGGCGTGTCCGGACAGAACTGCGGATGAACAAGTCGATCAAGAGACTGTATATATAGGCTGTCGGGATCCCCCATCCTTAGAGGAATGTGCAGTCTGCGACAGGCGCAATGTAGAAGATGGTGACACCATGTCTTCAGAGTTAGAACATGCAGCCGATCACTTGAGTGAGAGAGATATCTGAAGATAGAGAGTGAGCAGGTAAGCGATTGGCCCAGAGTACGGGAAGACCAGCTGAGCTGTTAAGACGTCTCCTGGGCATATCCTGGGAAGAAAGGACCGAGGGCAGTAATGAGGTTACACTCGCGGCCACAGGATCTTACATAGAGCAGTTATACAGTTCCATAAGTCTCAACTCCTAGGTGGGAGGGTGGCTATAATGACAGGGAGCATGGCACCACAGGAGAAGGAATAGGATCTGTCAGGGAGTCTCAGGGTGGACGTATTGCTCAGGCCCCCAATAACACCTCTTGGTAATGGTTCAGAAGCTGTCAAATCTACCGGGGGAGGGGAGTCCAAAGAGTCTGCTGGGCACTGATCCTGACCAGAAAGCCCAAAAACACTGCAGGTAGTCTAAGCTGGGTGTGGTTCCTCCGTAACACCTCCTGGCAGGCAAGAGTGAGATTGTAGGGCAGACTAGGGGTGGGAGATAGAGGCACCGTAGAGGACCAACTATCACAGGTGCACTCACCAGTTTCAGTTGTGGCAATGCAGGGTGGTCCTGATGTGAGGGAGGGCCGCAGTCAGCAATCTGGTGGGTGGGATGGCCACACAGCTAAGCCACGATGGAGAGGCCGATGAGCTGGTCTGTGAGGAAAAGGAGAGTCCACAAGAGGACCTGTAGAGGTCCGCTGGGAGCAGGTGGCACTGCCGCTGTGGTAGGCCGCAGGGATGAAGAAGGCTGCATCCAAGATGGAGGCTGCACTGACAGCACGCGTCCCCTGCATGGAACTGGAAGGGCTTGAGGGGTCCGGAGGATGTCCGCTCCTGTCAGTGACCCAAGGGGGGATCTCCGGAGTGCCCCTTGAGATGCAGCGAGTGATATCAGGAGTATCCGGCAGCCTGGATGGAAGATGGTGCCGGCACAGCAGTCCACAGCAGCAGCCAGACAGCGGGACACATGGAGTGGTGGTCACAGGAACTCTCGGAACGTGACTCCCTATACCACAGCAGGATGGAGAGACGGCCGGCAGAGAGACGTGTAGCCAGGAGAAGGTAGGTGGCAGGCCGTAGAAGGCGGGCTGGGGCGTGGCTCCTGATGTCAGCTAGCCACGCCCCCTGGGTATGAATTCTTTTGCAAGACACTGTAGTGACCCTGCCTGATAGCCTGGCCACCATAAGGAAACTATAGTTTGGTTTAAAAATCACAGAAAGTTCCTGAATTCATTGTAGTATCCAATGGCAAAGGATCAAGACAACAGACTGTAATTTCTGACATGATTAGAGAAAATCTTTAAAACTCTGCAAAACTTTTAGTTATTTATATATGAAAATTTTTTTAACTTTTAGTTACTTAACACCGCTCCTTGCAGAGCTGTGTTAGGAATAGTTTTGTGTTCTCCGTGAGGTGGTCTGTGAGTCAGTCAAACAGCTAAACACAGCTGTTTTATGCAGTTTCCATATATCTAATCAAAGTAATTAGGAGTTACAGAAACAGCGTAGGATGTCAGGAGTTATGCAAATAGTGTAGCTTTGCTGTGCTACACTGTTTCTGCAACTCCTATTTACAGTGCCTTGCGAAAGTATTCGGCCCCCTTGAACTTTTCAACCTTTTGCCACATTTCAGGCTTCAAACATAAGGATATAAAATTTTAATTTTTTGGTGAAGAATCAACAAGTGGGACACAATCGTGAAGTGGAATGAAATTTATTGGATATTTTAAACTTTTGTAAAAAATAAAAAACTGAAAAGTGGGGCGTGCCAAATTATTCGGCCCCCTTAAGTTAATAGAGCCACCTTTTGCTGCGATTACAGCTGCAAGTCGCTTGGGGTATGTCTCTATCAGATTTGCACATCGAGAGACTGAAACTCTTGCCCATTCTTCCTTGGAAAACAGCTCGAGCTCAGTGAGGTTGGATGGAGAGCGTTTGTGAACAGCAGTTTTCAGCTTTTTCCACAGATTCTCGATTGGATTCAGGTCTGGACTTTGACTTGGCCATTCTAACACCTGGATACGTTTATTTGTGAACCATTCCATTGTAGATTTTGCTTTATGTTTGGGATCATGGTCTTGTTGGAAGATAAATCTCTGTCACAGTCTCAGGTCTTTTGCAGACTCCAACAGGTTTTCTTCCAGAATGGTCCTGTATTGGGCTCCATCCATCTTCCCATCAATTTTAACCATCTTCCCTGTCCCTGCTGAAGAAAAGCAGGCCCAAACCATGATGCTGCCACCACCATGTTTGACAGTGAGGATGATGTGTTCAGGGTGATGAGCTGTGTTGCTTTTACGCCAAAACATATCGTTTTGCATTGTGGCCAAAAAGTTCGATTTTGGTTTCATCTGACCAGAGCACCTTCTTCCACATGTTTGGTGTGTCTCCCAGGTGGCTTGCGGCAAACTTTAAAGGAGACTTTTTATGGATATCTTTGAGAAATGGCTTTCTTCTTGCCACTCTTCCATAAAGGCCAGATTTGTGCAGTGTACGACTGATTGTTGTCCTATGGACAGACTCTCCCACCTCAGCTGTAGATCTCTGCAGTTCATCCAGAGTGATCATGGGCCTCTTGGCTGCATCTCTGATCAGTCTTCTCCTTGCTTGAGATGAAAGTTTAGAGGGACGGCCGGGTCTTGGTAGATTTGCAGTGGTCTGATACTCCTTCCATTTCAATATGATCGCTTGCACAGTGCTCCTTGGGATGTTTGAAGTTTGGGAAATCTTTTTGTATCCAAATCCGGCTTTAAACTTCTCCACAACAGTATCACGGACCTGCCTGGTGTGTTCCTTGGTGTTCATAATAATAATAATAGTCCTTTAATAGTCCCACAATATAACACTGTAACAGTGTGTTACAGCAGCAAAGATAAGATAAGATAAGCAGATACAAATACAAATACAACATGTACAGGAATGTTCCAAGGTGAGAGGCATTACATTAATAGCAGACAGACAGATAGGACGTAGCAGAGGAGGGGGGGGGGGGATTTAACAGGCAGAGAGATATTTCAGTTCTCTGTGTGTAATGATCTCCGCTTAGGTCGGTGTTGGTTGTACAGCCTAACCGCGGTGGGGAGGAAAGACTTCCGATAGCGCTCCTTCTCGCACCTAGGGTGGAGCAGTCGGTCACTGACAGTACTGCTCAGCGCGATCACAGTCTCATGCATGGGATGGGACTTCTTCTTCTGCATGGAGCTCACCACGGACAGTATCCTTCTGTCACCCACCACCTGCACTGGGTCCAGTGGGCTCCCCAGGACAGAGCTGGCCTTTCTAATCAGCTTGTCAAGTTTATTTCTGTCCCTGGTTGATATACTGCTCCTCCAGCAGGCCACTCCAAAGAAGATGGCTGATGCCACTACCGAGTTGAAGAAAGTTCTAAGAAGTGCCCCCCGGATTCCAAAGGCTCTCAGTTTCCTAAGCAGGTAGAGCCTGCTGTGGCCCTTCCTGTACAGGGCCTCCATATGATCTGCCCAGTCCAGCTTATTATTAAGGAGCAAACCCAGGTACTTATAGGTGTTCACAATCTCGATGCCCGTCCCCAGGATGTCCACTGGTTTAGGAGGGCTTCTGCCTTTGCGGAAGTCCACCACCATCTCCTTGGTCTTCCCCGCGTTAATCTTCAGGTGGTTCCGGTGGCACCAGTCCACAAAATCCTGGTTCAGTTCTCTGTACTCCCTGTCATCATCATCTGTGATGAGACCCACTATTGCAGAGTCGTGAGAATACTTCTGTAGGTAGCAGCTAGATGAGTTGCACCTAAAATCTGCAGTGTACAGTGTGAAGAGGAAAGGGGCGAGAACCGTACCCTGAGGTGCCCCCGTATTACAGATCACGGTACCTGACACACAGTCTCGGGCTCTCACGTATTGAGGTCGATTCGTGAGGTAGTCTAGGATCCAGTTGGAGAGGTGGTGGTCCACTCCAGCAAGGCCCAGCTTGTCCCTCAATAACCTGGGCTGTATGGTGTTAAAAGCACTGGAGAAGTCAAAGAACATTATTCTCACTGTGTTCCCTGGTTTCTCCAGGTGAGACAGAGCCCTGTGCAGAAGATGGATGATGGCATCATCTACCCCAATGCCCGGCCGATAAGCAAACTGGAGGGGGTCCATAGCGGGGCTCACTAGAGGGCGGAGATGTGTGAGAACCAATCTCTCCAAGATCTTCATCAGGTGGGATGTCAGTGCTACAGGTCTGTAGTCGTTGAGGTCCATAGGGTGGGGTTTCTTTGGAACTGGTACCACACAAGAAGATTTCCATAATTCAGGGACTATTTCCTGCCTCAGGCTCATATTATACATATATGTAATTATACCACACAGCTGGTCCCCGAAAGTCTTAATTAGCCTTGCACTGATGTCATCTGGCCCTGCGGCTTTCCTCGCCTTGATCTTTTTCATCTCCTTCCTCACCTGGGCCTGTGTGAAGGTCAGACTGTGGCCAGATAAAGACGGATTTCTGGATTTACTGGTCTGTTGGGAAGTGGCCGCATGGGGAGAAGTCATTGTGGTGGGGGAAGCTGAAGGACATACTGGGGTGGGAGGAGCTGGTGTGTGATCAAATCTGTTGAAGAATAGGTTTAGTTCATTAAGCCAATTAACATCTGCCTCAGTCTGGCAGACAGACTGTTTATGACCCGAAATTGACTTAAGCCCCTCCCAGACCCCCCTTATGTCTTTTCTTTCCATTTGCTTTTCCATTTTTTCCTTATAACTGGCTTTTCCTTGCCTGATTATATGCCTCAGCTCCTTTTGTACTTCCCTCAACCCCTCCTTATCTCTTGTCCTGAATGCCATCTTTTTCTCCTTAAGTAGTGTTTTTATATCAGAGTTAATCCATGGTTTGTTGTTGGAGAAGCACCTCACCACTTTTGTGGGTACTGTGTTGTCCACACAAAAATTAATGTAGTCCGTTATGCAGTGTGTGAGTCCTTCTATATCTTCTCCATACGAATCCTGCAAAACTTCCCATGCGGTTGTGTCAAAACAATCCCTCAGAGCCTCATCACTCTCCTCGGACCATATCCTCACTGTGCGGGTGACAGCTGGTTCTCTACGTACAAGTGGCTTGTACACAGGTCGGAGATGTACTAGGTTGTGATCCGATCTTCCCAGGGGCGGTAGGGCTGATGAGTTATATGCCTCCCTCACGTTGGCAAAGAACAAGTCCAGTGTTTTGTTGTCTCTTGTGTGGCAGGTTACATACTGTGTGAAACTGGGAAGTGTGGATGATGGAGAGGCATGGTTGAAATCGCCAGACACAAGAAGGAGGGCCTGGGGGTGCTGAGACTGTAACTGGCTCAGCGTGGCTTGTAGGACCTCGCAGGCAGCGTCAGCTTTCGCAGAGGGGGGGACATACGCAGCTATCACGATGACATGTGATAGTTCCCTTGGTAGGTAGAAAGGTCTCATGCTCACAGCTAATAGTTCAATGTCCTTACAGCAAGTTTCCTTCTTAATCACAATGTGCCTAGGATTACACCATCTATTATTCACAAACATTGCCAGCCCTCCTCCTTTCCTCTTACCGCTCTCCCTTGTCCTGTCTGCCCGAAGGAGTTTAAAACCATTCAAGGAGACCAGAGGGTCAGGAGTAACTTCAGTGAGCCAAGTCTCTGTAAGTAGCATCATGCTGCACGCCCGAAACTCCTGATGATGCCTGGTGAGCGCTGTTAGTTCATCCATCTTGTTTGCAAGAGATCTCACATTGCCCATGATGATGGAGGGAACAGCTGGTCGGTAACGCCTCTTTTTAATCCTCTGAAGAGTACCAGCTCTGCATCCCCTCACCCGCTTTTTCTTTCTCCAAATCTCGTGGGGGATGTGTGACCAGATGGTATGCTGTCCTGCTGAGCTGCAGAATTTCCTCTCTTGTATAGACAAAGGAATTGTCTGCATACACAAAAGATCCCATTTTCAAGCAGAACAAAAAGACAGATAAAAAACAAAAAAAAGTATCACAAGGGTCCAAGTCTTTGTGTGTGTTTCTTCATAGTGCAAAGTCCTTAAGTAGAGAGGTACAAAACGAGACATAGAAAGAAAAATAAGATAGAGAGTCTCAGAGCTGCTGTAGCTGGCAGCCACTCCAGCGGCGCCATCTTGGGGAAAAAAAAAAAAAAAAAAAAAATGATGCTCTCTGCGCTTTAAACAGAACCCTGAGACTATCACAGAGCAGGTGCATTTATACGGAGACTTGATTACACACAGGTGGATTATATTTATCATCATCAGTCATTTAGGACAACATTGGATCATTCAGAGATCCTCACTGAACTTCTGGAGTGAGTTTGCTGCACTGAAAGTAAAGGGGCCAAATAATATTGCACGCCCCACTTTTCAGTTTTTTATTTTTTACAAAAGTTTAAAATAACCAATAAATTTCGTTCCACTTCACAATTGTGTGTCCCACTTGTTGTTGATTCTTCACCAAAAAATTTAAATTTTATATCTTTATGTTTGAAGCCTGAAATGTGGCAAAAGGTTGAAAAGTTCAAGGAGGCCAAATACTTTCGCAAGACACTGTACCTCTATGGGGGTTACTGCAACAGTGTAGAGCAGTCTTTTTTGGCTGTCTTGTAACTCCCAACTACCTTGTGGAGGCATGAAAAGACATGAAAGACTGAGAAGAAAATAACCCATTAAGCTGGCACCACTAAACTTCAAAAACATGTTGTCCAGAAGGTTATCCAGTTTTGGACAGTACTTCTACAAATGACAAATGGTTTTTCTTTTGCTTACTTGGTTGTCAAAAGCAGTATGTAGTCATAGTTATAAATTTTACTATTGTTTATCAGCTAATTTTATTTTTTGCACCTTTTCATAAGGGACAATTTGATGACAGATTTTTTCCTGCTTCCACCACAAGCCTTGATCTCTGTTAAATGTTCAACGTTTTGCCTGGACAGTAAATGTGTTCTAATGGGTGACGCAGCCCATGCTGTTGTACCTTTCTATGGACAAGGAATGAATGCAGTAAGTTATATTTATATAACAAAATAATACATTAAGTAGAACATTTCATTTCATTATTTAATTTTGCAGATAAATAATTTAGAAAATGATCATAAATATTCTTAACAGTTTATTGAAAATTGTAATTCATATTTAACCCCTTAAGTACGCAGCCAGTTGTGGCCTTAATGCTCTGCAATTTATTTTCCATTTTTCTTGGCAAAATTCTAAATTTATTTTTACTTCACCTTTTTGGATGTCTCTAACTTATTGACAATATTTTTTAACCCATTCTGAGAGGAATGGAAAAATAAACACCAATTTTCACATGGATTTTTTACATTATACATGTGCATCTCAATAAATTAGAAAATTTTTGAAACGTTCATTCATTTCAGTGATTCAATAATTTAATTCATAATTAGCAGTCGTCCATGATTGTATGTCCTACTGAACCAGACTGAGGGACCATTTAAAGGCTTAGGAAACCTTGGCAGGTGACATACTGAACTTTTTTACAATATTCTCATTTTCTTAGATTTTGGTTTTCATTACCTGTAATCCATGATCAGCATTTACAGAAATAAAACACTTGAAATAGAACACTCTGTGTGTAAAGAATCGAGAACATATAGGTGGTCACTTTTTTAATTTAATTACTGAAAGAAATAAACGTTTCAAAGATATTCTAATGTATTGAGATGCACCTGTATATATTGTACTATTCACCATAGAGCATATATAACATATTATTCTTATATTATTCACATACATTAACCCTATTTTTAAAGTGCTACAGAATATGTTAGCTCTTTATAATTAAAACAGTATTATTGTTTTGACACTGCTTTATCTTTCAAGATATGAATACCACTTTTATTAATATAAATTAAAAATGTGGCTCAAACCCATCCCACAATTATGATTCTCACAAACGACCATACCCGGATAGACATAACATTCCATCCCGTTTTTTTAATTCCTTAAATTACCTCTCTGATAACATGTAACCAAGGCTGGTTTTATAAATACAAAAAAAGGAGAACAAAATAACTAGCTTCTCACGGATCAGTTAATTAATTACCAGAAACATAGATCCATAACATATCAAAAATATAAATAAAACTTAACATTTAATATAATAGTTAAAATTCAACAAGGTCCTAATTTGCATGTAAATAGACAAATAATCGGAACAATTTTACCGATTTCAAGGGTGGACTGTAGTGGGTCCAAATGTGGCAGGGATTGTACCAAAGGATGGGTATAGGGAACTGATAGAATCATAGGAGGAATATCTAGCTCTTTTCCTAATACCCAAAGGTATAAAGCTCCCGCCCTGACAAGGGCAGTCCCGAAGCTTGCCCTAAAAAAGCCCAATATGCACCTCCACCTGACGCGTTTCACCACCCTGTAACGGGTGCTCCTCAGGGGAATATGGAGGAAGAACCCAGTGGTTCAAAGTGAAGGTTGGGCTACAACCCCTTGTGCGGGGGAGCTTACAGCAGTCCCTCAATGGAGAGACTTACTCGATTGTTCTGATTATTTGTCTATTTGTCTATGCAAACCACGGCCGGTTTTAGACAAACTGTGGCCCTGGGCAAAATTAAAAGTGGGGCTCCAAATGCTGATATACCAACAACACCATCATTTCCAGTGGCAGCCCTTTTAATAACGCCCCCTTTCTGCACCCAAAAGGGTAAAAACCACCCGCCTTACGCCCACACACAATTCAAATAATCACCAACCCTCATCAGTTGTTATAGCACCTCCTTATAAATAATAGTCCCTGCTTATAAACAGTGACCCATATAAGTAATAGTTTCCCCTTATCAGTAATAGCTCCCCTCATAAGTAATAGTTCACCATATAAATAAGTCCACATTATCTATATTAGCCCTCTTATAAATAATAGCCCTCTTAACAATAGTACCCACTTAAAAATAGTTCCCTCTTATAAATAGACCCTTTAACAATACCCTCCTTATAAAGTTTCCCTAAATAAATAAGAGACCACATTATAATAGTCGCCCATATAATGTCCCCCTTATTATAGGCATATTATAAATAGTTCCTCCCTTATACATAGTAGCCCTCTTATAACAATCCATCTTATATATAATAGTTCCGCTCCTATAATAGCCTCCTTATATATAATAGTCTCCCCCTTATGAATAACATTTCCCCATTTATATATAACAGACCCCTCCTTATATATAATAGTTCTTCCCTTATACATAATAGCCCCTTATATATGTCTCCCCCTTATAACAGTCAACCTTATATAGATAATAGTTCGCCCTTATAATAGCCCCTTTATATATAATAGTCCCCCTTTATAATACCCCTTATATATAATAATTCCTCTCTTATAATAGCGCTTCTTATATATAATAATTCCTCTCCTATAGTAGCCCCCCTTATATAAAATGGTCCCACCTTGTAATAGTGCTCCTTATAGATAATTCCTCTTTTAATAGCGCTCCATATAAAACAGTTCTTCCATTATAAATAATAGCCCCCTTATACATAATAATCCCTTATAACAGCCCCCTTATACATAATTGTCCCCCCTTATAATAGCCCACTTATATTTAATAGCCGCCCGTATATATAATTCCTCTTATAATAGTGCCCCATATCTATAATAGTTCATCCATTATAAATACTAGTCCCCTTATATTTAAAATTCTCCCCTCTTATAATAGTGCCCTTACATATGTCTCCCTATTATAATAGCTCCCCTTGTATAATAATTCTTCTTATAATAACCCTCTTATATACTAGTTCCTTTCTTATAATAACTCCCTTATATATAATAGTTCCTTATTATAATAGTCTCATTATATAAAATAGCCTTCCCTTATAATAGCCCCCCCCTTATATATATATGTCATCTCTTATAATAACCCCCTTATATATGTCTCCCCATTATAATAGCTCCCTTATAAATAATAGTTCCTCCCTTATTTATAATAATTTCAACCTTATAATAGCCCCACTTATTTGTAATAGTTCTCACCTTTTAAGGGGGGCTATCATAAGGCGGGTACAATTATATACTTATTTATAATGGGGGCTATTATAAGAGGGAACTATTATTTATAAATGTGCTATTATAAGAGAGGAACTATAATATATAAGGGGACTAATATAAGGGGGGAACAATTATATACAAAAGCCCCCCCCCTTATATATAATATGTCATCTCTGATAATAACCTCCTTATATAGAAGTTTCCCCTTATAAATAATACTCCACCCTTACAATAGCCCCCCTTATAATTAATAGTTTTCCACTATAAATATTAGCCCCCTATAAATAATAGTTTGCCCCCTAATCAGGTAATACCTTTTCCTTACCAGAAAACAATAAATCTTTTACGCTCACAATAAATCTTTTACACTCCCACAGAGCGGAGCAGCCGGAGATTCTCCTGTAGTAGTGGCACAGGTGGCGCGATGCAAAAAGCCTGATGCTCCAAATCCCGGGGGCCCCTGGGCAATTGTCCAGTTTGCCCCCCCTAACGCTGGCCCTGCATGTAACATACTGTCTCATACACATAACACTACTATACCATACACATAAACAGTATTCCTATACTGTATATAGCACCACTGTGCTGTACACTCTAATAGTACTACTATATGACACAGTAAAAGTACTTCTGTAAATGTCACACACACACACACACACACACACACTGTATATACATGCACATTACATAGCTATTTATTGCACAAATATGCACGGTGTTCCAAATTATTATGCAAATTATATTTTTCTCTTGAATTTCTTTGCAGGATGTCAGAATAGCCTCCCAGAGTTGCTTTTTTGACATGAACTGTCTCCCACCCTCATAGATATTTTGCTGGAGGATACTATAAAGTTCTCTATAGGGTTGAGGTCAGGGAGGGATAGTGGCCACACCATGAGTTTCTCTCCTTCTTATGCTCGTAGCAGCCAATAATAATAATAATAATAATAATAATAATAATAATAAATTTTATGTATATAGCGCCAACATATTCCACAGCACTGTTCAATTTGTAGGGTTCAAGTACTGACAAAAAAAGATACGTTACAAAGAAATAGTCAATTCACACAATGGGACTGAGGGCCCTGCTCGCAAGAGCTTACAATCTATGAGGTAGAGGGGGTAACACAAGAGGTAGCAGGGGCGGCAACAGACTTAGCATTGCTTGTACAATGGTCAAACAATTTTGTAATAGAGATTTCTGTCATTACACATATATAAGCTGTATGATCACTAGTCATATCCTTTAATGTGCAGATGGTGCCTGGACATATAAAGTTAGTCTGATAAGGCATCATATCCTGTGAGGTAATGTTGGAGCATCAACAGAGGAGGGTACGTTTTAGGGATTCTAACTACGGAAGGGTTTACATTAGGAGTTGTGATAGGCTTGTCTGAAAAGATATGTCTTTAGTTTACACTTGAAGCTGTGGAAATTGGGGGTTAATCTAATAGTCCAGGATAGGGCATTCCAGAGAAGTGGTGCAACTCGGGAGAAGTCTTGTAAACGAGCGTGGGAGGTTCTGATAATAGAGGATGTTAATTTTAGATCATTGAGTGAACGGAGAGTACGGGTTGGGCGATAGACAGAGATGAGGGTGGAAATGTAGGGAGGTGCAGCATTATGGAGAGCCTTGTGGATGAGGGTGATAAGTTTATATTGTATTCTGTATTGAATAGGCAGCCAATGTAGTGACCGGAACAGACCGGAGGCATCGCTGTAACGTCTAGACTGATAGATGACCCTGGCCGCTGCATTCAGAATAGATTGTAGAGGGGAGAGTTTAGTAAGGGGAAGACCGATTAGTAAAGAGTTACAGTAGTCAAGGCGAGAGTGAATCAGGGCAACAATAAGTGTCTTTAGTGTATTTGTGGTAAGGAAAGGGCGGATTGTGGAGATGTTTTTGAGGTGGAGATGACATAAGCATGCGAGTGATTGGATATGGGGGGTGAAGGAAAGGTCTGAGTCAATCAAAACCCCGAGGCAGTGGGTATACTGCCTAGTAGTTATGGTAAGGTCAGAGACTGCAATGAAGATATCAGGGACAGATCTATTAGATGGTGGACACAGCAGTAATTCAGTCTTTGAGAGATTCAGTTTCAGATAGAGCAAAGACATGATATTTGAGACAGCAGAGAGACAGTCACTGGTGTTCTGTATTAGTGCAGGGGTGATGTCACGGGATGACATGTATAATTGGGTGTCATCAGCATAAAGATGATACCGGAAGCCAAATCTAGTGATGGTTTGTCCAATGGGGGCTGTGTAGAGGGAGAAGAGCAGGGAACCTAAGACAGAGCCCTGAGGAACCCCAACGGCAAGGAGAAGAGGGGAAGAAACAGAGCCCGCAAATGATACACAGAAAGTGCGGTCAGAGAGATAAGAGGAGAACCAGGAGAGAGCGGTGTCCGTGAGGCCGACAGAACGGAGCATAGTGAGGAGGAGTTGATGGTCAACAGTGTCAAATGCTACTGAGAGATCTAGAAGAATAAGAAGAGAGTAGTCACCTTTGGATTTAGCAGTCAGGAGATCATTGGAGACTTTTGTGAGGGCCGTTTCAGTAGAGTGCAGAGTGCGAAATCCAGATTGTAAGGGGTCAAGAAGGGAGTTAGCAGAAACATAGCAGATTAAACGAGAATAGACTAAGCGTTCCAAGATTTTGGAGATGAAAGGGAGGTATCCTTTGCAGCATGGGATATACTTTGCAGAGGTCATTTCTATCTTCAGTGACCCTAAAGGGGCGTAGCAGCTCTCTCCCCATGAATCTGGCCCAAAACATGACTTCACTACCTCCTTGATGACGTCGCAGCCTTGTTGGGACATGGTGGTCATCTACCAACCATCCACTACTCAATCCACCTGGATCATCCAGGGATGCATAGTCTTCATAAATGTCTTGTCCTGCTGCAACCATTTCTGCTTGTGAGCACTGTTTAGGGGTGGTTGAATAGTAGGTTTATGCACAACTGCAAGCCTCTGGGAGATCCTACATCTTGAGGTTCATGAGACTCCAGAGGCACCAGCAGCTTCAAATACCTGGCTGCTGCTTTGTAATGCTGCTCTCTTAATCTAATGAATGCGTCTGTCAGAAACCTTCCTCATTATGCCTTTATCTGCACAAGCCCATCTGTGCTCTGAATCAGCCACAAATCTCTTCACAGTATGATGATCACGATTATGTTTTCATGAAATAGCTAATGTTTTCATAACTTGTTCAAGGTATTGCACTATTTGACACTTTTTGTCAGCAGAGAGAAGCTTTTTCTTTTTCATATTGCTTGAAACCTCTTTCTTCTTAGGCTAAGGACCCAGGTTTCTTTGCAGACTTTGCTTTGGTTTTTGGAGCCAAAGCCAAGAGTCGCTACAAGATTTCCTTTTTGCTTAATCCACATCTGAAAATTTGTGCCTCCATTGCAAAGATATTTATTTATATCACAATATATAAATGAATAGAGAGAAAAAAAAAGGGGGTATATCCGATCACTGAAAAGACCAAAAACCAAGAGCAAAATAAGTATATATGTATAAAATTACAAATCTTTATTAGGTATAACAAAATATATATATACAGTGGGGAAAAAAAGTATTTAGTCAGCCACCAACTGTGCAAGTTCTCCCACTTAAAAAGATGAGAGGCCTGTAATTGACGTCATAGGTAGACCTCAACTATGAGAGACAAAATGAGAAAACAAATCCAGAAAATCACAATGTCTGATTTTTTAAGAATTTATTTGCAAATTATGGTGGAAAATAAGTATATGGTCACCTACAAACATGCAAGATTTTTGGCTCTCACAGACCTGTAACTTCTTGTTTTAGAGGCTCCTCTGTCCTCCACTCATTACCTATAGTAATGGCACCTGTTTGAAATTGTTATCAGTATAAAAGACACCTGTCCACAACCTCAAACAGTCACACTCCAAGCTCCACTATGGTGAAGACCAAAGAGCTGTGGAAGGACACCAGAAACAAAATTGTAGACCTGCACCAGGCTGGGAAGACTGAATCTGCAATAGGCAAGCAGCTTGGTGTGAAAATCAACTGTGGGAGTAATAATTAGAAAATGGAAGACATACAAGACCACTGAAAACCTCCCTCGATCAGAGGCTCCTCGTAAGACCCGTGGGGTCAAAATGATCACAAGAATGGTGAGCAAAAATCCCAAAACCACACAGGGGGACCTAGTGAATGCCCTGCAGAAAACTGGGACTAACGTAACAAAGGCTACTGTCAGTAACACACTACGCTGCCAGGGACTCAGATCCTGCAGTGCCAGACGTGTCCCCCTGCTTAAGCCAGTACATATCTGGGCCTGTCTGAATTTTGCTAGAGAGCATTTGGATGCTCCAGAAGAGTATTGAGAGAATGGCATATGGTCAGATGAAACCAAAGTAGAACTATTTGGTAGAAACACAACTCGTCATGTTTGGAGGAGAGTGAATGCTGAGTTGCATCCAAAGAACACCATACCTACTGTGAAGCTTGGGGGTGGCAACATCATGTTTGGGGCTGTTTCTCTGCAAAGGGACTAGGACGACTGATCTGTCTACATGAAAGAATGAATGGGGCCATGTATCGTGAGATTTTGAGTGCAAACGTCCTTCCATCAGCAAGGTCATTGAAGATGAAACGTGGCTGGGTCTTTCAGCATGACAATGATCCCAAGCACACCGCCAGGGCAACGAAGGAGTGGCTTCATAAGAAGCATTTCAAGGTCCTGGAGTGGCCTAGCCAGTCTCCAGATCTCAACCCCATAGAACACCTTTGGAGGGAGTTGAAAGTCTGTGTTGCCCAGCGACAGCCCCAAAACATTACTGCTCTAGAGGAGATCTGCATGGAGGAATGGGCCAACATACCAGCAACAGTGTGTACCAACCTTGTGAAGACTTACAGAAAATGTTTGACCTCTGTCATTGCTAACAAAGGATATATAATATAATAGTATTGAGATGAACTTTTGTTATTGACCAAATACTTATTTTCCACCATAATTTTCAAATAAATTCTTAAAAAATCAGACAATGTGATTTTCTGGATTTGTTTTCTCATTTTGTCTCTCATAGTTGAGGTTTACCTATGATGTCAATTACAGGCCGGCCTCATCTTTTTAAGTGGGAGAACTTGCACAATTGGTGGCTGACTAAATACTTTTTTTCCCCACTGTAGTTATCAAAATTAAGCAATACACATAAGTGCAAATATATAGATAGGAAAAAGGTATAAAATATAACCCGTCTCCAAACTACAGGTAGAGAACAAACGGTGATGAGGGGATTATCTACCACATTTACATGGAATAACATTAAACTTTAATCCAGTGAGTCATACCAGTTATAACAGACAAACTGAAAATATATAAAACAAAGCAGATGATAAGTATTAAAATAAGCTGGCAGATAGTACAGATATAATTATGTCTGCAGAGGTAACAGCTCTATTGGTAATAAAGATCAATTATAAAGTGATATCAGCTTACCCACAGACATGTTAAATGTGGGAGAACCCCCTCTCACAGCACTATGGAACCCCGACGCGCGTTTCGTCTATAGAAGACTTTGTCAGGAGGTATATCCGAGCTCTGCTAAGGGAATCAGAGAAATGGAGACTCAGTGATAATGAATACCATTTATTCCACATAAAAAACTCCACACAGTCACAATGTAAAAGGGCAACGCGTTTCGACGTCGATCGGACATCTTCGTCAGGCCAACAACTAAAAATTTATATTAAAACAGAACAAGCAATGTAGCATAAATTAGGATATATAAAAAATTAAGGGAAGTGATGAATTCGGTGCCTGATTGTTCATCACCGTCCCATATGAAGAACAGATTGTCTGTGTACCTTTTATAAAAAATTATCTGTTTATTGGCTTTATTTGCGGGTTGCATGTATACTTTCAAAGAAACCCATATACAGATTTGCGCAAATTCATCACTTCCCTTAAAAATAACGACCTGGGTTTATCGTTTACTCACCATTTCTCAAAAACCAAAATAGAATTCCTTGACCTCTTAGGATCCATTAATAACGAAGGCCAATTTTCAACAGAGACATATTTCAAACCTGTAGATGTAAATAGCTATTTGGATTACTGCAGTGCACACTATACTCCCTGGCTAAACAATATTCCGTATAGCCAGTTCAAGAGAATACAGAAGAATTGTAATAATGACCTGACATTCAAAACTCAATCAACAATACTGAAACGACACTTCACTGAAAAACACTACCCAAAATCAATCATCCAGAATGCTATGGAAAGGACTTCCAAATTATCACAAGCATCCTGTTTAACAGAGAAACCAAAATCACCTGCCAACCATGATCACCCAACCAACCTTACCAGCGATAAAAGGAGCTATTAAATGTGGCCACGCTAGATGTGCCTGCTGTGCAAACATGACACACACATTAACATTCATCACATCTGTAAGTACTAATGAACAATTTCCAATTGCCTCTTTTCTAAATTGCTACTCCAACTACGTTATCTACGTATTGGAGTGCCCATGTAGATTACAGTACGTGGGGCGCACAATTCAACCCCTGCACAAACAGGTCAATAACCATCGCTCCAACGTGAATAAAGGCTTTACCAAACATAACTTGTCCCTACATTGCTCCATTAAACACCAACAGAACTTTCAACATATTTCTATTACTCCAATCGAACAAATTCCCATTAGAGCCCCCAATCAGTACCTGCTGCTCAGACAACGTGTAAATCCAGTAGGATTCAAACTTCGCACTCTAGTTCCCCATGGTCATAACGATACAGTTGAGTCAAACTTCTAATCCCATGTCTGGCCCTCAATCAGATTCTATCTTTTTAACAAAGAAAAAAAAAAAAAATTTAATACCCGCCGGGACTCCTCCCACATGAGGATTCACGCTCTTTTTGTATAAACAAACACTCACAGTGCAGGCTCAGTGTTATCCACATGGTTCACTTTCATATCCCCTCTTTATATAACCTAACCAACATCTGCCTTCACACAGATACCTGAGACTCCTAATGGTAAGTTGTGCTGACAGTGTCATCACTATCATTCTTAATTACTACATTTCACCTGCTGTACCCCTTTTTTTGTTATTATTATTATTCTCCACACCAGTGGTGTAACTAGGAATGGCTGGGCCCCAAGGCAAACATTTGACATGGGGCCCCCCCGAACCGCCACCCCAAAGCCGCCCCCAACCCCCCCCGCATAAACCGTATTCCTGCACACACTATTATGCCCCATAGTGGCCCCTGGACACGGTATTATGTCCCATAGCAGCCCCTGCGAACTGCATTATGCCCCATAGTGACCCCTGCACACAGTATTCTGTCCCATAGTGGCCCCTCCACACAGAATTATGCCCCATAGTGGCCCCTGCACACAGTATTATGCTCCATAGTGGCCCCTGCTCACAGTAGTATGCCCCATAGTGGCCCCTACACACAGTAGTATGCCCCATAGTGGCCCCTGCACACAGTATTATGCCCCATAGTGGACCACGCATGAACGATTATTATACTCTGGGGTCTTTTCAGACCCCAGAGTATAATGATCGGAGACCCAGGGGAGGATACAAACATAAAAAACAATGCTACTTACCTCTTCCTGGCTCCGCTGCACTCCTGTGCACTACTTCGGCCATCTTCAATGTTGGACCAGATCTCACGTGAGTGAGGCCGACGTCGAGACGCATAATAACATTGGCTGACGTCGGGGACGTCACCAAACAGGCCCACATAGGAAAAGTTTTTCTCATATGACCACATACATCTATATTCATATCTACACATTTATATTCCCCTTCACTTACAAAATACATTAATGATCCTGATCATTACATATGACGATCACAGTACATTCCCTTCAATATCCTCAATGTTTATATACCTATTGACGCACAGATACACACATGGACAAAATTGTAGGTACCCCTCGTTTAATGAAAGAAAAACCCACAATGGTAACAGAAATTACTTAAAAAAGCCAGACTGGAATTTGCCAAACTACATGTTGACAAGCCAGAAAGCTTCTGGGAGAATGTCCTATGGACAAATGAGACAAAAATCGAAATTTTTGGCAAGGCACATCAGCTCTATGTTCACAGACAGAAAAATGAAGCATATCTCAAAAAGAACACTGTCCCTACTGTGAAACATAGAGAAGGCTCTGTTATGTTCTGGGGCTGCTTTGCTGCATCTGGCACAGGGTGTCTTGAATCTGTGCAGGGTACAATGAAATTTCAAGACTATCAAGGGATTCTAGAGAGAAATGTGCTTCCCAGTGTCAGAAAGCTTGGTATCAGTCGCAGGTCATGGGTCTAGCAACAGGATAATGACCCAAAACACAAAGCTAAAACACCCAAGAATGGCTAAGAGGGAAAACATTGGACTATACTGAAGTGGCCTTCTATTGAGCACCGACCTAAATCCTATTGAGCATCTTTGAAAGGAGCTGAAACATGCCGTCTGGAAAAGGCACCCTTCAAACCCGAGGCAACTGGAGCAGTTTGCTCATGAGGAGTGGGCAAAATACCTGTTGAGAGGTGCAGAAATCTAATTGACTGTTACAGGAATTGTTTGATTGCAGTGATTGCCTCAAAAGGTTGTGCAACAAAATATTAAGTTAAGGGTACCATCATTTCTGTCCAGGCATGTTTCATGAGTTTTCTTTTTTCAAAAAATTCTGTTGAAGCATGGTTGAAAAGCAATGCTGACTTTCATTTGTTAATTTTCATAGAATTTTTATATATTATTACTTTTGTCAGATTCAAGTTACCATTGTGGTCTTTCTTTCATTAAACGAGGGGTACCAACAATTTTGTCCACGTGTGTATTCATCCACTTACTTTTATGTGACAGTTATGGATTAGCTATGACCATGTTGCTATGCTCCTATCATATAAAATCCCTATTGTATGTCATGTATCTACCTGGGCAACATTGATTTTGTTCTTCTCTTTACAAGTTGTCTTCATTTCTCCATTTGTATGCAATTATTTACCATAATTACCAAAATAATTATTTTTTATATATCCAATTTATACTACATTGCTTGTTCTGTTTTAATATCAATTTTTAGTTGTTGGCCTGACAAAGCCGTCTGATCGACGTCGAAATGCGTTGCCCTTTTACATTGTGACTGTATGAAGATTTTTATGTGGAATAAATGGTATTCATTATCACTGAGTCTCCAACTCTCGGATTCCCTTAGCATCGCTCGGATATACCCCCCTTTTTTTTTTTTCTCTATTGTTTGTGTGTTATCTGTCTGATCCAACATGTGGTCCCGGGACTGAGCTGCAGTTTTAACCAATATTAACCATCCATCCATCTGGCTCGGGTTACATCACTCAACAATACAATCCACATCCAGTTGAGGCGCCACTGTGGTCCTATTTTTTTTTTTCTCTAGTATTTCACAATATATAAATAAGCATATTAGGGGTTCTGTCATGTATATGACCCCCCGGGGCACCCCCTGCGCCGAGATCGGGGGGGTGCCAATATCTATTATCTGCAGCCTGGGGTCTGGCCAGTGACCCCAGGCTGCCTGGAGCCCCCAGTACCTCGTTTGTTCAGGTGTCCTTATGAGACAATTAAAAATTTTTAAAAAAAAGTGGGGAAAAAAAAAGCAAAAAGTGTGTGAAAAAAGTGAATTAATGAATAAAGCCCCAAAAATGTCCTATATAAAATGGATTATATAAAAAGCCTAAAAAATTAATAAAAACAATACATATTTGGTATCGCCGCATACAATAAAACTATAACAATATGTATCCTACATGGTGAATGTCGGGAAAAAAAATATCGCCGAAAGTATTGATTTTTGCCCATTTCATCCTACAAAAAATACTATAAAAAGTGATCAATAAGTCATAGCTGTTACCCAGTCTGAATATTTACCATTAATAAGCACCCTCTGTTTCCTATCAGTGAGCCAGTTGCGAACCCAAATGCATATGTTTTCCCCCAGTCCCAACATTCTCATTTTGCATACCAACCTTTTATGTGGTACAGTATCAAAAGCCTTTGAAAAGTCCAGATACACCACGTCCACTGCATTACCCATGTCCAGTCTTGAACTTACCTCTTCAAAGAAGCAGATGATCAGATTAGTCTGACAGGACCGATTCCTCATAAAACCATGCTTATTGGGTGTGATAAGATTATTTACATTAAGGTACTCCAGGATAGCATCTCTTAGAAAACTCTCAAATATCTTACTCACCACAGAAGTCAAACTTACTGGCCTATAGTTTCCAGGCTCACTTTTAGACCCCTTTTTGAAAATTGGCACCACATTTGCTATGCGCCAATCAAGTGGAATAGACCCAGTCATTACTGAATCCTTAAATATTAGCTATAAGGGTCTGTCTATCACCGTGCATAATTCCCTCAGAACTCGGGGGTGTATGCCATCTGGACATGGTGATCTATTTTAGTGTTTTGAAGGCGGCACCGCACTTCCTCCTGGGTTAAACAGGTGACATTTAATGGAGAGTTAAACATTACCCCTAATCATGTTGCTGGCCATTGAATTTTCTTGTATTTCTTGTGTAAACACCGTAGAGAAGAAGGCATTTAATAGTTGTGCTTTTTCCTCATCCTCCTCCACCATTACACCCAGATAATTTTTGAGAGGGCCCACATTGTCAGTTTTTATTCTATTGTTATTTATGTAATTGAAGAATACTTTTGGATTATTTTTACTTTCCTTGGCAATTTTTCTCTTAGCCTCAATCTTTGCCTCCTTTATTTGTCTTTTACACAATTTATTTTTCTCTTTATAGTTGTTTAATGCTGTGTCACTACTTTCTTTTTTTAGCACTTTAAATGCTTCCTTTTTATCCCTCATTGCACTCCTTACCATTTTAGTTAGCCATATTGGTTTTCTATGATTTCTGGCCCGCATATTCCCATAAGGTATATGTTTTTTAGTGGTCCTATTTAGAAGGCTTTTGAAAATGTCCCATTTTGTTTGTGTTCCGGTCACTTTGAGAACATTGTCCCAGTTTATGTTGCTAATCTCCTCTCTCAGCTGGTTAAAATTGGCCTTCCTGAAGTTTAGTGTTTTTGTTCCCCCTCTACTGAACATTTTTTTAGTGTGTACAAGAAAACTTATTATGTTATGGTCACTATTACCAAGATGACCCCCAACCTCCACTTTTGACAATGTGTCAGGTTCATTTGTTAAAATTAGGTCTAAAAGTGCCTCGCCTCTTGTTGGGTCCTGCACTAGTTGCGATAGGTAATTGTCTTTTATTACTGACAAAAACCTGTTCCCTTTGTTGTACCTGCAGGTTTCTGCCTCCCAGTTGATATTGGGTAGTTGAAATCCCCCATAATAATGACTTTATTGTGCTTTGTGGCCTCATCTATTTGTTTTATTAGTACATTTTCAGCTTCTTCCATTATAATTGGAGATTTATAACAAACCCCTATCAGTATTTTATTATTCTTTGTTCCTCTCTTAATTTCCACCCATAAGGACGCCACATATTAATTTTCCTCCCAGATGTCCTCACGCAGAACTGGCTTAAGGCAGGATTTTATGTATAAGCAAACCCCTCCCCCTTTCCTATTGGTACGCTCCTTTCTAAACATACTGTACTCCTGAATATTTACAGCCCAGTCATAGCTAGAATCCAGCCATGTCTCAATTATCCCCACCATGTCATATTTCTCTTCTAACATTATCACTTCCAGTTCCTCCATCTTGTTAGTGAGACTTCTGGCGTTAGTATACATACATTTCAAGGATTTATCGTTATCCCTACTCTTCCACTGCCTACTGACTGTTCTAACCCCACCCCCTGCTCCACCCCCAGTTACATTATTTAGCCCTCTTTCCATTTCTACACTATCATTCCCTCTACATCTGTTACCCTCCCCCCCAGTCCCTAGTTTAAACATTCCTCCAACTGTCTAGCCATCTTCTCACCCAGCACAGCTGCACCCTCCCCATTGAGATGCAGCCCATCCCTACCATAGAACCTGTAGCCCAGAGCAAAGTCGGCCCAGTTCTCCAGGAACCCAAACCCCTCCTTCCTACACCAGCTCTTGAGCCACTTGTTTACTTCCCTAATCTCCCGCTGCCTTTCCTGTGTGGCTCGTGGTACAGGTAGTATTTCTGAAAATACTACCTTGGAGGTCCTTGCCTTCAGCTTTCTCCCTAGTTCCCTGAAATCATTTTTAAGGACCTTCCACCTACCACTAGCTTTGTCATTTGTGCCAACGTGCACCATGACTGCTGGATCCACACCAGCCCCACACAGTAATCTATCAACCCGATCCGCGATGTGTCGAACTTGAGCGCCAGGAAGGGAACACACCGTACGACGATCCTGGTCTTTGTGACAGATTGCCCTGTCTGTTCCCCTAATAATTGAATCCCCCATTACCAGCACCTGTCTAGGCTTCCCTACACTCCTATCCCCCTTCTTACTGGAGCAGACATTCCCCTGGCAGTCAGAGGAAGTGTCTTGCTGCAGCAGTGTTACCCCTGTACTAACATCCCCCTCATCTGCCAATTTAGCAAACTTGTTCGGGTGTGCCATTTCAGGACTAACCTCCCTGGCACTCTGCCCTCTACCCCACTGCTTTCTAACTGTCATTCAGCTAGCTGCCTCATGTTCCTGCACCTCCATGCTACCATCCCCCTCTGCACTTACCCCGAGTTCCTGCTCTGTGAGCAACAAACTCCTTTCCAAGTTATCAATGGATCTCAGTCTTGCAATTTGCTAATTTAGATCCATGATCTGGGCTTCCAAATGTGCAACGTGCTTACATCTTGAACAGCAGTATGCCCCCTCAAGCAGCTGCTCAAGTAGAGAATACATGCTGCAAGATGTATACTGGACCGCATTGGCAAGCATGGAGCACATCTTACCTGATGAGGATGTTTTTTTTTTTTTTTTTTGTAAAGTCCCTGAATCTAAAGTCATCTTAAGTAACACTTAGATCAAACACACTTGGAATCAAATCACACTCGCCAGCTCACACACTCGCATTATACTTAGCTTTTAAAGCTGCTCCAAGTTGCAGAACAAGCTGCCGCTGATTCCTCTGATTGCTGCGATGACCAAAACTGCAACGGTTTTGGATATTGCAGCATGTCCACTGCGCATATTTTTCCACAATGTGTGGATGGGATTCGCAAGAAGACTATGCAAAACTGTAAGGGGGAATTCCCACTACCACTGGTGACCATCACTAGTGTCCATTACAAGATTTTAGCAATGGAAACTAGCTGAACCGTCACAAATCCGTTAAAATTTCCATTCATTTCAATGAAATTTTATTTTGTGTCTGTTAGTGACCGTTAGAGTCCATTATACACCCAATCTGTCACATGGCCGTATTTTTTTTGCAGACAAAAAAAATCCTACATGCAGGACTTTTGTGTCCGTTAAAAAAAACGGTTTTATAATGAACTTCAAGCGTCTGTTATTTTTTAACATTAAAGTAATGGACGGGTGTCCATTATACTGTCCGTTATTACTATCTGTTTTTTTCTGTACATGCTCAGAAAGTAGAAACAAAAAAAAAAGCAAAAAAAACTGACAGTATAAAAACGGACACTAAATTAAATGGATCAGTTAAAAAGACGGACACATTAACATCAGTTAGTGTCCGTTAATGTCATGATAGGTGTCCGTGTTTTTTTATTTATTTTTTTTCGGACACTATTAGAGATGAGCGAATTGATTATGCAGAAGTGGAATTCAATTTGAATTTCAGGAAATCTTCGATTCGCCACGATTCCGGATTTCCTCACGCTTCGATGCATCGAATCGCATTTTTTTATACAATGGCCACTGCACATGCTAGGACAAGGGACTCTGGGAGCGCGGGATCACCCACTATGCCAAGCGTGCAGCTAATCAGCAGCCAGCAGGACCTGTGATGTCACAGCACTATAAAAACCCTCGGCCATATTAGGTACAGTCATTCCACATTGCTCTTACTTTAGGGACAGACGTCGGCAGAAGCTAGGGAAAGACTAAGAAAACATATAGAACTGTAGGGAAAGCATAGGGGGGAATTGAGAGAAGAATTTGGGGTGGTTGTAGGCTCATTTACAGCAAGAATTTGCAGCATAATTCACATTGAAGCACTGCTGTTATATACAGTATTGTATATACAGTATATGTTATACAGTATTGTCAATATTAATTCAATAATTCAATAATTCTTAGCGGTTATCACTTATTTAAAGGTGTTTATTAGTCTCAAAACACATAAAAAGGACCATATTCGCCATTTTGTTACCAGTATAAAGTTGCTGGCCATTTATAAATAGTATTGTCAATCATTAAATAATTCTAAGCTACAAATCTCTGCCTTTATCACGCTTTTTTTATTGGTGTTCATTAGTGGGTGAAGAAATAAGGGGCATATTTGCTGTTCTCTTCAAAGTAGAAAATAACAGGCCTTTTTGCCCTTTGTAATTAAGTTTTTTCATCAAACAGTATGTCAGACAGAGAAGCGAGAGGCCTTGCACAGGGGAGGGCCGCAGCCCTAAATGTTTTTGGTGCAGGCACAGGTCGCAGCAGAGTAAGGGGGCGTGGCAGCAGGGGTCAGTTACAGAGGCCTGAGCTCCCAGTGTCAAATAGTGGTCGTGTCTTGACCAGCAACCCAACGATTGTAGACTGTTTGACTCGGTCATCCAATTCATCCCAAGTCACATCAGACACCCCCTGCCAAGAGTCGGTGGGTTTGTCAGACACAACCCTTAGTTGGCATGGCCTGGCAGCAGGCCCTGTGCCCTCATGTGTTCTCAACCTGCCTTTGTCCTTTTCTGTTCCCTCAGCCAGAGAAGTACTCTCTGCTGTGGGCTCAGATCCACTATTCAGTGAGGATGAGCTACTACAGGACAGTCAGCAGCTACTGCCCAACACAGATCTGGAGGATACATCCGCCGCTTCCTCTGGTAGGCGGCCAAGTAGTGATGAGAATGGCGTGGAAGCTGGTGTTGCGAGCAGTCAGGCTCCTGGCTCAGAGACCGTTGAGGAGGACATCAGTGACCTGTAGACAATAGTGGACGACAATGTAGCCTATCGCAATTGGGAGCCGGGTGATGAAGGGGCTACATCTTCATCGGGAGAAGAGGGTGGCAGCTTGCGCATGAGGCAACAGCTGTGGCAGCAGCGGGACGTCGGGAGCCAAACGTGCCCAGGGTAGACCACCTGATTTGCAGGAGCCTACCTGCTCAGAAAGCAGTGGTGCAGGGGTTCACGGAGGCAGTGGCGGTAGCAGTCAGTTAGTGTGGAGTGTTGGTAAAAACACCTACTCGGCAGTGTGGCAGTTTTCTGTTAAGCCTCCGAGGGAGTTGAACATGGCCATATGTGGAATCTGTGGGCAGAAGGTGAAGTGTGGCCAGGGTGCCAATGTTGGCACCACAGCCCTGTGTCAACATATGCAGTGTCAACATAAAGTGGCCTGGGAGAACCGTGGCTCCAATGTGGTGGTCCAGGCTGCCACAGCAACCGCTGCATTACCCAGTGGCACGCACCCCATTTCAGGCTCCACCACCTCAGCCGAAGGAAGCTGTGTTTCCTTCCCATCATCTGCTGGTCATGATGCTCCTGCTCCTCCTCCTAGTCAGTCATTGTGTCAGCAATTGATCACCGAAGCAATTTCAAAGAGCAACAGTATGTGTGCACTCATGCAACGGTGCAGAAGCTGAACGTGCTCCTGTCCAAGTTTCTAGTGATACATTCCCTCCCTTTCCAATTGGTGGACTCTGCACCTTTCAGAGAACTGATGGCTTGTGCTGAGCCGAGGTGGAGAGTCCCAAGCCATCAATTCTTTGCCAAAAAGGCTGTACCTGCCCTGCACAAATATGTAGAACAGAAGGTGAGCCAGTCCTTGAGCCTGTCGGTGTCTGCCAAAGTGCACGGCAGCGCCAACGTGTGGCGCTGTAACTATGATCAAGGACAATATATGTCCTTTATGGCCCACTGGGTGAATGTGGTTCCTGCCCAGACACACCAGCAACTTGGCCAGGTGATGCAGCTTCCACTTCCACATTCTCACGCCGTTGGTCCAGCAACCATGTCCGCCTCATCTTCCACTGTGTCCTCAACCTCCACTGCAGGGACAATTCACAGTGCTCCTCCAGCATACCACATGGTAGTCTCACAATGGAAGATGGGGTGAGTCATGGACATATAATAAATAGGATATTACATATATATCAGAATTAATAAGAGTACTCAAAAAAAAAAAGCTTAAAATCATGTCAAGCGGTATTAGTGTTATTTCATAGCACCAGTATATACAGTTGAAACCAGAAGTTTACATGCACTATATAAAAAGACATATATGCATTTTTTTCTCACTATCTGACATGAAATCAAAATAAACCTTTCCTGTTTTAGGATTACCAAAATTATTTATAGTTGCCAAATGCCAGAATAATGAGAGAGAGAGAGAGAAATTTAAGGCATTTTTATTACTTTCTGCAAAGTCAAAAGTTTACATAAATTTCATTAGTATTTGGTACCATTGCCCTTAAACTGTATGACTAGGGTCAAACATTTTGGATATCCTTCCGCAAGCTTCTCACAATAGTTTGTAGGAATTTGGGCCCATTCCTCCTGACATAACTGGTGTAACTGAAGAAATCAGGCGATACCCTTTAGAGGCTGAGTATATTTGATGGTAAGCTTTCGAGAGTACTAGCTCTCTTCTTCAGACATGGTGTTATACAAGAAACTGACAATTCCGACTTTTTATACACAAAAGACATGGACCTTCAAAGAATCTTAGAATCTTTAAAAATAGCAAAATGGAATATAAGTAGAGAAGTTATTTACAAGTCAAGAAATAAACATCTTGCCTGCAAAACAGGTGAAAGAGCTGCAGGCACATCCACACCGCTGACAGTGTACCATCCCACAGTCACAACAGATGCACAGAATTAGGGGGACATTTTCCTGCAGGTCTTCCAATGTGGTGTAACTCATAATGTGTGTGCAAAGTCCCACCACAGGCCTCTATGTGGGGGAAACAGGGCAGAGACTCAGTCAGCGCATGAACTCACAGAGATTTACCGTTAATAATAGCAGAACAGATCTCCCAGTGGCCACACATTTCTCCGGAGAAGACCACTCTGTTGAAGATGTGCAGGTTGTGGTTTTAATGGGACATTTTAAGACACAGAGAGAGAAAGGAATGGGAATATAAGTTAATGCAAAAATTTCAAACTCTGCAATTTGGACTTAATATTCATGCCAGTTTCATGTCACACTATGTATGAACTGTGAGGGTCAGAAATCACCACCTGATAGCAAACAGATAACAGCAAGAATAACTGATCCCTCCGTCACGCCCCACAAGTTTCCAGATTGTTTATTTCTTGACCTGTTTTAAATAACTTCTGTACTTAGAATCTTTAAAGGTCCATGTCTTTTGTGTATAAAAAGTCTGTGAATTTTCAGCTTCTTGTATAACACCATGTCTGAAGAAGAGAGCTAGTACTCTTGAAAGCTTACCATCAAATATACTCAGCTAGCCTCTAAAAGGTATCGCCTGATTATTTCACTCTTCCACTACTTTCTATGGCTAACACAGTACAACATTATACTACTGGTGTAACTGAGCCATGTTTGTAGGCTGCCTTTTCAGCTTTGTCCATAAATTTTCAATAGGATTGAGATCAGGGCTTTGTTATGGCCACTCCAAAACATTGACTTTGTTATCCTTAAGCCACTTTGTAACCAGTTTGGCAGTATACTACAGGTCACTTGGAAGACCCATTTGCGCCCAAGCTTTAACATCCTGGCTGATGTCTTAAGATGCTGCTCCAGTATTGCCACATATTGTTCTTTCCTCATTATGCTATCTATTTTGTGAAGTGCACCAGTCCCTCCTGCAGCAAAACAACCCCACAACACGTGTTTCACAATTGGGATGATGTTCTTAGGCTTGCAAGCTTCTCCCTTTTTCCTCCAAACGTAACGATGGTCATTATGGCCAAACCGTTCAAGTTTAGTTTCCTCAGATCACAGGACATGTCTCCAAAAATTAAGGTCTTTGCTCCTGTGTGCATCTTTTGGAGTAATGACTTCTTCCTGGCAGAGTGGCCTTTCAGCACATGTTGATACAGTACTTTTTTCACTGTGGATAATGACACACTCTTACCAGCTTCAGCCAGCATATTCGGTCTTTTGCTTTTGTTCTTGGGTTGATATGCACATTTCGTACCAAAGCACGTTCATCTCTGGGCAGGGTCGTAACTATCGGGGTAGCAGCGGTAGCGGCTGCCACAGGGCCCGGGACATTAGGGGCCCCGGAGCCCTGTGGCAGGAGCTACCGCGAACCCCACAAACCAGTAATGATCGCGGTCGCACCCCCTGCAGGTTACGGAGCCCGCGGCCAGCTGGAGATGGCCGGGCCCCGGACCATTATGATAGCGGTCGGGGAAAGCCTGGTTCCCAGACCACTATACATACTGTTATTGGAAAGGGGCCCTGGCATATTGTAGGCCCCTTTCCAATAGATGGCAGGGCAGGGGAGGTGACTGAAAATAATAAACACATATTCTCACCTCTCCTGGGCGCAGCGATCTCTCCGGCGCTCCTCCGTCATGACTGAGGGCTGTGATTAGGCCCCAGCGGTCACATGGGGGCGCACTGACGTCATTATGCGTCCACGCCCCATGTGACCGCTGGGGCCTAATCACAGCCCTCAGTCATGACGGAGGAGCGCCGGAGAGATCGCTGCGCCCAGGAGAGGTAAGAATATGGCCTCGGCAGCAACGTTCGAAGAGGGCCTGAAGACACTGAAGACGGAGGAGCGAGGATGCCAAGGAAAGGTAAGGCAAGGTGAGTATGAATGTTTGTTATTTTTAATCACCTTCCCTGGGTCTCCGATTATTATACTCTGGGGTCTTAGGGGACCCCAGAGTATAATAACAGCACCTAAGCGGAGGGGACTGTTGGGAGCTATAATACTGGGTGGGGGCCACTGTAGAGCATATCATACTGTGTGGGGGCCACTGTAGAACATATAATACTGGGTGGGGGCCACTGTAGAGCATATAATACTGTGTGGGGGCCCCTGTAGAGCATATAATACTGTGTGGGGGGCCCCTGTAGAGCATATAATACTGGGTGGGGGCCACTGTAGAGCATATAATACTAGGTGGGGGCCCCTGTAGAGCATATAACACTGGGTGGGGGCCACTGTAGAGCATATAATACTGTGTGGGGGCCCCTGTAGAGCATATAATACTGGGTGGGGGCCACTGTAGAGCATATAACACTGTGTGGGGGCCACTGTAGAGCATATAACACTGGGTGGGGGCCACTGTAGAGAATATAATACTGTGTGGAGGCCCCTGTAGAGCATATAATACTGGGTGGGGGCCACTGTAGAGCATATAATACTGTGTGGGGGCCACTGTAGAGCATATAATACTGTGTGGGGGCCACTGTAGAGCATATAATACTAGGTGGGGCCACTGTAGAGCATATAATACTGGGTGGGGGCCACTGTGGGGGGCATATAATACTGGGTGGGGACCACTGTGGGGAGCATATAATACTGTGTGGGGGCCACTGTGGGGAGGATATAATACTGGGTGGGGCCCGCTATGGGAGGCATATAATACTGGGTGGGTACCACTGTGGGAAGCATATAATACTGGGTGGGGACCACTGTGTGGAGCATATTATACTGTGTGGGGCCACTGTGGGTAGCATATTATACTGTGTGTGGGGGGGAGAAATGTAGAGCATATAATGCTGTATGGGGGCCACTGTGGAGCATATAATGCTGTGTGGGGGCCACTGTTGAGCATATAATACTATCTGGGGCCTCTGCTGAGCATATTTTACTGTTTGGGGACCTGTAACTGGTTGGGGGGGGCCCGGGGGGCCCCATGTCAAATGTTCGCCTTGGGGGCCAGCCATTCCTAGTTACGCCACTGTCTCTGGGACACAAAACCTGTCTCCTTCCTGAGCGGTATGATGGCTGAAATTCCCATCTTGTTTGTACTTTCATATAATTGTTTGTACAGATGAATGACGCACCTTCTGGTATCTGGATATTGCACCTAAGGATGAACCAGACTTATGCAAGTTCACAATTCTCTTCCTGATATCTTGACTGATTTCTTTCCCATGATGTTACACAAAGAAGCAGTGTGTTTCAGATGTGTCTTAAAATACATCCATAGATGTGTCTCTAATTAACTCAGATGTTGCCAATAAACTTATCAGAAGCTTCCAAAGCATGGGGTTTATTACAGAGAGACAAGGAAATCTGAGTTAGCCCAGAACCCAGGTGTACCAATAGTATCACTATGCAGTGACCATATAGTTGTAGACACAGCCTTTACACAAGGCTCTGCAGACAACTTAATTAAATTCAGGAAATATTTTGGTATTTATGGGTGACATCTCTGATGGTAATTTTTCAAATTTCCCATCTTGTCCATCTGGACTAGATCACTATGACCACTTCTTCCAGCCATAATTTATCTCTGTAAAGTTTGCACTGGCAAACACACACTGCTGCCAATCCTAATTTTAAAAATATATAATATAAAAATTCCCTGGAAATGAATACTGTGATTTTTTAATTTTATTTATGCTTACTTGTATAGCACCATCATATTCTGCAGTGCTTTACAGACATTGACAGTCACTGTCCCATATAGGGCTCAGAATCTACATTTCCCTATCAGTATGTCTTTGGAGTGTGGGAGGAAACCCACGCAAACACAGGTAGAACATACAAACTCCTTAAAAATGTTGTCCTTGGCAGGATTCGATCCCAGGTATCCAGTACTGCAAGGCTGCAGTACTAACCACTGAGCCACCATGGTGCCCATTTTTAAATTAATAATAACCCTGTATGCACCTCAATTAATACCTCCTGTGTGCCCCTTTAAATTAACAAATCCCCTGTGTGTAACCACTGAGCCACCATGCTGCCCATTTTTAAATTAATAATAACCCTGTATGCACCTCAATGAATACCTCCTGTGTGCCCCTTTAAATTAACAAATCCCCTGTGTGTACCTTTAAATTAATACTGCCCCACTATTAATATCCCCTGTGTGCCTTTTAGTTAATAATGCCCTTGAGTCCCCCCTAATTAATAGAACCCCTATGTGCTCCCTAATTAATAATACCTCCTGTGAGCTCCCCCAAATAATAATGCAAATAAAACAGTTTTTTCCTTGGAGGCCGGGGAAGGTGAAAAAAAACCCCATCCTCACCTGTCCCTTAAGGAAAGGACCCGGGACATCGCAGGTGATGTATGCGAGTAACATTCCAGGTCCTTTCCTTAGGCAGCTGATTGGCCTAAGCAGTCATGTGTGTCTGAGACTTCCACTGTAACAAGCCCAGGGTGCCGCAGGACTGAACAGTGGCCTGTGATACTAGAGCCCCAGGGACAGGTGAGTGTGTGTGTGTGTGTGTGTGTGTGTGTGTATGTACAGTCATGGCCAAAAGTTTTGAGAATGATACAAATATTAATTTTTACAAAGTCTACTGCTTCAGTTTTTCTAATAGCAATTTGCATATACTCCAGAATGTTATAAAGAGTGATCAGCTTAACAGCAATTACTTGCAAAGTCAATATTTGCCTAGAAAATGAACTTTATCCCCCAAAACACATTTCAACATCATTGCAGCCCTGCCTTAAAAGGACCACCTAACATCGTTTCAGTGATTGCTCCATTAACACAGGTGTGGGTGTTGATGAGGACAGGGCTGGAGATCAATCTGTCATGATTAAGTAAGAATGACACCACTGGACACTTTAAAAGGAGGCTGGTGCTTGCCATCATTGTTTCTCTTCTGTTAACCATGGTTATCTCTAAAGAAACACGTGCAGTCATCATTGCACTGCACAAAAATGGCCTAACTGGGAAGAGTATTGCAGCTAGAAAGATTGCACCTCAGTCAACAATCTATCGCATCATCAAGAACTTCAAGGAGAGAGGTTCCATTGGTGCCAAAAAGGCTCCAGGGCGCCCAAGAAAGACCAGCAAGCGGCAGGACCGTCTCTTAAAAGTGTTTCAGCTGCGGGATCGGGCTACCAGCAGTGCAGAGCTTGCTGAGGAATGGCAGCAGGCAGGTGTGAGTGCATCTGCACGCACTGTGAGGCGGAGACTCTTGGAGCAAGGCCTGGTCTCAAGGAGGGCAGCAAAGAAGCCACTTCTCTCTAGAAAAAACATCAGGGACAGACTGATATTCTGCAAAAGGTACAGGGAGTGGACTGCCGAGGACTGGGGTAAAGTCATTTTCTCTGATGAATCCCCTTTTCGATTGTTTGGAACATCTGGAAAACAGCTTATTCGGAGAAGAAGAGGTGAGCGCTACCACCAGTCTTGTCTCATGCCAACTGTAAAGCATCCTGAAACCATTCATGTGTGGGGTTGCTTCTCAGCCAAGGGAATCGGCTCTCTCACAGTCTTGCCTAAAAACACAGCCATGAATAAAGAATGGTACCAGAATGTCCTCCAAGAGCAACTTCTCCCAACCGTCCAAGAGCAGTTTGGCGCTCAACAATGCCTTTTCCAGCATGATGGAGCACCTTGCCATAAAGCAAAGGTGATAACTAAATGGCTCAGGGAACAAAACAGAGAGATTTTGGGTCCATGGCCTGGAAACTCCCCAGATCTTAATTCCATTGAGAACTTGTGGTCAATCATCAAGAGACGGGTGGACAAACAAAAACCAACAAATTCAGACAAAATTAAAGCATTGATTCTGCAAAAATGGACTGCTATCAGTCAGGATTTGGTCCAGAAGTTGATTGAGAGCATGCCAGGGAGAATTGCAGAGGTCCTGAAGAAGAAGGGTCAACACTGCAAATATTGACTTGCTGCATTAACTCATTCTAACTGTCAATATAAGCTTCTGTTACTCATAATATGAATGCAATTCTATTTCTGTATGTGATAAAAACATCTGACAAACACACATAAAAACCAGAGGGCAGCAGATCATGTGAAAATATAATATTTGTGTCATTCTCAAAACTTTTGGCCATGACTGTATATGTATATACACACGTGGAAAAAATTGTTGGTACCCCTCGTTTAAATTTCATGTTGTGTCCAGGTTTTGTCATGTTATGAGTAAGAGGCACTGTAGCCCTGAAATGTGTAAGCCATGTTTGTTTGGACTACTTGTAACCCTATGTTACTGTTTTTAAAATTTTGGTTTAAAAGTTCATTTTTATAATTATGGTTGGATGCTGGATATTTTTACATTTTTTTTGGATATTCCTGTAAAGTGCACCTTTGAGTCCTGGGAGCTTTTCAGTGCACCAAGGTATGGGAGTCAAGCAATTTTCTTTTTGTTACATTTGTAATAATCTAACTTTGTCTGACACTTGTGCAATAGAGCAATTTTATCTATATACACATTATTTAACCCCTTAAGGACACAGTATAAAAGTGCATAATGACACGGACTAATTTTTCAAAACTGATATGTGTCACTTTATATAGCAATAACTTTGAGACGCTGTAACTTACGAAAGTGATTTTGAGATTGTTTTTTGAGATACATTGTATTTCATGTTAGTGGTAAACACTAATCAATAATTTTGTATTTATTTATAAAAAAAATAGGAAATGTGATGGAAATTTGGAAAAAAATTGCAATTTTCAAAATGTGAAATGCTCTCCTTTTCAGACAGTCATACCACCCAAATATATTAATAAATATTATCTATCATATCTCTGCCTTATATTGGCATCATCTTTTAATTGTCCTTTACTTTATTTTGGATGTTAGAAGGATTACAAAAGTAACAGCAATTTTCCAGATTTACAAGAACATTTCCCAAACTAATTTTTTAGGGACCACTTCAGTTCTAAAGGGAATTATTAAGGCCTATATATTAGAAACCCCCCAAAATCACCCCATTTTCAAAACTGCACCCCTCAAATAATTCAAAACAGCATTTTCGAAGTTTAACTCTTTAAGCATTGTACAGCAATTAAAACAATATGGAGGTGAAATTTAGATATTTCATTCCCTTTATTCCCACAACAGCACAATACTGGGGTATTTCTGCCCTTGTGTGCTGGTAGGACAGAATGGAATTTTTAATGAACAAACAAATGGCTAAATATTAACCCCTCCCCCACCTCAATATAAGGAAGGAAGTACCAACACCCCAAAGTGTTTTTTTCTGTACTGTGTTGGTGGGACAGTTGAAGGGAAGGTTATTCCTTCCCTATAGTGAGGTTATTCAGATTTCTGGATGACTTTCCCCTCCTCACTCCTGTTTGAGTTTGTTTTGTCTATCCTCTTGTTGTGAGGACACTTTTTCTGCCTTTGGTTCCTGTTGGAACAACATACAAAGGTTAAAACTCCTTTTCTGTCTTTCCTGCTTCTGCTGCTTAGTCTGCTTACCTGCAGGGAAAGACCTTTTTTTCAGCTGTTGTTTATAATGGGCGGGCAGACAAGTCCGCTGGCTTTAGTGTCCGCATTGAACCCTTGCGGCGATGTAAGCCTTGCATTGCTTGTTTTATTGCAATGCAATATGCTGGCTTGCATACATGATGACATCATTGAACCTCCTTCGGGTCTCCAGAGTCAGGTCTCTCCATCCTCCCGCTGCCTGTATTGACAATGGGAAAGGTTGAACTGCTAGGAAATCTTTTTTTTCCTTAACTTTCGCCATTTTTTCGCCATAAAATCTGTGCGGGGCAGCCTTTTTCTTGCAAAAAAAAAAAAAGTGAAGAGAAATAAAGGGCTTTTATTCTCTGTGTAACCTGTCACAGGTAGTGGGAGAGTCTTTGCTCTCCATTTTTTCTATATAAGTCTGCTGCTTCCTTTCCTCTTCCTCTTTGTTGTTTGGCAGAGAGTGTGCATGCTGTGCATTCTAGTTCAACAGACTTGTACTGTTGTTGCGTTTTTTTCTGGCTTTCTTGCTATTTACTCTTACACTTGCGGTAAGATGTCATTCTCTGCATCTGGTGGTGATCAAGACACCCAAAAAGAAGCTACCGTCTGCGCACAGGTGCCTTCCAATAAAGAGACTTGTTTCACCCATATGTGCGACCTAGGAGTTTGTCTCCCAAGAGCGCAGATGGTAATCTTTTTGGGTGTCCTCACCCTATTTCTTTATGTGCATTCACTCACGTCCGGTTCTCCGTTGACGTTGGACCAGTCTGCTGCCACTCTCACCTGATCCACTTTAACAACACAGTAAAGTGAGAGGCCATTTCGGTCACTTTATCTTACACATCTTTTCATTTATTGATAACAGATCTACACTATATTGCCGCTGGGATTTTGTCATTTTGTATTTGTGAGCATCTCTGGTGGTGATGAGTCCTTCAGGTAACTCTGCGTCTAGGCGCAAACATTTAACCTGTCACTCCTGACGGTTACGAATTCAATGCATGCCACCAGTGCCGCCCAAAAGAACGGTCTGAGGAATCCACAATTAGAGATGTGGTTATTTGGGTCAAGGAGTATATTCAGGACACCATGAAGGACTTGAAAGAGTCCATAACTCATCTGAGCAGCTTCTGTAATATGATCTGATGAGGAGTTCAGGATCGTAGATGAAGCTAATTCTTCATCTGAGGATTCAGATATGGATATAGCAAAACCGCTTTTTCCTCTGGAGAAAATTCAGAGATTATTGAATTCCATCAGGTCAGGGGACCATGATGTTTACAGTGGGGAAGCCTCTAGTTCCACCTCTAGGGGGCCTAGGGTCTTCAAAATGGATGACATGCTTAAAAGAACTATGTCCCAAGCCAGTAACTCCATGGCTGGTCTGATATCTGGTATCTACAGGCTCCTCTCCTCTCTGGAGGAACGGGCCCCCCCTCTCTCATAAATATATGGTTAAGTGGTCTGGGGCTCTAAATAGGCAGATCTCACCCGTAGTGGCAGATTATTTGGTCCCGTGCGGCCAAGTCCTCAACTTGTATAACTTTCCGGGAGACCTATTATAAGTTACTTATGCATTGGTACCACACCCCCGCTTTGTTCCATTCACTTAAACCTAGCATTCCCTTCCTTTCTTGGCGCTGCCAGGCGGAGGTGGGTATGCTATGCCACATTTTCTGGGAGTGTCCATGGATCTGACCTTTCTAGATGGAGGACAGAACCCTTACTGATGCCCTTTTTATTCAGGGTGTCCCACTGGATCCCGTTACCTATTTGCTTAATTCCCCCCCCCTCTCAAACACCTAGGTAAGCAGACCTCCAAATTATTTCTATACCTGTGTACTGCTGCCAAAACCCTTATTGCTCTCCACTGGAGGAAGACTTCTCCTCCCATCGGTCCGGAGCTTATTGCCCGCATGAAGGATGTCTGTAGCATGGAGTATTTAACTGCCTCCCTTAATCAAAGAGTGGAGGCTTTTGATGCTATGTGGTCATCTTGGGAAGCCTATTGTATCTTACATGATCTCTGACTCCCTCCCTCTTCCCTACACCCTTTTTTCCTTCCTCCCTCTTTTCCTTGCCATCTCTTCCCAATGTTTTTTGTGATGCCATTTGACGGTTTGTCATATATATATTTTTGTTTATTTCTGTATTGTTGGGTGTTCGGGCCACATGTTGTGGCTTTTGCGCCTTTGTCTTACTATGTCGTTTTCATTTCTCATTTTGTCGTTATGTAAATTCTAAAACCTTTACTAAAAAAAAAAAAAAAAAACTATGTCCACCGATTGGAAACACACAGAGAAGTCCTTCCACTTTGAAGGTTCAAGTTGCAGCTTTGTCAGCCTGCTTAGGTAAGCAGTTTTCCATAAACTGCTGTTTATAAGGTTTTTCTAAGGGTGCATCCAGGCTCAAACCGCCTGTTACCCACCCAATTCTCCAATGGGATTTGTCAATGGTTTTGAAGGGGTTATGGGATTCCCCCTTTGAGCCTCTGGGAGAGGTTGATGTTAAATTTCTTACACTAAGAACAGTGTTTTTATTGGCCATAACTTCAGCTAAGAGAGTTGGAGAACTTCAGGCTTTATTTTCGGTGGAACCTCACATATCCTTCCCTCCGGATAGAGTGCAATTGAGGTTTATGCCAGGGTTCCTCCCTAAGGTACCCTCATAATCTCACTTGAACCAAGTTATTTCTATACCAGTCTTCTATCCCAGTCCGTCAACCCCAGAGGAATTTAAAATTCATTTACTGGATGTTGCCAGATGTCTCAGAATTTATATTCAGATATCTCTGCCTTTAAGCGGTCGGAGAACCTCTTTTTGTCTTTTGCTGGGAAGAATAAAGGGCTCAAGGCTTCTAAGACCCCTTGGCCTGCTGGTTTAAGGAAGCCAGGCTGTCAGGCTCATTCTACAAGAGCATCTGGGCGGAAAGGAACTCCATTCTTTTGGAACAAATCAGTTCTGTAACTTCTTGAAGCTCTCTCTATACCTTTGTAAATCATTATAGATTTAATACCGGGGTACGGAGGCCATCTCCTTTGGTCGTTCCGTTTTAAGTTCTATTCTTCAAGAGGGCCCTCCCTAGAGTTCTTCTTGCTGTATCCCCAGTATTGTGCTGCTGTGGGACAAAAAGGAAGCATAGATTATGATGTTAACCTGTTTTCTCTTAGTCCGGACAGCAGCACAAAGCTCCCTCCCTATGTGTTATGTATTTGCCTTTATAATTAAACGTTGGGGGGTTGGTACTTCCTTCCTTATATTTAGGAGGTGGTGGGGTTAATATTTAACCATTTGTTTGTTCATTAAAAATTCCATTCTGCCCTACCAGCACAAAGGGGCAGAAATACCCCAGTTGGGCCTAAGGGAAAACAGATTATCATAATCTACACTTTTTTTTCATTAATACATTCATTTACCAAGGGGTATAGTGAGCATTTTGACCCCACAGATGATTCACAGATTTTATTAACTTTGGGATGTGTAAATGAAAAATTACTTTTTTTCCAATAAACCATCAATTTAGCCCCATATTTTTCATTTTCACAAGAGGATAAAGGAGAAAAAGCTGCCCAAAGTTTGTTACACAATTTCTCCTGAAAACGAGAATACCTCATATGTGGTTTTAAACTGCTTTATGGATACAAGGGGGGCTCAGAATGGAAAGAGCACTATTTGGCTTTGAGGGGGCAGATTTTGCTGGAATAGTTTTCAGGTGTCATGTCACATTTGTACCAGTACAATATAAACCCCTCAAAAGTGACCCCATTTTGGAAACTACACCCATCAAGGAATTTCTCAAGAGGTATTATCACTTTTAGCCTAAAAGGGCTTCCCAAAAATTAATTTACAAAGTGAAAATTGACAATTTTAAAGAAATATTGTCATTTCAGTGCCCAATACGTTGCGTTACCTTTGTGTCATCAGAGTCATGCACTCCTCAAACTACTAAGTGAGCTATCTCGGATACAAAAAAGTTATATGTGGTGTAAACTGCTGCTTGGGCAAACAGCAGGGCTCAGAAGAGAAGGAGCACTGTGCTTCTTAGCCTTTGGAGTATAGATTTAGAGGGACTTTCTTGACACCATGTTGTTTTTGCAGAGCCCTGTAGGTGCCAGTAAATTGGAAATTCCCCATTTTGACCCCATTTTGTAGGGGCATTTTTAGGATCTCTGCAAACATGACATGGTGCACACCAAAAGCCACATAGTGCTCCTTCACATCTGCACCCTGCTGTGTGCCCAAATGACGGTTGATTCCCACATATATGACACTGTTGTACACAGGACAACGTACTTAACAATGTCGTATGTGGGTATAATCTGCTGTTTGGGCACAGCCGGGCACAGAAGGGAAGGAGTGCTATTTTGAGTTTTTGGAGCACAGTTTGGTTTTTGGACATCATGCCACAGCGAGCATTGAATTTAAGTTAATTTCTTGAAATGAATGTGCAGCTGATAATGAAAAGTAAGAAATTGCAATTTTTCCAGAGATACGCTATTTCAGTGCCCAAAAAGTTGTGCTCAGCTTGTGTCAGCAGAGACACACACTCCAAAAACTGTTAAGAGGGTATCCCGTGCACAACAGCTTTTGGAGCATTCATCTCTGATACAAGCTGGGCACAACATATTACGTACTGAAATGCTTAATTTTGTAATTTTCACCTTTCACCATCAGCTGCGTATTCATATCTGGAAAATAAATTAATGCAACACTTGGAGGTAAAGAATTCTCATTGTGGGGGCGTGGCTTGGCATGGGCGCGAACGGCAGCAGACACTGAGAGCTTCGACCTGTGCCCCGCTAAAATAGGTCTAAAAATACCATAAAATGGGCAAAACGAGAGGCAAAAAGACCCCAGGGGAGCCCCTTACCTCACAGTCACAGGAGGGGGCCATCTCGAACTATTTCCTTCCTCTGCTGGAGCAGGGGGGACCCTCCGAGGCCGAGGCCAGTGAAGTAGCGCCGACGCCATCTTCTCCACAACGTGCACGATCCGGCGGGCCGGAGAGCAGCGCTGCGCATCCCATACTGACAGCCCGACGGCTTCCTTCCCCTCCACTGGAGGAGGAAGCAGTTACATCAACCAGGGAGACGTCCTCCTCGCATTCTCCCACCAGCGCTGACAGTGACCCAGCACCCAGCACTTCCTGGGCAGCACCAGCTCCAGAGGCGAGAGCAGTGGCGGTGCGGGCACCGCTGCTGGCCCCCACCCAACCAAACAACGTTGTAACTAGAGGGGCTGGATGGGTAACAGCTTCACCTTCACCCTCCAACAGGCCTCATCGCTACAAGCCAGACCCACAGACCCCGATCACTGCACTGTCTGATCTATCTTCAGGAGAGGAGGAGGATCCACCTTCCACCTGCAAGAAAAAAGTGAGTAGCCGTCAGGCATCTATTGCAAGCCATGTTTTGGCAGAGTCTGTGGTATCTCACCTCCCCCCCCCCCCCCCGGAGGAAGTGGCCATTACGCTGCAGGGACACCCAGAACTGCAGGCATTACTCGCTTTAAGCAGAAGGGACATGGATAATCTAGCCACAGATCTGAAACGTGCGTGGCGTCATGATCTGCAAATAGTTAAAACAGATATCTCAGACCTACAAATCCGAGTTGACAACTTGGAACAGTTTCAAGCGTCAGTGACGTCTTCCCTTCAGTCGCTTCAACAGATGTCATCTGCCCATACCACTCATTACCGCAGGCTCACTTCCCATGTAGATGACATAGAGAACCGTAATCGCCGCAATAATATACGGATCCGCGGCCTACCAGAAACCACCCAGACCGCCGACCTAGTACCGGCATATGAGCATATTCAATACCATCTTGGGGCGCCCCCCCGAGACACCTGTAGAAATGGATAGAGCACATCGGGCCCTCCGACCTCACAGTGCAAACCCAGCGAGACCGAGGGATGTCATATGTAGGATCCACTACTACACCGTAAAGGAGGATATAATGTCCAAAGCCAGAAATCTCAAGAGCATCGAATTCGGGGGTGCCCCTCTATCCATCTTTCCGGACCTCTCCATACACACTCTACGACAGAGAACGGCACGGAAACCTCTACTTGCTGTACTCCAAGAACGGGGGATTCCCTATCGATGGGGGTTTCCTTTCGCTCTCCAGGTTCGCAGGCAGGATAAGCTGATCGTCTTGACATCCCCGGAGGAACTTCAGGATTTTCTCCATGCACTTGATCTTCCAATGATCCGCCTCCCGGTCTGGGAGCAGATGCTCAGAGAATCAGATCGCCCAGCTCCTCCTATGATGGTCCAAACCGCTACTAGAGATCGGGCAACGACTCCTCCAGGGCCCCAAAGACCTAGGCGTAGACGTCGCCTGGCTACAGAATGTGACCAGCCAGCTTGACCTAACTCCTCCCAGGTGAACCTTTCTTGCTGGACTTTATAGTTCGGGGTTAAACTATTGTTGAAATTCAAATGTTCTTCTGCCTATTTTCGTTGAATTTGCATTCTTTCATTAGAGACCTATTCACTATGTTGCCTCTTCATGATTATCTGTCATTTCTTGACCTCTTTATCTCTACCTCTTGTTTTGCTGCTTTGGGCTCGGCCTTCTTCGTTCCCACATATCTAAGGTTCTGCAGCACGAAAGCAAACGGAGACGCGTGCTCCTACCCCATAATTCCACTGAGGGTGTCCTGTCTGCCCTCTTTAACCTTAACTTTCCTCCTGCTCCCCGAGGTCCCTAACCCCGAACTCCGGGTACCACTAACCCATCTCTAACCGCTACTGATCTCGTCCTCTCCTTTTCCGCTTTCACTCTCCCTCCCCTCCCCCTCCACTACCTATGGAGGATATTCTAATATCCTCCTTCAATGTTAAGGGATTGAATGTAACTGAGAAGTGCTCTCAAATTCTATATGATGCACACAAGCGTAGGGTCCAGATTCTCTGCCCACAAGAATCACATTTTCTTGCTGACCATGTGCCCACTATTAAAAACCACTACTTTCCTTTATGGTCTCATAGTAGTAACGCACAGGGTAAAACTAAGGGAGTTGCTGCCTTTTTCCACAAAAACCTTCCTGTAAAGATTATAGATTCCATGACAGACCAGGATGCTAGATACATTTATCTCATATGTGAAATATATGGATCAGTGTACACAGTAGCCAACCTATATGCACCTAACACAGGCCAGATCCCTTTCCTTGTCTCAGCCCTGAATACCCTCCAATCTTTTGCCAAAGGCCATCTCATACTATGTGGAGACTTCAATCTCCCTTTGAACCCTTTACTAGATACCTCTGAAGGTAGGTCCCACATCTCCTACAGTGCCTTAAACAAACTCCGGAAGCTTTTAGACTCCATGTTGTTGTGCGTTGCCTGGCGGGTCCTTCATCCGACCGAAAGAGACTTCTCCTACTACTCCTATGCTCATAACACATATAGTAGAATTGATTATATTCTTACATCTCACGCTATCTTGCCACAAGTGACCGCAGCCGGGATTGGTACAGCATTCCTCTCTGACCACTCTCCAATCACATGCACTATACGTATGTTGCCTCCGGGACCTCGCCCACACTCCTGGAGACTGAATGAGTCGCTCTTGCTTGATGCTTCATGTGTGGCTGACCTCAAACTTACTATTTCCAATTTTGTGACAGACCATGCCCATGACTCCACCTCTCCACCGATTCAATGGGAAGCCTTAAAAAGTGTGCTTCGCGGAGTGCTGATGAAACATGGGGCTAGAATTAAGAAGGAGTCGGGGCTTAAGTTCCAGTCGCTCCTTCGAGACTTAGCTGCCCTTGAGGCACAACATAAACTATCCCTACAGCAATCTACCCTGGTTGCGCTGACGGCTACTCGTCAGGAGATCAAGTCCTTGTTGGAACACAAGCAACAGCTACTTTGCCAATTAGGCAGACGATCGTTCTATGAGTGGGGTAACAAGGCGGGTCATCTACTGGCCCGCGCTGTAAGAGAGAGTCAGGCCACCTCTCACGTAATGGCCATTAAGAACCCATCGGGAGCCACAACGCACTTAACTGCAGACATTGCTGAGATGTTCCGAGGATATTATGAATTCTTTTATAACCCTCCTCAGCCACCAATCACACCACCAATCGGACGCCTGACCCTCCCCTTACACTTCCTCAATATATTGCACAAACAGCCCTCCCTTCTCTTAAACCCGATGAGTCCAACCTTCTGGAGTCATCTTTTTCCGCCCAGGAGCTTAAGCTGGGGATCTCGGACTTACCCGCGGGTAAAAGCCCGGGACCAGACGGGTTCACAGCTCGGTTCTACAAGATTTTACAGACTGATCTTGCACCCCTTTTATTGAAATCCTTTAACTCTATCTCGCTGGGCATTCAATTTCCCCCCCTCCTTTTTACACACACATATTACGGTTATACCCAAGGAGGGTAAGGACCACCTGCTCTGACCACCCTAGTTATAGACCGATATCCTTGATCAATACTGACGCCAAACTCTATGCCAAACTGATAGCTAATAGACTAATAGATCAAGTTGGCTTTATCCCACATAGAGAGGCGCGGGACCAAGGGCGTAACTACCGGAGTAGCAGTGGTAGCAGCTGCCACAGGGCCCGGGACATTATGGGGCCCCGAGGGCCCCCAATGCTTTTTTTTTTTTTTAGAGGCCGTTACCTGCTGGAGTAACCCCAGCAGGTAACGGGCCCTATATACTTACCATTCCCCGGGGTCCCGCTCACGGCCGCCTGAGCTTCCGATTCTGCGGAGGCGGCTGTGAGCAGGAGCGGGCATCGGTATGTGAGGCAGCGGGCCGAACACCACAATCTCTGCTATCATTATACTCCGGGGTCTTTGAAAAGACCCCGGAGTATAATAATCGGAGGCCCAGAGTTGGTGAGGGAACATAAAAAACAATGTACTTACTTCTCCTACGCTTCTCCAGGCTTCAGGCCTGTTTGGTGACGTCCCAGACCTCAGCGGACGTCATTTTGCATCGCGACGCCGGCCTGGTCCAACATTGAAGAATGCCGGAGTAGCAGGGAGTGGACCGGAGCGAGGAACAGGTAAGCAATATAATAATAATTGTTCATGGGTGGTCCACAATGGGACATATAATAGTGTGTGCAGGGGCCACTATGGAGCAAAATACTCAGTGCAGGGGCCACTATGGGGAATAATATTGTGTGCAGGGGCCACTATGGGGCATGATAATGTGTGCAGGGGCCACTATGGGGCATGATACTGTGTGCAGGGGCCACTATGGGACATGATACTGTGTGCAGGGGCCACTACAGGACATGATACTGTGTGCATGGGCCACTATGGGACATGATACTGTGTGCAGAGGTCACTATGGGACATGATACTGTGTGCAGGGGCCACTATGGGACATGATACTGTGTGCAGGGGCCACTATGGGGTATGATACTGTGTGCAGGGACAACTATAGGACATGGTACTGTGTGCAGGGGCCACTATGGATCATAATACTGTGTGCAGGAGCCACTATGGCACATAATAGTGTGCGCAGGAATGCGTTTTTTTTGGGGGGGGGGTTGGAGGGGGCGGTCCGGGGGGGGGGCGATTGGGGGCAGCGGTTCGGGGGGGGGCCCCCATGTCAAATGTTCGCCCTGGGGCCCAGCCATTCCTAGTTACGCCACTGCGTGGGACAACACGTTGAAGGCCTTCTCGGCAATCCATCATGCAAAGAGTTCACGAATCCCTATGATGCTTCTCTCTTTGGACGCGGAGAAGGCCTTTGACAGGGTTGATTGGGGCTTCTTGGAGGCTACTCTCTTGCAGATAGGATTGGGGCCCAGGATGCTTACCCGCATACGCTCCCTTTATAACTCTCCGCGGGCACAGGTATAAGTTAACGGCGCACTTTCTTTACCTCTTACTATCCACAATGGCACCCGCCAAGGTTGTCCTCTCTCACCTATGCTCTATGCCTTGTTGATGGAACATCTACTTGTAGCAATTAGGGATAACCCAGACATCCAGGGCCTCAGAGTCCGCAATCTACTGTACATCTTAAGATCTCAGCATTCGCAGATGACGTCCTGCTCTTCATTACTCAGCCGCTTAGAACTATCCCATCTCTCCTCTGAGTAATCAACTCCTACAGTTACTATAGTAACTACAAACTCAACCTGTCCAAATGTACCTCTCTTAATTTCTCCCTGCCAGAGTCACAGCTTCGTGGTCTCCGCATCTCCTTTTAATTTACATGGTCCCAGAAAGCGATTAAATAATTGGGGGTTCAGCTCCCTAGCAATCTTACCGATTCCTATACGCTTAATTTACTTCCAATTCTGCGTACCTTGCAGACAGATCTGAAACGCTGGGACACCAAAGGCCTCTCTTGGCTGGGACGCATTAATTTGCTAAAAATGAATGTCCTCCCCAGACTACTCTATCTATTTCAGACTGTCCCTATAATATTACGCAAACATTTCTTTACAACTATCCAGAAAACATTTACTAAATTTGTATGGGCATCCTAGCCACCGAGAATTGCAAGAAGTATCTTGACCAAACCCGAAGAGTGCGGTGGACTGGAGGTACCGGATTGCTCTAACTACTTCCTGGCTGTGGTCACTTCACGCATTTTAGATTGGCATCACTCGGAGCGCTCTAAACTCTGGGTCACCTTAGAGGGCTCCTTGAGCTCATTTCCTCTTACTGCCCTCCGGTGGCTTAATAAGCGCTACTGGACAGATAGCTCCACCCATACACTTCCATACGTCACGCGTCAGGTTCTTGGATCGTGCCGACGCTATGGTGCTGTACATGGACTGTTTCTAAACGATGGACCCGGATTTTCCTGCTGCGCTCCACACCTCCTTTTTATCCTATACCAGGGGCCAAACGATCCTTTGATTCCACCAAGTCACAAGCACGACATCTCTCCTCCCCCGCCAAGAGCTGACCCCCCCTGTGTCAGACCCTGATTCTGCCATATCCCATTGGCAATACGCCCAGCTAACTCACCTATATACCACTCCTAAGATAACGCACAATCTGCAAGAGAGTTACTGCCCTTTGAACGCATATGCCTCTCTCCCCATACCTCAGCTCACACAATCTCGCTTATCTATGGCATGCTGCGGGAGACCGCTACTGACTCCCTACCTGCTTATGCAGGTGGATGGGAGAGGGAGCTGGGGGTCTCGTTTGCTCCAAATGTGTGGTCATTGGCATTCCAGGCGTGCCACAACTTCTCTATTTCCTGCAAGGCACAGGAGACTAACTATAAGATACTCTCCCGATGGTACAGAGTCCCATCTGTTCTCCATGAGATGTATCCCTCCACCTCAGATCGATGCTGGAGATGTAACTCTGGCCGGGGTACGATGAAGCACATCTGGTGGGAATGCACACTCTTACGCCCCTTCTGGTCAGAAGTCCGATGTATGATTAAGACGGTTACGGGCATTTCATTAGGCGATGACCCAGCCCCCCTTCTGCTTTCCATCTTCCCGTGTAAATATGAGAAACACACCTGCAAATTGATAGGCTTCATGCTTGTGGCCACAAGGTCTGTAATTCCTAGACTATGGAAATCTCAGACGCCCCCCCTCTCTGGTGTCCTGGCTTAAGGAAATTTTGCTCATTCGTAGTATGGAAAATATGCTGGCGGAGCTGCGACAGGATGACAGGATCCATCAACAAACATGCCTCCTTTGGAATCATTTTTACCACTCCAATGAATTTCAGTCTGCCTTCCCCTCTATATCCCCCCCAACAGGGACCTCCCCCCCCTGACTTCTTCTAATCTTTTGTCATAATAATGTAATTGTGTTTTGAGTTTACCCTGCATTTTATTGAATTCTGTGTTCGCCTCTGCTGCGACAGAGCCTATGTTATTCCCCATATCCTATTCCATTAACCTTTCCTCACCGCCTATCCCCCAGCCTCCCTCCCCCCATCCATGATCATTTTGTTGTTTGTACTGTTTTATCTCTGTAAATATGAAAAGTGAATTCACTCCATCCCCTCACTCCCTCCCCCCGCCCATGTGCTTCCCGCGTCATAATGTTGTTCGAAATGTTTTTATTTCTGTTTATATGTAAAAATTTAATAAAATCCTTAATGTTAAAAAAATTCTCATTGTACCCCTGGATAAATTCCTTCAGGGGTGTAACTTCCAAAATGGGGGTCACATGTCAGGGGATTCCACTTCACTAGCATTTTGTGCTCCAAAAACCAAAATAGCAATCCTTCCATCTGTGCCTGGCTGTGTGCAAACAGCAGTTTATACACACATATGACATTAAGTACATTATCCTGGCTACACCAGTGTCATACATGTGGGCATAAACTGCAGTTTGGGCACACATGTGAAGGAGCTCTATGTGGCTTTTGGAGCGCAGATTTAGATGGACGCCACATCATGTGTGCAGAGCCTCTAAGGTACTAGGAAAGTTGAGTACCCTAGGGAGTGACCCCATTTTGAAAACTGCACCCCTCAAAGAATTTATCAATGGGTGTAGTGAGCATTAGTCTTCCAAGTATAAATGCACAGTGGATGGTGAAAAGTGAATCCATTAGCTGTGTGGAGTACATTGGGAACACCAAATTCCCTAACATTTCCCCAGTAGCTCCTATGATTGGGAGGGGGGGGGGGGGGGGTCACTTCTTGTTTCTTTTCCCTTGTAAGCTAGAAATATGGAGTGTCCCCTGATATACACACAGCATGTACATTTCTTTCCTGTCGCAGTCAGTTGTGTTCTAATGATTTGGCAATTTTTGAGGTTTTTATTTTTTATGCTTACTTGCATAGCGCCATCATATATACAGATATATTGTCAGTCACTGTCCCATATAGGGCTCACAATCTACATTCCCTATAAGTATGTCTTTGGAGGAAACCGGAGGAAACCCATGGAGAACATACAAACTCCTTGCAGATGTTTCCTTGGCAGTATTCAAACCCAGGACTCCAGCGCTGCAAGGATACAGTGCTAACCACTGAGCCACTGTGCCGCCCTTTTTGTCTACACATTGTGCAAGCTATTTTTTTTTTTTTTTTTTTGATCTTTTTGCGGGATGAGATTTTGTAATGACATCATTTTTGGGTGCCTATAACTTATTGACTACATTTTATTAACTCTTTCTTGGTGGATTAAAAAAAATATATCAATCACCAATTCCTGCATAGCTTTTTACTTTTTAAATTTTTGCCATGCAGCGTACAGCATAAGTAATATGTTACCTTTATTCTGTGGGTCAGTACAATTATGGTGATACCTAATTTATGTAGTTTTTTATGTGTTACTAATTTTGCAGAACAAAAACCCATTTAGGGACATAAATCAATTATTTTTCCATTACTAATCTTCTCAGATGCGTCACATTATTATTTTTCGGTTGACAAAGTTGTTTGAGAGATTATTTTTTGCAGGATGGCCTGTACTTTTAATTGGTACTGTTTTGGGGTACATAATTGTGTTGAGGTCTGGGGACTGTGGGGACCAATCCAACTCCTCTACTTCATTGTCATTGAACCATTTCTAGCTAATCTTGTCGTATGATTCAGGTCGTTGTCTTGCTGGAACAATAAGTTATCCTTTTCATACCCATCGTACGAAGTAACTCGTCTTGTAGGATACTCACATATAGCTCTTCATTGATCCTCGTCAAGTATCCAACCCTTTTGGTTGTGAAACCCCCCTTTCATCAGGCTTCTTCCACCAAACTTGACAGTTCCTTCAATTTCTTGATCCGTTATCCCACTTTTCCCTTGTTTCTTCCAGACTCATTTGCATACATCAGAGCCCAAATCGTCTCATTGCTCCAAATTACATGGTCAATCTTCTACTGTCCACTTTTTGTATTTTTTGCAAACTCGAGCCAATATGATGATATTGGAGTTTAAAATTCTTCACCTTTTTTCTGGCAATCATTTCAAACTTGTGTAACACGCACAGTGCTTGCATGGATGTCTATGATCTCACTATTACAAAGCATATGAGCCACCTCCACTGCGGTGTTTGTCGTACCAGAACTGATAACTTTGGGATAAACTGACTTGTTGACTCCGTAATTTTGCCTGGACATCCACCTCTTGGCTTTTGAAGGATGGACGGATTTCATTTCATATTCTTCCAACTGTCAAGGCACTCACATAATGCAGTTTGACACTTTTCTTGGGTGAGACTGCTATTCATGAGCTGGATGATGTTGATTTCTTGGGAAATCTTTATGGCTGATGGCCTCAATTTGAACCAGTTACCTTTCGCTTGGGAATCAACCTAATAATCTCCATTATTTCAGCATTTTTTTTTTTTGTTTCATTGCTTTGCTTTTTTTGACAAATACTTTTTGTCAAAATTTTTTTTAAAAATACACATTATCAGTATTGTTGCCAAATCACTAAGCATTGTGCAGTAAAATGAGGCAAAAGGAGGGGGAGGAGGAAACACTGGTGGTAGTAGCATTAGGGGGAAATCTGTTAGGAATTGTGAGGGCATACAGGAATCCCATTGCCATGAGTCACAAAAAAGGTAGGACGGTGATATGGAATCCAGTGGTGATTCTATTACAGATGAGATCTGGCAACCAGGTTAACTTGGCAATCAGGTTGACAGGGTGATACAGGAAGAGGGTGGTGGCAGCTGCCACCAGATGTTCAGCCCCAACATACAAAAGACCTGCCTGGGGTAGATTTAAGGCAAGCTTGGGTGGTGGTGGCACTGGCAGACATATTTCTGGTTTTGGAAGCAGCAGCTACATGCGGTTATTTTCTGTATGGGAATTCTTTTGTACATTACCAAATGACAAATCAATGGCAAGGTACAAGATCTGCAAAGAGAAATTATCCATGGGCGTGCAGGCACACTAGGTTAAATTAGGTTTCACCGTACTCATGCAACAAACCATAGACACAATGATCACTTTTGGAAAATAGTCCAGCTTTTTCAGTTGGCAGGCTAGGCAGTAGGCACATTGGTATTGTATCCCAAATTTTTCTTGAAATTATTTCACTTTTACTCACTAAACTACTTGACTGGAAGGTGAAGTGCATATTGAGTGACACTGTTGCATATGGTTTGAGCAGCAGTATATGATTACAGCATACAGCAAACCACTGACACAATAATTGCTTTTGGAAGATAGTTCAGCTTTTTCAACTGGCAGCCAAGCAAGGCACGCTGATAGTGTGATCCAAATTTTTCTGGAAATTTTATCAATTGTTACTCCACCAACACGATGTTGATGTGCCATTTGTTCCAATAAAGGGATAAACGGCAGGATCGTCCAGATTTTTTTTCTGCCTACCATGTGTTGTTTTCAGGGTCTTAGAATCCCTTCCATGTCAGAAGATATACTAGCTTTTTCAGCTGCCAGGCCAGGTACGTCTTTTATTATCATCATCTTCCATTTACTGTACTGCTGCTGGTGCTGGAAACTGCTCCTAAACAGCTACCATCATTGCCACCACTCACGCAGACATGCCATGCGGCCTGGTCCATCATATTAGTCTCTGCTGCACGGCAACACATCTTGCCAAAGTTGCCTAGTACCTACCACCACTGCCACATGTCAGACATGTCCTGTGGCCTGGTCCGTCATATTATGCCCTGCTTCACTGCCACACATGTTGCCACAGCTACCACGACAGCCACCATTCATGTCCTTTGGCCTGGTCCATCATATTACGCCGTGCCACACTGCCACAGTTAACACTGCTGCCACCAGTCAGATATGTCCTGCAGCCTGGTTCATCATTCTATGCCCTGCTAAACCTTCACATGTGTTGCCACAGCTGCTTAGTGCCTACCACCACTACCACAACTCAGGCAGACATGTCCTATGGCCTTGTCCACCATATTTCGCCGTGCCGCACTGCTACAGCTACCACCACTGCCACCACTCAACCAGACATGTCCTGTGGCCTGGTCCATCATAGTACATCCTGCTGCACTGCCACACATGTTGCCACAGCTACCACTCCTGCCTGGTCACATTCCACTGTACCACATTGTTGGTGTGAATGTTAGTATGAGTACCACAATGTTAGTATGAGAAAAAATATATATATATTAATTTTATATCATAATAATCATCATAATATGCCACACATAATTGTGTGCCATAACATTACCACACCTGCCCAGTGCCTTCCACCACTCACCAATCCACCACTCAGGCAGACATGTCCTGCAGCCTGGTCCATCATATTAGTCCCTACTGCACTACCACACATGTTGCCACAGCTGTCCATCATATTAAGCTGTGCTGCACTGCCACAGTTACTATGGCTGCTACCATTTAGTCAGATATGTCCTGTGGCCTGGTCCATCATAGTATCCCCTGTTACACTGCCACACATCTTGCCATAGCTACGAACACTGCCATCACTCATGTGGCCTGGTCACATTCCACTGTAACACACTTTTAGTGCCACAGTGTTTGTATGAGGAGGAAAAAAAAAAATATATATATATATGTATACAGAGGCCTAGTTAACTGAGGGAAGAGGGGGCGGCAGCCCTGGGCCCACTGACTCTGCAAAGTACCAATTTCAATTATATCAGCACCTACAAGACGCCGATACAGTTGAAATACATGGTAGAGAAGGAAGCGGCTTCTACTCTTAGTTTGTAGGCTACTGTACCTTCTAATAATGACCAGTGCGGCACCTGGAAGCCACTCGTTTATACAAAGTCTATGTGTACCTCCTATTCTCATCCCCCGGTCCTGTGGTACTATAGAGAAGTAGACAGGGGACTCGGGAGGAGGATAGGAAGTGCACACAAGCTATGTACATGAGCGGCTTCCGGGTGTGCATCAGTCATCGGAAAGGTATAGGATACCAATACAGTTCAACAGTGCAGGGGACATGTTTGAGAAAGTATGTGGGGGAGGGTTACTTAAGTAATTAAGTAATGGTATTACTTATGTTGGGGTATATTACAGTAACAGTGCCCTGTGCAAGTAATTATTTCCCCCACATAAGTAATACTATTACTTAATTATGTGTATGTGTGTGGGGATGAGAACTGCCTGGGGTAGAACTATTCAGTTATATTGAATTCAGCACATGAAAAGTCCTCTTTAAAGGGGTTGTCCAGAATTAAAAAAAATAAATAAATAAATGTATGCAGGCAGTAGGATAGTGTAAAGATAACCCTGCATTTATACTTACCTGTATCTTCCCATCCACTCCTGTGCCAGCCTCCTCCGCTGCTCTATTTTTATACCATGCAGCTGCAATGGTGTCATCGTGTCAACAGGATTGCACAGTATACAGTTGAGAGCAGTGAATGGCTGCAATGTTCCTGTTGATGTGACATCACTGCTGTAGCCACTTTGTATACATACAGTGTAGCGGAAGGGACACACGGCCTGCACAGAAACAGAGAGAAGGATACAGGCAACTAGAAAAACTTTTTCATTTTCTACACATGCTCTGCTGCCTGCATACATTTTTTTTAAATTCTGAACAAACCATTTAATATAAGTGGGCATGAGGGAGCAGTATGTATGCACAGGGGCATCAGGGACATAATATAATGGGGTATTAAGGGGTACTAACCAGTATAAATTTTAAGTGGCACATGGGCATTATTAATTTAGTTGTGCTATCAATTCAAAGGGTACAAGGGGTATTATTAATTGAAGGGGTATTATTAATTGAGGGGGCACACAGAGGCTTTACTTATTTAAGGGGGCACACAGGAGGTATTATAAATTAAGGGGAACACAGGAAGTAGTATTAATCTAAAGATGCACACAGGGGGGTAATCATTTCCAGAGGATTTTTATATTATATATTTTATAATTTGAGTAGGAACAGGATGAGGACTTAATGTAGGTGAGGACAATGTGGGTCAGGTGTCTGGAAAAGTTAAGAGCCAAAGATGTCTGTGATGCAAACTTTACAGAGACAAGTCACAGCTGGTAGAAGTGGTCATGGCGGTCCAGTTGGAAGAGACAGGAAATGTGAACGATTAGAGTCAGAGACGTCACCTGTAAGCAACTAAAATCTTCCTGTGCTGTATTCACTCAGATGGTCTGCAGAGCAGGTATCTGATTCCCCCTGAAATAAATACTGCACCTCTTATGACCCCTTATATCAATGACCACCCCCCTTATGTTCATAATGCCTCGTAATATAAATGATGCCCCCTAATGGCCCCTTATATAAATAACCTTCCCCTTGTATTCATAATACCCTGTAATAACCCTTATATAAATGCTCCCCATAGTCATAATGCCCCCTAATGAATGCTTCCTTTATAGTTATATTTCCCCCTCCTAAACACCCCTTATACTATTAATATACCCACAAAAAAAAAGTCATACTCACCTACTTGCGATGCTGATGAATGGAGCCACCCCCCGCCGCCGTTTCCTCCCTGTCCACACACAGGACGTATGTGTCTGAGCGGAGGCGGCGCGATGTTGTGACGTCATCGCGCCGCCCGTGCTGAGAAGCAGACATCCCTCTGTGGTCTCGGCGTCTTGTAAACCGCAAGCCTGTATTGGCTTGCAGTTTACAATACTGTTAAGTTGCAGGACACGTTTTAAATAATTATGTATTAATGGCGGCCCCGGGGTGGGCCCCCAAAGACTAAGTGGGCCCGGGGCAGCCACCCCCTCTGCCCCTCCACTAGCTACACCTCTGAGTAGAACCACACCCAATTCTCCCTACTCCAGCAGCCAGACTTTTTACCAGGGTTTAGGTAAAACCCTCCAGCAAGGAATACAACTTTCCCAGGTGCTTTTAGAAGGAATATGACAAGAACCTGGGAGAAATGTATAATCCTTCTACCACTTTGCCCACAGACAAACACCTTTCCCCAAAAAAAGGGTAATTTTTGGAGCATATATGTCACGTTCACTTTGACACAACTTCGGCTGTGTTTGTTTTTGAGAGCTAGAAATTGTATAGATAGGTTCCTAGGATCCTTAAGACTGTATGGTGGTAATATTGGGAGGCCCACTTGGATATGTTTGCGCCCCCTGTGCTGAACCGCTAGCTACGCCTATATATATGTATACTTTAAATATTGGGGGGAAGGTAGCAGCAATGGTGCGGACCCAACCAGTCAGAGACAGGGGCACAAAATCTGTAGCAAACAGGTTTATTTAGAAAAAAAAAAGCGAAATAAATAAACTTTTACTTCAGGCACAAAAGGAGCAAAATAAAATACAACCTTAACTTCAGGCAAAAAAAATGTAAACAAAACCCTACTCATCTGAGCACTAACTAGACTGTAAGTACTAATTGTACAGGTGGCTTACTACCAGTCACACAAATCAACAAAAAGAGTGCAATACAGTGTTACCAGACTCAGTGTCAGGACAGACCCAGGCACTTCCTCTTGCTCCCAGGATCTGCCCTGAAGTGTAGACTCTGCAGCCTTTTATGACGCAGTAAAGGGCCTAGGACCCACTCCTGAGCTGTAGCCTATTCAAGACCCACACTGGACCACACATATGTCAGAAATCTGGGGGAGATACAGGTGCATCTCAAAAAATTAGAATATTGTCATCCCAAAACCTGAAGTGTCTGAATGGAGTAGAGCCATAGGCGTAGCTAGGAGTTCAGCACAGGGGGGCGAACATGTCCATGTGGGCCCCCAACTTGGACATGTTCGTATACCGATACTATCAGTATACGGTGAGCGTATAGTGGTATATAGCGGCTCTACACAGGGCTCTGCAGACAATTTAGGTGAATACAGGGCAGTAACATTTTGTGACTTACAGGTGACGTCTCTGACTAATCCTTCACATTTCCCATCTCTTTCATCCGGATGGCCATGACCACTTCTTCCAGTCTCTGTAAAGTTTGCAACACAGACATCTATGGCTCCTGACTTTTCCAGGCACCTGACCCACATCATCCTTACCTACACAAAGCCCCCATCCTGCTGCTACCCCCAGTTATAAAATATATAATATAACCCCCCCATAATGAATAATACCCCCAAGCGCCGTTCCCCTTCTCTGTTTACATAGTGTCAGTCATCTCATAGTGGCCATGTAATGTAACTACAGCCTCTTCCTATAAACGTCTATGTGACAAGGCTGGAATTACATCACACGATCACTATAAACAGACAGCGTGTGATATAAAATGGCGCCATAGCCCCTTCATACAGCTGATCAGTGGGGATTCACTTATCTCTTATTGATGTTTTATTCTGAGGATAGATCATCAATAAAAATGAGCTGGAAAACTCCTTAAGGCTAAGGCCCCATGTGGCATCCTGCAGCAAAAAACAGCTGTGGGAAAAACCGCAGCGGCGATACATCGCGGTTTTTCCTGCAGCACTTTGCACAGAAAGTTCACAGAGGTTTCCTCTGCGGACTTTCTGCTTCAATTATATCTATAGGGAAACCGCTGGCATTTTCATAGGTATAATTGACATGCTGCGATTTCCAAAACTTCTACTGTTTTGGAAATCACAGCGTTTCCGCTGCGCATATTTTACTGCAAAGTCGGGATCGGATGGGTGCCCCATGTGGCGAAAAGCCACAGAAAAAAACTGTGGCATTCTAGCAAATCCCATCCACAGATTGCGGAAAAATATGTGCAGCAGACGCACTGCAACGGTTTTGGAAATTGCAGCATGTCAATTATGTTTTAAGCCAATTTAAGGTGTGGTTCGTATGGAACTTCTTTGAACCCAAACAAATCTTACTTCTGTTTTCAATGCACCTGATTTAGGTTTGATGGAGAAGATAAAATATAGCTCTTCTTTCTAATCAATTCTGACATTAGCTTCAAACCCTTTTTACCACGAACATAGAACCTCTATTGGCTACTTTGATAGAGTTTTGCTGAACATTGGTTCAGAAAGTCTGCCTGCACCTGTAGGATCAAGGATTTTTAGGGTGGAGAAGTGAGTTGAGCTCTATGTATCCTCACCAGTCCAAAGCTATCGACACCCCAATCTGTTTAAGCATCTATATACTACTGTTTCTACTGTTTCTAACACAGTATCTAAGAGGATAAACATCTGTTGCAGCAGTTGTCTCAGTTATAATATACTTGATACCCACGGCGTATGATGCAGAGATGGGCTTAATTATTTGTTTAGCTTGTTTATGTATTCCACAGCACTTTACAGATATTGTCATCCCTCACTGTCCCAAGTAGGGCTCAAAATCGGATTTGTCAAAAACGGACACAAACTGACAATATTTTTGACGGACACCCATTGACTAATCCGTCTAAAACACAGACAGAATGAAACATTTCAAAAATGCAGATAATATCCTTATTAAGAAACCTGCACTATGTATGCAAGGCCTAAAATATGTATTATGTTTTGGTTTCTGATGAAAAATTTTGTTTTGTTTTTTAAAGGGATTTGAAGATTGCCTTGTATTTTCTGAATTAATGGAGCAATATGGCAATGATTTCAGTGAGTATTCCAGCAACTTTCATGATATACACAGCTGTAAAGAACAGATCTCACAATATCAAGTTTATTCCCCTTATCATATAAAATTAAGTAAAGTCTTCTTTAGTTCTACCATATTTTATGCATTTTGGCATTGTTTTTAGAGAAAGATATTTCATAGACTACTTTGTATGTTTTAGACTGGGGCCTCACATAGCAGGCCGCAGTGAAAAAGCACTGTGGGAAAAACCACAGCGGAAACGCATCGCACTTTTTCCTGCAGCACTTTTCACAGAAAGTCTGCAGAGTAAGAGTCCTTGGAGCTATGAAAAAGCCTTAACACCTTAAGCGTGAGAGACCCACCACACTTCCAGGGCCCTCTCAATGCCCTCCTGTATACCAAACACCCACAAATCAATACCCACTGCATTAAGGTATACTCTGTCCCTCAACCAGAATTCTCCCTCCCCCGACTCCACCTCCAAATGACGAACACAGACTCCCCCATTCCTTGACACGTTCCCGGGTACTGACCAGTTGACCTTGATCCTAGCCTTATTAAGCCGATCGACCGACCGAGCCACCCACCACGTTTTCCTGGGAACGATGCCTGACCATACAGTGATAAGCCCCGGAAACAGAGACCACAGTCGTAAAAGGTCATACTTGATGTCCCTAATAAGATCTCGAAAAGGGTGGACCCCAAGGTCGTTGCCACCCGCATGTATTACTATGATGTCACGTGCCTGATCCAACCTAGCATACCTGTGGAACTCGGCCAGCACCCTACGCCACATCATACCTCGGACACCGATCCACCGTACTATGGCAACGTCCCTGGGAAACCCTAATTGCCGACCATTCTGCTGCATGTCAGCCCGTTCCGTGCCCCAAAACACAAACGAGTGGCCGAAGATCCACACCAACTGCGTAGGAGGGCCTGAAGAGAAATAAACAAGGAAGAGTGTGGAAGGAGAATTCACAACATAATGACAACAAATCACAACCGCACAAGATGTGGCCAGATGTATGATCTATACCTATGCGATTCCCACCTGCCAATGCACCAAACCATTTCCAGGCTCAACCCCCAACCAGCCGCTTCAGTCGCCGCGCCTATGCGGAAGGAGTGAGGATCATACAACGAGCTGTCGAGGCCCAATGATTCCAGACAGCCTCTGAACACTTTGATGAACTGATAGCGAGACAGGAATGAACCATCTATGTGTCGAAGCAGTGGGCCGCCGTCCACAGCCGGTGAGTTTTTGCGGAACGCCGACCAGCAGCATACTGGACACATGTCTGCTCTTGCCACTGCCCCAAATGCACAAACTTCCCAGCACCCATTTGATCTGTCTTTGACCTGCAAGTTCTAACCACTAATACCCCATCCACCAATTCTATGTCGCCATGCCGTAACCCCCTCGGCCCCCCACTAGTTCACCCACCCCAAAAAACGCCAACGAAAAGGCAAAACGAAACAACACGCATAAGGGGAACGAAAAAACGGAGCAACTCAACCCCCAAACACTCAAGAAGCTGAAATGTGACTGGGTGCTGGAAGTCCACTCTCCCCCGGTCCCTGCGGAAGCCTTTCAAGGTGCATTGCACCAGAAAGTGTTTGGTCACATCCCCGAGCCCCCAAAGCTTCAAACTAAATGACAACGCTGCTACAAAACTATTAACTCTCACAACCGACCAACCGTCCGCAGCCCATCGACTAAATTAAAACAGCAAAAGACCCGCCCTATCCACATCACTCCATACTGGCCCCAATTCCACTACCGAATCTTCCCTTACCACCATGCCTTAGAATACTTATCCCAGGTGCCGGGGGCCAACGATGCCCGGATCAATGGCCCTGCATCTCGCAGACCAGCTCCCATAATTCTGGAGGACAAGGGATTCCCTCCGCCTCTGCCCCCGGAGCCAGGGTTCGAAGCATCTCCCACTGAAAACGAGATAAAGAATCAGCAATGTCATTCTTGACCCCAGATGCAGATGAACCGCAGATGAACCGCCGCCACCTACGCATTCAGACATAAACACCGAAGCACCAAGCACTGTAGCAACTTGATGATTGGAGGGGACGAAGCTGTGGTGGTGTTAATAGTTGACACAACTGACAAGTTGTCACAGTGAAACCTGACTTTCTTATCGCAAAACGCCCCACCCCATATGAATACCGTGACTACAATTGGAAACAATTCTAGCAACGTCAAGTTCCGCGTCAGACCCAACTCCCGCCATGCCAACGTCAACAACGGCCGATTGCACCAGCGACCGACCGTTGTATTGGTCCAAAAATGCTCCCCAAACCACTAGATCGTCATGATGCACCCCACCTAACTTAACAAAGTGTCGGGGAATAGATACCCCCTACATAGCCCCTGACAGTCTGCGACTAAAAACCCTACTCATTGGTATAATGCGGCAGGCAAAATTCAATTTGCCAAGCAAGGACTGAAGGTCATGAAGCATAATTTTACGCATATGACCCGCTTGCCTCACCCACTGCCATAGATCCTCTAACTTGTCTCTGGTTAACCTAAACTCCATTGCTACAGTGTCAAGTTCTATCCCCAGGAAACTCAACCTAGTACACGGGCCATGTTTTTTTCCGGGGATAACGGCACGCCAAACCTATTAGCAACCCACTGAGTAGTTGCCAGCAGAGTAGCGCACACATTAGAGCCTGTCGGACCAACACACAAGAAATCATCGAGGTAATGAATCACCGATTCAACCCCCGACACCTCCCGAATTACCAATTCCAGAAACGTGCTGAAGGCCTCAAAATACGCACTCAAAATTGAGCAACCCATGGGAAAGCAACGATCGACATAAAACCCCCTGTCCCAGTAACAACCCAACAACCGGATTCCGCCTCCACATCAGTCTTAGCCAAAAGTGCCCTGGGCCCACAACGCCGCACCCAATGCACAGCCACGTCAAACAACGTATACACCACTGTGTATTGGGGGCGATCCCATAATTGACCGATGCTCCCTTGGGGTAAGACAAATGGTGTATCAGCCAAAACTGGTTTGGCTCCTTCTTAGGCTGAACAAGAAGGAAGTAGAAAAACCGAGAACTACCCATAATGCATAGGGCTAGAGCTTAAATAGAGGATATAGTAAATAACTAGAGATGAAAGAATTTTTCAAAAATTCGATTCAACCGATTCTCCGAAGTCTCCAAAACGATTCGATCGATTCGATCCAAATTAATTTCCTGGTTGCAGAGAGCCTGTATAGTGGTGTAGAACACTGTGTCTTGCAGTTACACACATAGGGAGTCTGCTGTGGTAGTGAAACAATACTGTGAGTCGGTATGACACGCACATGACAGGCGTCGCTCTTAGAACCACTGCACACTTCACTTATTTGGTCAGTTACGTGGGCCAAAACTGACCAACTAACTCAAGTGTGAACTCAGCCTTACAGGACAATGTTAGTGCCAGGTCTAAAGAACCGTGCAGAGGCCCAAGATCCTACTGTAGCGTGAAAGAGTGCACTCATTTGACACCATCGTCTGCTGATTCCACATAGATGTCTACAGAGTGGCAAGGTGACATAATTTGGAGGTAGCAGCAGCATGAGGAGGCCACAGAGTGAAAAGACTACATAATGTGGAGTTGGCAGCAGCATGAGGAGGCCACAGAGGGGCAAGGCGACATAATGTGGAGTTGGCAGCAGAATGAAGAGGCCACAGAGTGGCAGGGTGACATAATGTGGAGTTGGCAGGAGCATGAGGAGGCCATAGAGTGACCCAATTGCAGCAGGATGAGGAGGCCACAGAGTGGCAAGGCGACATAATGTGGAGGTAGCAGCAGCATGAGGAAGCCATAGAGTGACCCAGTGACAGAGTCGGGAGGTGGGTGGCACAAACAGTATACGCTGACGATGGTGGCTGTGAAAAGGAGCACTTGGCATCAGATGTGTGGCATCAGGCGAGTGGCAGCATCATAATAGTAGCTGAGGCAGGTAGCCAGAAGAAACCAGTTTCTTTTGTGAAGGTTTGGGTGAGGCAGCATGGATGATTTAATCTGATGCATCAGGCATTGGTGGGTGGAAATCCTGGCTGATCCACGCCTGATTCATCTTGACAAAGGTCAGTCTCTCCACATTTTGGGTGGACAGGCGAGTTCTCCTTGGGGTAACTATGGCCCTTGCTGTACTAAACACCCGCTCTGAAGCCACACTACTGGCCAAGCAGGACAACTTTTCCAGGGCAAACTCGACCAGTTGCGGCCACAAATCCAGTATGGTTGCCCAGTAGTACAGTGGATCTTCGATGACGGGTGGCAGGGTGCACTCTAAGTATGCCATCACCTGCTGGTGGTTCAGGTTATGCTCTGTGTCTAGCTGCTGGTGAGTAGTTTCTTCACTTCACCCGACTTCCAATTGCGATCGGCTACATCATCATCGAGTACTGTCTGCATGTCACTGATGTCCTCCTCAACGGTCTCTGATCCAGGAGCCTGAATGCTCGCAACACCAGCTCCCACGCCACTCTCCTCATCACTACTTGCCTGCCTACCGGAGAAACCGGCGGATGTCTCCTCCAGATCTTCCCTGGGCAGTAGCTGCTGACTGTCCTCTAGTAGCTCGTCGTCACTGTATAGTGGATCTGAGCCCACAGCATTAAGTACTTCTTTGGCTGTGGGAGCAGAAAAGGAAAGAGGCAGGTTGAGGACAGGTGAGGAGACAGGGTCTGCTCCCAGGCATTGCCAACTAAGGGTTGTGTCTGACAAACCCACTGACTCTTGGCCAGGGGTGTCTGATGTGACTTGGGATGAAGTGGATGACCGAGTGAACCGTTCCAAAACCGCTGGGTTGCTGGTCAAGACACGACCGCTAGCTGACCCTGGCAGCTCAGGCCTCTGGAAGTGACCCCTGCCACGCCCCCTTACTCTGCTGCGACTTGTGCCTGCGCCAGAAACATTTAGGCCTGTGCCCCTCCCCTGTGCAGGGCCTGTTGCTTCTCTGTCAGACGTACTGTTACATCAAATAAGTAAATGAAAAGGAAAATAATACAGGGCAAAAAGGCCTGTTTTTTTCTCCCTTGAACACACAATGGCAAATAAGCCCCTTATTTTTTTCCCCCAGTAATAAACCCCCAGAAATGGCATTATAACAGATAACTGCGGAGATTACTAGATAACAATCCTTTATTTTTGCCACTAATGCACAGCAAAAAGGTATAAGTATGATCTATTACAAACCTGCAATGAGCAGCAGGATAATGGCAGCAAGGTGTAGTAGGATTGTTCCTATTACCCAGGCTGCAAACACCCCAAATGAACCCTGTTCTGCTTCAATACTAAATAAATTGCTTCCTATCCTTTCCCTAAACTTCTAATGTTCTTTCCCAAAACTGTGTTTGTGCAAAAGTTTTCAAGTGTTTTCTACCATTGTGGGTGATCCCGCGTTTCCAGAGTTCCTTGCCCCTTGTCCTAACATGTGCAGGAGCCATTTTAGGAAAAATTGCAATTCGATACATCGAAGTTTGAAGAAATTTGGATTCGAAGCGAATCGAAGATTTCCTGAAATTCGGATCGAATTCCACTTCGTCAGCTTCGATTCGCTCATCTCTATAAATAACCAGCAGATAGTGTTGTTACCACACGATGTAAACAAATTCGCCTATGAAGGCAGAACACTCCCGCTCAACAGAACGAGTTCTCCGAAGGGCCTGAAAAAAAAATTTGGTCTCTCCCTGCTTCCAATTTTTAATCTCTACCTTATGTCTAACTCAATCTTTACTCATGAATGTCTTGGTGATAAGACCAAGTGGCCACTCATTTCGGTGTGTCTGGCAATCTTTCATTAACACCACATTGCCAGGTTGGAGGTTAAACTTGCTGGTTTGCCACTTTCTCCTTGGTTGTAGGGTAGGAATGTATTGCCTTTTCCACTTGTCCCAGAAGGCATTGGAAAGACTCTGTACTTGTCTCCATTGAATCCTGTAATGCTCTTTTGCATCAAACTTCCATAGAGGGAGCACAAATCGTGTCAGTTTTCTGAGTAAGCATAGTGGCAGGGGTAAGAACAGTGGGATCATCTGGATTGCTAGAAATTGGAGTCAACGATCTGGCATTTATGATGGCCTAGGTCTAAATCTTTTAAGTCATTTGAGCGGTCCTGAGAACGAAAGGCTTCCATCAATTTCTGGCTGTTAGAAGCGATGTGTTATCTCAAGTTTAATAGAGCAAGCTTTTGCTGGGCTCTCTTTAGAAGACTAAACACAGACTCGTTTGTGGGCAACGATTTCAAACAGTCGTCCACATAGAAATCCTTTTCTACAGAGAGTCTGACATCTGTTCCGTACTCCACTTCGACCTCCTGAGCTGCACGCCTCAGTCCGTAAATGGCAACCGCAGGAAAAGGGCTATTACCGAAGATGTGTACCTTCAGCCGATACTCCGTAATGTCTTTAGACAGGTTGTTATCCTTGAACCACAAGAATCTCAGAAAATTCCTGTGTTCTTTCTTGACGAGAAAACAATGGAACATCTGTTGGATGTTGGCTGTAAATGCAATGGAATCTCTGCGAAAGCATACAGTAGAAGTACCCCTAAGAGCTTGTTGTTTAGATCCAGGCCTGACAGCAGGATGTTGTTCAATGAGACACCTTCATATTTGACGCTTGAATCAAACACCACACTGATCTGACCTGGCTTCTTTGGGTGATACACCCCAAAATGGGCAGGTACCAGCGATCCTCAGAGTCTGGAAGTGTAGGTGCTAACTCTGCGTGACCATTCTGGAATATCTTTTCCATGAAGGTAAAGAAATGATCTCTCATCTCTGGTTTGCTTCGTAGTCTGTGCCTGAGGGAGTCAAATCGCTTGTAGGCATGTCCTCTATTGTCTGGTAAGAGTTGTCTCTGAGGCCTAAATGGTAGGGGCACAACCATTACGTTATCCATTATATCAAGGAACAGTTCGAATGACATTGCTATATGTTCTGAGCTGTTACATTGGGTACACTTTGCACTGACCTTGCAGTCTCTAGCGAAGTTGAAGAGAAGCATTTAAAGCAGATGTTGTTCTCCTTAAGGAAGGCTTTTCTGTCCTCCAATGACTTTTCCCTGAAGGTTCTGCACTTAAGTAGGGAATGTGGCTTCCTGTGTAACGGACACTGTCTGCTTGGGTCCTTAGATTTGTCTTGATGGGAGTTAAACTCTTGGTGGACCGAACCTGTGGAGGAAACGTTAATTTTGTGGACTTCCACCAATGCTCTACGAGATTTACTAACATGGGTGGTACCACATGGCAACATGAAATCAAAGCTTGGGTCATTTCTAATTCTTGCTTGCTCAGAGACAAAATCTACAAACACATTAAATGGAGGAAATGGCACATTGTAAATCTGTTTATAGCAAGAACCATGCATAACCCACTTCTCTTGTAAGTTATATGGGAGCTTCTGAACTATGGGGTTAACACCTTTCGCAGTGTCAAGAAATGCCAACCCCACCAGATCTGCCTTTGCCACACACAACTCCGATAACAAGTCACTTAAAACTCTAAGCTTTGGATAGTCTCTGTTTGCTATTTTAGGAAAGTCCTCGATTCTCTTGAATTCTTGGGTGAGCCATAGCACTCGTCAAGTCTATCCCAGACCCTTCTGAGACCAACATCTGGTCTCTGATTCTTTTTGCATGTTCAGCGGGCTAATTTCCCAGCCACTTTACCACGAGAACCAGTTCCTCACTACATGATAGTCCTATGTCTCTGGTGGCATTTTGGAAAGAAGCTCACCAAGATCTGTAGTTTTCAGCATGATCGCTGAACTTTACAAGTCCCCTGGTGACCAACTAACGTTGAGCAAGGAACCTGGCAAAGTTCATGGTGGCTGGATTGGCACTGGAACCAGATGGTGGTGTATTGTCAAAGTACCTGTGTGATGTGTGGTCATACCTGTTGGATGTCTCTGGTTTAGTCCAATCTGCGTAGTACCTTTCAGAAGCGAAGGGTGTCTCTCTAAGCTGGGAAGTATTTAGGATCTTCTGTTCTGAGGGGGAGTTGTAGCCAGTTTTGCTTCGATGTGCATTCTCTGGTTTGCAGCAAGGAGAGTGGTAGTAGACTTCCTGGCGATCTGTATAATCAGGTTGATTTGGTCTGTTAATGAAACATTGTGTATCTCCCTGTGGATCATCATCTGACTTGGAATGTTGATAGACATATTGTGAGGTATGGTGTTCTGGATCTTGGATTTCGAGTTCTGGCTGGAGAACGCCAAGGCAATTCTTGGTTTCTGAAAGTTCTGCAGCTTCTAAGAATTCTGCCTTTGCTAAAGTGGCTGCCGTCTCCTTCTCAGGATCGAGGCGTGCTTTCTCCATCTCATACCTTAGCCTTAACTCTATCTCTTGTTCTGTGAAGCTGGCTTTCGCTTTCGCCCACTTCTGCGCGGGCAATGGTGGCAGTATCTCTGATCCATGTCCCATTAAAGCCATTTGTCAGGGACTTTGTCTTGACTTAAGATGCTCAACTTTGAGACATGATGCGACCGTTAGGAGGCAACTGTGCTATCCGTATGCTGACTCTGCGTGGATATTGGCATGCTCCGTCTGGTCTGATCTCGTGAGATTGTAATCAGCAGTCGTTTCACTATATTGTCCTCATACACCTTAGCACGGTGTGTAGTCTGACATAGCTAAACCCCCTGTCCTCTTTAAGAAAAAGGCTATGAAGTTGTAAACCTTCTCTTTATTGCAAGTTGACAGGAAAGGTGAAACTATAAGAAGAAATAATGGCACTTAGAATAAGATCTGTATAGTACATATAATACAGGCTGAGTCAGAGCTATGTAATGCAGCAAACACAATAAAACAAGGCATAGTGACATAAATATAACACTCTTACCGACTATGCTTGAAACAGGCTTGAGATAGTGAACACGCAGTGGTAAACCTAGCCTCTTTGCTGCCTGAGGCGGACTATAGAAAGACGCCCCTCCCCCCCAAAAAAATTGAGTTTCCATGCTACTAGTTTAACACACTGATATCATCGCACAATATATACAATACACAAAGTTATAAAACAGTTTTTAAGAATTCTTCTTCCTGTATTACTTCAGTATCAGATCAACAACACGGTATTAACAATGGATGTAACTTCACACATCTTAATAGGAGCACCGCAGATAGCTGAGTACTGGACTTCGGCTATCTTTGGCACTCCCATTGAAGTGAATGAGAGCCACGCGGGTTCGTCCATCCACCAAGTGACACACCTATATATATGGCTGCGGTCAGGCTGAATTCCCACCCAGTGGGGGGGAAAAAACCCAATTCTCAGGTTCAGTGGGGGTCTCAGCATACAGACCCCCATCAATCAGGTATGTATCCTCTATCATTTAGGTGAATACAGTGCAGTAACATTTTGTGACTTACAGGTGATGTCTCTGACTAATCCTTCACATTTCCCTTCTCTTCCCTTTGGACCGCCATGACCATTTCTTCCAGCTGTGACTTGTCTCTGTAAAGTTTGCAACACAGAAATCTTTGGCTCCTCACTTTTCCAGGCATCCAACCCACATTGTCCTCACCTGCACACCCATCCTGCTGCTACCCCCAATTATAAAACATATACAGTGCTGGCCAAAAGTATTGGCACCCCTGCAATTCTGTCAGATAATACTCAATTTCTTCCAGAAAATGATTGCAATCACAAATGCTTTGGTAATAATATCTTCATTTATTTTGCTTGCAATGAAAAAACACAAAAGAGAATGAAAAAAAAAGTCAAATCATTGATCATTTTACACAAAACTCCAAAAATGGGCCGGACAAAAGTATTGGCACCCTCAGCCTAATACTTGGTAGCACAACCTTTAGACAAAATAACTGCGAACAACCGCTTCCGGTAACCATCAATGAGTTTCTTACAATGCTCTGCTGGAATTTTAGACCATTCTTCTTTGGCAAATTTCTCCAGGTCCCTGAGATTTGAAGGGTGCCTTCTCCAAACTGCCATTTTGAGATCTCTCCACAGGTGTTCTATGGGATTCAGGCCTGGACTCATTGCTGGCCACTTTAGAAGTCTCCAGTGCTTTCTCTCAAACCATTTTCTAGTGCTTTTTGAAGTGTGTTTTGGGTCATTGTTCTGCTGGAAGACCCATGACCTCTGAGGGAGACCCAGCTTTCTCACACTGGGCCCTACATTATGCTGCAAAATTTGTTGGTAGTCTTCAGACTTCATAATGCCATGCACACGGTCAAGCAGTCCAGTGCCAGAGGCAGCAAAGCAACCCCAAAACATCAGGGAACCTCCGCCATGTTTGACTGTAGGGACCGTGTTCTTTTCTTTGAAGGCCTCTTTTTTTTTTTTCCTGTAAACTCTATGTTGATGCCTTTTCCCAAAAAGCTCTACTTTTGTCTCATCTGACCAGAGAACATTCTTCCAAAAAGTTTTTGGCTTTCTCAGGTAAGTTTTTTTATGTTGTACCCTCGGACAGCAGGGCAGCTAGAACTTGTTTGGATGTTAGTCGAGGTTCTTTAGCCACCATCCGCACAATCTTTCGTTGAAATCTCTCGTCAATTTTTCTTTTCCGTCCACATCTAGGGAGGTTAGCCACAGTGCCATGGGCTTTAAACTTCTTGATGACACTGCGCACGGTAGACACAGGAACATTCAGGTCTTTGGAGATGGACTTGTAGCCTTGAGATTGCTCATGCTTCCTCACAATTTTGCTTCTCAAGTCCTCAGACAGTTCTTTGGTCTTCTTTCTTTTCTCCATGCTCAATGTGGTACACACAAGGACACAGGACAGAGGTTGAGTCAACTTTAATCCATTTCAACTGGCTGCAAGTGTGATTTAGTTATTGCCACCACCTGTTATGTGCCACAGGTAAGTAACAGGTGCTGTTAATTACACAAATTAGAGAAGCATCACATGATTTTTCAAAGGGTGCCAATACTTTTGTCCACCCCCTTTTTATGTTTGGTGTGGAATTATATCCAATTTGGCTTTTTGACAATTCTTTTTGTGGTTTTCCATTGAAGACAAATTAAATGAAGATATTATTACCAAAGCATTTGTGATTGCAATCATTTTCTGGAAGAAATTGAGTATTATCTGACAGAATTGCAGGGGTGCCAATACTTTTGGCCAGCACTGTATGGGTTATCCCCCCATAATGAATAATATTTCAAGTGCATCTTTATATTTATAATGTCTGTGTGTACCCTGTATAAATAGTGCCCCTTATTAATAATGCCCCAGGTGTTAACTAATTAAAAGGTTTTCCAGGTCATTAATAAACTAATCAGTGGGGCTCAAAAACCCAGGATCCCTACTGATCAGCTGTTTGAATGGTACCTGTGTAAGCGCCATGACCGCTTCTCTGTTTACATAGTGTCATTCATCTCATAGCGGCCATGTAATGTAACTACAGCCTCGTCCTATACATGTCTACAGTATGTGACAAGGCTGGAATTACATCAAATGGCCACTATAAACAGACAGTGTATAATATAAACAGGCGCCATATCCCCTGTTTATAGCGCCCCATGTACACACACTATAATGTTCCACAGCAGCCCCTGCACACAGTATTACACAGTATTATGGCCCGCAGCGGCCCCTGCACACTGTATTATGCCACGCAGCGGCCCCTGCACACGGTATTATGCGCCATAGTGGCCCCTGAACACTGTATTATGCCTCGCAGTGGCCACTGTACACGGTATTATGTTCCACAGCAACCCCTGCACACAGTTTTATGCTCCCTAGTGGCCCCTGCACATGGTATTATGCCCCATATTGGCCCCTGCACACAGTATTATGCTCCATATTGACCCCTGCACATGGTATTATGCTCCACAGTGGCCCCTGCATGGTATTATGCTCCATAGTGGCCCCTGCACTAGTATTATGCTCCATAGTGGCCCCTGCACTGGTATTATGCTCCATAGTGGCTCCTGCACTGGTATTATGCTCCATAGTGGCCCCTGCACTGGTATTATGCTCCATTGTGGCCCCTGTACTGGTATTATGCTCCATAGTGGCCCCTACACTTGTATTATGCTCCATAGTGGCCCCTGCTCTGGTATTATGCTCCATCATGGCCTCTGCACTGGTATTATGCTCCATAGTGGCCCCTGTACTGGTATTATGCTCCATAGTGACCCCTACACTTGTATTATTCTTCATAGTGGCCCCTGCACTTGTATTATGCTCCACAGTGGCCCCTGCACAGGGTATTATGCTTCACAGTGGCCCCTGCACACGGTATTATGCTCCATAGTGGCCCACCCATGAACTATTATTATACTATGGGGTCTAAGTAGCATTGGTTTTTATGTTCCCTCACCTCCCCTGGGTCTCCGATTATTATACTCCGGGGTCTAAAAAGACCCAGGAGTATAATAATAGTAGTATTTGAGGCCCGCAGCCTCACTTAAAGATGCCCGCGGCTGCTCACAGCGGCATCCACTTCCCTTTCTGCATCCCATAGCAGAAGGGGAAGTGGAGGTGGCCACGAGCAGACGCGGGGTAGGTAAATAAATAGGCTGTTACCTGCTGGGGTTACTCCAGCAGGTTACGGCCTATTTATATATTAAAAAAAAGTTATCCTCACCTACCTGCGATGCCATGATGTGTCATCGAAACCCAAACTGGGTTCAAAATTCTGATTGTCAAGTGTCAAATTCAGATGTGACGTCTCGTAAACCAGCCCAGGACAGGCCCCTCTCAGCTTTGTTTTTTTTTTTTAAACCGGCCTGTCCTGGGCTGGCTTACATTGAATAGTAAAAATTCCGTCCCCCAGACAGTGACGGACAGTGCTGTCTGAGGCGGCTGCCTCACTTTGCCTAATTAGCGGTGCGCCTCTGTGAACACGAGGTACAAAAACGGCTTAGAGTGTGACCTCCTCACATTGAGAAGCATATAAAATGTCTACTGCTACTACCGAACAGAAAGGAAGTAGAAAAATCGGGAACTACCCATAATACATAGGGTAAGAGCTGAAAAAGAGGATACAGTAAATGACTAGTAGATGGTGCTGTTACCACACGATATAAATAAATTCACCTATGAAGGCAGAACATCCTTAAGGACACAGCCTAAAAGTACCTTAAGGACACAGCCTCATTTTTCAAAATTGACATGTGTCAATTTATATGGCAATAACTTTGAGACACTGTAAACTTAAACAAGCGATTTTGAGATTATTTTTCATGACATATTTTACTTCATGTTAGTGGTAAACATTGATCAATATTTTTGTATTTATTTATAAAAAAAAATTGTAATTTTGGAAAAATTCGAAATTTTCATAATCTGCTTTTCAGACATAGTCATACCACCCAAATTCATTAATAAATATTATCTACCATATATCTGCTTTATATTGGTATAATCTTTTAATCATCCTTTAATTTATTTTGGACGTTGGAAGACTTACAAGTGAAAGGCTAGGTTCACACTTGCACCTGCTGTACATTTGGGTTTCCATTCCCCAATCCGCTTACAAAATGTGGAAAGAAAAGTCCTGCAAGCAGGACTTTCCTCTCTGCATTTTTCCGCCTTTTAGGGTGGAAACTGGGCAGAAAGCTGGCGGACTTATAGTCTACGGGGTCCGTGGGTTTCAGTGGTAACTGCTTTTTAAGCAGATTAGGTTTCCCTTCTTCGAGTCCCCAGTCAAACCCAAAGAACGGAAACCTGAACGCAGGTGTGAACCTAGTGTAACCGTGATTTTCCAGATTTACAAGAAAATTTACCATACTCATTTTTTAGGGAACACTTCAGTTCTGAAGGGGATAATAAAGACCTACTGTATATATTAGAATCCCCACCTAAATCACCCCGTTTTCAAAACTGCACCCCTCAAATAATTCAAAACAGCATTTGGGAAGTATGTTAACCGTTTAAGCATTTCACGGGAATTAAAGCAATATGGAAGTGAAAATTAGACATTTCATTTATTTTCAATAATATGTTCACTTAGCCCTAAAATTAACACATTCACAAAGGGTTAAAGGAGAAAATGCATCTGTCTGTTATGCAATATCTCCTGAGCACGGAAATACCCCAAATGTGGGTGTAAACTGATGTTCGGACACACACCAGCGCGTGGAGAGACACAGGGAAGGAATGACACTGGGTGTTTGAAAAGCAGATTTTGCTGGAATAGTTTTCAGGTGCCGCGTCTCATTTGCAGAGCCCTTAAAGTACCAATACAATGTAAACCCTCCAAAAGTGACCCAATTTTGTAAACTACCCCCTCAAGGAATTTATCAAGGGGTATAGTGTTTATTTTGACCCCATAACTGTTCTACAGATTTTATTAACGTTGGGACGTGAAAATGAAAGATTACTTTTTTTTTTTCCAATAAACCATCAATTTAGCCCCAAATCACTTTCAGAAGAGGATAAAGGAGATAAAGCACCTCACAGTTTGTAACAATCTCTTCTGAACACAACAATGCCCCATATGTGGTTGTAAAATCTTGTATGGGCACATGGCCGGGCTCAGAATGTAAAGAGCTCTATTTGGCTTTTGGAGGGCAGAGTTTGTGGGAATAGTTTCTGGCTGCCATGTCATATTTGTAGAGCCCCAAAGGTACCAATACAATGGAAATCCCCAAAAAAGTGACCCCATTTTGAAAACTACACCTCCCATTTATCAAGGGGTAAAAGTTGTATATGTGGGTGTAAACTGCTGTTTGGGCACACAGCAGGGCTCAGAAGGGAAGGAGCACTGCCCTTCTTAGCTTTTGGAGTAAAATTTAGAGGAACTTTCTGGACGCTATGTTGTTTTTAAAGAGCCCTGGAGGTGCCAGTAAATTTAAATTCCCCAATAAGTGACCCCATATTGTAGGGGCAATTTTAGGGTCTTTGCAAACGTGACATGGCGTCCAAAAACCAACAATCTAAATCTGTGCTCCAAAAGCACATATCGCTTCTTCACATCTGCACCCTGCTGTGTGCCCAAACAGTAGTTTATGCCCACATGTATGACACTGTTGTACCCAGGATAAAATACTTAATGTTATATGTGGTTATAAACTGCTGTTTGGGTGTACAGCCGGGCACAGAAGGGAAGGAGCGCTATTTTAGTTTTTGGAGTGCAGTTTTGTTTTAGGACATCATCTCACTTTTGCAGAGCCACTGAATTGCCAGTAAAGTGGAATCTACAGACACGTGACCCCATTTTGGAAACTGCACCCCTCAAAGGATTTGTCAAGTGGTGTAGCAAGCATTTTTAACCCTTGACCTTTGCATTAATTTAATTTCCAGAAATGAATGTTCAGCTGAAAATTGCAATTTTTCCAGAGATACACCATTTCAGTGCCCCATATGTTGCGCTCAGCTTGTGTCAGCAGAGACATACACTCCAAAAAAAAGCGGGTATCCTGGGCACAACAGCTGATACAAGCCAGGCACAACATATTGCGCACTGTAATGACGTATTCATGGAAAAATTGTCATTTTCACCTTTCACCATCAGCTGTACATTCATGTCTGGAAAATAAATTATTGCAACAATTGGGGGTTAAAAATGTTTACTGTACCCCTGCATAAATTGATTCAGTGGTATAGTTTCCAAAATGGGGTCATGTGTCAGGGGATTTCACTTTACTGGCATTTCAGGAGCTCTGCAAAAGTGACATGGCATCCAAAAAGAAACCGTCTAAATATGTGCTCCGAAAGCAAAATAGCACTCCTTTCCTTCTGTGTGCCCAAACAGCAATTTATACCCACATATGACATCAAGTACATTATTCTGAGTACAACAGTGTCTTACATGTGGGTATAAACTGCAGTTTGGGTGCACAGCATGGCACAGATGTGATAGTATGCCCTTGGTTGTTAAAACCCCTGCGACCAGGACATACTATTACATCATGTGTCACTAAGGGGTTAAACAACTCTAACTCTGAAGCTGAAAAAGCTAGAGCTCTGACCTTGGACTTGTTTTAAAGCCAAGAATCTTGGCTCAAAAAAAGAACAAAACTATGCCTCTAGCCCACCTAGATTTTGAGATATCAGTGGTTTAAAAACAGAGCTGCATATATTCTCAATTTTCACTTTAACTAGTGTGCAGGAGAACACATACAGCTGACTGAGCAAGGAGAGGAGGATAATTTTTTATTCTCCTGTCCCTGTCACTTCAGATAACCACAGGGTATAGACTTTTGTTCATGATATCACCCCCCATTATCAATCAGAAAGCATACTTACCATTTTACCCTTTATATACTGCGGTCAATGCTGACCATACAGTCATGGCCAAAAGTTTTGAGAATGATACAAATATTAATTTTTACAAAGTCTACTGCTTCAGTTTTTCTAATGGCAATTTGCATATACTCCAGAATGTTATAAAGAGTGATCAGCTTAATAGCAATTACTTGCAAAGTCAATATTTGCCTAGAAAATGAACTTTATCCCCCAAAACACATTTCAACATCATTGCAGCCCTGCCTTAAAAGGACCACCTAACATCGTTTCAGTGATTGCTCCATTAACACAGGTGTGGGTGTTGATGAGGACAGGGCTGGAGATCAATCTGTCATGATTAAGTAAGAATGACACCACTGGACACTTTAAAAGGAGGCTGGTGCTTGCCATCATTGTTTCTCTTCTGTTAACCATGGTTATCTCTAAAGAAACACGTGCAGTCATCATTGCACTGCACAAAAATGGCCTAACTGGGAAGAGTATTGCAGCTAGAAAGATTGCACCTCAGTCAACAATCTATCGCATCATCAAGAACTTCAAGGAGAGAGGTTCCATTGGTGCCAAAAAGGCTCCAGGGCGCCCAAGAAAGACCAGCAAGCGGCAGGACCGTCTCTTAAAAGTGTTTCAGCTGCGGGATCGGGCTACCAGCAGTGCAGAGCTTGCTGAGGAATGGCAGCAGGCAGGTGTGAGTGCATCTGCACGCACTGTGAGGCGGAGACTCTTGGAGCAAGGCCTGATCTCAAGGAGGGCAGCAAAGAAGCCACTTCTCTCCAGAAAAAACATCAGAGACAGACTGATATTCTGCAAAAGGTACAGGGAGTGGACTGCTGAGGACTGGGGTAAAGTCATTTTCTCTGATGAATCCCCTTTTCGATTGTTTGGAACATCTGGAAAACAGCTTATTCGGAGAAGAAGAGGTGAGCGCTACCACCAGTCTTGTCTCATGCCAACTGTAAAGCATCCTGAAACCATTCATGTGTGGGGTTGCTTCTCAGCCAAGGGAATCGGCTCTCTCACAGTCTTGCCTAAAAACACAGCCATGAATAAAGAATGGTACCAGAATGTCCTCCAAGAACAACTTCTCCCAACCGTCCAAGAGCAGTTTGGCACTCAACAATGCCTTTTCCAGCATGATGGAGCACCTTGCCATAAAGCAAAGGTGATAACTAAATGGCTCAGGGAACAAAACATAGAGATTTTGGGTCCATGGCCTGGAAACTCCCCAGATCTTAATCCCATTGAGAACTTGTGGTCAATCATCAAGAGACGGGTGGACAAACAAAAACCAACAAATTCAGACAAAATTAAAGCATTGATTCTGCAAGAATGGACTGCTATCAGTCAGGATTTGGTCCAGAAGTTGATTGAGAGCATGCCAGGGAGAATTGCAGAGGTCCTGAAGAAGAAGGGTCAACACTGCAAATATTGACTTGCTGCATTAACTCATTCTAACTGTCAATATAAGCTTCTGTTACTCATAATATGAATGCAATTCTATTTCTGTATGTGATAAAAACATCTGACAAACACACATAAAAACCAGAGGGCAGCAGATCATGTGAAAATATATTTGTGTCATTCTCAAAACTTTTGGCCATGACTGTAGAAGTCGTTTTACATAAAAAAAATAAATAAATAAATAAACTTTTTTTTCCTGTTAATCAAGAAAAAAACCTACAAAATTGGTATCACAACATTCATAACAACCCCTAAAATAAAATTTGTAAATTATTTTTTCTACATAATAAATGCCATAAACCTTAAACCCTTATCAACATCTGCCGTAATAGTACAACGTTGCTGCGAAGGCCTTCCCGCAAACCGCCGTACTAGTTTTGTGGAAGTGTGGTTTCTGTGTGCGCACCATGCCTTGCGGGTGTCAGCTGTTATAGTGTGGGATTTGGTGTTTCCAATCCACTTCTGGAAAACTAATGCTCACTACACCCCTTGATAAGTTCTTTGACGTGTGCAGTTTTCAAAATGGGGCCACTTTCTGGCAATTCTAGTTTACTGGAACCTCTACTGTAGGTTTTGGAGATGGTTTGGTTTTTGAATGCCATGCCACTTTTGCAGAGTTCCTGATATGCCAGCAAAGTGGAATCCCCCTGACACGTGACCCCATTTTAGAAACTACACGCCTGAAGGAATTTATCCCTGAGTTCAGTGAGCAATTTTACCCAAGTTTCGCATTAATTTATTCTACAGACACGAATCATCAGCTGCACAGAGTGAAAATTACATTTTTTCCACTAATACTTCATTTCAGTGCACAATATGTTGTGCCCAGCTTGTATCAGAGACAAATGATCCAAAAATTGTTCTACTAAGGATAACCCACTTAACAGTGTGTGTCTCTGCTGCCACAAGCTAGGTGAAAAATATCGGGCACTGAAATGGTGGATGTCTGGAAAAATTGCAATTTTAACTTTTCACTACGCATTTATTTCTGGAAATTAAAATAATGCAATACTTGAGGGTTAAAAATGTTCGGTATGCCCCTTGATGCTCTCTGAGGGGTGTAGTTTTAAAATAGGGGGTACATTTTTTTGTTTTGCTTCAGAACCCCTGCAATTCCTCGCCAATGCAGTGTAAATAACCAAATTAGGCCTCAAATGTGCATGGTGCTTCTTCATTTTTGAGCCATGCCATATTTGTAGGCAACAGATTAGGTTCACATGTAGGGCCACATCTGTGGGTTTAAAATGCTGACTATACCCTTCGAGAGTGAGGGATCTAGTTTCCAAAATGAGGTCATTTGTTGGGGCTTTCCACTGCGCTGTTACCTCAGGGGCTTCTGTCAATGCGACATGGCACCTGAAACCAATTCCAGCAAAACGTGCCCTCCGAAAAATTCAATGGGGCTCCTTCTCTGCTGTGTGGCAATATAGAAATTTATATCCACATGTGGGGCATTTCCATAGTCGGGAGAAAATGCTTGACAAATTGTGGGGTGCATTTTCTCCTCTAACCCCTTGTAAAAAAATGTAACATTTTGGGTTAAAGCAATATTTTATAGATAAGAATGTAATTTTCCATTTTTATGGCCCAATTCTGGCCCAAGACCTGTACTGTCAAAGTACTCACTATAACCCTTGCTAAATTCCTTGAAGGGTCTTGTTTTCAAAATGGGGTTACTTTTGGGAAGTTTCCACTGTTTTGGCACCTCAGGGGCATTGCAAATGGGACATGGTACCTGAAAACTACTCCAGTAAAATCTGTCCTTCAAAAGCCAATTAGCGCTCTTTTCGTATCGAGTGTTGCCATGTGCGCGTGCATCAGTGTACCAATGTTAGTTGGTTATTCTCCTTTAACCCTTTGTGGAGGTAATTTTTCATTTTCATGTCCCAAAGGTAATAAATTCAATGAAAAACCTTAGTCTAAATACTTAGTATACCCCTTGATAAATTTCTAAAGGGGTCTGTTTTCCAAAATGGGGTCACTTTCTGGGGGTTTCCACTATTTTGGCACCTCAAGTGCTCTGCAATTGCGATATGGTGCCTAAATGATCACAGCAAAATCTGCCCTCCAAAAGCTCATTGGCGCTCCCACCCTTCTGCATCTTGCTGTGTGCCTATATATCAGTTTACATTCACATGTGGGGACTATGGTAGTCGGGAGAACTTGCATAACAATTTGTGTAATGCATTTCCTCCTTTAACCAATTGTGAATGTGTAAATTATAATGCTAAATTAACATATTAGTAAAAGAAAATGAAATATGTAAATTTTACCCCCATTTTGCCTTAATTCCTGTTAAACACTTATAGGGTTAAGATACTTCGTATATATGCTCTTTTGGCTTATTTAAGGGGTGCAGTTTTGAAAATGGTGATTTTGGGGGTTTCTAATACGGGGGCCTTTCAAAACCCCTTCATAACTAGTAAAGTAGTCACTTGAAAAATGAGGTTTGGAAATGTTTTTAAAAATTTTGAAAATTGATATTTGATTTGTAAGCCTTATAATATCCTTAAAAAAATAAAGGTAGATTAAAGTTTGATGCCAACATAAAGCAGAGATATGGTACATTAGATTTATAAACTAATTTGTGTGTTAGGTCTTGTGGGGAACCGCTCAGGTAGATGGTTGGTAGCAGTGCAGGAAACAGGGACACAGAGACTGGATCACACTCAAGTTTAGTATTTATTCACTTGCAAGTGTATAAACAGGTTTGCCTTTACAAAGGCACAAACAAAAACAAAACCTTCTCGGCTGAGAAATAACTAATACAACAAAATGGTCCCTCTCTATACAAAAGCCTGGCTGCCAGACTCTCGCTCTGGTTACTTCAAACGGGTGGCACAGAATTACCTTGATGCAGGTTCAGCTACACTGCTCACACTTTTCCTCAGCGTAGTGCCACACCTCCTAGTTCTGACACACAGCCTATATCAGGCCTTAATTGGTCAGCTGACCTCCCTGCTGTGGGTTTCTACCAGACACCCTTTAACTGCCTGGCTGGAACATACCTGTTCTCCTAAACCACACCCTTCACTTTCTCACAGTCTGTATAAAAAAGATCATTTCAAACTTTTTACATTGCGTACTTTTCCAAATTTCCACCAAATTTCCTATTTTTTCATAATTAAACAAAAACATATGGACTAAAATTTACCACTAAGACAAAGTACAATATGTCACGAAATAACAATCTCAAAATAACTTTGGTGAATTAAAGTGTTCCAAAGTTATTACTGCATAAAGTGGAAAATGTCAGATTTAAAAAACTATGTAACACAAATTTTGTTCCCAGCTTTTAAATGCTATATTACAATTGCTTATGTCTAAAACAAATTAAAAATTGCTTACATTCATCATAAACTTCGCTTTTGTGACCACGGCAACGAAAATTATGCATTTTTACTATAGAAACAGACGATTTTGCATCTTCTCATTTATACAGTCAGACTAAGAACACTATATGCATTGCAAATTTACACAGATTACCAAAAACTGTTCAGAAGTGTGCGGTTTTTTCAGATTTACGACTATACTGCAAATCAGTTTCACGAATCAATCCCCAAATATAGTCGCCCATCATGTTTTCGTTATATTGTCCTTGGTAACGGCGTTCAAAGTTCATAATGTCCTGGTGAAAGCGCTCGCCTTGCTCCTCTGAATAAGCTCTCATGTTCTCTTTGAACTTATCAAGATGAGCATCAAGGATATGGATTTTGAGTGACATCCTGCAGCCCATTGCAGCATAGTTCTTTATCTGAGTCTGAACCAGTTGTACATAGTTTTCATCTTTATGATTGCCTAGGAAGCCGCGAACCACTGCGACAAAACTGTTCCAAGCTGCTCTCTCTTTCCTATTCAGCTTCTTGGGAAATTCACTGCACTCTATATGATCTTCTTGATTTGTGGTCCGATGAAGACACCAGCTTTGATCTTTGCTTCAGACAGTTTAGGTAAAAGATCTTGGAGGTAATTGAAAGCTCTCGACTCCTTATCTAGAGCCCTGACAAATTGTTTTATGAGCCCCAACTTGATGTGTAGTGGTGGCATCAGTACCTTGCGTGGGTCCACCAGTGGCTCCCACTTTACATTGTTCTTCCCCACAGTGAACTCTGTCCGCTGAGGCCAGTCCCGCCTGTGGTAGTGCGCTTCAGTATCCCGGCTGTCCCAAAGGCAAATAAAGCAAGGATACTTAGTAAAACCACCTTGGAGGCCCATCAGGAATGACACCATTTTGAAATCTCCGATAACTTCCCAGCCGTACTCATCATACTTCAAGGCACCTAGCAACATCTTGACACTGGTGTATTCCTCTTTCAGGTGCACCGAGTGAGCTACAGGAAGAGACGGATACTTGTTCCCATTGTGAAGCAGCAAGGCTTTGAGGCTCTTGTATGAGCTGTCTATGAAGAGGCGCCACTCATTCGGGTTACAGGTGATACCTATAGCCTCGAATAGACCGGCCACATTGTTGCAGAAGCACAGTCCATCTTGATGACTGAAGAAGATGGAAAAAAAACTTGGTGACGCTTCCTCTGATCTGTGACTTGGACGCTTTCATCTAATAAGTTCCATTGCTTGAGCCTTGATGTCAGAAGCTCAGCGTTGGACTTGGTGAGACCAAGGTCTCTGATCAGATCGTTGAGGTCTTTTTGGTTAGGGTAGTATGGCTTCCGCTCCTCATCTGCATATGAAGAGAAATCGTGATCTTCAACGTCTTCCTCGATGTCTGACCTGCTGCTTTCTTTTGAAGGTGGTGTAGCTCTGTCTGGAGGTGTTGGTACAGGAAGTTCAGGGCAGTGTGGTACTGGGGAAATAGATGACGGAATGTCAGGATACGTTACAGGCGGTGCATTTTTGCCAGTGCGACGTTTGGAAGGGTCCACCATGCAGAAGTAGCAATTTGTTGAGTGATCAGTCGGTTCACGCCAAATTCTTGGGATAGCAAAATGCATGGCTCTCTTCTCTCCCCTGTACCAACCTATAAGCAAACAAAATTATATTTGGATTGAGAATTTGATTTAGGCCTATTTCACACTAATGACTAGTGATATTTACAATATTAACACAGTTAATCTGCTATTTAAGAGAGTAGCATTTATCCACTTACCTTCAAGAGTTTTCTTGCAGTGCTCACATGTGAAATGAGGAGCCCATGGTTTGTCTTGGTCACCAACAATCATGCCGAAGTATGCTTTGTAGGCCTCACACATCTTAGCAGATGCTTCCACAGAGTACTTTTTCGCTTTTGTCTTTATAAACTGGCCACATACGTAGCAAAATGCATCTGCTGGATGTATGCAACCTCTTGATGCCATCTAAATTGACTAAGTCGCTGTGAACTGTAAGGAAAAAGGATGTCTCTCCAAACTTGATAAAAATGGTCTTTATTCCATGCAGTATTAAAGTTCAAGAGTGTACTGAGGATTCAGTGGAGCAAGATTGATCACCCGGTACCAGAGTAACACACAATATATACATTTACATTCCTAAGCTCCTCCTGTAATGGGTGTGGGGTGAAGTGTGAACACTGTCGTTATCAGAATCTGAATAGATATTGAATTCACACCTGTCTGTCTAGGTCAATTCTCCTTTGTCTGTGATGACCATTGCCCACTTACTATGCAATCCCAATCAATTAGATCCTGTCTCTCCGTCTCTCAGGAAGGGCTATAGTGGCCCTATATAACTGTAGTTATACACCTACCTACAATTCTGTACAGTCCCAGAAAGTTCTAGATAATTCTGGGCAGTTCTAGAAACTTCTTGATAGTTCTCACAATTCCAGAAGCTTCTTAAGTATCTTGAAATATTGCGAACATCCTTAAAAATAGATCAATTTCAAAATATCATTGTGCTGACCAGAAAAGCAAAGTTTACAGGGAATAATAACTTTTTTCTGTTCATTTAAGGTACAAACAATCAGGAAAACACACTTAACAACTGGGAACAAATATTTTTTTAAAAATTGTTACATGGTGAAATCAATCTCTGTCAGGAAGACTAAAACTGGCTCCCGCGGGAAGGGGTTAAATTTAAAATGCCAGGATTGATGTTTTCTGATCATCTCTCCTCTCAAAAACAAAAAGTCATAAAAACTGATAAAAAGTATTGTGTACCCATAAAATACAAGACCTTGTAATGCAGAGAGGGATAAAATGTTCCTGGTTTAAGTCTAAATTGTGTCAAATTGCTAAAGGATTAAAATGTACATAAGGCACCAGAGTTATATGCCAGAAGTATTTATTTAAGTCATAAATTCTGCAAAAAATAAAAAATAAAACAAAACGTGACATTTACAATTTTAGGCTGAGGCCCTACGTTGCAAAAACACAGCTTTTTTTGTTGCAGATTTTCTTGCGGTTTTTTGAGCCAAAGCCAGGAGTGGATTGAGCAGAAGGTAGAACTTCCTAGATATTTCCCATTCCTTTAGTAGCCATTCTTGGCTTTGGCTCAAAAAAACGCAGCAAAATCTGCAACAAAAAAGCTGCGTTTCCGCAATGTGGGGCCTCAGCTTTAATGTGAAGATTAGGGGGTAAATAGTGGTATGATAGACATGATGGTATGTGAATTTCTTATTTAGGTTTCTTTTCCATTTATAAACATGTGATGAATGTGTAACAGTATGTGGTTTTGACATAGTTAAATATAAGATACAGATATACTATGCCCATGTAGAAAAGAGTTGCAGTTACTAAGTAGAGTGTTGAGGTCTTAAACTGCCTCATGTGTGTTTGTATTTTGAGAGTTCAGACTTGTGCAGTCCATGTGTGATAGAGATATTTAAAGTGTTGTTTTATGTCTTATCTTTATATAGATTTTCTATATATTGTATCTCAAATTCTGTCTATAGAGCTAGAAGAACACTTTTCAATTTAATTTTGGTTGGTCCTTTCAATGAGATTCCACTGTAAGTTTTTTTAGTTTTTTTTTTTTTTCTTTTTGTAGGAGTCTGTGTCCCTGAGTTTTCCCAACTAAGGGTATCTGATGCTCATGCAATTTCAGACCTGGCTATGTATAATTATAAAGAGGTACGTTATTTTTATAAAGGGTCCAACTCATTTTAAAAGAGCACAATGTTGTGCAAATAGTTGCAACAAAATTTTAAAAATTTGCTGAGTGTATTTTACACTCTTTAATTTTTCACAGGTTTCTATCATTACCATATAATAAGCCCACTGAAATGAACTGTAGTGAACCAGTGGTTTTCCCTGGAAGCTGGGTGCAGAGGAGTAACATGAAGCTCATGAAGCCCAATGCAAAATCTGTAATGAAGTCACTCCCTACTTTATACCATTTGAAATGGTGTATTTTATATGGTAGAGGGACCCTTCTGGGCTTCCTTTGTGTCCAACTTCTGTAGCTACACCACTGGCTGGGAACCTGATGTTTAGTTTATCCAAATCTATCCAGCCATTCCAATATATCCAGAAATGCTTCTTACGAAGCCACTCCTTTGTTGCCCTGGCGGTGTGCTTGGGATCATTGTCATGCTGAAAGACCCAGCCACGTTTCCTCTTCAATGCCCTTGCTGATGGAAGGAGGTTTGCACTCAAAATCTCACAATACATGGCCCCATTTATTCCTTCATGTACACGGATCAGTCGTCCTGGTCCCTTTGCAGAGAAACAGCCCTAAAGCATGATGTTGCCACCCCCATGCTTCACAGTAGGTATGGTGTTCTTTGGATGCAACTCAGCATTCACTCTCCTCCAAACACGACGAGTTGTGTTTCTACCAAACAGTACAAACTTTGGTTTCATCTGACCATATGACATTCCAGTGGTGTAACTAGGAATAGCTGGGCCCCAAGGCGAACATTTGACATGGGCCCCCCACCCCGGACCACCCCCTCACCCAAAAACCGCATTCCTGCGCACACTATTATGTGCCATAGTGGCCCCTGTACACAGTGTTATGCCCCATAGTGGCCCCTGCACACAGTATTATGCCACATAGTGGCCCCTGCACACAGTATTATGCCCCATAGTGGCCCCTGCACACAGTATTATGCCCCATTGTGGACCACCCATGAACAATTATTTTACTCTGCGGTCTTTTCAGACCCCAGAGTATAATGATTGAAGACCCAGGGGAGGATAGAAACATAAAAAAACAATGCTACTTACTCACTCCGGTCCACTCCCTGCTACTTCAGCCTTCTTCAATGTTAGACCAGGCCGGCGTCACATGATGCGGGCCGGCGTTGCGACGGAAAATGACGTCGGCTGACGTCTGGGATGGCACCAAACAGGCCCGAAGCCTGAAGGAGCGTAGGAGAGGTAAGTACATTGTTTTTTATGTTCCCTCACCTCCCCTGGGCCTCTGATTATTATACTCCGGAGTCTGAAAAGAGTAGGACTCCGGGGATCAGTAAGTATATAGGGCCCGTTACCTGCTGGGGTTACTCCAGCAGGTAACGTCTTATTAAAAAAAAAAAAAAAAGCAACGGGGGCCGCGGGGCCCCGTAATGTCCTGGGCCCTGTGGCAGCCGCTACTGCTACTACCCCGGTAGTTACGCCCCTGTGACATTCTCCCAATACTCTTCTGGAGCATCCAAATGCTCTCTAGCAAACTTCAGATGGGCCCGGAAATGTACTGGCTTAAGCAGGGAGACACATCTGGCACTGCAGGATCTGAGTCCCTGGCGGCGTAGTGTGTTACTGACGGTAGCCTTTGTTACGTTAGTCCCAGCTTTCTGCAGGTCATTCACTAGATCTCCTCGTGTGGTTCTGGGATTTTTGCTTACCATTCTTGTGATCATTTTGACCCCACAGGGTGAGATCTTGCGTGGAGCCCCTGACCGAGGGAGATTATCAGTGGTCTTGTATGTCTTTCTAATTATTGCTCCCACGGTTGATTTCTTCACACCAAGCTGCTTGCGTATTGCAGATTCAGACTTCCCAGCCTGGTGCAGGTCTACAATTTTGTTTCTGGTGTCATTCCACAGCTCTTTGGTCTTCACCATAGTGGAGTTTGGAGTGTGACTGTTTGAGGTTGTGGACAGGTGTTTTTTATACTGATAACAATTTCAAACAGGTGCCATTACTACAGGTAATGAGTGGAGGACAGAGGAGCCTCTTAAAGAAGAAGTTATAGGTCTGTGAGAGCCAGAAATCTTGCTTGTTTGTAGGTGACCAAATACTTATTTTCCACCATAATTTGCAAATAAATTCTTAAAAAATCTATGTGATTTTCTAGATATATTTTCTCATTTTGTCTCTCATACTTGAGGTCTACCTATGATGCCTATCTCATCTTTTTAAGTGGGAGAACTTGCACAATTGGTGGCTGACTAAATACTTTTTTCCCCACTGTATATTGAATAACTCAATAAAATAAACAAAAAAAAATGCAAAAATAGTTAATTATTAATTCAAGTAAAAAAAATCCAATTAAAAACACTTAAAAAATTGCGTGAGAAATAGCAGGAGGTAGAGGTCGCGGCAAACCCCAGCATACAAATCAACAACAAATAAGTACAGTATATACTACATAGACCGCATGTTGCTATGTTAACAAATTAATAGAAATAAATACAACATTATTTACATGGATTATTATGTAAAGAAATAATTAAATAAATAATCAATGTAAACTCATTAATAAATAAATGCATATGTGAATGGATGAATAAGTATAAATATTTATAAATTTATTTTTACTTATATATTTAATATATAATAACCAATCAATAAAATCACTTAACAGATTCTTACAAGTGTAGATCCAGAATATCTATAGAAAGTATACCAGAAGGTTTGCTGCGACGTCCAGCCCCATCACACGTTTTGCCCCTGCTTCTTCACAATTCCCTGAAGAAGCACAGATGAAACACACGTTGGAGCTGCAGAGAATTTGGGAACAGAGATGGGTAATCTGCTTTTTAACGCCTCACTCATACAATGATTTTCTTGCATTCTATATGCATATTTAGAAATCAACAAAAACATGGACTAGTTCTGTCCAATTTTTAGACGAAACATGCTCATTCAAGTCAATGGGACTAATCATTACCAGCATATTGATTTTCATGGACTATTGGTAGAAGATGCTATGAAAATGGCTCTGGGCATGGGACCTTTTTCAGTGGATAAGGCCAAAATTATTCTCTTGTCCATTTTTTTTTTAATATATACATGAAAAATATATGGCATACTGTAGTTACCTACCCAAGTAATTGTTATAAGAGGTGTCCTTCTCCAAGATACAGTGCCTTGCGAAAGTATTCGGCCCCCTTGAACTTTTCAACCTTTTGCCACATTTCAGGCTTCAAACATAAGGATATAAAATTTTAATTTTTTGGTGAAGAATCAACAAGTGGGACACAATCGTGAAATGGAACGAAATTTATTGGATATTTTAAACTTTTGTAAAAAATAAAAAACTGAAAAGTGGGGCGTGCCAAATTATTCGGCCCCCTTAAGTTAATACTTTGTAGCGCCACCTTTTGCTGCGATTACAGCTGCAAGTCGCTTGGGGTATGTCTCTATCAGTTTTGCACATCGAGAGACTGAAATTCTTGCCCATTTTTCCTTGGAAAACAGCTGGAGCTCAGTGAGGTTGGATGGAGAGCATTTGTGAACAGCAGTTTTCAGCTCTTTCCACAGATTCTCGATTGGATTCAGGTCTGGACTTTGACTTGGCCATTCTAACACCTGGATACGTTTATTTGTGAACCATTCCATTGTAGATTTTGCTTTATGTTTGGGATCATTGTCTTGTTGGAAGATAAATCTCCGTCCCAGTCTCAGGTCTTTTGCAGACTCCAACAGGTTTTCTTCCAGAATGGTCCTGTATTTGGCTCCATCAATTTTAACCATCTTCCCTGTCCCTGCTGAAGAAAAGCAGGCCCAAACCATGATGCTGCCACCACCATGTTTGACAGTGGGGATCGTGTGTTCAGGGTGATGAGCTGTGTTGCTTTTACGCCAAACACATCGTTTTGCATTGTGGCCAAAAAGTTGGATTTTGGTTTCATCTGACCAGGGCACCTTCTTCCACATGTTTGGAAGGCTAATTAAGACTTGTGGGGACCAGCTGTGTGGTATAATTACATATATGTATAATATGAGCCTGAGGCAGGAAATAGTCCCTGAATTATGGAAATCTTCTTGTGTGGTACCAGTTCCAAAGAAACCTCACCCTATGGACCTCAACGACTACAGACCTGTAGCACTGACATCCCACTTGATGAAGATCTTAGAGAGAATGGTTCTCACACATCTTCGCCCTCTAGTGAGCCCCGCTATGGACCCTCTCCAGTTTGCTTATCGACCGGGCATTGGGGTAGATGATGCCATCATCCACCTTCTGCACAGGGCTCTGTCTCACCTGGAAAAACCAGGGAACACGGTGAGAATAATGTTCTTTGATTTCTCCAGTGCTTTTAACACCATACAGCCCAGGTTACTGAGAGACAAGCTGGGCCTTGGTGGAGTGGGCCACCACCTCTCCAACTGGATCCTAGACTACCTCACAAATCGACCTCAATACGTGAGAGCCCAAGACTGTGTGTCAGGTACCGTGATCTGTAATACGGGGGGCACCTCAGGGTACGGTTCTTGCCCCTTTCCTCTTCACACTGTACACTGCTGATTTTAGGTGCAACTCATCCAGCTGCTACCTACAGAAGTATTCTGATGACTCTGCAATAGTAGGCCTCATCACAGACGATGATGATAGGGAGTACAGAGAACTGAACCGGTTTTTTGTGGACTGGTGCCACCAGAACCACCTGAAGATTAACGCGGGGAAGACCAAGGAGATGGTGGTGGACTTCCGTAAAGGCAGATGCCCTCCAAAACCAGTGGACATCCTGGGGACGGGCATCGAGATTGTGAACACCTATAAGTACCTGGGTCTGCTCCTTAATAATAAGCTGGACTGGGCAGATCATATGCAGGCCCTGTACAGGAAGGGCCACAGCAGGCTCTACCTGCTTAGGAAGCTGAGAGCCTTTGGAATCCGGGGGGCACTTCTTAGGACTTTCTTCAACTCGGTAGTGGCATCAGCCATCTTCTTTGGAGTGGCCTGCTGGGGGAGCAGTATATCAACCAGGGACAGAAATAAACTTGACAAGCTGATTAGAAGGGCCAGCTCTGTCCTGGGGAGCCCACTGGACCCAGTGCAGGTGGTGGGTGACAGAAGGATACTGTCCGTGGTGAGCTCCATGCAGAAGAAGAAGTCCCATCCCATGCATGAGACTGTGATTGCGCTGGGCAGTACTGTCAGTGACCGACTGCTCCACCCTAGGTGTGAGAAGGAGCGCTATCGGAAGTCTTTCCTCCCCACCGCGGTTAGGCTGTACAACCAACTCCAACCTAAGCGGAGATCATTACATACAGAGAACTGAAATATCTATCTGCCTGTTAAATCCCCCCCCCCCCCTCTGCTACGTCCTATCTGTCTGTCTGCTATTAATGTAATGCCTCTCAGCTTGGAACATTCCTGTACATTTTGTATTTGTATCTGCTTATCTTATCTTCGCTGCTGTAACACACTGAATTTCCCCACTGTGGGACTATTAAAGGACTATTATTATTATTATTATTATTATTATGTTTGGTGTGTTTCCCAGGTGGCTTGTGGCAAACTTTAAACAAGACTTTTTATGGATATCTTTGAGAAATGGCTTTCTTCTTGCCACTCTTCCATTAAGGCCAGATTTGTGCAGTGTACGACTGATTGTTGTCCTATGGACAGACTCTCCCACCTCAGCTGTAGATCTCTGCAGTTCATCCAGTGTGATCATGGGCCTCTTGGCTGCATCTCTGATCAGTCTTCTCCTTGTTTGAGATGAAAGTTTAGAGGGATGGCCGGATCTTGGTAGATTTGCAGTGGTCTGATACTCCTTCCATTTCAATATGATCGCTTGCACAGTGCTCCTTGGGATGTTTAAAGTTTGGGAAATCTTTTTGTATCCAAATCCGGCTTTAAACTTCTCCACAACAGTATCACGGACCTGCCTGGTGTGTTCCTTGGTCTTCATGATGCTCTCTGCGCTTTAAACAGAACCCTGAGACTATCACAGAGCAGGTGCATTTATACGGAGACTTGATTACACACAGGTGGATTATATTTATCATCATCAGTCATTTAGGACAACATTGGATCATTCAGAGATCCTCACTGAACTTCTGGAGTGAGTTTGCTGCACTGAAAGTAAAGGGGTCAAATAATATTGCACGCCCCACTTTTCAGTTTTTTATTTTTTACAAAAGTTTAAAATAACCAATAAATTTCACTCCACTTCACAATTGTGTCCCACTTGTTGTTGATTCTTCACCAAAAAAATTTAAATTTTATATCTTTATGTTTGAAGCCTGAAATGTGGCAAAAGGTTGAAAAGTTCAAGGGGGCCGAATACTTTCGCAAGGCACTGTATATGCCCCACATATGATGGTATTGAACTATTAGGGCCCCCACAAGTAATTGGTCCCTCCTCACAATCCTCTCCATTTTCTGGCCCTCCGACTCCCCCTCCTTTCACTTGCTGATTAGTTTCAGATAAATGGGGCTAATTGGCAGTGAGGCTTGCGCTGCAGATTCTACAGATGGTCAGTGGGAGAATCTGCTGGAAGATCGATCAGGACACATTTCTTTCCTTTTTAAATTTTTACCTCAGGCTGCTAAGATGAAATTGATGATAAGATAAAATCGATCGTGTCTGCATCTCTTTATTCTATCCATTGCTTCTGTATTGAGACCTGTCCCGTTCTTCTCCCTGTTTATGGAGTACTGGCTTTTGTAAAATGAAGAGAAAATGAGACTAGAAGAGGGCTACTTCAAATAGTTATATCTCAGGCACTATAAAACATAGAAACTAGCTTTCGGTGTTATATGAAAGAAAAGATTATCTTACTACATTTGACAATAAGTGACATCCTACATATCTTATTTCCTATAGTTCTTCAGCTGCATATAAATATCCTAATCCCGGCTGTGTTTGCAACCAGTGATATCTCTAGAAATGATATAGATAGCACTGTCAATCTTAAAGAGGACCTTTCATGTCCTCATGCATATGCGGTTTTGTATACCGCTAGAAAGGCGACAGTGCGCTGAATTAATAATAATAATAATAATAATTCCCGCTATGTGCCCCGGGGCTGGAGATAATTTCGGCACTGATCTCTCCCCACTGTAAGGGTAGGTTCACATATATCAGTTGCATCAGTATCAGTTTTTTGTCCACTTAGTCTTTACAACTGATGTCAAAACTGATGCCAAAATACATCAGTTGTCGTCAGGCTTTTTCACAAATTTCTACTCCAAAACCATCAGTTGGCATCAGTCTTTACCATCAGTTTTTACTATCACTTTTTACCATAAGAGTGATGTATACATTGTACAGGGACAGTATACTCTATGGGGGCCAATAAAGGAGGTAATATATTGTATGGGGGCCAACAATAGGGAAATATACCATGTGTGGGCCTGTAACGGGGGTTATACAATGTGAAGGTCACTAAACGGGGCCTTATCCCGGGGGGAAGGAAGCTGGGCGCTGAGACAAAAGCTTGCTATGGAGCCCGGCTTTTCCTACTTACACCCCTGTGTATGGGTACTGTTTAACCCACAAACAGCTATACAGTATCCATACAGTAATACCATACATTACTCACTTTTGACTAGCTGTTCCCAGTAAATGACACAGTGTGGCAGATTTAAGACCGATGTATCGTATTGCACTTTTAGGACACTATTATATTAATGGTGCTTTCCCAGAACAGTAATAGTGCCTCTCCATATGTAACACTATTACTTATACGGACAGACTATTACCTGTGGGGGGAACTAATACTGTAATAGTGCCATAATAGCGCCCCTCTACAAGTAATAGCCCCCATAAGTAATACTCTTACTGTAGTAATGCCTCCCCACATGCTGATCCCTGAACTGTAAAAAACATCAGGGTCGGACACTGAGAGCAAAGGGCCCCTCCCTTTAAAAATAATAATGATGCTCAAATATATAATGGCATGTATGCATTGTGTGTGTGTATGTGTGTGTGTATGTGTATATATATATATATATATATATAATACACACACACATGATACACACACACACTCCATTGACTCATTAGAAACATGACACACAGCGCTCACACATAAGATGCATGCCACATACAGGCCACCCACACATTTGACATGATGCACAGGCACTTGCTCACTCACTGGGGCATATTTATTAGGCATTGTACACCAGTGTTCTGGCATACAAGGCATAAAAAGATGTAATTTTTTTTTTTTTGTGCAGATAAGTGATGTGCAATTTTTTTTTACTTATGCAGCACCTTTGCCGCTTACCTGAAAATGCACGTGGCCCGGAGGTTATGACTCTGGGGTTAAAAATGTCAGAATACTGGCATAAGTTATAGCTGAAATCTACACCTGTACTTGACTGGTGTAGATTTAAAGAAGACCTTGCATGTCCTCTGACACAGGCGGTATTATATACCACTAGAAAGCTATCGTTGCCCAGAAATCAGCGCACTCTCAGCTTTGTCAGTGTGCACCTGGGTGCCAGGGATATTGGTAGGGTTAGTTTCGGCACGGACATCCCTCCACTGTCAGAAGGGTGGGCCTTACAGCTGTGTCATCGCTGGGCGGTGAGGAACACTCCCACTGATGGTACACTTTTCCATGACTAGTAGCAATGAACACCCTCTAAGCTATTACGCTTGAGGGTGGACAAAATAAAATTTCATTGGTATACTGGGTCAGCTCCTTCCACTGCTCTAACCTATTGGTAAAGAGTTCCATGGGATCAAAGTTATCTGGTGGATTATAAGAGCACTCTCCCTGCTCGTGCAGCCAAGCTCCTCGGTTTTTGGTGCCCAAGTAGGGTTCCACCGCTTTCATATAATATAACAGAATATTGGCACTCAGAGGGTTCATATGCAAAGAAGGTTTGGATTTATTACAATCCATATACGTAAGTAACGTTTCAGTTGCTACTGCAACCTTCATCAGACAGTTGCAGGTGTGTAAGAAGTCTGTGGTTGTATGGTCAAGATAATGCTGGTGGCAAGGGAACAGGCCATATTGTGCAGCCCTGCTGTGGGTCTGGTTGGAACTGTAAGGTTAGAAATTTCTGGATCATCATGTTCCAGATACTGTACTGGCTGTTGCTTTTTCTCTTGTAGCAATGGCACTGGCAGTAGTGATGGAGCGCTGACTGAGTGAGGTGGACTGTGAGCAAGCAGAGGTCTCCTGGGCACATATGCGACTGGCATTGTGCTCCTGAATAGCGGCAGCAAGCTGGGTACACAGCCTACCTTGATAATATGTCAATTTCCCCATTTTGTCTTATAGTGAGAGAATAACAACACGGGTTTACAGATCTCATCCCTCTGCTTTATGCTAATAATATGCATGTCACTGTGTAAAAGACAAAGCACACAGCCTGCCATGGTTGTAGACGGACCCAGGGGCCTGCCATGGTGGGTCTTCTAGGCCATCGTGGTTGTCGTCCTAATCATCATAAAACAAATAAGGGTCAGCCTCTTCCCTTGGCCGTGACATAACAACGTCCACCTCCATCTGCATCCAAAACAGAGTCTTCCTTCTCTTCTTCCAGTCTAGGAGTCCAAGGTCCTCCACCACGATGACCCTGACCCAGTTCTTCATTTTCCCCTAGTTCATCATCAGGGTGAAGACGGTGACCAAGAGGTAGAATCCGTTCTTCTTCTTTTGTCCATCTTTTAAGGTATAAAATAAAGGGATGACATTACTGATGCTGCAGTTGTCCTTTCTGACAAATTTGGTGACCTTTTCAAAAGGCTTGAGAAGTCAACACACTTCCCTCATGAGACTCCAGTGACAGATCTTGAAATAACAAAGTATTGAGATGAACTTTTGTTATTGACCAAATACTTATTTTCCACCATAATTTGCAAAGAAATTCTTAAAAAATCAGACAATGTGATTTTCTAGATATGTTTTCTCATTTTGTCTCTCATAGTTGAGGTCTACCTATGATGTCAATTACAGGCCTCTCTCATCTTTTTAAGTGGGAGAACTTGGTGGCTGACTAAATACTTTTTTTCCCCACTGTATATATATATATATATATATATATATATATATATATATATAAAACACAAAGATAAGGAGACCTTTCTACGTGCCAGACAGCCTCTGGGATGTGGCTTTCGTGATAAGAATCAGCTTACACAGAGAATAGATTATCCACATTCCACAAGTACCCTGGCCTAGACACCCACCACACAGAGTTACAGAGAACTTGCACAATTGTTGGCTGACTAAATACTTTTTTTCCCCACTGTATAAGGTATTTGCTATACTCAATATTAGTCCCTGGGTGCCTAGTTCAATATGATCAGACTTAACTTGTTGAAAAGTTGAAGGGGGCCGAATACTTTCGCAAGGCACTGTATGTGACATCTCTGACTAATCATTCACATTTCCCATCTCTTCCATCTGTACCGCCATGACCACTTCTTTCAATCTCTGTAAAGTTTGCAGCACAGACATCTTTGGCTCCTCACTTTTCCAGGCACTGACCCACATTATCTAATGCTACCCCCAATTATAAAATATATAATACAACCACCCATAATGAAAATTACCCCCAAGTGCATCTTTAAATTAATAACTTCTCTGTATGTACTCCCTTTAAATAGTGTGTCTTATTAATAAAGCCCCAAATGTTTCCTAATTAAAAGGTAAAAAAATTAATTAGTGGGGTTCCAATACACGGGACCCCCTAGGATCAGCTGTTTGAATGGACCGTGATACCTGTGTAAGCGCCATGACCCCTTCTCTGTTTACATAGTGTCATTCATTTCATAGCGGCCATGTAATGTAACTACAGCCTTGTCTTATACACATCTATGTGACAGAATGACATCACACAGTCACTATAAACAGACAGTGTGCAATATAAACAGGTGCCATAGCCCCTTCATACAGCTGGTCAGTGGGGATTCACTTATCTCTTATTGATGATCTATTCTGAGGATAGATCATCAATAAAAATGAGGTGGAAAACTCCTTAAGGCTGGGACCGCATGTGGCGTAAACACCGTGGTTTGGCCGTGGTGTAAACGCTGCAAAATAAAAAAACGTAGAATTTTACAGTTCCTATATAGTTCTAGTGAATCCCATCCACACATTGCAGAAAAATACGCTCAGTGCACACACTGCGCTTTCCAAAACCGTTGCAGTTTTCCTATAGATATAATGGAAGAAGAAAGTACGCAGAGGAAACCTCTGCGGATTTTCTGTAAAAAGTGCTGCGGGAAAAACTGCAATGCGTTACCACCGCTTTTTTGCTGCAGACCGCTACGTGGGGCCTTAAGCCTTAATAAAGCCCAAGTGCCACCTTAATTAAATGAATTGCTGCCATATATTATGCCCCTGATTCCCCCTGACATAAATACTGCACCTCTAACGAACACTTATATAAATGATGCCCCCTAATGACCCCTTATATAAATAACCTCCCCCCTGTATTCATAATGCCCCCTAACAGCCATTCTATAAATTACCCCCCTTATGTTCATAATGCCCCTTATATAAATGACCCCCCTATCGTCATCGATCCCTTATACTATTAAAACACCCACAACTGCACTAAAAAAAAACAAAAAAAAAAATAAGTTCTACTTACCTACCTGCGATCCTGATGAATGTAGCCGCCGCCTCCTCTTCTTGATCCATGCTCTATGTACAGGGTCCATGCATAGGACGTCTGCGTCAGGGCACAGGAGGCCTGATGCTATGACATCATCGCGCTGCCTGTGCCGAGAGCAGACACCGCAGACACCGATCTGCTTAAAAGTAAGGCATGTATTAATGGCAGCCCTAGGGTGGGCCCCACAGAGTCAGGGGCAGCCGTCCCCTCTGCCCCCCCCCCCCGCTAGCTACGCCACTGATAACCACCCATTAGTGGTTTTACCTTTATAGACCTTTTTGTACATTTTGTCACAGATGATCTCAGAGAGTTGGAATTAGGACAGAAGGGACGAGTAAAGGAAAAGGGAAAAGATGAGCTAAAAGCTTTACTGACTTTGGAAAAAGATCAAGACCTAGTGTTAAAACCTTCAGACAAGGGAGGCAAAATTGTGGCTCTTGACAGAGATACATCGAGATTTGCATGGATATTCTGAATGATGAGGCATCACCAGTCAATTCAGATTGGAATTGAAAGACATTTTGACTGATGCCAAATCAGAGGGACTGATTAGTAAACAAGAGATAAACTTTTTGTTGCCTCCACATCCAGTCATGGCATCATTCTATACTTTACCTAAAATTCATAAGGGGGTGATTTCCCTTAGGGGACGTCCAGTATTGTCCCAGATAAACAGCCTGATCCAGAATGTGTGATTTTACCTTGACAACATCTTAAGACCTTTCATTCTGGGTTTAACTTCATATGCTAGGGACACTAAGGATGTTCTTAGTAAAATAGGGGGGGGGGGGGTCACCCTCGAGAATTCTGTATTATTTGCTAGCCTGGATGTGGAGGCACTCTATTCGTCCATCCCACATGACAAGGGCATATTCATGCAACCCCACAATAACTTAAATTTGTATTGGAAAAAAATGTTTTCATTTTTGAGGGGCGGACCTTCCACCAGCTGAGGGGGACTGCAATGGGGAGCCCGGTGGCCCCCCACATATGCTAATCTATACCTCGGCTGGTGGGAGGAAACTGTTGGATGAAAACACTCCCTGGACCTCCTGTATTGAACTTTGGATACGATATATAGATGATATCCTGATACTCTGGAAAGGGACCAGGGAAGATTTTAGGAGTTTTGTGGAGGCCCTAAATGTGAATGAGATGGGCCTAAAATGCACTTTGAAATGATAGGGAGGGCCTATAAAAGAGCTTGAGCTACGGATACGAATTTCCTGTTGATTCCTAAACAGAAAACACAAGACAAACAACAAATGAGGGTGATTGGGACATATATACAGTGGGACGTATATACAGTGGGTACGGAAAGTATTCAGACCCCTTTAAATTTTTCACTCTTTGTTTCATTGCAGCCATTTGCTAAAAGCAAATAAAATCATTTTATTTCTCATTAATGTACACTCAGCAACCCATCTTGACAGAATAAAAACAGAAATGTAGATATTTTTGCAAATTTATTAAAAAAGAAAAACTGAAATATCACATGATCATAAGTATTCAGACCCTTTGCTCAGTATTGAGTAGAAGCACAATTTTGAGCTAGTACAGCCATGAGTTTTCTTGGGAATGATGCAACAGTTTTTCACATCTGGATTTGGGGATCCTCTGCCATTCTTCCTTGCAGATCCTCTCCAGTTCCATCAGGTTGGATGGTGAACGTTGGTGGACAGCCATTTTCAGGTCTCTCCAGAGATGCTTAATTGGGTTGAGAGCTGGGCCAGTCAAGAATGGTCAAAGAGTTGTTCCGAAGCCAATGTGCTTCGGGTCATTGTCTTGTTGGAAGGTGAACCTTCGGCCCAGTCTGAGGTCCAGAGCACTCTGGAAGAGGTTTTCTTCCAGGATATCTCATTACTTGGCCGCATTCATCTTTCCTTCAATTGCAACCAGTTGTCCTGTCCCTGCAGCTGAAAAACACCCTCATAGCATGATGCTGCCACCACTATGTTTCACTGTTGGGATTGTATTGGGCAGGTGATGAGCAGTGCCTGGTTTTCTCCACACATACCGCTTAGAATTAATGCCAAAAAGTTCAACCTTCGTCTCATCAGACCAGAGAATCTTATTTCTCATAGTCTGAGAGTCCTTCATGTGTTATTTGGCAAACTCTATGCGGGCTTTCATATGTCTTGCACTGAGGAGAGGCTTCCTTCGGGTCACTCTGCCATAAAGCCCCGACTGGTGGAGTGCTGCAGTGATAGTTGACTTTGTGGAACTTTCTCCCATCTCCCTACTGCATCTCTGGAGCTCAGCCACAGTGATCTTTGGGTTCTTCTTTACCTCTCTCACCAAGGCTCTTCTCCCACGATTGCTCAGTTTGGCTGGACGCCCACATCTAGGAAGAGTTTTGGTCGTCCCAAACTTCTTCCATTTAAGGATCATGGAGGCCACTGTGCTCTTAAGAACCTTGAGTGCTGCAGAAATTCTTTTGTAACCTTGGCCAGATCTGTACCTTGCCACAATTCTGTCTCTGAGCTCCTTGGGCAGTTCCTTTGACCTCATGATTCTCATTTGCTCTGACAAGCACTGTGAGCTGTGAGGTCTTATATAGACAGGTGTGTGCCTTTCCTAATCAAGTCCAATCAGTTTAATTAAACACAGCTGGACTCCAATGAAGGAGTAGAACCATCTCAAGGAGGATCAGAAGGAAATGGACAGCATGTGAGTTAAATATGAGTGTCACAGCAAAGGGTCTGAATACTTATGATCATGTGATATTTCAGTTTTTCTTTTTTAATAAATTTGCAAAAATATCTACATTTCTGTTTTTTTTCTGTCAAGATGGGGTGCTGAGTGTACATTAATGAGAAATAAAATGAACTTTTTTGCTTTTAGCAAATGGCTGCAATGAAACAAAGAGTGAAAAATTTAAAGGGGTCTGAATACTTTCCGTACCCACTGTAAAATCCTCAAAAGACACTGGCAGATACTTCAGGCTGACCAAGATCTGGTTATAGACATAGGCAAAAAATCACAGGTCACATACATAAGGGGGAAAAACTTGAAGGACCGGTTGGTCCATAGCTGTTTACCCCTAATACCAAGTACTACTTGGTTACTTAGAAAACTAATGGGCACATTTAAGTGCGGGACAACCAAGACCTTTATGAGTATATCGACAGGCCAAATATATCAATGTAGAAACTCTGTGAATTGCGCGACGATGGGGGTTGTGTATCTCTTCAGCTGCACCTGTCAATATGGATATTTGGGGAAGACTAGGAGACAGTTGAGAAGGATTAGAGATCACATATGTGACATCACTAACGAACGTGATACCCCCATAGTGCAACATTTCTGGAAATATCATGGAGGCAGTATGGTAGGTCTTAGGTTTAGGGAAATAGAGCATGTGAGATCCCCTATGAGGGTAGGAGACTGGGAAAATCTCATTTTACACAAGGAAACCCAGTGGATCTATCATCACAACACCATGCAACCATATGGATTAAATGAACTACTGGACTTCACATACTTCATTGGATAAACCAACTATTGGACTTCACATGCTTTATTGGTTAAAGAAATTTATGCCTAAAGCTTTTTCCTCCATCTCTCTGACTTAGCCATCTACTTATCTATTTGGATCAATAAGTTATATACTCCTCCATAGTAATTTATGGTACATTCATTATTAGTATTTATCAAGGCCGTTTAGGCAAGTGTAAGAACTATTGGATGTGCCATATAGATATTACCAAATATGTGTGTAAAATTGAGGGTTTGGTGCCAAAGAGGCAATAGTTTGGCTAGGTTCTTCTGGCCACTATTTATATATTTATCTCTGGTACCACCTTGGCATACGGTATAATTTCTAATATGCTTATACCTGAGGGAAAATGGAGGCAGGATCCCTTTTTAGATATGCTTATACTATATTCCTGTTATGTAGTCATCTTATTGCCCTGCTCTACATTACCTCCACTTAAATTTTGGTGTGAGTTTTCATCTGGGTGTTTTTCTGTTATTCTCTCCGTGTTTAACCCTGCTGTTCTGTTCGGTCAAAAATGACCGAATTTGAAATTTGATATTTTTTAAAATATTCATTATGCGGTTCTGAAACTTGTGGTTCATTGACTTTTCCTCATTTGAGGGGTTCTTACTAATAGCAGTTTTTATTTATTTATTTTTTGTTTACTTTTTGCTCCACGTCTTTTTTTACACTTGTACTGTTCGGTCAAAATTGACCGATAGCCTTTTATACTAATCTCCAGCCATCTCCAAGTAAGCCTGCAAAGAATGGCATCAAAATAAGGACTCTGTGCGACAGCAAAAGTTCATACGCTGTAAACGCTCAGGTATACATAGGAAAAAACCCTGGAGAAAGAGCTGAAAAAAATCAAGGTATGCGAGTAGTTTTGGATTTGACACATGGACTCAAAGGATGAAATGTTACATGTGACAATTTTTTTACATCACACCAACTGGGGCAGATGTTGCTGAAAAGAAAAATGACCATGCTGGGTACTGTTAGAAAAAATAAGCCAGAACTGCCGCAAGGTATCCTCAGTAAGAGAGATGTTTATAGTTCTACGTTTTATTTTACTGAGGATACAACAGTAGTTTCTTACGTTCCCAAAAACACAAACAGGTCATTCTGATGAGCACAATGCACCATGATAATGCAATCAGTAACCGAGACGACAGAAAGCCAGACATGATTTTACACTGCGACGATATCCACGGCCTCCACCAGCAGTGCAACCAGCCTAAAACGGAAACGATGCGCCTTCTGTCCAACATCAAGTAATCACAAATCAAATGTGATATGTTGCAAATGAGCAAAGTACTTATGCAAAAGACATGGAAATTATACTTGTGACGAATGCAAACAGTAAATTTAGCACCTTGAACCTTATTTCACATTTTATATAGAAAAAACTAGACTTTTTATTTTTTTGTTTGTTTTTTTTGAAAAAAATATATTTACATACAGTTTGATGTTATTATAGTTTACATTTTTGTAAAGATTTTTTTTTTGTGCAAATGTGCACTATGCATGAATAATGCAATAAGGCCATGTAACATTTTTTGACACAAAAAAAATAAAAATTAAGTTTTTGATTTCATTTTTCATTTGTTTATGAACAACCATGTTCACATACAGTATAATAATGCAAAAGAAATTCAAATAAAACACTTAAATTAGTTAAAAATCCAGACTTTAATAGGCCCGGTCAAAAATGACCGGAACATTATATGTGTATAGTAGAACCGAACAGAACAGCAGGGTTAATCATTATGTGATGCCTGGTTGCACACAAGGAGTTCACTAGGGATAGATCGGATTTATTGTAAGTAACAGAGTCCGTTCATTTTCCCCTTTTAAATATTAGTAGACTGCTCTCGTCTGAGCCTACGCTGTTAGCCTCAGTCATATAGATGTGTTTATCAAAGACAGGAATTTAATCTGCCCCAATGGGAGGGTTAACCACTCCCAATGGTTCCCAAATGCATCGGTACCGCACATATAAACCTGGATAATGTATATGGCTTGGGACGACAATCGGCTCGGGACCTCCCCAGAAGGGGAAGGTCTCCACATGACGCTAAAAGGCCTAACTAGGTCTTCATTGGTTGGAGAGTAGGTGTGTGTTCGCCTAGTCATGTGATTGAGCATGACGTCATCCAGAGGGCGGGCAATAACCCTATAAAAGGGCAGGTGTGCACTCAGTCGTGTTACCGCAGTCATTAGAGCAGTCCTGCAATAGTATCACTGCGTTTGCTATATCATCGATTTGCCATAACTTCATAACAGCAGTTATTACTACTACTTGCAGCATTATAACCCCTGATGATTTACACATATGAAACGTATAGGGTTGATGTAATTTAGCCAGCACGAAGTACAGGAGGAGGGTTTACTAGCAACCACTGTTAAGGTCCTTGACCCTGGTGGTGTGGCAGAAGGCCAGTAGCCTCAGGGTTCAAGGGGCCGAATGTTATTCAGTGTGTTGAAAGCATTTCTTTTGTAACCCCCCCTTGTTAAGTCCTGCTGTTTTTGTCCAAGGGAGGTCAGTCGTTTATGGTGAATATGTTTATCAGAAACCCCATTCTTGAGTTTAAGTAGGGGTAAACATATACTCTTTTAAGCCCAGGAGATAGACCATCCCTAAACTATATCAGTCTATCTGACATGGCGGTGTCAAAATATTTTTTTGCACTGAGATAAATTGTACTTTTTAGCTGGTTATGATTAAAGGCTAAGTTTTATATATTAGCCTACTTCTTTGTGAATATTATTGTAACTTGGAAGACGTGCATCTCTCTAATTCTGTGAATATATGTTTAAGGAGGCATTCCATCGAGTTGGAATATATCAGATAACGAGGTGCAAAGGCAGTTTTCTTGCTGCAAGTCCAGCAGGGTTTTTATAGCCACATAAGGATGGCTGAAATCCACAGACATTTTTCTGGCCATCTTCAGCGCCTCCTTTTAGTCACTAAAAGGCCACTAAATGCTAACTTTGTTGTATTTGTATTTGAATCTGCTTATCTTATCTTTGCTGCTGTAACACACTGAATTTCCCCATTGTGGAACTATTATTATTATTATTATTATTATTATAATAAATATGTTAGTAAAGTGACACACCACAAGAGTTAGCACGTGCACCATACAGGGACAATGTGTTATTCGACCTAAATGTTGGTGCCATTATTGCTGGCAACACTGCCCAGTGGTAGTTGGTGAGGAGTCATCCAGTGGGATACTTGCTGCTGCTACTCCACTGTGTGGCTCCTCTGATCCAGGCTTATTAGTTGTAAAACTACATGCCAGCACTTCACCTTACACCCATGAAATGAGGGAGTAGGAGTGGAAGCAATGCCTTGCCCTGGTCAAGATTGGGGCGAAAAACGGTCTGGATAGAAGGATCCAGAGGAGGTGGATGGGACCTACATGGTGGTCGAATTGGGCCTACACATAAGGCAGAGAAAGTCATGCATTGTTTTTGTATATAATTGCTGCTCCACATGTCAATGGTGGTGTGCACCTTTGTGCAGACTGACATATCCAAGGAAAGACCCACTAAATTACAATGTCAGTTTGTATGTATATTGGGTTACCAAAAAACCCCCTTAACAAACAGATTTTTCAGATTAGCTCAGGCTGCGTCAGTATTTTTGCCTTTATAATAGAGGCAGTTTGTATGTATATTTGATAACCAAAAAAAAACTCCTTAAGGCTAAAGCCTCACGTGGAGTAAATGCTGCAGTTTGGCCATGGAGGAAACGCTGTGGCAAAAACTGCAGCATTTTACAGTTCATGCAAAGGATTCTAGCGATTCCCATCCTCACATTGCAGAAAAATATGCTGCGATTTCCAAAACTTTCACTTCTTTGGAAATCACAGCATGTCAATTATACCTATATTTCTTTGCCAGTTTCCCTATAAGTATAATGGAAGCAGAAAGTCCACAGAGGAAAACTGCAGAAAAAAAAATCACAATGCGTTTCCACCGTGCTTTTCCCGCAGCGCTTTTTTGTTGGTGCCTGCTACATGGGGCCTTAGCCTAAGAAACTGAGATATTTCATATTAGCATAAAAAGCCTTAACAAATGATTTTTCGCAGGACTGACTTTCCCAGTAAAAAGAATATAAGATACTCTGTGAACAGTCACAGATCAAACTACTCTATTGCAAGAAAGATGTAACAAATTTACAGTGTCTTTACTGCAGCAGTCACAGGCACTGTTCAGAAACTCTCCCTCACTCCACTTCATTCCATACACATGCAAGGGATAAAGAGAGTACAGTAGTCTTGTGTAAGGTATGGAGAGGAGCAGTGCGTCATAGGGATGTGCATGGTATTTTATCACACAAAAAAAGCAGCATGGTGCACTATTTAGTCGGGTTTATTTATTTATTTATTTTACCAACAATGGATGCTTTTGACAGAGCATCCAATGAACATATGACAACATCATTAGGCCATGTTCACACAGTTGCAATACTGGCATATTCTACATTCTGTTTTATAACTTTAACTCCCATTATATGACTTTCATTTAGGGGTAGAGAACCTTTCAATTATTACACAGCTCTCTTCTACTTCATGTTTTTTTTTAATTCAACTCACAATAGAAAAAATGTTGCTACCTATTCCCTATAATGTCCATTCATATATTTGTCCATTGTCGCTTTTTCTAACTGGATAATCCTTTGCACTGGCTCTAATTCAGCTATGTCTTTCTCATATACAAGTGTCCAAAATTTTGCATTGTATTCCATGTGTGAAAAACCACACACCTGTCTTTATTAATTATTGGTTATTGCATCTGATATGCATTCATAAAGCTCCCACTCAATACTCATTACTCATGAGGAAGCCACACAAGTGGTGGTGCACATAAGGACTCTTGCCTTATCTCCCACTAAGCCTATTGGCCTAGTGCTGTTTATTTGTTCATCTCTTCTTTGAATGTGTACTTTAGTTTCTTAGGATTTGGGGAGTATTTTTTACATTATTTAGCTGTGCTTGCCTACTTTTTTTTGCTGACTTATAGTATTGCATATGTGGTATAACAAGTAATTTGTATAGAGGCAAAATTATGTTCTTATCTTGAGCATCTCATGATTTTGTGCTGTCTGGCACTGATTGCTAAAATAAAACTTTCGCAATCATCAAGTCTTTCTCAGTTGTTAAAATTAATGAAAGTTAATTTCCCACCCAAGCTTCCATCATCTCAAACCCCCTCTTTGAAATGTTTACAAAACACCTACAGTCTCACCCAGGTTCAGTCTGGAACTTACCTCCTCATAAAAGCTAATCAAATTAGTCAGGCAAGACCGATCCCTCATATACCATTGCTGATTCTGTGTTACAAATTTATTACTGTTCTGGAGTATGTCAATGACATCTCTTAGAAACCCTTCAAAATATTCTTACAACAACACATGTTTTGGCTAAGGCCCCACTCAGCGAATTGTTTTCTCTGCAGCATTTTTCACAGGAAGTCCTGTTTTACCAGTGAGGACTTTCTGCTTTCATTATACCTATACGTACAGCCTCCTAGAGTGCTCCTGCTTTTACTTTTTTGTCTTTTGTGCCTCTTGGTTGTTTGTATGTCCTGTGTTCCATGTTATATGTACTTTTATTGTTTTGCAGATTTCCCCTTGTTGTTTCCCTGTAGTTCCCCCTTGTGTTTAAAACCAGTCTAAGTGCTAGTCTGGGTTCAGGCTACAGTCTAGTCTAGCAGTGTCAGAGGAGACAGTGCAAGTTAGCACTGTGGATTGATCCCCAATGGCTTCTAATACAGTCCCGAGGAGGAAGATACAGCCCAAGGCTCTTCTAGAGACAGCTCTGAGCAAGGGAGTTTAGCTGTCTACAGTTTGTGTCAGGAGGAGCAGTGGAGTCCGTTGACCAGAGGAGTTGTCTGGCACCTTCTCTAAGGTAACCAGACTTCTGTCAGAGTTACCCTGAACTACAGCCCCCAGTATCTGCTGCTGGAAGAGGCAGAGGAAAGTAGTTATAGTTATAGTTATAGTTGGAGTGGAGTTTAACCCTAGAGCCTTAACATACCTGGGCATCCTCCTATGACCAAGGCTGGGGGAGTTGGACACTGGAAAAATAAATACCATTTGGTATTACTGTTTTGTTGCTGAGTAAAGTACCACCCTGATTCAACTGCACAACTACCTTCCTGAGTTGTTCCTACTTTACCATCAGGGCCCTTCTGAATCCCATTACACCAGATCAGAGTAAAGAGGTCCCCTCTCAAACTGGAAGCACTCCGGGGGAAACTACTACCACCACTATAGGGTAGTGCTGCAGGAACTTCCTTATCGGTGTCCAGCCTAGGAGCAGAGCTGGGGAGAGTGGTTGAGTGTGCTCAGCCTAGCTGGTGGCATGTCATTCGCCACTACTACTCCCATCCCCTGGTTCCATACATCTGGGTTGGGGCATACGGAAAACGCTTGCCTATAATTGACATGCTGTGATTTGCAAAAATACGAGCGTTTTTTAAATTGCAGCATTTCCGCTGTGGATTATTTTCTGCAATGTGTGGATGGGGCTCCGGCCTAAAGGGGTTTTTCAGTCCTTAATACATGATTAATATTATGTATGTAGGTCATCAGTATCTGATCTGTGGGGGTCTAACACCAGGAGCCCCGTCCACTCTATAACAATGAGGTCAGAAAATTGCAGCTATTACTTGAATTGGAGCAGACTTGTTTCTGCTTCCTGACCACTGCAGCAGCTTCCAGCCCCAGGAGACTATCAAAACTGTGAATTGTTGATCTGTGCAAGGTCCTTATATCGGACCCCCACAGATCAGATACTGATGAGCTATCTTATGGATAGGTCATCAGTATTAAACATGTAATAGGGGATGTCAAACCCCTCTAACCTTACTGGTCTTACTGGACTGTCTCTCTGCTGACTCAAATATCATGTCTTCATTTTATCTGAAACTGAATCTCTCAAAGACAAAACTACTGCTGTTTCCACCATCTAATAGACCTATCCCTGATATCACCATTGCAGTCTCCGGCCTTGCCATAACTACTAGGCAGTATGCCCGCTGCCTCAGGGGTTATGTTTGACTCAGACCTTTCCTTCACCTCCCCATATCCAATCACTCGCATGCTCATGTCATCTCCACCTCAAAAACATCTCCAGAATACGCCCTTTCCTTACCACAGATACATTAAAGACCCTTATTGTCGCCCTGATTCACTCTCGCCTTGACTACTGTAACTTCCTTCTAATCAGTCTTCCCCTTCCTAAACTGTCCCCTCTACAATCTATTCTGAATGCAGCGGCCAGGCTTATCTATCAGTCAAGATGCTAAAGCGATGGCTATGGTCTGTGCCAGTCACTGCATTGGCTGCCTATTCAATACAGAATACAATATAAACTTATCAGCCGTTTATCCACATAGCGCTCCATAATGCTGCACCTTCCTACATTTTCTCCCTCATCTCTATTGCCCAACCCATGCTCTCCATTCACTCAAAGACCTAAGACTAACATCCTCTATTATCAGAACCTCCCATTCCCGTATCCAAGATTTCTCCTGAGTTGCACCACTTGTCTGGAATGCTCTACCCCAGACAATGAGATTAACTCCCAATTTCTACAACTTCAAGCGCAAACTAAAGACACATCTTTTTAGACAGGCCTATCACAATTTCTAATCTAAATTTTTCCACAGTTAGAATACCTAAAATGAACCCTCCTCTGTTCACGCTGCCACATTTCCCCACAGGATATGATGCCGTATCGGACTGTAATTTTATATGTCCAGTCACCATCTGCATAACACTGACTGGTGACGGCTCATAAAGCTTTTCTATGTGTAATGAAAGTAACCTCTATCACAAAAATGTGTGAACCACTGTATAAGCAATTCTACCTTCGATGCCGCCCCTGCTACCTTTTGTCAGCCCCTCTTTGTCACCCCCTCTACTTCTTAGATTGTTAGCTCTTCCGAGCAGAGCTCTCAGTCCATTGAATGAATTGACTATTTCTCTGTATTGTATCTTTTTGTCTGTACTTGAACCCTACATTTTCTAAAGCGATGCGGAATATGTTGGTGCTATATAAATAAAATGTATTATTATTATTACTGGTCTACAGTTTCCAGTTTATAGTTTTATATAGTTTATAGGTTTACAGTTTTTAGACCCCTTTTTGAATATTGGCACCACATTTGCTATACCCCAATCCTGTGGAACAGACCCAGTCCCAGTCTTTGAATCCTCAAATACTAGATATAAGGGTCTTTTTAACACAGTACAGTCATGGCCAAAAGTTTTGAGAATGACACAAATATTCTATTTTCACATGATCTGCTGCCCTCTGGTTTTTATGTGTGTTTGTCAGATGTTTTTATCACATACAGAAATAGAATTGCATTCATATTATGAGTAACAGAAGCTTATATTGACAGTTAGAATGAGTTAATGCAGCAAGTCAATATTTGCAGTGTTGACCCTTCTTCTTCAGGACCTCTGCAATTCTCCCTGGCATGCTCTCAATCAACTTCTGGACCAAATCCTGACTGATAGCAGTCCATTCTTGCAGAATCAATGCTTTAATTTTGTCTGAATTTGTTGGTTTTTGTTTGTCCACCCGTCTCTTGATGATTGACCACAAGTTCTCAATGGGATTAAGATCTGGGGAGTTTCCAGGCCATGGACCCAAAATCTCTATGTTTTGTTCCCTGAGCCATTTAGTTATCACCTTTGCTTTATGGCAAGGTGCTCCATCATGCTGGAAAAGGCATTGTTGAGCGCCAAACTGCTCTTGGACGGTTGGGAGAAGTTGCTCTTGGAGGACATTCTGGTACCATTCTTTATTCATGGCTGTGTTTTTAGGCAAGACTGTGAGAGAGCCGATTCCCTTGGCTGAGAAGCAACCCCACACATGAATGGTTTCAGGATGCTTTACAGTTGGCATGAGACAAGACTGGTGGTAGCGCTCACCTCTTCTTCTCCGAATAAGCTGTTTTCCAGATGTTCCAAACAATCGAAAAGGGGATTCATCAGAGAAAATGACTTTACCCCAGTCCTCAGCAGTCCACTCCCTGTACCTTTTGCAGAATATCAGTCTGTCCCTGATGTTTTTTCTGGAGAGAAGTGGCTTCTTTGCTGCCCTCCTTGAGACCAGGCCTTGCTCCAAGATTGTCCGCCTCACAGTGCGTGCAGATGCACTCACACCTGCCTGCTGCCATTCCTCAGCAAGTTCTGCACTGCTGGTAGCCCGATCCCGCAGCTGAAACACTTTTAAGAGACGGTCCTGCCGCTTGCTGGAGCCTTTTTGGCACCAATGGAACCTCTCTCCTTGAAGTTCTTGATGATGCGATAGATTGTTGACTGAGGTGCAATCTTTCTAGCTGCAATACTCTTCCCAGTTAGGCCATTTTTGTGCAGTGCAATGATGACTGCACGTGTTTCTTTAGAGATAACCATGGTTAACAGAAGAGAAACAATGATGGCAAGCACCAGCCTCCTTTTAAAGTGTCCAGTGGTGTCATTCTTACTTAATCATGACAGATTGATCTCCAGCCCTGTCCTCATCAACACCCACACCTGTGTTAATGGAGCAATCACTGAAACGATGTTAGGTGGTCCTTTTAAGGCAGGGCTGCAATGATGTTGAAATGTGTTTTGGGGGATAAAGTTCATTTTCTAGGCAAATATTGACTTTGCAAGTAATTGCTGTTAAGCTGATCACTCTTTATAACATTCTGGAGTATATGCAAATTGCCATTAGAAAAACTGAAGCAGTAGACTTTGTAAAAATTTATATTTGTATCATTCTCAAAACTATTGGCCATGACTGTACATCATTCCTTCAGTACTCAGGAATGACTTGCATTGGAATAAGTGGAGGTCTCGTGTGCTGGGTGACGCATGCACAGCTGAGCACTTGCTTCTAACACCTGGGTCTCCTGAACGTTTATCTCTTTAGACGATACAGGCAATAGTGCCTGCAGCATTTAAATGGCTCCTATATTAGGCATCAGAACCTTTGTGAACACGATGATGCATTTACATGGCAGTTGGGGACCTAATAAAGGAAACTTAAAGGGAGTCTATCATTAGAAAATCACCTTTTGAACTAATGGCACATTGGAATAGCCTTTAAAAAGGCTATTCTACTCCTACCATTCTCTTCTTATCCCTACCATTTCTGTACAAATCCGTTTGTTGTGATATGCAAATGACGCTCATGGAGCACCCTGGGCGTTCCCCCTGGGCTCCGAGCACCCCTCACGTCATAACTAGAGATGAGCGAATTTCTCAATAGTTCGATTCGAAGTTCCAAAAAAATTTGCTTCGATCCGAATTACTTCGTGGTGAATAAACAGCTATTTCCGGGCTGCAGAGAACCGGGGTGGGCGGATGGGCGGCAAAATGCTGGAAGCCCTTGGATGCCGCGGTCATGTTTCTCTCTCTCTCTCTCTCTTCAGCACGGACAACTTTTATTCATGTGGAAGGATCTGCTAACAAGAAAAGATATGCCTACCCATAGCACTAGAGAATATCTTATGATCGTCTGATGTCACAAAGGTCCTTACTAAATATTCATTACCACAAAGCATCAGAAAATCCGGAATTGTGGAGAATCGAAGATTTCCTGAAATTCGGATCGAATTCCACTTCTGCAGAATCGATTCGCTCATCTCTAGTTATAACCTGTTGCCGCCCCTTAGTTAGTTTTGTTCACGCCCCTCTTCATGTTCCTCCTATCTTCTGCCTTACGTAAGGCATCCGAGGCTGCGATATAAGCCGACTGCGCATGCTCGGCGCCATTTTGAAGTGGTCTGTTACGCGAGCGTGTAACAGACCTCCGCAAAATGGCGGCGACGGATCGAGGCATCTGAGACTGCGATATACGCCAACTGTGCATGCTCAGCACCATTTTGCTGTGGTCTGTTACATGCTCTGTTACACAGAATAAATGTATCAGGTTATTTCAGGAGTGTGGTTAATGGTACACATTTTATAGCATAAAAGAACAGTGGAATTGCTGTTTTTTTCTCTTTTCTTTTACAGAAAGAGTTAAAGAGGACCTTTCACGTCCTCATGTATATGCGGTTTTACATACCGCTAGAAAGCCGACAGCGCGCTGAATTCAGCACACTGACGACTTTCCCAGTATGTGCCTTGGGGCTGGAGATATCGGCAGTCGTAGTTTCACAGTTTACTATCAGAAAGGCGTTCCTAACTGCACTTTGAGGAACCCCCTTCCTGACTGTTCTCGTTCATAGACTTGTACTTGGGGGGCATTCCTCACAGCTCAGCGTCATCGCCGGACAGTAAGGAACTCCCCCTCTGACAGTACAGGGCTATAGACGAGTACAGAGAGAGGGGACGCAGTATAAGTCTATGAATGAGAACAGTCAGGAAGGGGGTTCCTCAAAGCGCAGCTAGACTGTCAGGAAAGCCTTTCTGACAGTAAACCGTGAAACTTACACCGCATATATCTCCAGCCCCGGGGCACATACCGGGAAAACCGGAAGTGCGCTGAATTCAGCACGCTGTCGGCTTTCTAGCGGTATGTAAAACCACATGTGCCTGAGGACTTGAAAGGTCCTCTTTAATTAAAGGTAATGAGAAATATGTACCCAGAAATGGTGCCACTAAATACTACAACTTGTCCAACCCCAGAGTATAATGATCGGAAGCCCAGGGTAGGTGACAAACATAAAAACCAGTGGTATTTACCTCTCCCAAGCTCCAGTGCACCCTCCCTGCTGTTTTCGTCACTCTTCAATGACAGCACAGATGTGGGTTACGCCTGCGTCATGTGTCGCGACGCCGCCGTGGCCCACTTGACGTCCCTAAAGAGGCCCCAAGATGGCAGGAAGTGTGCTGGAGCCCAGGAGAGATGACTAACACTGATTTTTACAGGTGCATCTCAATAAATTAGAATATTTTTGAAACGTTCATTCATTTCAGTAATTCAATTCATAATCAGCAGTCTTCCATGATTGTGTGTCCTACTGAACCACACTGAGGGACCATTTAAAGGCTTAGGAAACCTTGGCAGGTGACACACTGAATTTACAATACTGAACTTTTTCACAATATTCTAATTGTCTTAGATTTGGGTTTTCATTATCTGTAATCCATAATCAACATTTACAGAAATAAAACACTTGAAGTAGAACACTCTGTGTGTAAAGAATCTAGAAAATATAGGAGGTCACTTTTTTAATCCAATTACTGAAATAAATAAACGTTTCAAAGATATTCTAATTTATTTGGATGTACCTGTATGTTCGCTCACATCCCCTGGTTCGCCCAACAAATACTCGTGCCGCAGGCCCGCGGCCTTATTTAACAATCTCCGCTCCTGCTCACAGCTGCCTTCACTTCTGCTCTCCAGGGGGTCCCAGCAATGCGATATGGGACGCAGAAGGGAGTGGGGATTAGTAAGTAAATTTGCCCCGTTACCTGTTGGGGTTACTCCAGCAGGTAATGGCCGATTAAAAAAATATATATATACTGTATATATATTGTCAGCTAATATTAATGAATCAGTTAATAGATAAAGTCTCAAAGTTTCTATACGGGGTCAAATACAAAGACTATTTCTACCGTGGCACACAGGCTCTAACCACTCTTGACAGAACTTCATATCAAGGATTCCCAAGTGAGAAGTCAAGGAGAAAGTTCCATCAGTTCCCTTTATGTTAAAAACACTCTGTTTTTCTCTGTTTCAATCCTAATCGTCCCACACCAGAGAGTCAACCACCCTACACCTACTTTCTATGCCACCATAATCTTACTCCAGTGTCCAGTCTGCTGTGTAGGACCGGAGCACATGCAACACTGCAGGCAAGATCGAATGCCAGCCTTCTATTCACTCATGGCCAGGTACTTCTACATGCCAAAGACACAACAACACCTGGGTGTGATTCACCCAGCCACATCTCTACCTACACCTCTATTAATACATTAATATTAGCTGACATTGACTGAGACAACACTTCTTGGCAGAATATGTTTTTGGATTAAAAACTTGAATCAGTTAGAGACTATATCTGATAATAGTTTTATTAATACTGGATAACTTTTACACAGACTGGTATTAAAGTGTTGGATTCTCTAAAATAACACCACCTGGCAGTAATCTGGGGGGATTGAAAGTTTGAATTGTGGGTGAGAAGTAGTGCCTATATGGGTGAGAAATCTTGTGATTTGTAATTGAACTATTTATATTAGCTAATTATACTGTGTTAGAAGACATTCTATGCTGGCAAAAATAGTAACTTGCCGAGTTTATTATATACCTCCTGGCAGAATTAGGAAAGGACAAGGGACGTCACAGGTGATGTATGAGAGTAGTTTTAGTAGTTTACATAAATCAATGTCAAGGATTGATTTGTCATTGGCAGGTGAGTGGGGGATGCAATTAATTAAGAATCAAATGTGGTATCTGATCATTCAATTCATATTGGTTACAAATCATTGAAGGGACAGAGAATTGGGAGATTGGGAAGGGAAGTTTCCTATTTCCACTAAATAGGAATTCTGCACATATTTTTGTGGAATGAGATACTCTTAGGCTAAGGCCCCAGGTAGTGAAGAGCTACAAAGAAACACATTATATTATACCTATATGGAAAATGCCAGCTTTTCCGCTGCGCATTTTTTTATGCAATGTGTGGATGGGATTAGCAAGAATCCCATCCACTTTACGGATACTGTAAAATGCACCATTTTTTGCCGAGCGTTTCCACTGTGGCAAAAACACAGCGTTTTCGCAACGGGTGTTTTTGAGAAATTTATTAACCCCTTCATCCAAAATCAAATACATTACGTGATTGGGTGTGAAGGGTTGTATGGAGGGGGGGGTTATATAAGCCATTATATGACTCTGACTCTGTGAACTGAAAAATGAAAAAGTTATGGCTCTTGGAATGGGGGGAGGGGAACATGGAAATGCAAAAACAGAAATTGGCTGTGGCATGAAGGGGTTAATGAAATAACATTTTTGTATGAAGTTTTTTTCACAAACTGGAAAATTTAAAGAAATTGTAAGAAGATCTAGCCAATTTGTCTACTGATGCTAACCATAAAAGGTTCAGGGATATTAACAAGGAATATAAGTTTTTTTGGAAAATAAAGTTCAACAAAAGTTATTTTTTAGGGTAGCAAAAGTAGAGCTGAAGTAGAGAAAACGGGTACATTTTTAGCAGATCTTAGTTCAAAATCAACAGGATAGTAAACAAGAAGAGATAAAGGGAGAATTTGTGTCTTATTTTAGAGAATTGTATAGCACAGCTTTGAGATTGGATCTTTTTGAGATGTATAATGTCGATGGAAATGAGCCATATGTTGGGGGCCCTCTTTCTTTGGGAGAGCTAAAAGAGGCTTTGAGATCATTTGTTGGAAATACCTCTCCAGGTGCTGATGGGCTTCCGTTTGAGATTTATAGAAAGTATGGGGATTATTGTTACCAATCCTCTTGGAGGTTCTCCATGAGGTGAATAAACTGGGTAAATTTATCAGTTCCATGATGGAGGCAGTCATTGTTTTAATCTAAAAAAAAAAAAAAAAGAAGTATCCTAAATTGAAGGAATCTTATAGAACTATATCTTTTTTTTAACACTGACATAAAATTTTTGTCACAAGATTTGGTCTTGAGATTGAGGAAAGTGATCAATACCTTAATCACCCAGATCAGGTTTATTTCTGGTAGGCAGGTTCAGAATTATTTACGTAGATTATATGTTAATATACAATTTGGTAATGGGGAGTCCTGCTCCATCCTGTATGTTGATGCTACCACATTAATTAATTAATTAATTAATGACCTAATTTGGTCATTTACACTGCATTGGCTAGCAATTCAGAGGCGTAGCAAGCGGGGGGGGCAGGGGGGGCGGTGGCCCCGGGCCCACTGTCTCTCGGGGGCCCACCTCGGGGCCGCCGCAGCACATGTTACCCTCACATATTAACTGCATCCGCGTCTGCATGACACCGATACAGTTAAAATACATAGAGAAGGAAGCCTCTCTACTCGTACGTCGCTCATAAGCCACAAGCCACTTAAGGCCTGTGGCCTACGAGCTTCCCTAAGACGTCTGCGTCCTGGCACAGACGTCTGCGCGATGACATCACTGTCCTGCGCCGCCCGCGCCAGGACGCAGGTTCTGCTTCTTCAGTAAGCGGCGGCAGTGCCTGCGGCTGAGGCTCCTCCTCGGGAGATGGGAGGTAGGTAAGTGTCATCAAATTTTTTTTTTTTTTTTTAATTCACTTTGGGCATTTTAATTGGGGATTGGGGGAATACATATAAGAGGCCATTTGGGAATTTAGCAAGATAAGAGGCCATAACTAATATAAGGGGTATTAGGGGGCTTTAATAAAAGAGGATATAAATTATAGTGAAAGGTCAGTGGTGTCTGTATGAATGTAAGGGGAGATATTAGGAGGCATTGGGGCAGTATTAAAGGGGTTTTTCCAGGTAATAATAAAATTTACTGGTAAGGATTATATTGGGCGAATTGGAGAGGAGGCGGGGAAGGTGAAACATAAAAAAAATACTCACCTGTCCCCGATGTCCTCAGCCCTCTGCTGCTGTCTGTCCAGGCACACACAAGCCGCTTCCCTGCCACAAGTCCTGCACTGCACGTGATTGGCCTCAGCAGTGGCTGGAAAAGACTCGGTGATGTCACTCATATACGTGGCCTCAGCAGTCACGTATGGCACGTGTCTGAACAGACAGTGGCAGCAGAGCGAGCACTGGGGACAGGTAAGGCTGGGTTCACACTAGTGCTCGGTTTCCGTTTTCGGGACCACTTGGGGACCCGAAAACGGAAACCCAATCCACTTGTAAAGCGGTTACCCGCAGACCCCATAGACTATAATGGGGTCTGCTGGGTTTCTGCCTGATTTCTGCCTGAAAAATGCGGAGAAAAAAGTCCTGCTTGCAGGACTTTTCTTTCCGCATTTTTCAAACGGAATGGGGGACAGAATCCCTCAACGGGGTTCAAGTATTGGTGTGAACCCAGCCTGAGTATGATTTTTTATCACCTACCCCACCTCCACTGTGATTTGTCCACTTCCTGGACAACCCCTTTAAAGCGGACCTTTCATGTCCTCATGAACCTGTGATTTTATATAACGCTAGAAAGCCGACAGTTGGCTTTCCCATTGTGTGCACCGGTGGAGGAGATATCGGTGCCATTAGTTTCGGCACCGATCTCTCCCCACTGTCAGAAGGGCTTTCCTGATAGTCTAGTGTCATTGCTGGGCTGTGAGGAAGCCCCCCTCCTGACAGTACTCTAACATAGCCTTGTACTGTCAGAGGGGGCGTTCCTTACCGCCCTGCGATGACGCTGAGCTATGAGGAAGGCCCCCTCCCCCAGTACAAGTCTTGGGGGCATTCTAACAGTGGGGAGACATCTGTGCCGAAACTAACGGCACCAATATCTCCTCCACCGGGGCACATAACAGGAAAGCGTTGAATTCAGCGCACTGTCAGCTTTCTAGTGGTATATAAAACTGCATGTGCATGAGGACGTGAAAGGTCGTCTTTAATACAAAGGGGTTATTAATAGGCATTATTAATCCAGAGGGGCATTTATGTAAGAGGGCATAATTTATATAAGGAGACATAAGAGGGTATAATTAATAATAGGGAAAATGGGCAATATTAATTTTAGGTGGCACTTGGGCATTGATTTAAGGGGGTACATAGAGCATTATTAATTAGGGGGAATTATTCATTGAGGGGCACATAGGAGCATTATTAAATTAAAGGCACATGGGGTTATTATTCATTTCCAGGGGATTTTATATCATATATTTTATAATTGGGGTAACAGCAGGATGGAGATTTTATGTAGTTGAGGACAATGTGGGTCGGGTGCCTGGAAAAGTGAGGAGCCAAAGATGTCTGTGTTACAAACTTTACAGAGACAAGTCACAGCTGGAAGAAGTGGTCATGGTGGTCCAGATGGAAGAGATGATAAATGTAAACCGTCAGAGACGTCACCTGTAAGTCACAACATTGTTCCTGTATTTACCTCTGTACTGTATTTACCTAACTGGTCTTCACAGCCCTTTATAGAACCACTATCTACCACTATACGGTCACCCTATAGTGATAATGTTGGTATACCTGAGTTGGGGGCCCATTTGGACGTGTTCGCCCCCCCTGGGCTGAACCCCTAGCTACGCCTCTGGAGCAATTATAGAGGGTCTGAGGCAAAATTAAAAATGAACCCCTATTTTAGAAACTACTCCTCTCATGGAATGTATGAAGGGACATAGCGAGCATTTTTAACCCTCGAGTACTGCATTATTTTAATTTCCAGAAATAAATGCGCAATGAAAAGTTAAAATTGCAATTTTTCCAGAGATACACCATTTCAGTGCCTGATATGTTGTGCCCAGATTGTGACAGCAGAGACACACACTCCAAAAAGTGTTAAGCGGGTTATCCTTGGTACAACAGCATTTGAAGCATTCATCTCTGACACAAGCTTCCTTGGTACAACAGCCTTTGGAGCATTTGCCTCTGATACAAGCTGGGCACAACATATTGTGCAATAAAATTATGTATCCTTGGGAAAATTGTTATTTTCACTCTGCGCAGGTGATGGTGCATTCATTTCTGGAAAATAAATTAATGCAACACTTGGGGGTTAAAAATGCTCACTGTACCCCTGGATAAATTCCTTGAGGGGTGTAGTTTTCAAAATGGGGTCTTGTGTCAAGGGATTCCACTTTACTGGCATTTCAGGAACTCTGCAAAAGTGGCATGGCATCCAAAAACCAAACCATTCCAAAACCCAAATAGAGCTGCTTCTTTTCTGCACCCTGCTGCATGCCCAAACAGCACTTTCTACCCACATATGTTAGCTAAGTGGGTTATCCCGAGTACAACAATGTCATATATGTGGGCATAAACTGCTGTTGAAGCACACAGCAGAGCACAGAAGGGAAGAAGCGCTGTTTTGCTTTCAGAATGCAGATTTAGATGGTTTGGTTTTCGGACACCATGTCATATTTGCATGTTTGGTACAACAGCCTTTAAAGCGTTCATCTCTGACACAAGCTTCCTTAGTACAACAGCCTTTGAGGCTTTCGTCTCTCACACAAGCTGGGCACAACATATTGTGCAATGAAATTACATAATCCTGGAAAAATTGTTATTTTCACTCTGCGCAGCTGATGATTCATTAATTATTGGAAAATAAATCAATGCAACACTTGGGGGGTAAAAATGCTCTCTGTACCGCTGGATAAATTCCTTGAGGGGTGTAGTTTTCAAAATGGGGTCTTGTGTCAAGGGATTCCACTTTACTGGCATTTCAGGAACTCTGCAAAAGTGGCATGGCATCCAAAAACCAAACCCTTCCAAAACCCAAATAGCTTTGCTTCTTTTCTGCACCCTGCTGTGTGCCCAAACAGCACTTTTTACCAACATATGTTAGTTAAGTGGGTTATATTGGGTACAACAATATCAAATATGTGGGCATAAACTGCTGTTGAGGCACACAGCAGGGCACAGAAGGGAAGAAGCACTGTTTTGCTTTCAGAACGCAGATTTAGATGGTTTGGTTTTTGGACACCATGTCATGTTTGCAGAGTCCCTGAGGTGCCAGTAAATTGAAATCCTCCAGAAAGTGACCCCATTTTGAAAACTGCACCCCTCAAAGAATTTATCAAGTGTTGTAGTGAATATTAGTTTCCCAGAAGTGAATACAGTTGTGCTAAAAAGTTTACATACCCCGGCAGATTTTTTGTTTTTTTGGCCTTTTTTCAGAGACTATGAATGATAACACAAAAACTTTTTCTCCACTCATGGTTAGTGGTTGGTTGAAACCAATTATTGTCAAACTTCTGTGTTTTCTCTTTTTAAATCATAATGACAACCAAAAACATCAAAATGACCCTGTTCAAAAGTTCACATACCTCAGTTCTTAATACCGTGTATTGCCCCCTCTAACATCAATGACAGCTTGAAGTCTTTTGTGGTAGTTGTGGATGAGGCTCTTTATTTTCTCAGATGGTAAAACTGCCCATTCTTCTTTGCAAAAAGTCTCCAGTTCCTGTAAATTCATGGGCTGTCTTGCATGTACTGCGCGCTTGAGATCTCTCCAAAGTGGCTCAATGATATTGAAGTCAGGAGACTGAGATGGCCACTCCAGAACCTTCATTTTCTTCTGCTGTAGCCAATGACAGGTCAAATTGGCCTTGTGTTTTGGATCGTTGTCATGTTGGAATGTCCAAGTTCGTCCCATGCGCAGCTTCCTGGCTGATGAGTGCAAATTTGCCTCCAGTATTTGCTGATAACGTGCTGTATTAATCTTTCCTTCAACTTTGACCAAGTTTCCTGTGCCTTTGAAGCTCACATATCCCCACATCATCAGTGATCCACCTCCGTGCTTTACAGTAGGAATGGTGTTCCTTTCATCATAGGCCTTGTTGACACCTCTCCAAATGTAATGTTTATAGTTGTGGCCAAAAAGTTCGATTTTTGTCTTATCACTCCAAATTACCTTGTTTCAGAAGTTTTGAGGCTTGTCTCTGTACTGTTTGGCATATTCTTTGTGGCATTTGAGCAGTAATGGCTTTCTTCTGGCAACTCGACCTTTGCAGCCCATTTTTCTTCAAGTGCCTCCTTATTGTGCATCTTGAAACAGCCACACCGATAGTTTTCAGAGAGTCCTGTATTTCAGCTGATGTTATGTGTGGGTTTTTCTTTGCATCCCAAACAATTTTCCAGGCAGTTGTGGCCGAAATTTTGGTTGGTCTACCTGACCGTGGTTTGGTTTTTACAGAGCCCCTGAATTTCCATTTGTTAATAACAGTTTGAACACTGCTGACTAGCATTATCAATTCCTTGGATATCTTTCTGTATCCCTTTCCTGTTTTATACAGTTCAACTACCTTTTCCCGTAGATCCGTGGACAATTCTTTTGCTTTCCCCATGACTCACAATCCAGAAACGTCAGTGGTTGAAGGAAAGATGCAACAGTCTGTCTGGATCCCAGAAACTCACTCAACTTTTATGCACACACTGATTACAAGCAAACAGGTCACAGATGAGGATGTTACCTTTAGTAGCCATTCAAACCCCTTTGTGTCAACTTCAGGGCATGTTATCAGGCCAAAATCACCAGGGTATGTGAACTTTTGAACAGGGTAATTTTGATGTTTTTGGTTGTCATTATGATTTAAAAAGAGAAAAACACAGAAGTTTGACAATAAATGGCTTCAACCAAACACTAACCATGAGTGGAGAAAAAGTTTTTGTGTTGTCATTCATATTCTCTGAAAAAAGGCCAAAAAACAAAAAAAATCTGTCGGGGTATGTAAACTTTTTAGCACAACTGAGATGAGCAGAGTATATTGGGTACTCCAAATCTCATGCTACTTTCCCACTAGCTGCTATGACAAGGACAGGGGGGACATTCTGGGGGATCAGTGCTGGTGTATTCTCTCTTATAAACTCTAAATCTAGGGGGTGTACCCTGATATATGCTCGCATTTCCTTCTTGCCGTAGCCAGTATTAGCCTAATGATTTGGCGATTTCGGGGTTTTTTATCTTCACACTGTACAAGCTATATTTTTTTTTTTTAGTTTTTATGTTACCTTTAGTCTGCGGGTCTGTACGATTACATAGATACCAAATGCATGTTGTTGTTTTTTTATGCGTTGCTAATTGTGTAGAATGAAATTCCATTTACGGAAAAAATCAATTATTTTCGCATTGCCATCTTCTGAAAGGCATAACATTTTTATTTTTCTGTTGACAGAGCTGGTTGAGGGTTCATTTTTTGTGGGACGACCTGTGCTTTTTATTGCTACCATTTTGGTTTTCATCTGACCTTTTGATCACTTTTTATTGAACATTTTGTGAGGCAAGATGGCGAATAATCATTATTTTGTGCGGTTTTCTACTTTTTTTTAATGTTCAGTGTGCGGGCTAAATGTTTTAGTTTTATTGTTTGGGATTTTACGGACATGGTTAAACATTTTTTATTTTTTTCCCCATAGCGGATTGAAGCAGCAATCTTCTGTATTGCAGTGTATAGGAGGCTGTCAGCCAGAGGCGTAGCTAAGGGTTCAGCACAGGGGGGTGAACATGTCCAAGTGGGCCCCCAACTTAGGTATACCAATTATTATCACTATATGGTGAACGTATAGTGGTATATATCAGCTCTACACAGGGCTCTGCAGATGATTTAGGTGAATACAAGGCAGTAACATTTAGTGACTTACAGGTGACGTCTCTGACTAATTGTTCATATTCCCAGTCTCTTTCATTTGAACAGCCATGATCATTTAATCCAGTCTCTGTAAAGTTGTCAGCATAGACATCTTTGGCTCCTTACTTTTCCAGGCTCCTGACCCACATTTTCCTCACCTGCATACCCATCCTGCTGCTTTCGCCAATTAAAAAATATATCATATAACCCCCCATAATGAATAATACCCCCAAGTGCATCTTTAAATTAACACCTTACTTGTGTACCCCCTTTAAATAGTGCCCCTTATTAATAATGCCCCAGACATTTCATAATTAAAAGGTAAACAAAAGATAAAAAAAATTTGTGTGCGTTCCAATACCCGGGACCCCCAGGATCAGCTGTTTGAATGAACCATGGTACCTGTGTAAGTGCTGTGACCCCTTCTCTGTTTACATAGTGTCATTCATTTCATAGCGGCCATGTACTGTAACTACAGCCTCGTCCTATACACATCTATGTGACAATACTGGAATTACATCACACAGTCACTATAAACAGACAGTGTGTGATATAAACAGGCGCCATGGCTCCTTCATACAGCTGGTCAGTGGGGAATTACTTATCTCTTATTGATGATCTATTCTGAGGATAGATCATCAATAAAAATGAGCTGGAAAACTCTTTAAGGCTACGGCCTCACGTGGCGTCCCGCAGCAAAAACGCACTGCGAGAAAAAAAAAAACGCGGTGGCGACACATCGCGTTTCTTCCCGCAGCTCTTTGCACAGAAAGTTTACAGAGGTTTCCTCTACAGACTTTCTGCTTCAGCTATATCTAAACCACTGGCGTTTCTGTAGGTATGCTGCGACTTCCAAAACCGCGACTGTTTTGGAAATCACAGCGTGTCCGCTGTGTGTATTTTACCGCAAAGTGGGGATGGGGTGCCACGTGGCGAAAATGCCACGGGAAAACCAGCATTTTACTGTTCCTGCAAAGTGGATGGGATTCTAGAAAATCCCATCCACACATTGCGGAAAAATACGTGCAGCGGATAAGCTGCGATTTCCAAAACCGTTGCGGTTTTGGAAACTGCAGCATGTCAATTATACCTACGGAAACACTGGCAGATTCCCTATAGGTATAATCAATGACCATCCCCTTATGTTCATAATGCCCTCTAATATAAATAACCTCCACCTTGTATTCATAATGCCCCCCAATAACCCTTATATAAATGACCCCCCTTATGTTTATAATGCCCCTCCCTTATAATTATAATTCGCCCTCCTAACAACCCCTTATACTATTAAAATACCCACAACTAAGCTAAAACAAAACAAAAAAAAAGTTCTACTCACCTACCTGTGATCCTGATTAATGGAGCTGCCGCTTCCTCCGTGTCCATGAGCAGGACATCTGTGTCTCAGCGCAGGAAGCACGTTGTTGTGACGTCATCGCGCCCGCCTGTGCCGAGAAGTAGACGTCTGTCTGTGTATTCGTTGTCTTGTAAACCGCAGGCCTCAAGTTGCAGGAAGCATTTTAACTAGATCAGTGTCTGCAGAGTTAAAAGTAAAAGAAGTATTAATTGTGGCCCCAGGGTGGGCCCCACAAAGTCAGCCACCGCCTCTTTCCCCCCCTAGCTACGACACTGCTGTCAGCCTATGCAGACAAATAGACTGACAGCCTCCATTCTCAGCAGGATCAACCAGGTATGTGGAGGGACTGCGATGGGGAAGACCCAAGGTCACTGATCAGACCCCAGGCTGCCGAATAAGAACACTGGCACCCCCCCGAAAACGTCGCGGGGGAGGCGATCGGGGCCCCAATATATAATAAAACCCCTGAGATGCCTTTTTTTGGAATATCTAGTGAATGGTTTTATGGTACATTTAAAAGCATTTTTACTTTCAATCAGTTTTATTGAGATTTTTTAACAGGTCAAACAACAACATTCAAAAAAGTATTATCATGTAAGCGCTAGAAGTAGCTAGAAGTCAAATAAACATATAGTTATCTAAGAGTTCGAGAGTCTCTAGAGTTAAAGAAACAAGTGCGTACAAGTATAAAGCAACAAAAGGTGACAATAATTATTAAGTTTTGATCTTCCAAGTGCGGCACAGCCGGGTTACGGCAGATGTGTATGAGCCTTCAGTGTCCATGGAAACCAGTTCTTTTGGAAGTGGTTATCCCCAAGAACTCCATGAGAGAGAATCTTCTCATATTGGTAGGTCTGCTCCACCATGTTCACTAGCTCTCCTCTAGTCGGAATAGTGGCTGACTTCCAGTTGCGTAGCAGAGCCAATGACGCTGATAACAAGGCGTGGCCAATCAACACTCTATGTGTTGCTGGGAAAGAGTCGATTTGCAGAAATAGTAGTGCTAAAGCTGGTGAGGGAGGTATGAAGAATCCCACTAGTGAAGAAATCCATCGGAAGACGTCTTGCCAGTACAGCACCACTCGGGGGCACGTCCACAGTAAATGCAGTAGTGTTCCTTTCTCGCCACATCCCCTCCAGCAGGAGTTTGAGGTCTGCGGATAAATTCGGTGAAGTCGCTCTGGAGTATAGTACCAGTGGAGGAGAATTTTGACAGTTGTTTCATAGTGGGTCGTGCACCGGAAGGTCTTTTTCGTGAAGGTCATGGCTTTCTGCCATTGTATAACCGAGTATTTCTGCTGAAGATGCATTTCCCAACTAAGTAGTGGGGTAGATTTGACCAGATGATCTTTAGATCCTATAGTATTGTAGATGGAGCTGAGAATTTTTGTAGCCGGATTTGGAATTTTGAGGAGGTCCAACAGAGATTTATTGTATATTACTTGTTTATTGCAGTTGGAGGTGAGAAAGTGCTTGATTCTCAGATATGTAAAGAGGCAAGTGGAGGGTAGGGAGAAGGTGGATTGTAGCGATGGGAATGGTATCAATGAGTCCTCACTCCACATCATTGAAATAGAGGTGATACCTGATGATTTCCAGATGGATAAGTTGAGATCCAGGATTGTTAGTTCTAAGAATTCAATTGGGGCTTGCTTGATGTGTAGTATCTGCGTCTTGCCTGTAGAGTGATGGATATGTCGCCAGCTGTCTATGAGATGTTGTAGAATTGGAGACGTGAGAGAGGGTACCACATCCGTCCAGAGGGAGTATAAGAGCCAAGATTTGAGACTGTGATGTGGTATCATACGAGACTCAATGGTGATCCAGGATTTATGGGCGTTGTTATGCCACCAGTCCTTTAGAGTAGAAAGATGTGAGGCCATGTAGTAATCATATATGTTTGGTATTCCCAAGCCTCCCACTCCCTGTTTTCTGTGCAGGATAGAAGATGGGAGTCTCGGCTTTTTGGAGTTCCAGATAAGTTTGTTGAGCATAGCGTTAATTTTCTGGAGGAACGTAAGGGGGGGGGGTGCTACGGGTATAGTTCTAAATAAGTATAATAGTTTTGGGAGCAGCATCATTTGAAAGGCAGATACCCTACCTAGCCATGACAGGGTGAGTCCTGAATAGGATCGACACTCTCTCTCCAGATCCGTCAGCCGAGGCATATAGTTTGCTTTGGCCACCTGTGCGATGTAGGGAGTGATCCTTATTCCCAAGTAGTCCAGATCTGTCGATTTCCAGTCGTAGGGAAACCTCTCTTTGAGATGTTCCAAAAGAGGCATGGGAACGTTCAGGGGGAGAATTTGTGTTTTGGCTTCGTTGAGTTTATAAAAAGAGAGAGCCCCATAATCTCTGAGAGTTTCGACAGCAGCTGGTAGAGATGTTTCTGGGTAGGTTAAGGACAATATGATATCATCAGCGTAGAGGGAGATGAGATGAGAGGAACCCTCTATGTGCACTCCCTGGACTCTGTCGTTTTGTCTCAGGGCTTGTGCTAATGGTTCAATGGTGAGAATAAAGATCAATGGAGAGAGAGGGCACCCCTGCCTCGTTCCATTCTTGATATCAAAGCTGTCCGACAGTGTGCTGTTAGTAAACACTCTGGCCGATGGGGATGAGTATAGGTTTGAGATAGCAGTGAGGATAGGGCCAGAGAATCGCAGTTTCTGTAGGACGGAGAAAGCGAATGCCCAGTTGATCCGGTCAAACGCCTTCTCAGCATCTAAGGCGACCATTAGGGATGGGGTCTTGTTGCGTTCCAGGTGATCTACCAAATGTAGGACACGTCTGGTGTTGTCTGAGGCTTGGCGGCCTTTAACGAAGCCCACTTGGTCTGTGCCAATTAAGTCTGGAAGAATGGGAGCTAGCCGTGCTGCTAGGATCTTCGCATAAAGCTTGAGGTCCGAATTTAGCAGCGAGATTGGCCTGAAATTTTGTGGGACATCTGCTGATTTACCGGGTTTAGGAAGGGTGACAATTAATGCCGTCAACGATTCGCGCGGAAGCGGTGCACCCGACATGGCATGGTTGAAGAAATTCAGGAGAGATGGAGCAAGAATTTGCTGGAAATAGATTAAATATTCGTTGGAGAAACCATCTGGACCTGGTGACTTACCCTTAGGTAAGGACTTTATGGTTTGTAGGACTTCTGGAAGAGTAATAGGGGTGTTTAGGGCCAAGAGATGTTCATCTGTCAGGCCTGATAACTTTAAGTTGTTTAAGAAGCCGGATACCAAGGTGGAATGGTCAGGTGGAAGAGGGGTGTGTTCCTGTAGATTATACAACTGTGCGTAGTAGTCCTTAAAAGAGTTGGCGATGTCTCTTGGGTCTGTTAAATGTACTTTAGTGACAGGGTGCTTGATGTATGGAATCCGCGATTTAACTACCCTTGCCCGAAGTTGTCTAGCCAGTAGTCTGCCGGCTTTGTTGCTTTGGGAGTAAAATCGCGCTTTAGATCGTTTTAACGCCTTTTCGTAATCTTGTAAAAGAAGGAGACGCAGTTGCTGTCTAGCCTGGGTGAGCTGTTCAGAAGTATTCGGGTTCGGATTGGTTTTGTTCGCGGCTTCTAAAGTGCGAAGTGTTGACATTGCTACCGTAATCGCTTTCTGGCGTTCTTTCTTGTTTCTATGTGCGATTTTTATAAGTGTGCCACGAATGTACGCTTTGTGAGCGTTCCAGAGAGTGTAGGGATCCTCTGTAGATATGGAGTTGGTCTGGAAAAAATCCTGGAGGTCTTTTTCTATTATCGGGCGATAAGTAAGGTGACTCATTAGGTATGTATTGTTTCTCCAGAGTCTAGCAGCAGAAGGTGGAATCTTTTCTTCTATGGTGAGAGTGATGGCTGCGTGGTCTGACCATGTGATAGATTCAATCGTGGATGTTTTGGAGCTCATCAGGGTATGAAGGTCTACCATGAACATATCAATGCGAGAGTAAGAACCGTGTACTGCTGAGAAATAGGTATAGTCCCTTTCGCCCGCATGATGTGCGCGCCAGATATCATAAAGATTTTCAGTGTTCGGAAATTGGAGCAGGCAGGAAGTGTTGTCTCTGTTGGCGTTGGTAGAATCCAGAGAGGGATCCACTATGTTATTGAAGTCTCCACAAATTATTAACGCACCCTGTTGGATTTCCTGAATGTGTCTTCGGACTTTGTGTAAAAATGCCAGTGTCTTTCGCTGTGGAGCGTATATGTTGACTATTGTATAGGGGATGTTATTGAGGAGGCAAACAATTATGAGGAATCTGCCTTGGGGGTCCGCTTTTTGTGCCGTTAAGGAAAATGCCACTGAGTCTCTAAAAGTGACAAGGACTCCCCGTTTTTTAGATCGGTGGTGTGCGTGGCAGATTATAGGGAAGGATGGGTGTTTTACCCTGAAGGCGTCTTTTTGTAGAAGGTGGGTTTCTTGTGCGCAGAAAACATCCGCGGAGAGTGAGAGAGCCTCCTTCCAAATATACGTTCGCTTCTGTGGACTGTTTAGGCCACGGACGTTGAGAGAGGCCAACTTGATCACCATAGTGTCACCTAAGAGTATGGACGTCGTGGGGATGTTGAATCTGCAGAAGACGAGTAGGCAGTTTCGCAAGTAAGAAGATCAATAGACAAAACAGATGAACAAACAGTTCAAAGACGAATACAGCTTACTGTATATGTGGGGGTATTGGTTATAGGCTTGCCGGTTAAGCCACTAGAGCAAAGGGGGTTGTGCACCTGAGTGGATAGGGATAGCCATCCTAGAATATCATTTGCGGTTTGTGGGAGATCTACGCCCTGTAGCTGAGGGAGGAGAGGGACCTGCCGCCTCTTGAGGAAGAGAGATTGGCATTCTCCAAGTCGATAATAACGCTTTGCCTTGATTCAAGTTATGGATGGTGAAGGTGGTCCCGTCTTTAGCGACAATCAATTTCACAGGAAACCCCCATCTATATTGGATCTTGTTTTTGCGAAGCGTTGTTGTGACCGGGAGTAAGTCTCTGCGGAGGCGAAGGGTCATAGCTGAGAGGTCCGTGTATAACTGCACCTCTTTGAATTTGGGAGGCCAAGATTTCTGCTTACGAGCAGCTTCTAGTAATCTTTCTTTTATATGGAAGAAGTGGAATCTCGCCAAGACGTCTCTCGGGATCTCGTCTCCCAGATGTCTGGGGCGAGGAAGCCTATGTGCTCTGTCAATGATGATATCCGTATTAGTAGAGTCAGGTAGTAGAAATCGGACATAATCCTGTAGGTATGGAAGCAGATCAGCTGTTTGGACCTGTTCTGAAATACCTCTGAATTTGATGTTGTTCCTGCGGGACCGGTCCTCCATGTCAGCCACTTTGGCTTTGAGATTCTCAACCTCGTCTTCAAGGTCATTGTGTGCATCGATGATTTTGTTGTGCGATGCAGCGAAATCGCCCATTTTGGTTTCAATATGTGTTACTCGTCCATCTAGTGCATTGACTGAGGACTGAAGAGGCTGAAGCAATTGTGAAAAATCCGCCTGAAGGGAACTGCGGAGGGCCAGAAGCATATCTCTCAGAGTATGTTCAGAGGCGGGACCACTAGTGGTCGGGAAGCCGTCTAGGCCAGTCATTTGAGTGGATGGAAAGGTCTCGGAGGAGGGTTGGTCTTCGGGGTAGGTTAGGTCTCCAGGGAGTTCCAGACGAGGTTTTTGTTTGAGCGGACTGGTACTCGGAGATGGTGAGTGTCGTAAGGGGGAGGTCTGCTCCTTGCTGGATTGAGTGGATGTATAATGGATTTGTGGTGCCGCTGATCGGATATCGTCAGGGGTTGGAGGTAGAAGAGGATCCATTAGAGCTTTGGTGTGGTTAAGGCCTTCCCCCTCTACAAATGTCGCTGTGATTATGGCAGTCGTAGGCGTTGAGAGTGTGCGCTCTGTATGGTCGTCAAGTGTAGGTCCCGGTTCTCCCTCCACGCCACGGTCCCACTCAAAGTAGTTAGTCAGGTTATTATCAGGTTTCTTGACGGATTTCCTACCCTTCACCATGTTGCCAGATATTCGTCTCCCGCAATTCAGCGTTTAAAGGGCAGATATTTTCAGACAGGCTGTTTGTCGCTAAGAGTCGCTTAGGGTGCACTGGATCCCCAGAACTAAGTCGCCATCACCCAAGGGGAGAGGTACCTACGAGAATTCTGTGGGGAAAAATTGAGCTGCAGCTCAGTGGAGTTTCAGCTAGAGCTGTATGTGTGGAGGCCAATTAGGGGTTGCTGAGCTGAGGTGGAGATGCAGGCCTGCACAAGACTAGTAGGGCAGGAGTACAGGTGAGGGTCCGCTCAGGGCCTGATTATTCGTAGGTTGGAGGGATAGACTACGTCTGTACAGGGCCCGGCTCTGGCTGCCCTGGGGCCAAAGCGATAGGTCAGGTAAGGCCTATATTTTGTATGAGTGGAGATACCCAGGATAGGGTCACAGTGCAGGCACTACTTTGCCGCTAATCGGGCCTCGTTTTGAGTCTCCCTGATGTATGTAAGGGATCCCAGCACTCCCCCTGCCCGCGCTGCCTGCAGTGTACCTTGTGTCCGAGGTCTGCGTCCAGGATCTGGGATGTGCAGCGTTGCTCAGGAATATAGGCCCCCTCTTCTGGTTGGGAGCGCTGTGCTGTCCCCCGCTGTAGGCCTTAGTGCAGTAACCGCTGCCCTCAACAGCCGCCGCTCTGTCGCCCCGCGCGGCAACCAGCACCGCGCAGGGCTGCCGCCTCTGTCACTCCCTGGTCCCGCAGAAAGCAACGTCAGCGGAGGCAGAGGAGGATGCGGAGGTCCGCGGTGCAGGAGATGCTCGTCCCGACGGCCGGGGTGCGGAGAAAATGGCAGGTCTGGAGGAAGGCGCAGGTAGGCCCCGACTCTGAGCCACTGCAGAAAGGCCAGAAAAGCAGCTTTAACACCCAAGATCAGCTTACTAGGGCTTAGGGGAAAGCCCTTGGGTGAGTAAAGGATCCAGAATGTGCAGGATTAGGGTGATATGTGGTGGATCGCAAATGTGACTAATAGGAGCTGGAAAATGTACGTCCTGTTGCTTCTCCGGCTAGCCACGCCCCCCCCATTTAAAAGCATTTTTGAACTTCTGGAATCAGGATATTTAAATTGTGGAATTTATAGGAATCGACCCCTGTGTAAACTTATATCTGCTAGCTGGATGGAATTTAAGACAATTTTGTGTTTTAAAAGTTGTCTTAAATGTACACCTTTGTGGCATAATATTAAGTTTCAGAAATTCAACAAAATCACAGATATATGTTTTTGGATGAAAATCGGGGTTAGCAAGATGACACATATGTTTAATAAGGGGAAAATATGTCCATTTACTTGGTTACAGGAAAGATATGGGGTAGAAGGAAAGTATGTTTTCCAGTATTATTGAGTCTAGGATGGGTTAAAAAAAAAAAAAAAAAAAAACAACAGAACAAAGATATATTTAAGGTGGAGGAAAGTGCATTGACTGATAGCATTTTAGGTTCTCGTGTTCGTAAAAAAGAACTTTAAGACTAAGGCCCCACATAACGAAATGCACCAAAAAAAAAAAACATCCTGTGAAAAAACTACGGTGGCAACGCATAGCATTTCCACAGCATTTTTTCATTGCATATTCACAGAGTTTTCCTCTGCAGACTTTCTACTCCTATTTTACCTATACGGAAAACGCCAGCGTTTCCGCAGATATAATTGACATGCTGCAATTTTCAAAAACGATTTTTGACAACACAGCTTTTCTGCTGCAGATTTTTTTCTGCAATGTGTGGATGTTTTCCCAATGTGGGGCCCCAGGCTTAAAATTTAATAAGATTCTTAATGGAGAAGTCACAGGGGCATATTCTTTTTGATTATTAATGCTTGGGAAAAAGATATAGGTGAACTAGGTCCCAACCAGTGGAGCAATATTTATCATAATTTGGGGTTTTGGCTAGCTGGAACAGCGAACGGACGTGTGGATCAGTGCTCCACTGCCTGCCACAATTATTCTGCACCGTTTTAGCGACATCTGGACTTTTTGCAGCTTTTATATACCCCGAGGTTCTCCCCCACACCCTAGTCTGTCTTTCTGGAGTGTTATTTCTGTGCTCAGTAAGTATTTTAGAGATTTCTGCAGTTACAGCCTACTACAGCCTCTCCTGGAGACTGCCATCTTGTATTACCGGACCCTGCTTCCCTTCAGCTATACACCGTCCGACCACAACAGAAAAGCGTTCAGCTGATCCACTCCGCTGCATTCCACTTCTCTCCTCAGCTCATAATAATCACCAAGGAGCCCAAGGTCTGCCGCAGCCTTCCACGCCTGCCATCAGAAGCTGTGATCTGCCATCTTTTGGAGGCCGGCCCATCTCTGCTACTTAGAACAGGGGCCACTGTACTCCACACACATATGGAGGTGAACTGCGTGCCTCTAGAGCTTGCCGCTACTCTCCCTCCAAGACACAGCTCCTAAATAAGCAGCCCAACATCACCAACACCCCTCCGGAAGGCCTCAGCGCTGCTTCTCATTGCTCTCTGCATCTCTTTGTCTGCAGTTGAAAATCTAGACTGGACACCCACTTCACCAGCGCCTAGGGGCCTACAATGCACACCCTGTCCACACATTTACTGCCTGCAAAACCTCAATTGGCTGTCTAAGTACACTGTCCCCCGACTGCTCCTCCTAGGAGAGTTAATCCACAGGCTCCTAGCTTGGGAAGGTGAGTGCTGAGTTTATACACATACATATAGGGAAACTCCTCACCTTCCCACTACATACTCTGGGAATATCATCACCTGTTCAACTACTGCTCTTGAGTGGACTTTTATAAGCTCAGCCTTGTTATAACTCCTCCTGGTTCGGCACATCCTGGGCCACAGATATCTAGCTGCGTGTGTTGAGACTCTAACACCAGGGAGACTTCTCACATGCTTTATCACTACCATCTTTCTGACAACACCCCCTTTCAAGCTACAGTCCTTTAAGGACGCTATGCTAGTTATGGTGGCATAACTCTCAGGCTTTCAGCACTGTACAGTGGCCTAACTCGACCATTGCCCCTATTCTAGGACTTTCACTTTATCGCATCTACTAAACACCACCAACCTACCATGGTAAAGGGTAAGAAACCGTTAAAATGATCGTAAAACAATTTAACCACCTACTTTGAATGGGACCATAGCAGAGAGGGCAAGAAAAGTCACACCACTTCCAGCCCTGCTATACTCATTCCTCTGTCTCCTACCGACGTTCAATCCAGAGGAATACCTTTTCAGTGCCATTCCTGACCACCCTATGGGTACACCTGCTCTTCGCTGTGCAGTCCAAAAATTTCGGTCTTGCTGCACCCCAATTGGAGGGAACTGAAGGATGGGAGTAGTAGTGGCAGTAACAGCGTCACCGGATAGGCTGAGTGCCCTCAACCAATCTCCCCAGCACACCTCCTAGTCCATAAACCGAGGGGGGCCTGCTGTGCTACTTGGTGGTGGTAGTAGTTCCCCTGGGGCGCTTCCAGTTGGATAGGGGTCCTCTCGTACCCTAAGCTGGTGTAATGGTGTTCAGAATGGCCCTGATGTTAAAGCAGGAACAACTCAGGAGGCAGTAATGCAGTGAAACAGGTTGAACTGTATTTGGCAACTGTAAACTGTATCCTTGCAGCTTCCCGATGGCGGTAGTAGTGTCCCTACTGTTAGATATGCCTAGACTTGGTATTGAGGGATGCCCAGTTCTGATTAGGTTTTAAATGCCATGTATTCCTCTCTCTGAAACTCAGCCACAGCCAGCAAGTATTTCTGGGTGCTGTAATACAAAGTAGACCTTTCTGGGCCCAGTTAATTTTTGAGGTGGGTCCTGGAAAATACCTCCTAGCAGGCAGGACTCCTTCTCTCCTCCTGGCACTGTGTAAGAAGACTTGACAGCAATAATCCCTGTTTCAGGACTGTCTTAAGATAAGCCTTGGGCTCAATCTTCTCCCTCAGGAGCTGTGTGGAGAACTGCAGGTCTCAGTGTGGCAGAGCCAACTCACTCTGTCACCACAAACTGCTAGACTGAGGCCCTAACGGTTTCCTGGAGACTTTCATCTCCCACACCCCACCCAACGGCCTGGGCTGTACCAAGTATGAGGGGAACCAGACAGTGGGGGAAACCAAGAGAATACATACAATGGGGAAAGATGCAAACAATAAAATACATGGAACATATAGACAAGACATACAAAACACACAGAAGCTTAAAGAAAATAGAAACAGGAGCACTCTGGGATGCTGCAGCCTCAGCAACCAGTGGTCTGTTCGGAGCCCAAGGCCCTAATTCCGAACTCACTGTCTCCTATTACCAGCTCAGTCAAGCAGAAACCACACTTAGACCTATCACCTCCACTGGAGATTAACGCTGGCTGGCCGTACATCCTCTCAGATTTTCACCTAAGCCCCAGACGGAGGCCTTGATATATTTCACACCTCCAATGGTCCTGCATCTGAAAGTACCTTAACCACTTAATGACGGAGGGTAGTTTGGGCCTTAATACTCAGATGGTACAGAAGAAGAAGTGCAATTTTCCAATCTTATGTCATTTCAGTGCCCAATATATTGTGCCCAGCATGTGCCACCAGAAACATAGACCCCATAAATTGTAATGTGAGTTCTCCTGGATATGGCAATACCCTACATGTGGCTGTTGTGTGATGCCTAACCACACGGCAGGACTCAGAATGGAAAAGGACCATGGATTTGGCAGCATAAAAGCATTTCAGCGAAGGCATGTATGTAAGGCCTTTGAGGTACCAGTATAGTTGAGACCCCAAAGAAATGACCCAATTTTAAAAACGTTACCCCTTTAGGCATTCATCTAGGGGTACAGTGAGCATTTTTACCCCACAGGCTTTTCCAAATGGTACTGCACAGTAAATTGTACAGAAGGAGAATTGCAATTTTTGAATCGTATATGCCATTTCAGTGCCCGATATATTAGGCCTGCTTGGGCTATCCCGGGTACAAAAAAGCTGTATATGTGGGCGTAAACTGCTGCTTGGGCACACAACAGGACTCAGGACACCAGAAATGAAAAGTGAAAACTGCAATTTTTCCAGAGAGATGCCATTTCAGTGCCTGATTTGTTGCCCAGCTTGTGTCAGAGCCACACAATCCAAAATCTGGTAAGCAGGTATCCTGGGCACAACAGCTTATGGAGCGTTCATCTCTGATACAAGCTGGGCACAACATATTGTGCACTGAAATGATGTATTCCTGGAAAAATTGCCATTTCCACCTTTCACCATCATCTGCATATTCATTTCTGGAAAGTAAATTATAGCAACACTTGGGAGTTAAAAATGCTCACTGGATATATTCCTTCATGGGTGTAGTTTCCAAAATGGAAAGACACTTTACTGGCATTTTAGGAGCTCTGCAAAAGTGTCATGATGTCCAAAAACCAAACAGTCTAAATCTGTGCTCCAAAAAAAAATTGCGCTCCTTCCTTTCTGTACCCAAACAGCAGTTTATACCCACATATGACATTAAGTACGTTATCCTGGATCCAACAGTGTCATACATGTGGGCATAAACTGCAGTTTGGGGCGCACAGCAGGGCACAGAAGGGAAGGAGCACTATGTGGCTTTTGTAGCGCAGATTCAGATGTTTGCTATCTGGATGACATGTCATGTGTACAGAGCCTCTAAGGCGCAAGAAAATAGAATATTCTAACAAGTGACCCCTAAGGAGTGACATTTTAAAAACTGCACCCATGAAAGAATTTATAAAGGGGTGTGTTGAGCATTAGTATCCCAGACATAAATGCACAGCGGATGGTGAAAAGTGAATACGTCAGATGTGAGAAGTACATTGGGAACACCAAATTTCCTACTATATTCCCAGTAGCTCCTAATGCTTGGGGGGGTCACTCAGGGGGTCACTTGTGGATTCTTTTCCCTCATAAGCTCTAAATCTGGTTTGTACCATGATATACGTGCCGCATCCCAGATGGCATGGTAGTAGTAGTGGCGGATGACGTGCCACCTGCTAGGCCGAGCACACTCAACCACGCTTCCCACCTCTGCTCCTGGGCTGGTTACCGATGAGGGGGGGGGTCATACAGCACTACCTGATGGAGGTGGTAGTAGTTTCCGCCGGGGCACTTCCAGTTGGAGAGGGGACCTCTCTACTCTCAGCCGTTGTGATGGAAGTTGAAAGGGCCCTGATGGTAAAGCAGGAACAACTCAGGCAGCTAGTTGTGCAGTTGAAACAGGATGCTGCTTTACTCAGCAACTGTATAAGTAATAACAAATAGCTTCCAAAATGGAGGTAATAGTTCTCAGTGTCCAACATCCCATCCTTGGGGAGGGTGCCCAGGGATGTTTAAAGCTCTAAGTACTCCACTCCAACTATAACTCCTCTCTTGCACCACTCCCAGCTGTAGATACTGGGGACTGTAGTGCAGGGTAGCCCTGACAGGGATCTGGTTACCTTTAGATAAGGTGCCAAGTCAACTCCTTCTGTCATGGTACTCCACTACTCCTCCTGGCACAGAGTCCAAACTCCTGACACCCAAATTCTCTTTCTCAGGGCTGTGTCCAGATGAGCCTTGGGCAGTATTCTGCTCCTAGAGGCTGTATGGATGACCAGTGAAGTACAATCTCAGTGCCGGCTCACACACTTCTCTGCAAACTGCAGCTTACACTAGACTGACAGTAGACAGTAGGCAATGGCAATCGGTTGTCCGGGAGACAAAAGTCTCCTCAAACCCCACCTAGTGGTCTGTACGAAGGCTTAAAGGGGTATTCCCATGAACATAATCATATCTATATTTGTAGATAATTAAAAGTTAAACATTTTTGCAAATATAAGTAATTAAAAATTCTGCAGAGTTTTAAATTTTCTGATTTTCTGTAACCATTTTAGTGGTGACTTTCTGTTGTCTTGATTGGTTGCCAATGGATACGGCCACAAATGCAGAAACTTTCTATGGTCTAGGACTTGTCAGGAACTCAGCCATGGTTTTCTTATTGTAGCTAGGTTATCAGGCAGGGACACTACATGTATGAGAAGATATCCCGGACACAATAAGGAAATCATGGCTGATTTTCTGACATTAGAAAGTTCATGCATTCATGGTCGTATCCACTGGCAACCGATGAAAACAACAACTTGTGACTACAAGATATTTAGAGAAATTCTTTAAAACTGTGAAAAATATTTAATTACTTATATTTGCAAAAATGTCTAACTTTTAATTATCTACAAATTTAAAAATGGCTATGTTTGTGGGAATACCCCTTTAAGGTTTGAACACTGAGGAAAACACAGGGGAAAAACAATAGGATAAGCTGCATAACAGTGACATAGAAGGGACATACCAAACAATTAAAGCCGTAGCACTCTGGGATGCTGTATTTCCCCCTATTTTAACCTGAGCCACCCTCTGCGAATCTAAAGCCCAGGCTAGGGAAGGAACCACAGCGGACAGGACAAGACGTACAAGGGAGAGAAAACAAAGTTAAGCACAAACAAATAATGCGGTATATGTACAACATACGATTGGATCCGGATCCAGGAAAGGGGAAACTGGGCGTAGACCTAGTACCTGAGGCACAGGTGTGTTAGTGTCCTTCTTTGGTACCAACAAACGCTGGAGAAAAGGGGCATCGACATCACAAATGGGACCCTGAGGCACAGGTCCATTAGTGTCTCTCTCAGGGCCTCAACAGGAAACAGGGACTCCAGGGCACAAGTACGTGGGTGTCCAATACTGGAGCATGGGGACAGGATACACAAGTATGAACTGGGGCAGTGTCCACCAGTTTGCACTGGGGTCAAAGAAATGAACTCCAACTCTGGACTCAATTTATGAATCGCACTGGGCGTTTCCCTCTGGTGGTTGTCTGGGATCTTCTCAGGGGAACTTCTCCTGAAGCAACAGGGACAACAGCTGGGCTGACGGGGACAGGATCTGCAGGGACAACTTTATCCAGCTCCGTCTGTTCCTCTGACTCAGCAGTCACAGCAGATGACTCCAACTCAGGAGGTGACCTGGGAACTTCTCCTTTAGCAGGCAGCCGGAAAACCAAACAGGGGACGAAGAACTCTGGAGGCATCCTGTTATGTAGCTTTTCCGGCAGCCCCTCTTGCAGGCACAACTTCAAGTGGTGAACCAACTGCGGCTTTCTTCCGTCTCTCTCGATGATAAAGACATCCAGATAGGGTTGTGCAGAATTAGTTTAGGGTTCAGGCTCCCACCTGGAGTCCAACTTGCGAGTCCGGTGGTTGTTTCTCAGCTATACCTTCTCCCCCACCTGTAGAGGGGTAGCTTGAGCATGCAGATTGTGCTCTGCCTCCTGCTTTGCCCGCATCTCTCTCATCCACAATGTTGTAGGGTTCAGACAGGTGCATCTGATGGTCACTCACCCAGTCAGTCTTTGGCAGTGGATTGATGTCATCTGGCAACTCCCAAGGCAACATCAGCAGGCAATTTACCATGTCTCCTGAACATCAACTAGTACGGGGTATAGTATGTTAGACAGCTGCTTCTGGTTGTTGTACTGGTACACCAGCTCAGGCAACCGCAACGTCCAATCTGCTCGTTTAGAGGGAGGTAGAGTCCTGAGGAGGCCGAGAAGAGTCTGGTTCATATTCTCATGCAAGCCATTTCTCTGCAGGCGGTAAGAAGTAGTACGCAGCTTCTTGCAGTCATACAGGGCACAAAGTTCTTGAAAGAGTTGAGACTCAAAAGCAGAACTCCGGTCTGTGACAATCTTCTCAGGACAGCCATAAGGAAGGAGGAAGGAGGACTTCCAGAAGGTCTTAGCAGTAGTCTTGGCCATTAGATCATGTACGGGTACAGCCACTGTGAACTTGGTGTAGTGGTCAATCATGGTCAGCTTGTAGGAATATTCAGAGCGACTAGGTTCTACCTTCAGATGATCTAGAGCCACGATCTACAGAGGGCGATGACTCTCAATAGGGTGAAGAGGAGCCTGCTGTTCAGCTTTCTCTCCTATGGCAAGGGTGCAGGCAGTGTACTCCCTACACCACTTCTTGACATCTTATCTAAGACCAACATAGTAGAACCAACTCCTGATGATAGACTCCATCTTCTGAACCTCAAAATGTCCAGACTTGTCATGATAAGCCTCCAGAACCGTGCCCACAAGGCATCACAATCTGATGGAGCTGGGTTCCAGAGATAGGATCAGTAGACCGCCTATACACAAGTCCTCCGCTTAGAGAAAATTTCTTCCTCTGTCTCCACAGCTTGCACAGCTACGGATTGGCACGTACTCCTCCTTAGGATGCCCTCTCAACAGTTTTTGTAGAGGCTCAGCAATTTGGGCAAACTTTGGGATAAAACTCCTGTAATAGCTAGAAAATCCCAAGAAGCTCCTGATCTCTTTCACTGTAGTTGGCGTGGGCCAATCTTTCACTGCAGCGATCTTGTCAGGATTGGGCCTCACTCCCTCTGCACTGACCACAGATAACAGACTTGAGACTGCAACTGGTGGCACTTAGATGGCTTTACCTTTAGCCCTGCTGCATCAGGACTTGGAACACTTCTGTGAGTTGTTGTAAGTGTTCTTCATAGGTTTTGGAGAAGATGATGATGCCATCGAGATACAGCAGGAAAGTCTCAAAGTTCCTGTGCCCCAAACAGCACTCCATGAGGAGTTGAAAAGTTATGGGGGCATTGCAGAGTCCAAAAGGCATACAGTTGAACTCGAAGAGGCCATATAGGTGTTGTGAAGGTCGTCTCTCTTGATCAGCTGCAGCTACAGGTACCTGCCAATATCCGCTAGTCAGATCAAGCTGCGGCTCCTAGTGCTGTTAGGGACTCCTCTATACAAGGCATCCTTATGAGTGACAGCATTCAGCTTCCTGTAATCCACACAGAAACAGATACCATCATCCTTCTTCTTCACCAGTACAAGTGGAGCAGCCCAAGGACTATGACTATCATGAATCACATTAGCATCTTTATTCTCAGCTAGCAGCTTCTTTACAGTCTGGTAGTTAGTCGGTGGAGTAGGCCTGTACCTTTCTTTGATAGTAGGATGTGAGCTGGTAGGGATGGTATGCTCAATGAACTTGGTGTGACCAAAGTCTAGCGGATGAAGGCTGACTCACCGCTTCACCACAGAGAGAACTCTTTCAATCTGCTGAGCTGGAGTGTTTGGAGCCCCAATATTCAAGTCCTCCCACCACCTTTCTCTCCCTTGGAAGCTGCTTTCTGTGAACACTGACGTGCAGATGGACCAGGAACCTCAATGATGTCTTCTGGTGCCAAATAGGATACAACAGCCACAGGGTAGTATTTCTTTAACTACACCGGAAGGTTATTCAGATTCATGATGCGTACCAGTACCTACCCGCGGGTGATCTTAGTCAGGTAGCGGGCAACCAACAGCATGGGATAGGCCTCTAGAGGTATAGGTTCTACTAGAGTCAGATAGTTCTGTCCCTTTATGCCCATCCAGGCATGACACCACACTACAGTCTCTGTTTCAGGTTGAAGGGTCACTGGCCTGCTGCCTTGGACATGGGCCCAACAAACTTCTCCTCTGACATTGGCAAATTTCTGCTGAGCAGCCAGAAGGCGGATGGTTTTCTGGATCACCTTCCTCCTGGTAGGCGAGGCAGTGGGTAGTGAGTTCTGCAGAGCCTCAGGCTTTTCTCCATAGCACAACAACCAGAAGCAACTGTCTACCAGGTATACCCCATACTACTTGATGTTCGGGAGACATGGAAAATTGCCAGCTGATGTTGCCTTGGGAGTGTCTGTGCCAGATGACATCAATCCACTGCCAAAGACTGGGTGAGTGACCATCAGAGGCACCTGGCTGAAGCCCACAACATTGTGGAAGCCCGGATGAGAGTGGTGCGTGCGAAGCAGAGCTTCTGTGCCCACGGCATTACAGCTCAGTAATATTACGGCACTGAACGTTAACTTGATGCAGAGCGGGAAGGAGGTTAAAAAATATACTTCTAGCTCTCCGCAACTCCCTACAGGCAGACGTGTCACAGATATTTCTACCTCTACAATCCTCTGTCGCAGCCCTGGAGGGCAGAGTATCACATATTGAAAACAAAATGGGAGACTTTGCAGATTCTCATAATAAAGACTTTGGGAAACTGAAAACCAAGAAAGTGGATATGGAGAATAAACATCAAGTTCCATGGCATCCCAGAAAATGTTGCACCCGTTGATATTCACTCATATTTGCAGGACTTTGTTAAATTTTTGCTTCCAGGTTGCTCCAAATTCAGGAAGACTCATCTCCTACAGAAAACACCACCAGAATCAGGCATCCTTCATTTGCAGTTATTCTCCATGCAAACCATGCATAAAAGAGGCATACTCATAGCCTTTAAAAACTCATTAGCCTTCACCCTTCATGCAGCCCAGATGGAGAGAACCAGAGGATGGGAGTAGTAGAGGCGGACGACGTGCCACCAAATAGGCTGAGTACACTCAACCACTCTCCCCAGCTCTGCTCCTAGGCCGGACACCGATGACGGAGGCCTGCTGTACTACCTGATGGTGGTGGTAGTATTTTCCCCTGGGGTCCTTTCAGTTGGAGAGGAGACGTCTCTACTCTGAGCCGGTCTGATGGTGTACTCAGGAAGGCAGAAGTCTCTCTGCTTTTCTCCTGTGCAGTGGAAGAGGGCACTAGACTTCGTCAAAAAAACCTTCAAATACGTAACACATTACGAGATCACTAGTAAAATCCTTCTGCAACAGACTGTTAGAGAGGATGCAATGAAAATGGATCTCTTTTTCATATAGTTTGGTCTTTTCCCTGCCTCCATATCCACTGGTGAGATGTCTTCCATTAGCTATCATCCATTGTGGGTCTGTCTCACAATCTCTCCCTCCCCAGAATTAGCTCTACTTTTTCTAAATGTGCATACCTATCCATTGACCCTCAGGACAATTATTGGCCACACCTTACTCTCAGCTTCACTGGCTCTTCTCCGACAGTGGAAATCCTCGAACATCCCAAAAAATGTGAAAGGGGTCAGGGATCAGGGTATGTGCTGAAGTATGGGCAGAGTCCAAGTATGACTGAACCTGGTAGCCCATAAGTTTTAATGAGGATTTTGTATGAATTGTGGCATTTGCATACATGTAATACGTACAAGTAATTGGATGTTTAACCCTTTCCCAACATCCATCATACTATTACTAGTGAACATGGCAGCATACAGCAGAAAACGGCAGCAATGCCCGCGATCAGTGCCCACATTGCTGGCATTAATTCTACTGATGCAGCATGAACTTTTAAGCCAACTAATAAGAGTTGTAAATTTAGACTAGACAGTCTAAGAATACGCCAGATTTATAAAACAGACACTTTGATAAATCTGGTGCAGTTTAAGACTCTATACTCTACAGACTAAGACTCTACTCTAAGCTTGCACTGTCTATCTTTTAGACAGCAAATCTGTCCCAACATGTTTTTAAAAAAGTTGCACCACCAAATTTATGAAGTGAATAATGCTGGTAATATGTGTTATATTCCCCAAATGCAGAGCTGCCACAATGTTCCTGATATTATGCCTATTTTGTCCAAATTGATCTGGTAGGGAAACATCCAGCAATGAATTTTGTGCTTGATACAGGATAGCAACAGACTTGCTGTGTTGCTTCTCTCAACTGTTTCATCAAGTATTAGACAGCATGGCAGGGATTCAGCTTAGACATATGAAAGAAAAGAGGGGGAGTAAAAGCAGTGGTTTGCCTTGTTGCTGATGGGTATGTGATGATATCCATTGAGGAGGAAGTAAGGAGGCTGATAAGCACCTGGTAACAGGAATCAGAACTGAGCTTCTTCTTTGCATGACACAACATTGCTTTGTGGATTGCATAGCGAACTATGTTCACAAACCTGATGGCCTGTAGATCACCAGTATTAAAGGGGTATTCCCATGAACATAATCATATTTATATTTGTAGATAATACAAAGTTAAAGATTTTTGCAAATATAAGTAGCTAAAAATTCTGCAGAGTTTTAAAGATTTTCTCTAACTATCATAGTGGTGACATCTGTTGTCTTGATCGGTTGCCAATGGATACGACCACAAATGCAGAAACTTTGTATGGTCTGGAACTTGTCAGGAGTCCAGCCATGATTTTCTTATTGTAGCTGGGTTATCAGGCAGGGGCACTACATGTATCAGAAGATATCCCGGCCACAATAAGGAAATCATGGATGACTTTCTGACCTTAGAAAGGTCCTGCATTCATGGTCGTATCCACTGGCAACCGATCAAGACAACAACTTGTGACCACAAGATATTTAGAAAAAATCTTTAAAACTCTACAAAATGTTTAATTACTTATATTTGCAAAAATGTTTAACTTTTAATTATCTACAAATTTAAAAATGGTTATGATCATGGGAATACCCCTTTAAGCATTGGCCTTGTCCAGGAGTGGGATTCAAATTTTTAGCAACAGTTTCTGTGTGTGGAAGGGAGTAATGGTGGTGAGCACAGCGTGTCATGAAAAATTTCAAGCCACACTCATTTTAACACAAAACTACATCCCCCTTTGGAAGCCCCTCCCCCACTATACCTCCTGTTACCCAAAATGTTTCCTGTCCCCCTAATATAAATTATTTCTCTGTATATTATGTGGGTTATCCATCTTTCTAATATTGATGCTATACTTAGGATAGGCCATCAATATTACATTTGCAGGGGTCTGACAGCCAGGACCCCTGCAGATCAGCTGTTCTGAGATAACATAGTTACTAGTAATGATAACATGCTGGGAACCACGCTGACACCATATGATTTGCACTGCTGCAGATACTGTGTGATATAAATAGTGAAGGGCGCTCCACAGTGGCCCCCAGACAGTATTATATGCTCCAGAATTGCCCCCACTCAGTATTATATGCTCCACAGTGGCCCCCACTCAGTATTATATGCTCCAGAGGGGCCCCACTCAGTATTATATGCTTCACAGTGGCCCCCACACAGTATTATATGCTCCACTTTGGCCCCCCACACAGTAGTATATGCTCCACAGTGTCCCCCACACAGTATTAAATGCTTCAGTGTCCCCCCACACACAGTATTAGATGTTTCAGTATCCCCCATACAGTATTTGAAGCATCTAATACTGTATGGGGGACACTGAAGCATCTAATACTGTATGGGGGACACTGAAGCATCTAAAACTGTGTGGGGGCCACTGTGAAGCATATACCACTGTATGGGGGACACTGAAGCATCTAATACTGTATGGGGGGTCACTGAAGCATCTAATACTGTATGGGGGACACTGAAGCATCTAATACTGTGTGGGGGACACTGAAGCATATACTACTGTGTGGGGGACACAAGCGTTTAATACTGTATGGGGGACACTGAAGCATCTAATACTGTATGGGGGACACTGAAGCATCTAATACTGTGTGGGGGACACTGAAGCATCTAATACTGTGTGGGGGTCACTGAAGCATCTAATACTGTGTGGGGGACACTGAAGCATCTGTGTCACCCATACAGTATTAGATGCTTCAGTGTCCCCCACACAGTATTAGATGCTTCAGTGTCCCCCATACAGTAGTATATGCTCCACAGTAGACCCCACACAGTAGTTTATGTTACTTACCCAGTCCCACGAAGAGCGTCCTCCTTCTTCTTCTGTTCGCAGGCCCTGATGAATGACGTCATTGCGCCTGCGTCGGTGAAGAGGTCACACTCTGCAGTCAGTGTAAGCCGCGGTTCCGCGGACCGCAGTCTACAGTGACAGCTTTCGTCTGTATGTACATATGCACATATAGTTGAAAGAAGCGATCGCTCACTAACCGGGATTCCTATACCGGATTCCCCGTTAGTGAGCGATCATGGCGACGGCGCGCGTGCCAACTGAAAGGTCTCTGCGTGCCCTCTCTGGCACGCGTGCCATAGGTTCGCCATCACGGGTATAGGCCATTAACATTAGAAAAGTACAGAAACCTTTTAAGGCCTGTTCACACTGCAGAAGATGTAGAGTAATTTGAGGTGGACAGCTGGCTCAGTATCCTAGTTATTTTCCAGCCCTCAGGAAAGCTGCTTTAGAATATTACTTAACTTTCTGATTGCTCCCAGTCAAACTCTTTTTCTGCTCCAGATGCACTGCAGTAACGTCATTTGCACCCAGAACAGGAAGGAGTGTGAGGTGCTGGGAAGGAGAGAGATAATTACTTCACTAATACTTACCTCTTGCTGCCCACCAATGGCTTCCAGCTCTGCCGGCATGAGAACCAAGTCAGGGCCCCTCTTCTTCCTGATTCTGCAGTCTGGCTTTATTTTTAACAACCAGATCTGCAGAAACGGGAAGAACTGGTTGTATCCTACCCATGGCCTTGTCCTTTGTGCACATGGATTTCTCCAGATTCTCTGAATCTTTTCATGATATTATGTAATGTAGATAGTGGGAAATTCAAAGTCTTTTCAAACACTTTTCTGAAATAATTCTGCAATTTATAGACCCAGTTTTTAACAGATTGGCAAACCTCTGACCAAAATTGACCATCCAGCCGTTTTTCATTAGTAGCACTTGGTGATAGACAGACCATTATATCTAATATTTAAGGATTCAGTAATGATGTACATGCTGCTTTCTGTGTAAACGAAAGAAAAAAAGCTGGCCAAGATTAGTTTTAAACCAAATTCACTGTGTTGGAGTGAGAAGTTATTGGAAATGTGTCAACCATCTTGATGAAGAGAAGGCAATTATGTTAGCTAAAATAACCCTGAGTTAATAAAGCAACATATAAAGTACACTGGGAGTAGTGGATGGAGTGTGTGTGTGTGTGTGTGTGTATGTGTGAAGGAGTTGCAAGACTGAATGTTTGCACCTAGTGACAGGAAATCAACCTACATCTAGGCCAATAGAATAGAAACTTGTAATAGAACAGCACATTTAACCACCTGCAAACTCTGATTCACTATTACATCACAGAGTTGGAAGAGTTAAAAGGTGCTATGTATGTTCAAATCCACTTCATACTCTTTCTGTCATGGATTTCAGATTTTCAGGTAAAGATTGTTGTAATGATTGTGTATGATCAGAAAAATAGCAGTTTGTTGCAGTTACAGTTAGTTAAAAAAAGAATTGTGAAATCGCTGATAGCGCTGCTACGGGGTCTGATATCTTCTATGTAAGCTTTGTATTGTTTACTGTAAATTATGATCAACAGTTTCTTCACTGTAATCAGTACTTTTTTGATAAATTGGGAAGCCTGCATCAGATATATCTGAAGACTTCTCCCTGTGCCAGCTCACAACTTTTTAAATTTCTTTAAGCGAAAACATGAGAACTGAGATTAAAATTGAGAATCAACCATAAATTGAAAAAAAAAATCTACAGTCCATAACATCATCAAAAGATTCAGAGTATCTGGACAAATCTCTGCAAGTAAGCGGCAAGGCCGAAAACCAACATTGAATGCTCGTGACCTTCGATCCCTCAGGCGGCACTGCATTAAAACCCGATATCATTCTGTAACTGATATTACCACATGGGCTCAGGAACACTTCAGAAAACCATTGTCAGTGAACACAGTTCTTTGGTACATCTACAAATGCAAGTTAAAACTTACCACGCAAAGTGTTAGCCATATATCGACAACACCCAGAAACGCCGCCAGCCTCTCTGGGCCCGAGCTCATCTGAGATGGAATGACGCAAAATGGAAAAGTGTTCTGTGGTCTGACGAGTCCACATTTCAAATTGTTTTTGGAAATCATGGACTTCGTGTCCTCCGGGCCAAAGAGGAAAAGGACTGTCCGGATTGTTATCAGGTCAAAGTTCAAAAGCCAGCATCTCTGATGGTATGGGGGCGTGTTAGTGCCCATGGCATGGGTATCTTGCACATCTGTGAAGGCACCATTAATGGAAGGTACATACAGGTTCTGAAGCAACATATGCTGTCATCCAAGTCACGTCTTTTTCAGGGACATCCCTGCTTATTTCAGCAAGACAATGCCAAGTCACATTCTCCATGTGTTACAACAGCGTGGCTTCGTAGTAAAAGAGTTCGGGTACTTGATGGTCTGGCCTACAGTCCAGACCGGTCTCCCATTGAAAATGTGTGGTGCATTATGAAGTGCAAAATATGACAGAGGAGACCCCGGACTGTTGAGCAACTGAAGTTGTACATCAAGCAAGAATGGGAAAGAATTCCACCTACAAAGCTTCAACAATTCGTGTCCTCAGTTCCCAAACTCTTATTGAGTCTTGTTAAAAGGAACGATGATGTAACACAGTGGTAAACATGCCCCTGTTCCAGTCTTTTGTTGACCCTGTCCCAGTTTTTTTGGAACGTGTTGCAGGCATCAAATTCAAAATGAGTGAAAATCTGCAAAAAACAAATAGTTTATCTGTTTGAACATTAAATATCTTGTCTTTGTAGTGTATTCAATTGAATATAGGTTGAAAAAAATTTGCAAATAATCGTATTCTGTTTTTATTTGTTTTACACAACGTCCCAACTTCATTGGAAGTGGGGTTGTACATATATATGTAAATATATAAATATAAAAAGTTATAGATGTCATACTATTCACTCATTGCCGAAAAAAATTCTGCAGCGGAAATGTGAAAAAATGCTTAGATTTTCTGTGAAAAATGTGATGCAATTCAGGAGCGTTTTTTTTTTCACTTCAGCTTACTACATGGGGCCTTAGCCTAACATGTCGTTTTCACAGCACAGTGAACGCAGTAAAGAAAACGGTACAAACACAGTTTGTATCACAATTTTCATTATGATTTTTTTTTTCCAGCTTCCCATTTTTATCCTGCAAAATTTTTGTCCTGTTATGTTGGTGAAAAAATAAAAAGCAAAAAGCACTCACCAGAGCTTTTCATAAAAGGTAGACTTTTATTCAAAGAACGTCCATAAAAACAACCATATACTGTACAAACATGGACAAAATTGTTGGCACCCCTGGTTTAATGAAAGAAAAACCCACAATGGTTACAGAAATAACTTGAATCTGACAAAAGTAATAATATATATAAATTCTATGAAAATGAACAAATGAAAGTCAGACATTGCTTTTCAACCATGCTTCAACAGAATTAAAAAAAAAAAGAAAACTCATGAAACAGGCCTGGACAGAAATTATGGTACCCTTAACTTAATATTTTGTTGCACAACCTTTTGAGGCAATCACTGCAATCAAACGATTCCTGTAACTGTCAATGAGACTTCTGCACCTCTCAACTGGTATTTTGGCCCACTCCTTATGAGCAAACTGCTCCAGTTATCTCGTGTTTGAAGGATGCCTTTTCCAGACGGCATGTTTCAGCTCCTTCCAAAGATGCTCAATAGGATTTAGGTCAGGGTTCATAGAAGGCCACTTCAGAATAGTCCAATGTTTTCCTCTTAGCCATTCTTGGGTGTTTTTAGCTGTGTGTTTTGGATCATTATTCTGTTGCAAAACCCATGACCTGTGACTGAGACCAAGCTTTCTGACACTGGGCAGCACATTTCTCTCTAGAATCCCTTGATAGTCTTGAGATTTCACTGTACCCTGCACAGATTCAAGACACCCTGTGCCAGATGCAGCAAAGCAGCTCCAGAACATAACAGAGCCTCCTCCATGTTTTACAGTAGAGACAGTGTTCTTTTCAAGATATGCTTCATTTTTCTGTCTGTGAACATAGAGCTGATGTGCCTTGCCAAAAATTTTAATTTTTGTCTCATCTGTCCATAGGACATTCTCCCAGAAGCTTTGTGGCTTGTCATCATGTAGTTTTATATATTATTACTCTTGTCATATTCAAGTTATTTCTGTGACAATTGTGGGTTTTTCTTTCATTAAACGAGGGGTACCAACAATTTTGTCCATGTGTGTACATGTATGGGAGAGAGGAAAACGCCCTTCAGGCTAGGCAACGAATCGTTTCACGCACACGTGCTTTTTCAAGCCTCAGGATGCTACCATTATGACTGAAACTACAAGCCTTATATAAGAATTTCCCTCCAAAAGCCATGGCCAATCATGTGGCTTGCTGTAGGGGAGGGAGGAAAGCAATCAATCAGATGTTGGAACCTGCCGCCCGCTCATCCAGCAATAGCCACGCCTCCCAGCAACATCGGACCAGAAAGAGAACAGGTTTTAAACTCTTTTGGTAGAATTGACATGTTGTCCAATGAACATCCAGTCAAACAAGAGCGGACCAGAAAGAAGACTAAGCCTTATCCCATACATAGATAGGCAAAAAGCTAGAAACTTTAAACGGACCAGAAGGAGAACTAGCTATTAGATGTAGAGAAGTAAAGAGGCGCGCACATGCACAGCAAACTCTTTTTAAACCGCTATTACAGCTTTTAACAGGTGGACCTGAAGGAAAACTGGCTGGAACATTCAGTGCGAGTATGCAAATGGCATACATCATTGAATAAAACATCGGACCAGAAAGAAAACTTCTATACAATATAGTTAGCATATTTCTGCATAATATAGCGCAGGGGTAGGCAACCTTTTTTGTTCGGCATGCTGATTTTAATTAAAAGATCAAAGATGAGGTACTTGGAGTGCTGGTCAATAATTGTAAGTCTGACGACCCCTAAACTAAAGTCCCCACAAACCATAACACAGAAAGTCTGCCACAAGATGCTTCAGGACACATGCATTTACTGCTATTTCCTGGGATGCTCCTGTACTTTTCAATTTAGAAGCAATGAAAGTACATGTGCAGCCCCCAATTAGTAGTAAATGTATGTGTCCATGAGCACCATATGGCAGCATCCGTATGGTGAAAACACATTATGTATCTGGATGCAACTATATTCTTAGGCCACTGGAACTTTTACTTCGATGTAAAACTGTGTTCACGGTGCATTTTTGCACAAAAAAAAATGCTTGAGTTTTCTGTGCAAAAACACATCCTTAATACAGAAAATACACCATTATATAGAAAAATGTCCCATAGCGGCCTCAGTACACGGTATTATATCCTGCACACGGTATTTTATCCCATAGCGGCCCCTGCACATGGTATTATATCCCATAGACGATAATCTTTCTATCGCCTAAAGGCTATAAGAGGTTTTTTAATCGCCTTTGAATGCAGAATTGGAACAGCCTCCAATAGGCTCCAATTATTTAAGATATCAGTTCTAATTTGAGTAGCCATAGGGCTAAATCTAAAGGAGAAATTGAATCTCCTAGTACTCTTTTTTTTCTTAATTTTGCATTCAAAAACTTCCCCCTAGTAGCGTTTTTTGCTTTTACATAGGCCTATTGTACAATCTCTTTGGAATAACTTCTGGCTCAAAGATGGTCTTTTAAATCTTTGGCTTGTTTTATAAAGCCCTCCTCATCACTATTCGTCAAAGTCTGATAAATTGTCCATAAGGGACAGACGTTTTAACATGCTGCGGATGGTAACTATAAAAGTGTAGCAAAGAGTTAATAGTGGTTGGTTTTCTAAAAACCTCAGTTTTAGGTCTCCATTAGATACCAGAACAAGAACGTCTAAAAATTCTAAGTGATTATTGTTTATTTTAGACGTAAACCGTATATTTATTGTATTAGTGGTGTTTAGATATGTAACAAATTCATCAAAGGTTTTGTCTGGACCAGACCAAAGTATAAATATATCGTCTACATATCTAATATCGATTAAAAAACCTTTTATAGCCTTTTGACGATGTAGATCTTTGAAAGATTCTTTGGTTTCAAGTCGATTTACGATGAGAGAACAAACTTGGCTAAATAAGGGTGTCCCTTAGGGGAATTACAGATGTAACAAATGTGCCTTTTGCAATTTTAATTGTAAGAAAAACTTTTTGAATTTTGAAGGGGTGAGCCACAGAGTTAGACATTTTATCTCATGCAAGAGGAAATTCGTAGTGTACTCGATATTCTGTCCCTGTGGTTTCTTCTATATCGGCAAAATGATCAGGTGTGTATACGTAAGGTTTCGTGAACACCGTAAATCGATTTCTACAGGCAAAGGATCTCCTCGCCTGATTTAGCATATAACGGAAAAACACGGTGGAAATGCCAGTTGTTTAACTTTTGCAGGCATAGAACTAGTGTCACTACCCCCAAGTGGAGGAGATAGAAACAAATACAGGTACATCTCAATAAATTAGAATATCTTTGAAATGTTTATTTCTTTCAGTAATTAAATTAAAAAAGTGACCTATATTTTCTACATTCTTTACACACAGAGTGTTCTATTTCAAGTGTTTTATTTCTGTAAATATTGATTATGGGTTACAGGTAATGAAAACCAAAATCTAAGAAAATTGTAATATTGTAAAAAAGTTCAGTATGTCACCTGCCAAGGTTTCCTAAACCTTTAAATGGTCCCTCAGTCTGGTTCAGTAGGACACACAATCATGGACGACTGCTAATTATGAATTAAATTATTGAATCACTGAAATGAATGAACGTTTCAAAGATATTCTAATTTATTGAGATGTACCTGTACCTCCTACAAAAGGAGGCTAAATGGATTATAAGAACAAATGCCCTGGGACCATTGGGTTTGAGCGATAGGAACGATATGAGGGTTTTTTAATACATTTTCTAGCCGTTCTGTACTTCATTATTTATTTATAAATTTTGATAAGTGATAATACCCTTTTCTTTTTGTAAGTGTATTACTTGTTCAGGATCTTCCTCCATGTACCCGGCCTTTTTGATATTTAACTACCTCCAGTCTATCTAAGTCCTTTTTCTTTTTTCTCATCTTCATTTTTTGTAAGGTGAGATTATAAAAGATCAAAAAAGATTTAATTATATTTAATATCCAGTCTTTGCAATTTAGATCTCATCTGCTACATTATGCAGAAATACGCTAACTACAGTACAGACCAAAAGTTTGGACACACCTTCTCATTCCAAGAGTTTTCTGTATTTTCATGACTATAAAAATTGTAGATTCACACTGAAGGCATCAAAACTATGAATTAACACATGTGGAATTATATACTTAACAAAAAAGTGTGAAACAACTGAAAATATGTCTTATATTCTAGGTTCTTCAAACTAGCCACCTTTTGCTTTGATTATTGCTTTGCACACTCTTGACATTCTCTTGATGAGCTTCAAGAGGTAGTCACCTGAAATGGTCTTCCAACAGTCTTGAAGGAGTTCCCAGAGATGCTTAGCACTTGGCCCTTTTGCCTTCACTCTGCGGTCCAGCTCACCCCAAACCATCTCGATTGGGTTCAGGTCTGGTGACTGTGGAGGCCAGGTCATCTGGCGAAGCACCCCATCACTCTCCTTCTTGGTCAAATAGCCCTTACACAGTCTGGAGGTGTGTTTGGGGTGATTGTCCTGTTGAAAAATAAATGATGGTCCAACTAAACGCAAACCGGATGGAATAGCATGCCGCTGCAAGATGCTGTGGTAACCATGCTGGTTCAGTATTCCTTCAATTTTGAATAAATCCCCAACAGTGTCACCAGCAAAGCACCCCCACACCATCACACCTCCTCCTCCATGCTTCACGGTGGGAACCAGGCATGTAGAGTCCATTTGTTCACCTTTTCTGCGTCGCACAAAGACACGGTGGTTGGAACCAATGATCTCAAATTTGGACTCATCAGACCAAAGCACAGATTTCCACAGGTCTAATGTCCATTCCTTGTGTTCTTTAGCCCAAACAAGTCTCTTCTGCTTGTTGCCTGTCCTTAGCAGTGGTTTCCTAGCAGCTATTTTACCATGAACGCCTGCTGCACACAGTCTCCTCTTAACAGTTGTTGTAGAGATGTGTCTGCTGCTAGAACTCTGTGTGGCATTGACCGGGTCTCTAATCTGAGCTGCTGTTAACCTGCGATTTCTGAGGCTGGTGACTTGGATGAACTTATCCTCTGCAGCAGAGGTAACTTGGTCTTCCTTTCCTGGGGCGGTCCTCATGTGAGCCAGTTTCTTTGTAGCGCTTGATGGTTTTGGCCACTGCACTTGGGGACACTTTCAAAGTTTTCCCAATTTTTCGGACTGACTGATCTTCATTTCTTAAAGTAATGATGGCCACTCGTTTTTCTTTACTTAGCTGCTTTTTTCTTGCCATAATACAAATTCTAACACTCCATTCAGTAGGACTATCAGCTGTGTATCCACCTGACTTCTGAACAACACAACTGATGGTCCCAACCCCATTTATAAGGCAAGAAATCCCACTTATTAAACCTGACAGGGCACACCTGTGAAGTGAAAATTAAAATCTCAATAAAATACATTTAAGTTTGTGATTGTAAGGTGACAAAATGTGAAAAAGTTCAAGGGGTATGAATACTTTTCAAAGCCACTTTAATCATAGTTCAAATGGTGCAGCTGCACTTGGCCCTCTTAAGCCACATCACATTGTTGTCCTTTTTCTGGCCAGAAGGTCCCTGGCACTAATCACCACACAATCCACTGTATATGTGGACCAAAGACAGAACAAACAGCTATAGCTATATTGTGCAGCTGCTGAAACGGGGAGCCAGAGCTCCCAGAGAGAAAGGAGGGAAGGTTTATTATCTTCCCTGACTTCCCGATCGCTGTGTATACACAGGTATGGGCGCCACCATGATGCAGCTCCCCTCTAACCCGGCAGTCACGTGATCTACTGGGATCAGAGCCTGTTAGAGCTGCTGGGTCCTACAGGACCCAGATCATCTCTATAGTAACGGTCAGGAGGCTGTATTCCTCCTGCAACTGGGGCTAAATGTACCAGCCCCAGTTACTGGTGAAATCAGCCTCCCCCCGCCAAAAAAAAGGTCTATTATGACCTTATGGGGACACAGTGTAAAAAGAAAAAAAGATAATTAAAATGAATTAAAAAAAAATGAATAGAAAAGTAAAAAGAAAAAAAAAAAAGGAAATAAAATAATTAAAAAAAAAAAATAAAATATGTCAATAACTAGCCCTTATTAAAGGTTATTGTCCCACCCCCGACGACACCATACAAAATAAAAATTTCCGTAACGGAGAGTACAAACTATTTTAAAAAGTTTTTTAGTAGCACTTTGTGCTATTAAATTAAAAAAAAATTAAAAGTGATAAACGGACACGATTTCTTTCCTCTTTTGTTATATTTTCCCGGATATAAAAAAATTAAAACACATGCAAAAATAAAAACAATATAAAAATAAAGCCCTATGTGTCACCAAAAAAAGACGTAGGAATTAGTTGAATAATGCAAATGATAAAAATGTTACAGCCCTCAAAACCACACATACAAAAAACCTGAAAATGTGTCTGGCCCTGAACCAGAAATTGGCACGGTACTGAAGTGGTTAAAGACCAGGCATCCGCTGTGCTATTATGATGGATGTCGGGAAAGGGTTAAAATCAGGGCTCCTAGGAGCCTATCTATCCAATTTGTGGCTCTCTAAGGAATACACAGCTGAAGTTGTGTCAAAGTATATGTCTATGGAAAAACAGATAATAAGCAGTGGATACAAACTCAGAGTTTAACCATACATTGAGCTGGTAATCGCTTTTATGCACTTTAACATTTGAAATGTTCCAAAATTACCCTTTTTTGGGGGAAAGGTGTTTGCCTGTGGTTCTTTTAGACACACATGGTGGTTATATTGACAAAAGCAATGGTTTTTATAGAAAATTTGCCTTTTTTGATAACTTAAAGGGGTTGTCCAGGATAAAATGGAATTTTTAGACTAATCTAAACCCCCTCCCCCCACCTACTTTCTAAATTACATACTGTAGCAAAAATGTATAGTTACCCATATCCCTGGCACATTTTCTGGTTATCCGGTGATGTTCCATTTCCCTGTCTTCCTCTCCAGACTTCCCTTCTGTGTGCACGGCTCCTCCTCTTCTTTGACTCTGCCAGCATGTACGCAATAGTCCCGTACTTGTGCTGTAGCCAGCACTCCATCTCTACTGCGCAGGCATCAGAGGCACCTACGGCCTGTGCATGCATCGGCAGAGCTCAAAAGAGGAGGAGCCGTCCCCGCAGAAGGGAAGTCTGGAGAGGAAGACAGGTAAGTATGATGGGGTGTGGGGCTGGGCAGAGTTAGTTAGTAAGTATGATGATGTGTGGGGCTGGGCAGAGTTAGTTGAGAAGGGCTAGTAGTGGGAGCGATAGCTAGGGAGACAGGGAGGGGGTGTGAGGGAGTGAAAGGGAGGTAGTGTGAGTCAGCCCTCAACTACCATGATGCATTGCATGAGCTAAGACAGTACAAAGCTACAACATGTAAACAAATGCAACGGATGCCAGGAGCTCCCAGAGAAACCCAGAAATCACTCAAAACACTGCTAAAGGTATTTGGGTGCACTTATTAACCCATTAATAGCACTAACAGACCTTTTTTTAAAAACAGATTTTTTGCCCAGAAAACCACTTTAAGTGCAATGTGTTACGGGTTCATTTGAGAGTAATTTGTGTCTGTGTGACTCATACAGGACATAAATAGCTTGGTTGCTATGGAAACCTGGTGTAAAGCTGTGTGTATGTCAAGACTGAACCTGCGATTTTCCATTGGTCCATAAGTGTCATGTGATCATGTGCATCTCAGTTTTGATATCAGTGAAAAACCAGCGATCGGTTGTTATGGAAAACCTGAAGTAAAGCTGTGTGTATGTGGCCTTGTGTAACAGTGTCATCCACAGCGCCCTGCCCCTTTAAAGCTGACCTACAGCAGTGAAGAAAAATGTCTGGGTTGTTATTGAAACCTGGAGTGCAGCTGTGTGCACGTGGCTGACAATGCTTTGTCAGATTGGAGACGGGCTTGGGTCTGCTGGGGAGTTTCAGCAGCTCGCTGTTGTCTGTAACATACGTTATCAGATTGGAGACAGGCTTGGGTCTGCTAAGAGTTTTCATTAGCTTGAGCAGCAGCCATGCGTTTTGCTGCAGGGGACATGAGTAGTTTAAAAAACATTTCAATTTATAATAATGCTGAAATCCAGTATGGCAGTCCAGTCAGTGGTGTAAATACCAGTTTAGCAGTGGTAGCAGCTGCCACAGGGCCCGGGACATTAGGGGACCCGGCGGGCCTCTGATGTTTTTTTTTTTTTTTTTTTTTTTTAACACCAGCAGGTAACGGGCCCTATTTACTTAACGATCCCCACTCCTGCTCACGGCCGCCTGCACTTCACCTTCTGCAGAGGCGGCTGTGAGCAGGAGCGGGGATTGGTAAGTAAGGCCTGTGGACCGTGAACCCCACAAACACTGCTATCATTATACTCTGGGGTCTTTTCAGCAGGCTTCGGGCCTCCTTGGTGGCGTCCCAAATGTCGGTGGGCCAGTCCGACATCATTATGCGTTGCGATACATGCCTGGCTCACGTGACATCTGGTCCAACATTGAAGAAGTAGCGGGAAGTGCGCATAATACTATGTGAAGGAGCCACTATGATACTGTGTGCAGGGGCCACTATGGGGCAGAATACTGTGTGCAAGGGCCACTATGGGGCCTAATAGTGTATGCAGGGGCCACTATGGGGCATAATAGTGTGTGCAGAAATGCAGTTTGTGCGTGGGGGGGTTGCCGGGGGGGGGGGTCCCATGTCAAATGCCCTGCCATTGCTAGTTACGCCACTGAGTCCAGTATAGGTACAGTCTATTTATGGCTGTGTTGTTATGGAAACCTGGTAAATTAAATGTGAACTTATATTGGCTGATACACGTGATATGACTGAATATTTAAGGTCCTGTGAACTGCTATTCACTAATACAGGTCATACATAGCTTGGTTGCTATGGAAACCTGTGTGCCTGAGGAGAGTAAGCGCCTGTGAGCTGTTATTGGCTGATAAGGGACATATGACCGTGTGTATGGCAGTTGGAATATGAGTGAAAGACTTGCAGGCTTGTATAGACTAATGCTGGTCATTTTTTGGGAATACTGTACCTCAAGAACGGTACGTCCAAGAGAGCTGAGACCCAGTCTATAATATTCCCGGACACCTGATGTACATGTGTGCCAAATTTGGTGAGGATCGGTCCAGTCTTTTGGTCGCGCATAAAGAACAGACAGACAGACAGACAGGAACTCATTTTTATATATATAAGAGATATATTCTACAATACCAACAGTGTGGTATATTAGAATGTGATGAACCAGGACATGTCTGGAGGACATATCTGGCTGAGTAGTGGCAGTAGTGGTAGCTATGGTAGCACGTGTTGCAGTAGGACTGGGTAAATAATCGAAAATTAACCAAAATCGAAAGCCAGCATAATTAATCATTGTGAACTTGCTGACACTGATTATGTCAATTATTTTGCATCCATGCCATCCTGTTTCACAGTGCCATTGGTTAAAAGATATGTTACTAACTGTGTGCTATGCAATCAGGATTGGTGATAAGGGAATCACCAAAAGTCAGTGGCATGGAATGGCATATAAAAAGGGAAATGTCCTAAAATAATAATTCCTTATTCTTAATACAGGTAAATTGTTCAATTAATCATGATTTTGATTTGGGTCATAATCGCCCAGCCCTAAGTAACAGGCAGTAAAGCATAGGTCATGTCTGGCAGAGTGGTGGCAGTGATAGTAGCTATGGCAGTACAGACCTCCCCTCTTAAATAATGGAGATTTTTTTCAGATTAGCGCAGGCAGAACCTGCATTTTGCTGTTAGAACAGTAGTTTGTATGTATTTAACAAAAACAATTAAAACTCTTGCCAAAAAAAAAATCTTTAACCCCTTAAGGACGATGTCTAATTTTTCTAAACTGACATTTGTCATTTTAAATAGCAAAAACTTTGAGACGCTTTAACTGAAACTAATGATTTTGATACTGTTTTTCATGACACATTGTACTTCATGTTAGTGGTAAACATTAATCAATATTTTTGTGTTTATTTATTTAAAAAAATAGGAAATTTGATGGAAATTTGGAAACAAATCGCAATTTTCAAAATGTGAAATGGTCTACATTTGATGACAGATAGCCATACCACCAAAATATGTTATTAAATATTATCTGCCATATCTCTGCTTTATATTGGCATCATCTTTTAATCACCCTTTAATTTATTTTGGACATTATAATGCTTGCAAGTGTAACAGAATTACAAGAAACCTAATTTTTTAGGGATCACTTCAATCTATATATTAGAAACCCTATTATCCCACTTTCAAAACTGCATCCCTTAAATAATTCAAAACAGCATTTGGGAAGTTTGTTAACCCTTGTTAGGAGAATTTAATTAATTATCAATAATGGTCATCAATGGTCAGCTAAATCAGGAGGTTTATTTTGCGCATATATTTATATATGGATACATTAGCTTATGTATGCCTTTTATGTCAAAAGAAAAATGTCTACCATACATATTCAAACACAGGAGAGGTGGTTAAATACGCATGAAGATAATTTTGATATATGAATTTATCAGTTCAAACGTGGGTTGTAATCTACAAGGCAGGATATCATTGTGGTCTTTTTTGCACCCACCAGACACCACTCAGCACATTCCTTAACTTCCTCCGTTACACACAAAAAATGACCTTTAACATACACTTATTAAAAAAATAGGCATATAGTATTCATATATGATTAACATATCAAGCTTAATAAAATTTTCATAACATTTTCCTCCTTTTAATCATATTTCTTCCACAAAATCTATCAGTCTTCCTCGTTTTGGCAAGCCACCTTCACAAGGAATCTTCATTTAGTGAAATTTGGTCCAAGTGTTCTTCTTGACAATACCTAGTCTTTGTCATAGCTGTATCTATCCACCTTTGCAATAGTCCTCGAATACATGGAATACAGCAACAACCACAGGTCGCAAAGATTGCAACAACCAGTGAGACTGATATCAACATTGATGTAATAAGTCCTGTCCATTTTCTAAACCATTCTTCCAGCCAGTTAGTAAAAGTCAGTCAGAATTTTCTGCCAATTCCTCTGAAAATGAAGTCAGACCTTGCAGGACTTTGGTGATGCTCCCATCCGGGGAAGTGTTGTTGGGAATAAAAGTACAACAATAAGTACCAATCATTTTACATACACCTCCCTGGTTGGCTAAAATCATATCAAGTGCTATTCTGTTTTGCCATGCCATAATTGAGGTAGGACCCAATTGTTCTGCTATGCCCTTTACAGCATCTCTGGTATAGTTTACAAATCTCTGCTGATTATAGTACAAATAGTTACCCACCAAATATAGTACAATATATACAGTGCCCCTTGAACTTTTCAACCTTTTGCCACATTTTAGGCTTCAAACATAAGGATATATAATTTTAATTTTTTTGGTGAAGAATCAACAACAAGTGGGACACAATCGTGAAGTGGAACGAAATTTATTGGTTATTTTAAACTTTTGTAAAAAATAAAAAACTGAAAAGTGGGGCGTGCCAAATTATTCGGCCCCCTTAAGTTAATACTTTGTAGCGCCACCTTTTGCTGTGATTACAGCTGCAAGTCGCTTGGGGTATGTCTCTATCAGTTTTGCACATTGAGAGACTGAAATTCTTGCCCATTCTTCCTTGGAAAACAGCTGGAGCTCAGTGAGGTTGGATGGAGAACATTTGTGAACAGCAGTTTTCAGCTCTTTCCACAGATTCTCGATTGGATTCAGGTCTGGACTTTGACTTGGCCATTCTAACACCTGGATACATTTATTTGTGAACCATTCCATTGTAGATTTTGCTTTATGTTTGGGATCATTGTCTTGTTGGAAGATAAATCTCCGTCCCAGTCTCAGGTCTTTTGCAGACTCCAACAGGTTTTCTACCAGAATGGTCCTGTATTTGGCTCCATCCATCTTCCCATCAATTTTAACCATCTTCCCTGTCCCTGCTGAAGAAAAGCAGGCCCAAACCATGATGCTGCCACCACCATGTTTGACAGTGGGGATGGTGTGTTCAGGGTGATGAGCTGTGTTGCTTTTACGCCAAACATATCGTTTTGCATTGTGGCCAAAAAGTTCGATTTTGGTTTCATCTGACCAGAGCACCTTCTTCCACATGTTTGGTGTGTCTCCCAGGTGGCTTGTGGCAAACTTTAAAGGAGACTTTTTATGGATATCTTTGAGAAATGGCTTTCTTCTTGCCACTCTTCCATAAAGGCCAGATTTGTGCAGTGTACGACTGATTGTTGTCCTATGGACAGACTCTCCCACCTCAGCTGTAGATCTCTGCAGTTCATCCAGTGTGATCATGGGCCTCTTGGCTGCATCTCTGATCATGTCTTCTCCTTGTTTGAGATGAAAGTTTAGAGGGACGGCCGGGTCTTGGTAGATTTGCAGTGGTCTGATACTCCTTCCATTTCAATATGATCGCTTGCACAGTGCTCCTTGGGATGTTTAAAGTTTGGGAAATCTTTTTGTATCCAAATGCGGCTTTAAACTTCTCCACAACAGTATCACGGACCTGCCTGTTGTGTTCCTTGGTCTTCATGATGCTCTCTGCGTTTTAAACAGAACCCTGAGACTATCACAGAGCAGGTGCATTTATACGGAGACTTGATTACACACAGGTGGATTATATTTATCATCATCAGTCATTTAGGACAACAATGGATCATTCAGAGATCCTCACTGAACTTCTGGAGTGAGTTTGCTGCACTGAAAGTCAAGGGGCCGAATAATATTGCACACCCCACTTTTCAGTTTTTTATTTTTTACAAAAGTTTAAAATAACCAATAAATTTCGTTCCACTTCACAATTGTGTCCCACTTGTTGATTCTTCACCAAAAAATTAAAATTTTATATCCTTATGTTTGAAGCCTGAAATGTGGCAAAAGGTTGAAAAGTTCAAGGGGGCCAAATACTTTCGGAAGGGAATGTATATATGTATATATATAATGTAATATATATGTAATGTACAGTACAGACCAAAAGTTTGGACACACCTTCTCATTCCAAGAGTTTTCTGTATTTTCATGACTATAAAAATTGTAGATTCACACTGAAGGCATCAAAACTATGAATTAACACATGTGGAATTATATACTTAACAAAAAATTGTGAAACAACTGAAAATATGTCTTATATTCTAGGTTCTTCAAACTAGCCACCTTTTGCTTTGATTACTGCTTTGCACACTCTTGGCATTCTCTTGATGAGCTTCAAGAGGTAGTCACCTGAAATGGTCTTCCAACAGTCTTGAAGGAGATCCCAGAGATGCTTAGCACTTGTTGGCCCTTTTGCCTTCACTCTGCGGTCCAGCTCACCCCAAACCATCTCGATTGGGTTCAGGTCTGGTGACTGTGGAGGCCAGGTCATCTGGCGTAGCACCCCATCACTCTCCTTCTTGGTCAAATAGCCCTTACACAGTCTGGAGGTGTGTTTGGGGTCCTGTTGAAAAATAAATGATGGTCCAACTAAACGCAAACCGGATGGAATAGTATGCCGCTGCAAGATGCTGTGGTAACCATGCTGGTTCAGTATTCCTTCAATTTTGAATAAATCCCCAACAGTGTCACCAGCAAAGCACCCCCACACCATCACACCTCCTCCTCCATGCTTCACGGTGGGAACCAGGCATGTAGAGTCCATTTGTTCACCTTTTCTGCGTCGCACAAAGACACGGTGGTTGGAACCAAAGATCTCAAATTTGGACTCATCAGACCAAAGCACAGATTTCCACAGGTCTAATGTCCATTCCTTGTGTTCTTTAGCCCAAACAAGTCTCTTCTGCTTGTTGCCTGTCCTTAGCAGTGGTTTCCTAGCATCTATTTTACCATGAAGGCCTGCTGCACTGTCTCCTCTTAACAGTTGTTGTAGAGATGTGTCTGCTGCTAGAACTCTGTGTGGCATTGACCTGGTTTCTGAGGCTGGTGACTTGGATGAACTTATCCTCCGCAGCAGAGGTGACTCTTGGTCTTCCTTTCCTGGGGCGGTCCTCATGTGAGCCAGTTTCTTTGTAGCGCTTGATGGTTTTGGCCACTGCACTTGGGGACACTTTCAAAGTTTTCCCAATTTTTCGGACTGACTGACCTTCATTTCTTAAAGTAATGATGGCCACTCGTTTTTCTTTACTTAGCTGCTTTTTTCTTGCCATAATACAAATTCTAACACTCCATTCAGTAGGACTATCAGTTGTGTATCCACCTGACTTCTGAACAACATAACTGATGGTCCCAACCCCATTTATAAGGCAAGAAATCCCACTTATTAAACCTGACAGGGCACACCTGTGAAGTGAAAACCATTTCAGGTGACTACCTCTTGAAGCTCATCAAGAGAATGCCAAGAGTGTGCAAAGCAGTAATCAAAGCAAAAGGTGGCTACTTTGAAGAACCTAGAATATAAGACATATTTTCAGTTGTTTCACACTTTTTTGTTAAGTATATAATTCCACATGTGTTAATTCATAGTTTTGATGCCTTCAGTGTGAATCTACAATTTTTATAGTCATGAAAATACAGAAAACTCTTGGAATGAGAAGGTGTGTCCAAACTTTTGGTCTGTACTGTATATATAGTACAATAATATAGTACAGATAGTTACCCACCAAATATACCACCAAATATACCTACCAAATATAGTTAATCGTTACCCACCAAATGAGAGGTTCGAACCCTGCAGCAATTTGACTGCAGGCCTTAAACTGATTAGGCACCCCCTAGGGACTCCTATGTCATCTATGTATATTCCAGTGTTAAAAGATTCTCCCAGTGTGTCTCTCTTTTCTCTATGTAATCCTTTTCTGTATGTCCCTTATAATCTTATCCCACTCTGTATAAGAGAACAGGTGGAAGGGCTTTATAACTTGTACCAGAGCACATTCCCCTTTCCAAATTACGGGGAGTCTGGGTCTTAATTTTTTGTCACCACATAATCACCAAATATCTGCTCTCGCTTGTTAGTGGTCTGTAAACCACTCATCAGAATAATTTTGTGAGGAATCTGAGACATTTATTCTCTCTGCACAATAGTTCTTATCAAACTTGCCTACATACAGGTATTTATTTATTTATTGTGCTTACTTTTATAGCGCCATCATATTCCACAGTGGTTTACAGACATTGACAGTCACTGTCCCATATAGGGCTCACAATCTACATTTCCTATTAGTATGTCTTTGGTCGCAAGGGGGGGGGGGGTAAGAGTCCTTTCTCAATAGATGGGTATAGCAGATAAATAGTTTTACACTTTTCACTAAAAGGAGCAAAAGATTTGTTATACAGCTCCCCCTCGGTCATTGTTGTTATTGAGCCTGAATGGGGTGGTAGCCAAGTGTGGCCTAGCCGTGTCACATGCTATACGATCTGTCTTACTGTATGATCTGCCTCAGGCCTATTCCAAGTGCCCAATGTTTTCCAGCCCTGATATTCCTGGATTTGGCTTTATTGGCCGGGAGTAGCGATGGGAGACTTCGACCGGTTTGAGATGAACATTCCCTTATGGAAAGTCCCCCTTTGTAACGGGTTTTTTGCCAATTCAGACCAAATCTTATTCTATCCCTCTGGCTATTTTACAGTGGGAAAGATGGATCCAGGAAGTTTGCTCAGCTAATGAAACCGCTGTAGGGGTATTTAATAGTACTCGATATGGTCCTTCCAACCTGGGATGATTCCAGTTTTTTCTCTTAATTACTTTAATCAGGATCCAGTCTCCTGGTTTCACTGTATTTGTTTCATGGCCACATACTTTAAAGACAAAATCGACAACATCCGTCAGGAAATAACCCAATCTCCAAGCGGCATTAGTCCCCTTCCCTCCCTTGCTGCTCATTGTGAACTCTCATTATTTGACCCAGTAACAGAAGAAGAAGTCTCCCAGATCCTTTCTTCTTCTCGCACCACTACTTGAACAAATACTCCTATCCCATCACACCTCCTCCGGTTTCTGTCCCCTACTGTTATAACTCACCTTACTAAAATTGTTAACCTCTCTCTTTCTTCTGGAATCTTTCAATCCTCCTTCAAACATGCTATCATAACCCCACTACTGAAAAAACCTTTCCTTGATCCATCCTGTGCTGCTAACTACCGACCTGTTTCTAAACTCCCCTTCATCTCTAAACTCCTGGAACGCTTGGTCTACTCCCACCTAATCTGCTATCTCTCTGTTAACTCTCTTCTGAACCCCTCAGAAACCGCCCTCACAAAGGTCTCGTATGATCTTTTGATGGCTAAATTTAAAGGGAACTATTCGCTACTTATTCTTATGGATCTCTCAGCAGCATTTGACACTATAGACCACAAACTCATCTTCACTATGCTCCACTCTATTGGCCTCAGGGATACTGCTCTCTCTTGCTTTTCTTCCTATCTCTCTGACCGCTCATTTAGTGTGTCTTTTGCTGGTGCTATTTCTTCTCCTCTACCACTTGCAGTTGGGGTTCCTCAAGGCTCGGTCCTAGGCCCCCTCTTCTTCTCTTTCTACACAAACCATTTTGGACAAACCATTTTGCTAATTTGGCTTTCAATGCCATCTTTATGCAGATGATACCCAACTATATACCTTATCCCGTGACATCACCCCTGCACTACTACATAACACCAGTGGCTGCCTCTCTGCTGTCTCTAACATCATGTCTTCTTTTTATCTGAAATTGAATCTTTCAAAAACTGAACTTCTTGTGTTCCCTTCATCTACTAACAACCTAACCCTGATATCTCCATTTCTGTCTGTGGCCTTACTATTACCCCGAGGCGGCATGCCTGCTGTCTGGGGGTTGTATTTGATTCAGATCTCACCTTTACCCCACATATTCAGACACTTGCACACTCTTGCCACTTGCACCTTAAAAACATCTCTAGAATTCGCTCTTTTCTCAACGTGGAAACATCAAAAACCCTCATTCTCTCTCGTCTTCACTGTTGTAATTCTCTTCTAATTGGGCTTCCTCTTACTAAACTCTCCCCACTACAATCTGTCCTGAATGCAGCCGCCAGACTCATCTTTCTGTCAAACCAGTACATAGACGCATCTACCTTGTGTCAGTCAATGTATTGGTTGTCCACCCATCACAGAATACAATATAAAATTATCACACTCACCCACAAATCCATCCATAGAGCTGCGCCCCCTATATCTCTTCTCTCGTCTCCATCACCGCCCTAATCGTCCTCTCCATTCTGCCAAGGACCTTAGACTTGCATCCTCTGTTATCAAAACATCCCACTCCCGTCTCCAAGACTTTTTTTCGAGCTGCACCGGTGCGCTGAAACGCTTTACCCCAGGCAATCTGATTAATCCCCAACTACAGCAGCTTCAAAACTGCACTAAAATCACATCTGTTTGGTCAGGCTTATCACATGACGTGATCACAGTGTAGTGTGCAGAGGTGAAGAACAATAACACCTTTTATCCTTCCTCCTCTGTTCCTCAGATTCTGCCCTCTCCATCTAGAAGTTACACTGCACTCCTTGCACTTAGAATATGTTTATTCACAGATACTGTCTGGTGACGGGTTCATACAGCTTTAGTTACACAACCTTTTTTATTAAAAGATGACTGGACCATTGTAGCAAACAAGCCCTCTTACCTCTTATGTCCCCCTATCTCCTCATAGAATGTAAGTTCTTGAGAGCAGGGCCCTCCCTCTTATTGTTTGATATGTTTATTTCTTTGTCACATTGGAATGTCTCCTGTGTCCTCTGATTTGTAAAGTGCTACGGAATATGCTGGCGCTATATAAATAAAGTTATTATTATTATTATTTATTATTATTATTATTATTGGTTGACCTGGAATGAAATTTGGAACAGAAACTTCTTTATGGTTTAGTATTTTTACTATATAGTCAGCTATGGTCTCATCAATATCCTCATCTGGTCTAGTAAAAGATCTAAGCTGTGGAATCACATAAGATCTACCATACATTATTTCAAATGGGGTAAATCCTTGCGATGCAGGAGTCACATGCATATTCAACATTACTGAAGGTAAGCAATAGACCCAATTTTTCACTGTCTCATCCATTGTCTTCTTTAGTTTACTTTTTAATATCCCGTTATGTCTTTCCACCAATCCTGCTGACTGTGGATGGTAAGCACAGTGTTTTTTTAGCTCTATTTTAAAGTTCTGATCTATCAGGGAGATCACTTCATTCACAAAATGTGCTTCATTATCATTGTAAATTCTTTCTGGTATACAAAATCTAGGTATGATTTCTTTAACTAATGCTTTGGCTACTGTTATTGCATCTGGACTTCACATCCGCTGAGTTCAATAAAGTCCATGCAAATGTGTTGGAATGGATACTGCGGCTGTGCAAACTGTCCTCTTATGGTTTTATGTTACCTTGTGGATTGTGCTATGCACATATAGTGCAGGATAAACAAAAATTTATAGAGTAATTAGTGAACCCATACGCTGTGAACATCTTAGATACAGTCATATGAAAAAGTTTGGGCACCCCTATTAATCTTAATCATTTTTAGTTCTAAATATTTGGGTGTTTGCAACAGCCATTTCAATTTAATATATCTAATAACTGATGGACACAGTAATATTTCAGGATTGAAATGAGGTTTATTGTACTAACAGAAAATGTGTAATATGCATTAAACCAAAATTTGACCGGTGCAAAAGTATGGGCACCTCAACAGAAAAGTGACATTAATATTTAGTAGATCCTCCTTTTGCAAAAATAACATCCTCTAGTCGCTTCCTGTAGCTTTTAATCAGTTCCTGGATCCTGGATGAAGGTATTTTTGACCATTCCTCTTTACAAAACAATTCCAGTTCAGTTAAGTTTGATGGTCGCCGAGCATGGATAGCCCGCTTCAAATTATCCCACAGATGTTCAATGATATTCAGGTCTGGGGACTGGGATGGCCATTCCAGAACATTGTAATTGTTCCTCTGCATGAATGCCTGAGTAGATTTGGAGCTGTGTTTTGGATCATTGTCTTGCTGAAATATCCATCCCCGGCGTAACTTCAAATTCGTCACTGATTCTTGTACATTATTCTCAAGAATCTGCTGATACTGAGTTGAATCCATGCGACCCTCAACTTTAACAAGATTCCCGGTGCCGGCATTGGTCACACAGCCCCAAAGCATGATGGAACCTCCACCAAATTTTACAGTGGGTAGCAAGTGTTTTTCTTGGAATGCTGTGTTTTTTTTGACGCCATGCATAACGCCTTTTTGTATGACCAAACAACTCAATCTTTGTTTCATCAGTCCACAGGACCTTCTTCCAAAATGAAGCTGGCTTGTCCAAATGTGCTTTTGCGTACCTCAGGCGACTCTGTTTGTGGCGTGCTTTCAGAAACGGCTTCTTTCGCATCACTCTCCCATACAGCTTCTCCTTGTGCAAAGTGTGCTGTATTGTTGACCGATGCACAGTGACACCATCTGCAGCAAGATGATGCTGCAGCTCTTTGGAGGTGGTCTGTGGATTGTCCTTGACTGTTCTCACCATTCTTCTTCTCTGCCTTTCGGATATTTTTCTTGGCCTGCCACTTCTGGGCTTAACAAGAACTGTCCCTGTGGTCTTCCATTTCCTTACTATGTTCCTGGAAACTGACAGGTTAAATCTCTGAGACAACTTTTTGTATCCTTCCCCTGAACAACTATGCTGAACAATCTTTGTTTTCAGATCATTTGAGAGTTGTTTTGAGGAGCCCATGATGCCACTCTTCAGAGGAGATTCAAATAGGAGAACAACTTGCAATTGGCCACCTTAAATACCTTTTCTCATGATTGGATACATCTGGCTATGAAGTTCAAAGCTCAGTGAGGTTACAAAACCAATTTTGTGCTTCAGTAAGTCAGTAAAAAGTAGTTAGGAGTATTCAAATCAATAAAATGATAAGGGTACCCAAATTTTTGCACCGGTCAAATTTTGGTTTAATGCATATTGCACATTTTCTGTTAGTACAATAAACCTCATTTCAATCCTGAAATATTACTGTGTCCATCAGTTATTAGATATATCAAATTGAAATGGCTGTTGCAAACACCCAAATATTTAGAACTAAAAATGATTAAGATTAATAGGGGTGCCCAAACTTTTTCATATGACTGTATAATACCTAGCATCCCTCCGCTTGAGACATGGCTCTGCCCATGATTCAAGATGGCGGAGTATCTAAAAAGGTTACCAGGTAATACTGTATATATTCCCTTGCGGTCATACACAAATACCATTTTGTAATGTAGCCCCTTTATGAAGCCATTTTTTCTGCTCAGATTTAGGTGAGGATTGTTGCATATCCCTGAGTATGTCTAAGTCTATGACCTCAGGTTCTGTTTGGAGTGTGAGTATCTGCTTTGTAGCTGCTTGTTTTGCTGCCAAATCAGCTTTCTCATTTCCTAAAGTGACTAGATCATGTTTTATAGTATGTGCTCCACATTTACAGATAGCTCATTTCTTTGGGAGCTGTATTGCATCCTTCCCTGAAGAGGTTACCATTCCTCTATTCTTCCACTGTTGGGCAAAGACATGTACTGTGGAGAAAGCATATTGGCTATCTGTGTAAATAATAGCTACCTTTCCATTTACTATCTTACATGCCTCTGTAAGCGCAACTAATTCAGCTGCTTGTGCTGAATAGTGTCGGTGGAGTGTTTTAGCCACAAGTGTCTCTTGTTGTGTAACTACTGCATAGCCTACTGCATTTGTTCTATCAGGATTCTTTTTACAAGATCCATCAACAAATAGAATTATCTGGCTCTATAAGAAGTATCTTTAGTCTAAGGCCCCATGTTGCAGAAACGCAGCTTTTTTTGTGGCAGATTTTGCTGCGGTTTTTTGAGCCAAAGCCAGGAGTGGATTGAGCAAGAGGGAGAAGTATAAGAACTTCCTATATATTTCCCATTTCATTTGAAGCCATTCTTGGCTTTGGCCCAAAAAAAATGCAACAAAATCTGCAACAAAAAAAGATGTGTTTCCACAACGTGGGGCCTTAGCCCGAAGGTCCACTTGTGGGGGAGTAAGGGATCAAATGAATCCCCTTAAGCACCTTGACACACACAAGTTCCTTTGAACTCTCACCATAACAAAAATTATAACTACAAAATAGACATAAACAAATCTGGAATAGGGGAACATTGCTCATTTCTCCGATTTAGATCGGCCCTTTTACACTTGCTCTTACCTTCAACCAGTTACTTTGTCGGTCAAATCCTTGTCTGATTACCATCCATTATGTGTATATTAACACATTTTCTCCAACTTCAACATTCAAAATTCCATCTGTTAAAAAATCACATACTATAGTAACATTCCCCTATGCCAAAATGTATAATGTATAAATATTGTTCATGGTATCAGTAGACTTAAGTCCAACTGGTAATTTTTTAACGTATGAGGATCTGGTACTATAGGTCTTCTCTTTTTGGCTCAGGACAATCTCTTGCTCCAATGTCCTGGTTACTTACAATTACAACACGAATTATCTCTGGGAACCCTAAATCTTCCTCTACATCTGGATCTGTCTCTATATCCCTGATCTCTGAGGTTTGGGCTATATTTCAGACCAATCCTCCAATACAAGAACTGATCCTTTTTTCTGTTTTTTCTGAATTTTTTTGGGGCATTTTTTTATTTATTTTTTTCATGTCTGGCGTATTCTAAAACTTCTGTTAGTTTTGCTGTACGGTGTTTTATCATGTGTTTAGTTATGTATCCACTGATATGAGGCAGACATCCTTTTAAAAATGGATTCTTCTGTTATTGGTCATAGGGACTGTCATCATCATCATTATCCCGGGGTTCCTTTAACCCACTATGGATGTCAAAAACTTCTTTAAGTCTGTGATATTATATTGATCTACCTCATCATCATCTTTTTGTATTGTTCTATTTATCTCTAACCAATTTGCTCTGCCCTTATATTTAGTTTTACATCTGTCCATGAATTGGTCTATGTTCTGATTTAATCCTGGAACACCATATTCGAAAGAGTGTCCATTTGCTTCTGTACTCCTAAAATTTCTGCATACCGTCCACCAATCACGATCCAATATCTGTCTCATGGTTCTCTCAACTTCACTGCCATTTAGTCTAAAACTGTGATAGAGTCATCTCACCCCTTCCTCAAAATATTTAACTTTTATCTTGGGATGAGGTATTCCCTCCGTTGCCTTTTTAACATCCTCATTAGTCCATTGGACTATATACATACATAGTGAAATTATGGCGGACTCCTTCTTGAGCCCCTGGGATCTGCTCTTGGATTCGGGACTTTAATCATGGGAAAGGCATCTAGTACATTCTCATTGTGATCTACAGTCCGGACTTAGGGGGTGACACATGGTCTGATATATTCTGCCACACCTTGTGACCCCTAGTTCCCTCTGTGGAGTCTGGACATTATTATCTGTAAAACCACTTGAATTTGGACATTGAGAGACCTATCTGTTATCATAAGGAGGAGGTGCCGTGGCCTCTCCATTCTGCGAGAAATTCTGATTCTGTCTTAGAGACATTGAAGTCAATACCATAGTATCGTCTTCTTTATCACACAGCGGCATCATTTGTTCTTTTTCTTAGGTTTTACCTATTTTTTTTTAGATGCTTCTTGGATCCATTTATTTGCGCGTTCTTATCCATACTTTCTTTTCTCTTTATCATTCAATTTCTCTATATCTTCTACTAATTTACAACATTTGTCATAATTCAACGTTTTACAGAAATTGAATCGTCTCTCCCACTTATTCACATATCGAAATCCTTTTGGGTCTAGTTTATGCATATACTTAACATCACCAGTCAAGTTGATCTGCTGACCGGCGCAACAAGAAAAACAAACACATCCTGATGCCTTTGTCACACAGTTTCCCATTTTACAATTTATGTTTAATCAGTTTTTATTGAGGTTTTTTTTAAATAAGAACAAAAGAAAGCAAAGCCAAGACAAAGGCATCAAATAAGGCAGCACGCAGGCCACCCAATTGTGAAGAAGTCGCTGAGGAACAGTTAGGGTAGAGGGCTGTCAACGCCCGCAACAGAGAAACCAGTAACGGGTGGCACAATAACAACATGGGGAAATGCATCATTGGGGGGTGATGGCAGGGAACACTATAGGATAGAAGGAAAAGTCCAGCTGTGGAGGGCCACCGCAGTGCCACCTGCGCACCAGAAGAAAAAGACAAATGCTGGAGTTAAAGGGGAACATGGGGAAGACAAAGGTGAACAGAAACACATAAGACCACATACAAGACTGGGATGGGATAGGGCATACTGAGGAGAAAGGGAAAGAGAAGGGGGAGAGAGGGATTGTACAGAAGGGGACGGCCAGACTCCTTACGGAAAGGGGAGCAAGGCGCCCCCAGTTTAGGCAAAGAAAGAAGAGATCTCTGAAGTCTCCTGGAACATCACCCACGGCCGCCAGAGGGACTCAAATTTAGAAGGGTCAGGCGAGTCCTCAGCCACCAGGGCCTCCATTCTCTTAATAAGGAGAAGCTCCTGTAGGAACTCAACCAGGGTCGGCACAGCAGTACTGCGCCAATGCCTGGGAATGACTGTTCTGGCTGCAGTGAGAAAATGTCGCAGGAGGTCTCTCTTAACAGCGGAGACGTTCCCCGTTATGATGGAGAGAAGGTCTCGACGAGGTGAGGGTGTAACAGATTTGCCACTCACTTTAGTGTACAACGTGAAAACAGCATCCCAGAAGGGTCTGAGGGCAGCACATTCCCACCAGATGTGATACAGCGTACCTCTCTTGGAACCACAGCTCCAATACCGGTCGGATACACCAGGATAGATCCTGTGCAAAAGGGTCCCCATTTTACAATTTATAACCCCAATTGAGGACTGGCAATTTTGCTAAAGTCCTCAGGGCTCTCTTTATTTAATGAATACCTAAATATAGTATCTTTAGGTACAAATAAGCGACCTTCTTCAATGTGTTCTAGGACACTTCCTACAGTAGTTTGTACACAAGGAGTAGTCTGACAGTTTAAATAAAATAACACAACGTGTCTATGATCTACTGTAAATGACAATATCCTGTTTTTTTCTCTAGGAAAGGCTTCCCTCATTTCAACTACTCTCCAACCTTCATCAGAAATAGTCAGTATTAGTCCTAAGACACACTGCGGACAAGACATCCATCCGAATTATATTATATGAGCACAGAGATAACCCTTTCTCTGGTCTTTCACAGTCTTTCTTAGTAGCCAAACCAGAAACAAAATGACAAAAATTAATCCAACAATTATAATCATAATCTCAAACTTTTCTAAAATCATATTAAACAATGCCCTTCTTCTATAAAACCTTTATCCCTGTCAGGTTCCCAATATAAATTTTGTTTACTCCAGGGACAAATTATTAAACCTCTATATTTTAGTGATCTTATAAAAGATATGCTGTATTTCTTGTATGATACTCAGGGCAAAGTCTAATGACACCGACATCTCTCTCACATAACTATGGTTAGTATATTATCTCCAGAAGGTATCAATAGGTCATACAGCCCTACCCAGAAAACTAGGGAAACCACCTCGAGAGTGAAACTTATTTATTGTAAGAATTAAGCATTCTCACCATGCTGCAGACTTTGGTTTCACTGTCGTGAGGTCTCTCCAGCTCCAATTTATAAAGAAAGCTGTAAAATACTTCCTTTTGTTAGAATTGCCCGTAGGTAATTCCCAATAGCAGCTGTTAGGGAAAGGGAAGACAGAGAAAATGAGCCCTAAACTAGGCCCACCCCATGTCCCTACCTATTTGCCACAACTGTCCTAATGACAGCAGGGGCGCACCGCTAATGAGGCGAAGTGAGGCGGCCGCCTCAGGCAGCACTGTCCGGGGGCGGCATTTTTTATTGTCTATTTAATGTAAACCAGCCCAGGACAGGCCGCTTCCAAAATAACAAAACAAAGCTGCGCGATACTTGTCCTGGGCTGGTTTACGAGACCTCTGCATGTCAGCGCAGGCGGCGATACAATGACGTCATCGCGCCTCCTACGCTGACACGCAAACGTCACGGACAAGTAGAGGCGGTGGCTGCATCAAGGCATCGGAGGTAGGTGAGGATAAGTTTTTTTTATATATATAAATAGGCCATTGCCTGCTGGAGCATCCCCGGCACGTAACGGCCTATTTACTTATCGATCCCCGCTGCTGGTCGTGGCCGCCCCCGCTTCCCCTTTTGCTATGGGACGCAGAAGCGGCTGTGTGCAGGAGCGGGGATGGTAAGTGAGGCCGCGGCCGGCGAACCCCATCAAATACTACTATTATTATACTCTGGGGTCTTTTCAGACCCCGGAGTATAATAATCGAAGACCCAGGGGAGGTGATAAACATAAAAACTATTGTTACTCACCTCTCTAGCGATCCGATGTTACTCCCAGCAGGCTTCGGCCTTCTTTGGTGATGTCCCAGGGGTCATGTGAGCCAGCCCGACGTCATTATGTCGCGACGCCGGTCTGTGCGACATTGAAGAAGGCCGAAAGCAGGGAGCGCATCGGAGCCCAGGTAAGTAACACTGGTTTTATGTTTGTCACCCCCTGGGTCTCCGATCATTATACTCTGGGGTCTGAAAAGTCCACAGAGTATAATAATAGTTCATGGGTGGGTCACTTTGGTACATAATACCATGTGCAGGGGCCACTATGAAGCATAATACCGTGTGCAGGGGCCACTATGGAGCATAATACCGTGTGCAGGGGCCACTATAGAGCATAATACCGTGTGCAGGGGCCACTATGGAGCATAATACCGTTTGCAGGGGCCACTATGGAGCATAATACCGTTTGCAGGGGCCACTATGGAGCATAATACCGTTTGCACGGGCCACTAGGGAGCATAATACCGATTGCAGGGGCCACTAGGGAGCATAATACCGATTGCAGGGGCCACTATGGAGCATAATAGCGTGTGCAGGGGCCACTATGGAGCATAATATCGTTTGCAGGGGCCACTATGGAGCATAATACCGTGTGCAGGTGCCACTGTGGGGCATAATACCGTGTGCAGGGGCCACTATGGAGCATAATACCGTTTGCAGGGGCCACTAGGGAGCAAAATACCGATTGCAGGGGCCACTAGGGAACATAATACTGATTGCAGGGGCCACTAGGGAGCATAATACCGATTGCAGGGGCCACTATGGAGCATAATAACGTGTGCAGGGGCCACTATGGAGCATAATACCGTTTTCAGGGGCCACTATGGAGCATAATACCGTGTGCAGGGGTCACTGTGGGGCATAATACCGTTTGCAGGGACCACTATGGAGCATAATACTGTGTGCAGGGGCAACTATGGAGCATAATACCGTGTGCAGGGGCCGCTGCGGGGCATAATACCGTGTGCAGGGGCCGCTGCGGGGCATAAAACCTTGTAATACTGTGTGCAGGGGCCGCAGTGGGCCATAATACCGTGTAATACTGTATTTAAAAAAAACAAACACCTACTCACCTGTCCCTTGTGCCCCGATGTTTCCTACCGCGGTCTGGTTCTGCTGCTCTGGTGTTTTCTTCTGGTGGAAGTCTCCACCGCACTTGACCCCTGAGGTCGCTGACATGGGACATCACAGTGCTGTGGGGAAGAAAACACCAGAACAGCAGGACTGAAACGCGCTGGAAGACACCGGAGCACCTTAGCCAAGCCTCATATTAAAAAAGTGGTTATCCTGGACAACCCCCTTTAAGGTGGCACTTGGGCTTTATTAAAGGGGCTTTCCAGCTCATTTTTATTGATGATCTATCCCTAGGACAGATTATCAATAAGAGATCAGTGGACCCCTCCTCTGATCAGCTGTATGAAGGGGCTATGGTACCTGTTTATATTACACACTGTCTGTTTATAGTGACCGTGTGATGTAATTACAGTCTTGTCACATAGACGTGTATAGGACGAGGCTGTAGTTACATAACATGGCCACTATGAGATGAATGACACTGTGCAAACAGAGAAGAGGTCACGGCACTTACACAAGTACCAGGGTTCATTCAAACAGCTGATCAGTAGGGGTCCAAGGTTTTTTGTAGGTGAGGACAATGTGCTTTGGATGCCTGGAAAAGTGAGGAGCCAAAGATGTCTGTGCTGTAAACTTTACAGAGACAAGTCACAGCTGGAAGAAGTGGTCATGGCGGCCCAAAGGGAAGAGAAAGGAAATGTGAAGGATTAGTCAGAGACTTTACCTGTAAGTCACAAAATGTTACTGCCCTGTATTCACCTAAATGATAGAGGATAAATACCTGAGTGATAGGGTCTGTCTGCTGAGTCCCCCACTGAGCCTGAGAACTGGGTTTTTTACCCCCACTGGGTGGGAATTCAGCCTGACCGCAGCCATATATATAGGTGTGCTACTTGGTGGATGGATGAACCTGCGTGGCTCTCATTCAACTTTGATGGGAGCGCCAAAGATACCCGAAGTCCAGTACTCAGCTATCTGTGGCGCTTCTATTATAGAGAATGGAGGCCACGTGGGCTCGTCCATCCACCAAGCAGAAGATGTGTGAAGTTACTTTCATTGTTAATACCGTGTTGTTGATCTGATGCTGAAGTTATACAGGAAGAAGAATTCTTAAAAACTGTTTTATCACTTTGTGTATTGTGTATATTGTGCAACGATAACAGCGTGTGAAGCTAGTAGCATGGAAACGCAATTTTATATATATATATAAATATATATATATATACAGTACAGACCGAAAGTTTGGACACACCTTATCATTCCAAGAGTTTTCTGTATTTTCATGACTATAAAAATTGTAGATTCACACTGAAGGCATCAAAACTATGAATTAACACATGTGGAATTATATACTTAACAAAAAAGTGTGAAATGACTGAAAATATGTCTTATATTCTAGGTTCTTCAAAGTAGCCACCTTTTGCTTTGATTACTGCTTTGCACACTCTTGGCATTCTCTTGATGAGCTTCAAGAGGTAGTCACCCGAAATGGTCTTCCAACAGTCTTGAAGGAGTTCCCAGAGATGCTTAGCACTTGTTGGCCCTTTTGCCTTCACTCTGCGGTCCAGCTCACCCCAAACCATCTCGATTGGGTTCAGGTCTGCTGACATTGGAGGCCAGGTCATCTGGCGTAGCACCCCATCACTCTCCTTCTTGGTCAAATAGCCCTTACACAGTCTGGAGGTGTGTTTGGGGTCATTGTCCTGTTGAAAAATAAATAATGGTCCAACTAAACGCAAACCGGATGGAATAGCATGCCGCTGCAAGATGCTGTGGTAACCATGCTGGTTCAGTATTCCTTCAATTTTGAATAAATCCCCAACAATGTCACTAGCAAAGCACCCCCACACCATCACACCTCCTCCACCATGCTTCACGGTGGGAACCAGGCATGTAGAGTCCATTCGTTCACCTTTTCTGCGTCGCACAAAGACACGGTAGTTGGAACCAAAGATCTCAAATTTGGACTCATTAGACCAAAGCACAGATTTCCACAGGTCTAATGTCCATTCCTTGTGTTCTTTAGCCCAAACAAGTCTCTTCTGCTTGTTGCCTGTCCTTAGCAGTGGTTTCCTAGCAGCTATTTTACCATGAAGGCCTGCTGCACACAGTCTCCTCTTAACAGTTGTTGTAGAGATGTGTCTGCTGCTAGAACTCTGTGTGGCACTGATCTTGTCTCTAATCTGAGCTGCTGTTAACCTGCGATTTCTGAGGCTGGTGACTCGGATGAACTTATCCTCCGCAGCAGAGGTGACTCTTGGTCTTCTTTTCCTGGGGCGGTCCTCATGTGAGCCAGTTTCTTTGTAGCGCTTGGATGGTTTTGGCCACTGCACTTGGGGACACTTTCAAAGTTTTCCCAATTTTTCAGACTGACTGACCTTCATTTCTTAAAGTAATGATGGTCACTCGTTTTTCTTTACTTAGCTGCTTTTTTCTTGCCATAATACAAATTCTAACACTTCATTCAGTAGGACTATCAGCTGTGTATCCACCTGACTTCTGAACAACACAACTGATGGTCCCAACCCCATTTATAAGGCAAGAAATCCCACTTATTAAACCTGACAGGGCACACCTGTGAAGTGAAAACCATTTCAGGTGACTACCTCTTGAAGCTCATCAAGAGAATGCCAAGAGTGTGCAAAGCAGTAATCAAAGCAAAAGGTGGCTACTTTGAAGAACCTAGAATATAAGACATATTTTCAGTCGTTTCACACTTTTTTGTTAAGTATATAATTCCACATGTGTTAATTCATAGTTTTGATGCCTTCAGTGTGAATCTACAATTTTTATAGTCATGAAAATACAGAAAACTCTTGGAATGAGAAGGTGTGTCCAAACTTTTGGTCTGTACTGTATATATATATATATATATATATATATATATATATATATATATATATATTTTTTTTTTTTTTTTTTTTTTTTTTTTTTAGGGGGGCGTCTTTCTATAGTCCACCTCTGGCAGCAAAGAGGCTAGGTTCACCACTGAATGACAGGGACAACTGGATGACAAACCCTACTCTAGATAAGTGATACACAGGACAGGACAAGACAATACAACACAGAAGAGGAGTCAGCAAGCCAAGGGTCAAGCCAGAGAGACAAAACAGTACCAAATCGCAATCCAACACTGTAGTCAAAAGCCAAAAAGCAGAGGTCAGTAAATACAATACAAGATCAAGGGAAACGCTTAGCAAGGTCAGATACACATTAGCCAGCAACCATGTGTGGGCTGATGGCCAGTTTATAGGATGTCTAGAACCCGCCCCAGACTTGATTGGCAGATAAGCTGTAAATCACAAGCACACAAAAGTTAACCCTTAACAGTGCCAACACAGAATGACACAAGTCCGGGAACAGGTAATCATGAGCGGACAAGCCTCCTGTGCCGTACAGTGTGGCCAGAGGATGGCGCAGGAGTTTGAATGGGTGAGGATGTAACACCTTTACAATGACTAGAAATTAACATCACATTTCCCCAGACCTTCAGAAATATTCTGAATTATATACATAGTTTGAAAGAAATATAACACAATGTAAATCAATGTCTTACACAAAAAAAATCTGTCTACTGTGCGGACAACAATATAATACAGTTTAAAATGACAATTCACTGTACAAAAATACATTATTATCAACCCAACCTTTTCCAGGACTGTAAAGTCTGGAAATTTGGTAAAGTCTAATATGGTTGTCCACTTTCAGATACTAGAAGACTTCTTTTACATTAAGGATAATTTCTAATTCTGAATTCCATCATATAACATTCCCTCATGTATATCTGTCATGTATGTATGTTCACATTCTATAGGATAAATCCTCGGAACACACTACTTCTTGTATATATGGATGTGGAACATCATGCAAATTTACAATAGATTATTAGTTATTAGATTTGGAGGATTTTGTTTTACCTCAAAGTGTAAAGTATATAAAAAACTATTTCCTTTTTGACCTCGCCTTTTGTTCCTGCTTGAAGTGGTACCACAAATACATTTAGGACATGACACAAGACAAGGGTAATGTAATGCACACACACACACATATATATATATATATATATATATATATATATATATATATATCATATCAATGTGTTTTTACTTTGCAGGTGAATATATGCCTTTCTCTTGGCCACATGCCAAGTTCACTCCTAGGTGATTCTCTTATACAGTCATTGTCTTATATATTTGACGCTCATACATTCACACAGGTCTCACTCTGAGAATCATGTTGTGACATTAAACAGCAATATTGGTGAATATTCAGAAGCTGAAGTGCTCACTTCCCCCTACATAATCGGACATAGAGGTGTTTTCCTAAACACAGCTTTCAGACAGTAGGGTCACTCATCCAAGATGAACTGTGATTGTAGGTGTAAGAGACTGTCTTATCCCTTACTTTTGTAACAATTAAGACATAGACAATGACAGACAGTACAACAAATATCAAACAGGTAGTAGATTTCAATCAAACAATAGCAAACCGCAAACATCTCTAGTACTTCTTCTTTTACATGTCAACATGGAGTATATTCTTTCCTGTAGCCCACTCATCCAGGATATGGACTTTAGTTTTTAGGATCCCCCAGTCAATCAAATCTATGGACCCTAAAGCCAGCTACAATAAAGCCAACTATAGTCCCATAAGTTATTTCAGATGTCTTACACCCTATAGGGAATGTTTCCATTCATTCTTCACTCATTCGTCATTTAATTTGTCCTACCTGAATTCAGGTGACCTAGAAGTCCAATTCTCCTCAGACTATTCAGAATTTGTCACTCCATCTCGATCCTATTGGACCAGCCTCTTTTTATGGCAATTCAATCTTTTAGGTTGAAAACAGAGGTATAATTACCCGGTTCCCTGATGCACCATTTTTGGCCCAATTCTTGAGGATTGTCTCTGGAGATGTAGAATTCCGAGTCGAAGGACCAAAATGTTAAGAGAATTTAATTAATTATCAAAAATGGTCATCCATGGTCAGGAGGTTTTCATTGGCATATATATATATATATATCTACGGAGATATTAGCATATGTATGCCAGGAGAGATGGTTAAATAAGGATATTATTGTGGTCTTTTTTGCACCCACCAGACACCACTCAGCACATTCCTTAACTTCTTCCGTTACGCACAAAAATGACCTTTAACATACAATTATTAAACATACAGGCTTATAGCATACATATATGATTAACATATCAAGCTTAATAAAATTTTCATAACAACCCTTTAAGCATTTCACAGGAATTAAAGGTGGTCAGGTGGAGGTGAAATTTAGACATTTAATTTTTTTTTCAAAAATACATTCATATAGCCCTAAAATTAACACATTCACAAGGAGTTAAAGAGAAAATGCATAACAGTTTGTTATGCAATTTCTCCCAAGCACAGAAATACCTCACATGTGGTTATAAACTGATAGTTGGGCACACAGCAGCGCGTGGAAGGGAAGGAGCACCACTGGGTGTTTGAAAAGTCACGTCTCATTTGCAGAGCCCCTAGAGTACCAACACAATGGAAATACTCCAAAAGTGACCCCGTTTTGGAAACTACTCCCCTCAAGAAATGTATCAAGGGGTATAGTGAGCATTTTAACCCCACAGCAGTTTCACAGATGTTATTAACATAGGGATGTATAACTAAAAAAATGTCTAAAATGTCACTTTATCCCCAAAGTTTTCATTTTCACAAGAAGAAAAAAGCACCCCACAGTTTTTTAAACAATTGCTCATGAACACAGCAATACCCCATATGTGGTCATAATCTGCTGTATGGGTACATTGCAGGGCTCAGAATGAATAGAGTGCTATTTGGCTTTTGGAGTGCATATTTTGCTGGATTTTCTTTTGCCATGTCACATTGTCAGAGCCCCTAAGGTACCAATAAAATGGAAACCCCCAAAAAGTGACCCCGTTTTGGAAATTACACCCCTCACAGTGCATTTTGACCCTACGGCTGTTTCACAGATTTTATTAACATTGGGACATTAAAATGAAAAATTACTTTTTCTTTCCAATAAACTGTCAATTCAGCCCAAAATTTTTAATTTTCACAAGAGGATAAAGGAGAAAAAACTCCCAGAAGTTTGTTGTACAATTTCTCCTGAAGACGGGAATACCCCATATATGGTCGTAAAATGCTGTATGGGTATATGGCCAGGCTCAGAATGGAAAGAGTGCAATTTGCCTTTTGGAGGGTGCCGTCATCGGAACCCAAGCAGTCCCAGTCTTAATTGTCAGCAGCTGTCAAAATTAATTAAATCGAACTCGGTAGAATAACCACAAATACACAGATTATTCTCTATGATCATTCTTTCTTCTGTTTATTGAGGCTGTGCACAGGATTATATAGGAAAATAATGGCTTTATGCCAGTTTACACATCACAAGATACATCATATAAAATTCATAATATAATTGGTCAAGAATAAACATGACCAGCATGTGAAACTTCCGGTGTCCACCATCTTAGATGTTTATTAAGCATCTGATCATATGAGCTCATCTTGAACAGTAGACGTTGAAATGTCTTCAAAAAACATTTTTAATAAGACTTAGCTCTTATCACCGTATAATACATCTTGTTCCCAGATGAAAGGGAGTAAGGCAGTAAAATCATACAACTCTTATCAAAAAGACCTTGAAAGCCATCTGGGCTGAATTACATTTCACATAAAATCAGCTTTTACTAAAATACTGGAATATATTCTTTTTTTTTAAACTCGTTTTATTGAAAATTGCGTATCAGACACAAGAAAAGTAACATGTTGCGCACCAGAAAACGAGAATTTAAATGTAAATCCACACAATGCACCACATCCCACCCCGCCAGGCCCCCGGACCATATAACGTAGACTCGATACAGAAAGGATATAATCAGGACATGCATAATACTGTATACATCAGTTATGTACAAAAAAATACTGGAATATATTCTTAAAGCGATAGACACAATATTGATTCTCAAGTCATTTTGTAATTTTTTTTTTATATAAATTCTTTATTTTAGATATTATACAGAAATAACAACAAACAAAGATAGCGTGAGCCAAACAATCGCTTGGCCTCAAGGATCAAGGCATACATCAGCGTCAATACATAGTAACATGGTATCCTGAAATAGATATATTAGAACATCAGCTGCTGCTAATCATAACAGTTGTCAGGGTGAAAAAGGAACAAAGAGGGGGAAGGAAATGGGAGAGGAAGGGAGAAGGAGGAAGAGAAAGAAAGACAGGGAGAGAACAAATGAGGGAACCACAAGTTAACACACAAATGACAGACAGGCAAGGACCCCGACCCCTCCATGTCGGCTGCGTAAACCTTAAATCAAGGTCTACCCGTCAGGTCTCTATAGGCCTGGGATCCCTGAAAGAGAATCCACGGCGTCCAGGCCGCCCCAAAGGATTCCCTCTTATCACGAAGGGATGCCGTGAGATCCTCCATGTACTGAATGTCCTCCACTTTGCGAATCCAGTGAAGGAGAGAAGGGGGATTAGACGATTTCCATAGCGCTGGGATACACGCCCTAGCGGCATTGACCATATGTCGTAGGGAGGATTTGCGATAGGTACGCAGGGGGTAATCTGAGAGGTGTAGCAGAAAGAAGGCTGGCGTGTTAGGAATGGAAGTTTGGAATATCTGACCTAGCACCCCGTGTACTCCCTCCCAAAAGTCTCTCAATATCGAGCATTCCCAGAAAATATGTAAAAGCGTCCCCTCCTCCGAGCAACAGCGCCAACAAGCGGGAGAGGAGGATGGGAAGAGTCTGTGTAGTTTAGACGGAACATGGTACCATCTAGTCAGGATTTTATATCCCGCCTCCTGATAACTGCTAGCCATCGAACTTTTGTGGGTAAACTCAAAAATTCTGGAGCACTGTTGGTCAGAGAAGGTCATGGCCAGGTCGGCCTCCCATCTGGTTAAGTAGGAGGGTCTGTGGCCCGGAGGAGGGGACACCAGGAGCCAATAGAAATCAGAAAGTGAGTGTCTTAGCAGGCCCCTTCCCATGCAGGTCTCCTCAAACCTCGTGGGCTGTCTGTCATACCCCGGGGAGTTAGGTAATGAAGAAAGAAAGTGCGTGAGTTGAAAGACCCGCCATGGGCCAAGCGCCGGAAGGTCCGGCGTGGTGAGTAGTTCCCGGTGAGACACCCAGTCGCCACCAGAGCGAAAATGTAGGGCCCTCGCCACTGCTGGAATGGTCCTTGAGATAGACCCGCCATAAAGGCAGGGTTTCCCAGGATGGGAAGTAAAGGTGAAGGGGAGGGGGAGATCCGCTCCCTGCAGAAGAGCGATCTACATACCCGGAGAGTGGGTCCTATGGTAGGGTGGTGTCTCAGGGCCCCGGGGCGTAGCGAGTCTAAGCAGGGGAGCGAGTCCAGGGGGGGGGGGCGTCAACGAATACGTTTTCCAGGGAAACCCATTGTTTGTATGGAGCGTGACGACACCAGTCTAGCACTCTTTGGAGCATGGAGGCCTCATAATACTTTCGGGGGTCAGAAAGACCCAGACCACCCCATTGTTTAGGTAACGTGAGAGTAGAACGCGCCAGCCTGGCTCGCCCACCCTGCCACACGAAGTTGATTAGGTCACTGTACAGTAACTTAAAAAAACAGGGGGGTATGTGGATCGGTAAAGTTTGGAAGAGGTATAGCAGGCGGGGCGTAATATTCATTTTGTATATAGCGCAGCGGCCAAACCATGTGTATGTACCTATGGACCATCTCTTTAGGTCGGATCTAATGGCCCGCAGAAAGGGGAGGTAATTTTTGTCATAAAGCTCACCTAGGTCCTTGGGTATCATCACCCCTAAGTACTTGATAGCTATTCTTGACCATCTGAAGGGGAAGGAAGTCTCCAGAGAGGACTGAATCCCCTGCGGAAGCGAAACGTTAAGGGCCTCAGATTTCTGGAAATTAATTTTAAAGTTGGTAAGATGACAGAACCTGCGAAATTCAGACATTAGGGGGGGAAGGGATTTGGCCGGATCCTGCAGGAAGAAGAGGAGATCATCTGCATATGCTGCAATTTTCAGGACTCTACTGCCTATCCTTAGGCCACCTATTTCCGGGTTAGATCTGATCTTTCTAAGCAGAGGTTCTAGTGTTAAGACAAAGATCAGGGGGGAGAGGGGACACCACTGGCGCGTGCCATTCCCTATCGGGAAGGGAGATGAAATAATTCCGTTAACTCTCGTGGAAGCTGACGGATTGGAATACAAGGAAGCGATCCAGGATCTCATGATCGGGCCAAGCCCCACATGATCCAGGACCTCAAATAGATAAGACCAGCTCACTCTATCAAATGCTTTTTCAGCGTCAGTTGACAGAAGACAAAGTGGGAGGTCATGGGTTTTGGCGTAGTACATGGCGTTAATTACCTTTACTGTATTGTCCCTAGCCTCACGTGTGGGGATAAACCCAACTTGATCAGACTGTACTAGGTCAGGCAATAGAGGGGCCAACCTGCAGGCTATTACCTTAGAGAAGATTTTTAAGTCAACATTGAGGAGTGATATCGGTCTATAGCTGGCACACATCGCAGGGTCTTTACCCTCCTTATGTATTACCGTTATATGGGCCCTAGTCATGTCCGGGGGGGAGGGTCGCACCTGCCGACAGAGGGTTTAAGGCACGCACCAGGGGGTCCAACAACTCTAACGTGTATTTTTTATAGTAGGAGGCTGGAAAGCCATCGGGGCCCGGGGCCTTACTAGGTTGCATTGTCTGAAGCGCCTGAGCTAATTCTTCCTTAGTTATAGGTGAGTCAAGAGCAGTTTGGGCTTCCGCCGAGATTTTAGGCATACCGGAGTCTGCTATATACTGTCTCAGAGCAGAGGCCAGGGAGGGGCTATTCGACTCTGGGGGACATGACGGAAGGTTGTAGAGGGTACAGTAAAACTCCGCAAACTCTTCTGCAATACGGTGTGGATCAGTATTGCGCCTTCCCGTCGAGTCAGAGACCGAAGGGATATAATTGCGTGTCTTTTTTTCCCTAAGGGACCTGGCGAGCGTGCGGCTACATCTATTTCCAAATTCATAAAATTGGCGCCGTCCCCTAGCCAAGAGATATTTTGTACATATATCTAGACGTTCTCGTAATTTTTTACGAGCTACTAGAAGGGCCGACTGGATATCTATTGCATGAGTGCGCTTGTGGGCCTGCTCTAGGGAAACCACAGCGCGGCTATCTCTCGAGAACTCTCCTTTTTAATGCAGGACCCATGCTTCACCAGCACCCCCCTAACACTTATGAGCTGCCCATAACGTCAGGGGAGACACTTCCGCTGTATCATTCTCCTGGAAGTAGTTGATCAGGGCAGAGGAGACAGCCTGAGATGTTGGGATGTCTTGGAGCAGCGACTCATTAAGACGCCACTGCCAAGCTCGGGGTCTCGTGACGGGGGATGTCAGAACAGCATGGTCCGCGAAAGTGATAGGGTCAATCACCGCTCCGTATATTAAAGGAACGTCTGCATGTCTAATGAAGAAATAATCTAATCTCGTGTACACATCCCTAGCATGGGAATAAAAGGTGTAGTCTCTCATGTCAGGGTGGACCGTGCGCCACAGGTCTATCAATTGGTGAGAGAAAAGCAGTTGACGGATACGTCGGAGAACCTGCTTAGGCATGTAGGACGAACCTCTGGAGAGGTCTACCGAGGGGTCCAGGGCTACATTGAAATCTCCTCCCACTAAAAGAGTGCCCTCTGCAAAATCGGCCAGTTTAGCCAGAATGCCTTCCAAGACGGCTGCCTGATTGGAGTTGGGGAGGTAGACACTGGCTAGAGTAAACAAAGAGCCTGCTAATTCCCCCTTTAAAAACGGGAATCTACCCGAATCATCACACAAGGCTGCCTTGTATTTCCAAGGAACCGAACGTGCGATAAGAATGCTCACCCCCCCTGCACTTGGACCCCGGGAAACAGCTATGGTATACGTCTGGAAATCTTGGGGAGGAAAAGGTAGGGACCGCCCCCTCCCGAAAGTGAGTCTCCTGGATAAAGGCCACCTGGACCCTCTTACCCCATAAAAGGCGGAGAAGGGATGATCTCTTCTGATCTCTTCTCGGGAGTGTTGAGACCATTAGCGTTGATGGAGGAAAAAACCAGAGAGTCCATGGCGAAGGGCCGGGGTCCTGCAAGGGGAGAAGACAAAAACAGACACACAACGCACAGAGGACTCACAGAGAGAAAAGAAAGAGAAGAGAAAGGAAAAAAAAAAAGGAGGGGGGAGAAAGCGAGGGAAAGAGAGAGTGCAAAGGGAGGGATCAAGAGACCAAGAAATACAACAATTAATTCCACTCAAGGCTAATCCAAGAGCAGTAAACAGAAAACAGTGGGATAACCCACTTAAGCAGGTCTCAGGAGCACACCGCAGCATACGCCCGGAGAGCTGCTAACCCTGACTATCGGGGGAAAAGTAAAAACTCAAATCTAGTTGCCACCCTTTCCCCCAGCATGAGAATGGAAAATGTAATCAATACCTCTCTACTAAGGTGGAAGAGAGAGGGGGGTTGAACCCTTACTAAATAGTAATCCCAGCCGATCAGACGGGGGGGGGGGGGTAACCCCCTATGAGGATATGCCTTACAACTGGGTAGGGGGAGCTAAGGCACAAGAAGCTCAACAACTTACGAAGGGAAGTGGGGAAGAACTTAGGATAAAGGCCTCTAACCGCCCTCTGTTGGATTGAGAACCCTTATAAATCCCCCAAGGGGAGACAAAGCTAGAGACCCGCAAGGTGCCCCCTCTCGCACAAAACATACCAGGTGCCCTGCTCGTCATTAACCAGTATGTGTGTTAAAGGGGAACACCCTAGAAAAATACATCACATTTCAAGTAGACCTCCGCCAGACACCCTCCCCTCGAGGTCGTCTCCGAGACAGGGCAGATGAAGGTCATTTTGTAATATTTGTCCACAACAATTCCCGCCGTTTGTGATATCAACACAACTGACTCGACTACCTGTACGTTCAGAATAAGTCTGCCAGTTTACACCAGATTCCAGGCGGAGGGACCGTTGTCCTGATAATCACAACATCAGTTCTTCTCTCACTACTGGCCTGTAAGAAAATGCCCTTCTAATCCTACAAAAAGCATATATATTGAATATTGTTATGCCTATGAACAATATGAATATAATAACTATAGGCTGGAATTTATAATTTGTGATCTGTTGTGCTGAAGGAGAAAATCCAGTAAATATATCTCATCAATGATGTGCAGTGAGATTCTGTGTATCTGAGGCTAAATGTATCAATCGTCATTGGCTTATAACAGCTTGTTGTTTTACTGTTTGTATTGTAGCCCTGTATTTATTAACCATTTCCTTTACCTTTCCTGATCTTTTCAGTATGTTTGTTAAGTTTTCAAGAGGTACGGATATGCCACTGTAATTAAGCTTTTTCAAATTATACAGCTGAGATATCCATATCTCTGTCTGGGGCAAAAAGTTAAGTGTTATTTTTCCAAATAACATATGATATGTCATCAGGCATCCTGAGAAAGGACCTGTCAGATCGTGCTCAATCACCATTGAAATATCATTTGTGACTATACACAGACTTTGGGGTGCTATTTCTACATACATGTCAAACTTGTCAACAGGGATTATGGAGAATGTACAGATGATGTCCACATGCTCCAATAGGCAGGGCTCATACTGATTGGAGCTCTGTCCAAAGGCATGTCCCTGGTGAGTGGTTTCACATAGGTCTATATTTCGTGTTTTATTTTCATTATCAATATGTGTTCCCTTAATTTCTGGCCACCAATATTGTGAATTACCTTCTTCTCCTATCATGGTCACAGAATAGGCAATCATGCTTCCGGCGCACCACTCATCAGTACAATGTGTGTGTTCTGATTCCAACATTATCCATGTATTGGGAACATTTAACATGGGAAACAATCTCAACCAGTCATCTACATTGCTTGTTTGTATTGCTGTATGTGCTCTGCTCTTCTGCATCATCTGATATAAAGTCTGTAGTGTACATTCTGGCCAATTAACAAAGAAAGTTATATTCCTTGTCCTCCTAATTGTTGCCATACTAACTGATTGAACAAGGATAAAGCTAATTCTTGGTGTGGCAACCCTTTCTCATGCAGGATATATGATGTCGGAAACCATGCAGCATTAAGTTTGATGCTATCCGACATCCTATGCAGATGAAAATTTGTTCATCGCTGTTTCTAACTGTATTCGATTTAGTACATCCAATGTTGTTCCCACACCTTCCAATAATGTATCATACCACTTCCTCTTTACTCTGCACATATGTGGTGTGATAGGAAATGTTAAATTAAAATGTACCACTTTCCTTTGTTGTATGCATGCTTAATCTTTACATGTGTGTGGTATTCTCACCATCCCCTTTAGTATCTCATTATGTGAAGGGTGGGGACATAACACCTTTATGACTACAGCAATGTCCCGTTGCGGGCTGTGTATAGGAGTGGAGTTGCTACACACCAGTATTGAGTGAGTACAGTTCAATGTAATACACTCATCACTCCCTGTTTTCCATACACTGTTATTTGTACACCATTGACTTATCAGTCTGCCTGTTGGATCTTGTCTTCTTAGTGTATTCATATTAGGATTTTTGCTATGAGCAGCCAGGAGGCAACATGAAACATTGAACCCTTCAATTACTTGTATCTTCGCCTTAAATTGTCCACCAGTTCTTATTTCTATGAACATAATACTCTTTCCATGCAGCCATAATACTGTCTCATTAGTGTTTCTGGAAATGTTCATAAGGCTGCACATAACATTCTGTATGCAAAGTGTGACATTTCCTTGTATCACATTATAAGTTTCATTCTATCTTAGTTCAACATAACTCCTTGATGCAGACTTCAGCGTCTCCCCTAGTGTATAAGAATTTACCAAGTTCCATGTCCATTAAGAAATCAGAGCAAAAATGAACAGCTTCATTTTAAGGTTCCTGAGCCTTCTTGCAATGACTGGCAGGAATCCAATTTGGCTTTCCTTCTAATTTTACTGCTGTATCTGTTTTTAGCAACACCTGGAAGGGGCCATCATATCTTGGGTCGAGTGCTCTCCTCACATGTCTTTTTATCACAACCCAATATCTGGTCTCCAATGTATGTGAGCTTTCAACAGAATCTGAATCTGCAAGAGAAGAGAACACTCAGGCATGTACATCAGTCAATTGCTTTTGCAAGGCAACCACATAATCAGTTAGTATACCATACTGCATCTGGAGCAATTGCAGAAAATACAATCCTAGCCTAGGGACAGACCCAAACAAGATCTCATAAGGACTCAGACCTGTCCTTCTATCCGGAGTGTATCTCACAGAAAACAATGCAAGTGGTAAACAGTCAGTCCATGGTTTCTTTGTCTCAGTCATCGCTTTCTGGATCTTAGATTTTATTGTTTCATTGAGTCTCTCTACTCTACCACTGCTCTGTGGATGGTATGGGGTATGAAAGGCTTGCTCTATACCTACTGCCTTCATGATCTCTGTCATCACTTCACTTGTAAAATGGGTACCATTGTCACTTTCAATGGTCTCTGGCACTCCATATCTACACACCACCTCGGATATAAGTTTCTTTGCAGTTGCTTGTGCTGTGGCTTTTGCTACCGGAAAGGCTTCTGGCCAACCTGAGAACAAATCAACACATATCAAAGCGTAGTCATACCCGACTTTGGTAATTGTATATAATCTATTTGTAATCTTTGAAAAGGATACAATTGTCGAGGTGTATGTTTCCTCGGTGTTTTCACCGCCTGTCCTTGGTTGTGGAGTGCACAGACCATGCAGGCTTGCGTGTAGCTGGCTGCACTGGTGCTGCATCCTGGAGCAAACCATTGGCGGTTTACCAAATCACACACTGATGAGTCACCCCATGGGATACCTGAGCCATCATAGGAAACAAAGTCCTGGGTAAACACATCTTACCGTCCTTATACCATAATCCATCAGGTTGCTGCAAGGCTCCCTTTGTTTTCCATAAATTAAGTTCATCTGCGGGGGCCTGCTCCTGAAAAGTCTTACCGATACCTGTTTTTGTGTCTCCAGGGTCATAGCCATGAGAGGGACTCCAGGATGTCTTGATTTGGCAGCCACTTTTGCTGCCTGGTCGGCTCTGTCAATTCCTCTCCTCTCCATAGTGTCTGCTTTGCTGTGACCCTTTACTTTGATTACTGCCACCTCCTTAGGTAGCAGAAGGCTCTCCATCAGGTATTTTACCTCTGCTGAATTCTTTATTGGCTTACCACTCGATGTCAGGAAGGATCTGACCTTCCAAATAGGAACATACTGTAGTTATGTGTAATACCAAAAGCATACCTTGAATCTGTGTAGATGTTGGCAGTCTTACTTTCTACCAACCTGCAGGCCTCAGCCAGTGCTTTGAGTTCAGCTTCTTGTGCTGACACGTGAGGCAGGAGTGGCTTTGAGTACCTCATGCTCAAAGACAACAGCATAGCCTGTATAAAACCTGCCTTCTATGCCATACCTGGAACCATCCACAAAGAGTTCAAAATCAGGGTTTATCAAAGGATGGTCTTATACATATAGTTACATAGTAGATGAGGTTGGATGAAGACATCAGTCCATCAAGAAATTCCCCCACCCTAGAGCCGGAAGGGTCCGGCAGCTATGTTTGTTTGTTTGTTTGTTTGTTTGAGTTGGAAGGGACCTCAAGGGCCATCGAGTCCAACCCCCTGCAAAGCAGGAATTCCTAAAACATCCCAGCTATATACCTATCCAGTTTCCGCTTGAAGATTTCAATTGATGGAGAACTCACCACCTCCCATGGCAGCCTATTCCACTCTCTCACTACCCTTACTGTTAGAAAGTTTTTCCTAATGTCTAATCTGAATCTCCTTCCCCTTAGTTTCATTCCATTACTTCTCGTGCTTCCTTCTGCTAATGAGAATAGGGTAGATCCCTCTGCACTGTGACAACCTTTCAGATATTTAAATACCGCTATTAAGTCTCCCCTTAGCCTTCTCTTCTGCAAACTAAGCAGTCCCAATTCTTTTAGCCTCTCCTCGTAGGACATGGTTTGTAGACCTTCCACCATTTTGGTTGCTCTTCTCTGGACCTGCTCCAATAAATCGGTGTCTTTCTTAAACTGGGGAGCCCAGAACTGTACACAGTATTCCAGGTGGGGTCTGACCAGGGCAGAGTACAGCGGAATAATTACCTCTCTTGATCTAGCTTCAATGCTCGTCTTGATACATCCTAGAATTTTATTAGCCTTTTTAGCCACCGCACCGCACTGTTGACTCATGTTGAATTTGTGATCTATTATTATGCCCAGATCCTTTTCCCCTGTACTCTCACTTAGTACTATTCCTCCCATACTATATATGCTTCTTGCATTTCTGTTACCCAGATGTAGAACTTTGCATTTGTCCCTGTTGAATACCATTTTGTTCACCTCAGCCCATTGTTCCAGTGTGTCCAAGTCCTTTTGGATGCATTCTCTCTCCTCTCTAGTGTTGGCCATTCCTCCTAGCTTTGTATCATCTGCAAATTTTATTAGTTCCCCATTAACCCCATCATCCAGATCATTTATAAAAATATTAAAAAGTACTGGGCCCAGGACAGAGCCCTGCGGCACCCCGCTTTTTACTTTCTTCCAGTTTGATGTATAGCCATTTAGAATTACTCGTTGTGCCCGATCATTAAGCCAATTGTGAACCCACCTCACTGATATTTTATCAAAGCCATACTTGATCATTTTTTCAATAAGTTATGTGATACTTTATCAAAGGCCTTACTAAAGTCAAGATATACTATGTCCACTGCATTTCCCTGGTCCAACCATTCAGTGACTTTATTATAGAAGGAAATAAGATTAGTCTGACAAGATTTATTAGGCATAAAGCCGTGCTGGCTCTGATTAATTAAAGCCTTCCCATCCAGGTACCTAATTAAATGTTCTTTAACGATTTGTTCAAAGATTTTTCCTACTATCGAGGTCAGACTTACCGGCCTATAATTTCCTGGGTCGTCCCTATTCCCCTTTTTGTAGATGGGGACCACATTTGCCCTTTTCCAATCTAGAGGGACCACTCCTGTTTCCCATGACTTATTAAAGATTATTGCAAGGCGTTCTGTTATTTCCTCTGCCAATTCTTTTAAAACTCTAGGGTGTAAATCATCCGGTCCTAGGGACTTGGTTTCCTTAATCTTAGCTAAATGTTCTCTTTCCAAACCTTTGCTTATAATCAGCTTGGAGTCCTCTTTCCCCTCATCACTATCACCATTAATGTTGATATTTCCATCCATTTCTTGGGAGAAGACGGATACAAAATATGAATTCAGTAACTCCACCTGCTGATCCACCATGTTAACTTTTTCACCCTTTTCGTTCTTCAGGACTCCAATGGTTTCCTTCACTTTTCTTTTTCTCTTAACATATCCCCAAAAACCTTTTACATTACTCTTAACTTCTTTTGCAAGCTTCAATTCGTATTCAGCCTTGGCTTTTTTAATGCTTATCTTGCAGAGTCTGCAAACTGCTGTATACTCTCCCTTAGATATAGCTCCCATCTTCCACTTGTTGTAAGTTTCCTTTTTCTTTTTTAGTAGGTTATGTAATTTTTTTGGTCATCCATCCTGGAGTTTTTAGGTGATTCCCATTTTTCTTGCTTTTAGGTATTGTTAGTTCCTGTGCATTAATGATTTCCCTACGGAAAATTTCCCACCCCTCATGTGCATTTTTGTGCTTAAGTAATTTTCGCCATGGAATTCTACTAACCCTTACCTTTAGGCCCCTAAAATCTGCCCTACTAAAATTGAGCCTTCTAATCTTTGTCTTCTCAGGTCTTCTTCTTCTTACAACCCCAAACTCGAGTATAGCATGGTCGCTGAATCCCAATGTCCCTACTACCCTTAATTCCTTAACCATGTCCTCCTTATTAGTTAAAACTAGGTCCAGAATGGATGTTCCTCTCGTGTTTTTTTCTACTAACTGGGCAATGAAGTTGTCTGCTAGAGAGGATAAAAATTTGATAGAGCCTTTGCTCGTAGCTGTGTGCGTTTCCCAATGAATATCTGGGTAATTAAAGTCTCCCATGATAACAATTTCAAATTTCTTCGAAAGCGTGGTCATTTGCTGTGAAAAAAATCTCATCCCTGTCTTCTGTCTGTCCTGGTGGTCTATAATAAACCCCTATTATGATGTCCTTATCATTGTTTTTCCCCTGAATTGTTACCCAAATATTTTCCAATAAGTTATCATTTTGTAAAACTGTGATTTCCGTGGAAATGTGATCTTTTTTAACATACAATGCAACTCCTCCCCCTCTTTTATTAGTTCTATTTTTTTTGAATAAGTTGTATCCTTCCATCTGTATATTCCAATCATGCTTATCGTTCCACCAAGTTTCTGTAATACCAATGACATCATATTTTTCCTTCTGTATTATCAGTTCTAATTCTCCCTGTTTATTTCCCAAGCTTTGCGCATTTGTGTAAAAACATTTCAGATTGTGCTCTGATACTTCCTTTTTCTTAATTTCCTTCTGAGTATCCTGTCTTAGGTCCTCATTACCACATCTAGTAACCTTGTTTTGTATATCCTTTAGCGGCATGTTCTTGTCTTTCTTTTTACTTCCCATCCCCTCCTCTTCTAGTTTAAAGCCCTCCTGATAAGTGTGGCAAGTCTTCTGGCAAATATGTGTTTTCCAGGCTTTGTGAGATGTATACCATCTCTAGCAAGGAGTCCATCATAGAGGTAATTCACTCCATGGTCCAGAAATCCAAATCCTTGCTCTCTACACCACTGCCGAAGCCACTTGTTTACCTCTAGTATTTTATTCCATCAGGGTTTAAAATCAGGGTTTATCAAAGGTTGGTCTTATACATATAGTTACATAGTAGATGAGGTTGGATGAAGACATCAGTCCATCAAGAAATTCCCCCACCCTAGAGCCTTAAGGGTCCGGCAGCTATGTAACATGCACCTCTCTTTTGTCTCACTCCAGCCAAGAGTTCAGAGATGCTGTCCAAGCTGACCCTAGTCTGGACATATTGAAGGCGTGTGTCGCTCAACCACCCTCGGAGTCTGGGACCCCGGGGGGGAGGTGGGGGAGCCTTGGGGCCAGAGCCTGAGAAGCTGGAGGCGGAGGTGCTCTCAGAAGAGGGGCATAGGCCCCTACTTCCTACAAGCTCCATCTAAAAGGGGGAGGTGTGATGATTCCACTTAAATATGGCTATAACTCAAAGATGTATTTTGATCTCTGGGTATCGTATCTTACACATGTATTGTTTGGCCTGGGCTGTTGATCCGACCTGGTTGATAACATATAGACGGCATTGTGTCATTCCACTTGGTCCCATCTCCTTACAAAGAATCTTGACTTGAGTGCGTTAATCAATCAGACTTGCCGTCGCCGGTGACCTCATTCTGGGTGGTGTAATCAAGGGTATAAAAGATGAGGTAAGAGGTCAGTGAGTGAGACTACAAAGAAGAGACTACTGAGGATATACTGTGATTAGCATGCAGGCTGGAATGCTGTGATATTGCTGCTAGGAGCCTCCACTGGTTATCTCCACATGCTATGTGTGAGTGTTGGACTATAGAGCCACATCAAGGATATGTGTGGTAAAGTAATTATTACACTTTTATTCCCTTTTTATTTTAAGTGCTGTATATTGTAACTAGTAACTGTTAATGCTTGCATACATCTGCATATCTGTTCTGAACTGCATGTGTTAGATGTTAATACCGACCCATTTAGGGGTTAATAAATATATAAAATTTAGAAAGCTTGTCTTGTATTTATCTTGTGGACCCAGCACTCACTGGCGGTGAGTGTGGTTTTTAGTAAAGAAGTCTCAGGTGTGGGCCTACGCGGTGTTGGTGCACTGAGGATCTTTCACATTGGTGGCAGCGTAGTGGGATCCTTAAGATAAACAGCGTGTGTTGGTGACCTTTATCACTCAGACGCTGGGGATTGTGGTAATCCTATGAGACAAGCTCGGTATTAAAGCAAGCATTAAGATACAGTGAACGTTTGATACAGTGCTGTTCCCCTCCCTTACTCTTTGTATTCTATCCTATCTTTTATTTGGCAAATACCAGTGGATGGCTAGTGGGCTCAGAAGCAGAGCCCCAGAACTGCAGAACCAGGCTTTTGGAGATCCTGAGCGTATGGCTGAAATGGAGGCAGCCACAGCCATGCAGAGAATCGAGCAGAGTCCTGATTTTGGGGCTAGGCCAGGAAGTGTGGCAAGCAGCCCGGTCCCAAGGATTACTTCACCAGGAGGGACCAGTAGCCCCAGCCTTGTGGGGGGAATGGCTTCATACTGGCAAACGGCCCTACAGCAAGTAGGCACCAGTGACCCTAACATATACCTGCAGGTGATGTGCCGCTTTCAGGAAGCTGCAGAACACGAACGGCAGGCCGCAGAACGGCAGGCTGATCGTGAGGCAGCAGAACGGCAGGCTGAGCGGCAGTATCAGCTTGAGCTCAAAAGAATGGAGCTCTCCCAGCAGGCACCGTCTGTCACTGCACGCACTCCAGAAGTTCAAATACCAAGGCTCCGATCCGAGGACTTTCCAATCCTTGAAACAAACGGGGATTTGGACTCGTTCTTGCGGGCCTTTGAGAAAGTGTGTAAGCAGTATCAGCTACCACAGATGGATTGGGTCCGTTACCTGGCTCCCCAATTGAGGGGAAAAGCCCTGGACACTTACGCCAATTTGCCAGTTGACCAGGACTATGAGTCCGTTAAAGCAGCGCTGATCTGGAGATACCAACTCACGCCGGAGCTGTACCGTCGAAGGTTCCAAGGCCTGCAGAAAAAGCCTTCAGAGAGCCATGAGGATAAAATGGCCCAGCTGTGCGTGTGGTTTCGGGAGTGGACGAAAGGCAAGTCCGTCACCTCACAAGAAAGCCTTGCAGACCTCATGCTTCAAGAGCAGTTCTTGACCATTTGTACCGAGGAAATGCAAAAATACCTCCTGGACCGAGAGCCCAAGGACCTTGAAACAGCCGCAGCAATGGTGGATCGTTATGTTGCCAACCAGGTGTCGTGGACACCTGCCAGCGACGGCTGGAGGAGGGGTAAGACATACTCTGTCCCGGGTGGTTCCTATACATCCCCTGCCTCTCGAGCTCTGAGCTCCCCGGCGACCTCTCTCATACCCCAGGGAGAGATCAGGCGGTGCCACGCCTGTAATCAAACGGGACATTTATAACAGCGGCCGGCCCATCTGTGTATCTGGTTGCGAGGGAGGGGCCCCAGCCTAATGCAAACCGTCAACAGGTCACTGTGGGGGACAAAGTGGTGATGGGATTCCGGGACACTGGGGCAGATGTTACGCTGGTACAACCAGATTTGGTCCCCCCAGACAGTATTATTCCCGGGAAAACTCTGACCCTACGGGGTATTGGATTGGAACGTTTTACTGTACCCATGGCTTGTGTCCATTTAGACTGGGGTGCAGGGAAAGGAATGCGGGATGTGGGAGTGATGTCTGAGTTGCCTGCCAATGTACTGTTGGGGACAGATTTGGGGCCTATGATGTGCCAATATGGGGTGGGGGCCACCCCAGCTCCCTGTGATCAGCCGTCTGTCCATGCTGATATGTCTGATAGTGTACCTGTGGGACTACCTGCAGAGGGGGCTGGTAACCCTCCCTCTGAAATGTCTCCTCATACATTCTGTGAAAATGCTACTTTAACTGTACCTGTGAATGTTGTAGATGAAATTGCCATGTCCAAAGGGAAGGCTAAACCCCTTACTGAGTTCTTTCCTACAGGCTGTGAAAATGCTAATTCTACTGTCTCTGGGATTAATGTAGGTGTAAAGGAGCTGAGTGAGGACTGGGCTGTAGACCCGCCCACATCTGCGGGGGCCTCACACCCCCCAGTCTGTGTCCCTTTGTCCGCCAGTCCTCCCTCCAGCTCAGTGTGATAGAACCAATGCTGTTAATGATATTGCAAATATCTGCCATGAAACTGTGGATGTTGTACCAGGTGGTTCGGTGTCTCTCTGGGCTCTCCGTGACGGTCCGGATGTAGGACGGACTGCTGGTATTGCGGTGGTTACCAGCAGTCAAAGTGCCAAAGGGGTGGAAAGCCTTCCAGCCTCTGCACCGGTCCCTCCGTCACTTGGACGCATTACTGAGACCGCCTTGAGAAATTCCCCCACCCTAGAGCCGGAAGGGTCCGGCAGCTATGTAACATGCACCTCTCTTTTGTCTCACTCCAGCCAAGAGTTTAGAAATGCTGTCCAAGCTGACCCTAGTCTGGACATATTGAAGGCGTGCGCCGCTCAACCACCCTCGGAGTCTGACAAGGCCCGAGTCTACTGGGACCCCAGGGGGGGAGGTGGGGGAGCCTTGGGGCCAGAGCCTGAGAAGCTGGAGGCGGAGGTGCTCTCAGAAGAGGGGCATAGGCCCCTACTTCCTACAAGCTCCATCTAAAAGGGGGAGGTGTGATGATTCCACTTAAATATGGCTATAACTCAAAGATGTATTTTGATCTCTGGGTATCGTATCTCCCTCTTAATTCTATTTAATTTAACTGTGCGTAGCTCTAATCCTAGGTGTATGTTGTCAGTAGTGGCAACAATGTAACAATAGGGCTTTGTACTCATCCCAGAATGGCTCCATTGAATTCCTACATAGCCCTGGGTGATCAAATACACATGTATTGTTTGGCCTGGGCTGTTGATCCGACCTGGTTGATAACATATAGACGGCATTGTGTCATTCCACTTGGTCCCATCTCCTTACAAAGAATCTTGACTTGAGTGCGTTAATCAATCAGACTTGCCGTCGCCGGTGACCTCATTCTGGGTGGTGTAATCAAGGGTATAAAAGATGAGGTAAGAGGTCAGTGAGTGAGACTACAAAGAAGAGACTACTGAGGATATACTGTGATGAGCATGCAGGCTGGAATGCTGTGATGTTGCTGCTAGGAGCCTCCACTGGTTATCTACACATGCTATGTGTGAGTGTTGGACTATAGAGTCACATCAGGTATATGTGTGGTAAAGTAATTATTTCACTTTTATTCCCTTTTTATTTTAAGTGCTGTATATTGTAACTAGTAACTGTTAATGCTTGCATACATCTGCATATCTGTTCTGAACTGCATGTGTTAGATGTTAATACCGACCCATTTAGGGGTTAATAAATATATAAAATTTAGAAAGCTTGTCTTGTATTTATCTTGTGGACCCAGCACTCACTGGCGGTGAGTGTGGTTTTTAGTAAAGAAGTCTCAGGTGTGGGCCAACGCGGTGTTGGCGCACTGAGGATCTTTCACAGTGCCCTTAAAATCTAAAACCCATAACCTGTAATGTTGTTCTGTTCGAGAAAGGCATCCAGGCCCTCTTTGTACTTGATCAATGAATCCACCATCACCACTTCCTGGGGCAGAGAGTTCCATAGCCTTATTGTTCTTACTGTAAAGAATCCTCTTCTATGTTGCTGGTGCAACTTTCTCTCCTCCAGTCGTAGAGGATGTCCCCTTGTCAATGTCACTGGCCTAGGGGTAAAAAGATCATTAGGAAGTTCTTTGTGCTGTCCCTTCATGTATTTGTACATTGTTATTAGATGTCCCCGTATGTTGGTATATACTATATACATATATATATATGCAACAGATAGACTTATTTGTGTGCAGGAGGAGTTTACATCTATCTGACAGTAGATGGCGATGTTATTAGTGTTATATGCTGAATAGAGTGTAATGGTATGCTATGTGAGACTTGTACCTTGCTTTTTATCTCTCTATTGTAAAAGGTCCTATTTACTTTCAAGTTTTGCTGTGTTAACGTTTTTGATGCTGTTTACCTCATGGTCTAAGAAGTAAATGCTGATTATCCCATATAATCTACTCTCAAGCTTCTTCTGTGACACAACTATGCAACACCGTAGACGTCTTTTCTCTAAACTGAATAACCCCAAGTTTGTTAATCTATCGTTGTACTCCAATCCACCCATTCCCCTAATAATTTTGGTTGCCCTTCTTTGCACTCTTTCTAGTTCGATTTTGTCTTTCTTATATACTGGGGCCCAGAATTGTGCATAGTCTAAGTGTGGCCTTACCAGTGGTACATGATCGAATCCCACTGTTTCCTGAGCCATAAAGGGTAAGCACTCATGGGCAATTTCACTATCTGAACCCATACACTCCTCCCCTTGCTCCAGAGGCAGTAAGGTTGCCAGATTAATGGTTGTACAACGGACATGACTGACATTGTCAGGCATGAGTAGAGCACATTGAATTTTCAGATGTCGTGCATGTGACAAGTGTTGAGGTTGCACCTGAGTGAGAATGGCAGAGATGTCATGTGGTGCCTGTACTTGGACTGGGAAGTCCAGTACAATATCAGAGCTTTTGTCTAGAAATATTTGTATGGCAGCTAGAGCTCGGACACAGCTGGGTGCTCCCTGTGCCACTGGATCAAGTCTAGCTGAATAATAAGCCACTGGCCGTTGTTGATGGCCATGGGCTTGAGTGAGGACTGCTGTGGCATGTCCTTGTCTTTCTGAACAATATAACCGAAATGGTTTATTGTAGTCTGGTAGGCCTACGGCTGGTGCAGATGACACTGCCTGCTTCATTTTCTCAAATGATTCTTGTGCCTCTTTGTGATTCATAAAGGGTTGTGTTTTGAGGCAATCATACAAGGTTTGCATGAGGGTTGAGGCACAGGAGATCCACTGTCTGCAATAGGATACCAGTCCCAGGAAGGTTCTCAGTTGTCCCACATTACGAGGTAGGGGGACATGTTGGATGGCTCTTACTCTGTCTGTCAAAAGGTGTTTAACCCATTTTGAAATACAGTGTCCAAGAAATGTTATGGTGGTGCAACAGAACTGAAGCTTCTCCTTGGAGGCTTTACATCCATTCTCAGCTAGGAAGCAGAGAAGGGAGACACTTGATTGGATGCACTGCTGTTGGGAGGGGCAACAGAGTAAAAGGTCAATAACATACTGCAACAAAACTACTTCCGGACCTGGATCCTAGTCCCTGAGGATCCGTGACATAGTAGCTGTGTACAGGCTGGGTGAGTTTTGGGAACCCTGAGGTAGTACAGTCCAGGTGTATTGGCTGAAGACATATGAAGATATGTAAAAGCAAAAAGGTACTGGCTATCTTTAACCAGGGGCACATAAAAGAAAGCATTGGCCAGAACAATGCGTGCTAGAAGATGGAATTTGAGACAGGAGTATATGAGGATTTGGTACTACAGGTGTGTTAAACACTGTAGCCTCATTCACTGCTCTCAGGTCCTGTACCATATGATATTTAGTATCATATACATAACTTTACATTTATCCACATTGAACCTCATTTACCATATGAATGCCCAAGCACTTATTCTGTACTACATAGCTTGGTGTCACCTGCAAAAATAGAGACAATCCTATCTTCTATATCATTAATAAATTAGTTACTGCTCTGATGGTGGCACAAACAAACCTCTTTGCATAGCAACATATTGCTGCCAATCCTAAAAGTTATTATGCCAGGACCCATAAATGGAGCCCTACTAATGTAGCTGAAATGGGTTCTTCTCCTCAATATGGGCCTTACAAAAAAAAAACTCTACACGCTTTTAATGGAACAGTGATACTGTATCAATCCCCACTATACTGACTTACCATGGCAAGAGCGCAATTTGAGGCTCTGTAAAAATGTCTCCATTATAAAAATAATGATGAGTGTCAAGATAGACTGTTCAAAATTTGTCCATTAGTTGTCCATTACAACCTAAAATTTACTGAAGCATACACTCCACAAAAAGGCATTTCAGTGGACGAATCCCTGGTACATTTTAAGGGAAGACTTCACCTTTGCCAATTTCTGCCGAACAAGAGGTCTAGGTATGACGTGAAGTTATATAAAGTCTGCCAAAGTGTATCTTGTTGCACTTGCAGGTTCTGCATATATGAGGGGAAAGATTTAGCAATAACTGTTCTGGGAATAAATGGGAGGATAGTATGGTATTTAATGTACCTCATACTGGACCCAGTGGTGAACCTAGCCTCTTTTCTGCCTGAGGTGGACCCTCGAAAGACGCCCTCCCCCCCCCCCAAAAAAAAAAATAAAACTGCATTTACATGCTGTTAGTGTCACACGCTGTTATTGTCGTACAATAAACATACACAAACTTATGAAACAGTTTTTAAGAATTCTTCTTCCTGTATTACTTCAGTATCAGAAATCAACAACACGGCATTAACAATGAAAGTAACTTCACACATCTTCTGCTTGGTGGATTGACGAGCCCACATGGCCCCCATTCTCTATAATAGGAGCGCCACAGATAGCTGAGTACTGGACTTCAAGTATCTTCGGCACTCCCATCGAAGTGAATGAGAGCCACACGGGTTCGTCCATCCACCAAGTGACACACCTATATATATAGCTGCGGTCAGGCTGAATTCCCACCCAGTGGGGGGAAAAAAAAAACAATTCTCAGGCTCAGTGAGGGACTCAGCAGACAGACCCCCATCAATCAGGTATTTATCCTCTATCATTTAGGTGAATACAGGGCAGTAACATTTTGTGACTTACAGGTGGCGTCTCTGACTAATCGGTCACATTTCCCTTCTCTTCCCTTTGGACCGCCATGACCACTTCTTCCAGCTGTGACTTGTCTCTGTAAAGTTTACAACACAGACATCTTTGGCTGCTCACTTTTCCAGGCATCCGACCCACATTGTCCTCACCTGCACACCCATCCTGCTGCTACCCCCAATTATAAAATATATGATATAACCCCCCATAATGAATAACTCCCAAGTGCATCTTTATATTAATAATGTCTGTGTGTACCCTGTATAAATAGTGCCCCTTATTAATAATGCCCCAGGTGTTAACTAATTAAAAGGTTTTCCAGGTCATTAATAAACTAATCAGTGGGGGCTCAAAAACCCAGGACCCCTACTGATCACTTGTCTGAATGAACCGTGGTACCTGTGTAAGCGCCGTGACCGCTTCTCTGTTTACATAGTGTCATTCATCTCATAGTGGCCATGTAATGTAACTACAGCCTCGTCCTATACATGTCTATGTGACAAGACTGTAATTACATCACACTGTCACTATAAACAGACAGTGTGTGATATAGTGGAAGAGTGAAGAAATCAGGCGATACCTTTTAGAGGCTGAGTATATTTATAAGTAAGCTTTCAGGAGTACTAGCTCCCTTCATCAGACATGGTGTTATACAAGAACTGAAAATTCACAGATTTTTATACACATGGTCTTCAAAGGATTTTAGAGTCCTTAAAAAAAACCAAAACAAAATGCAATCTAAGTAGAGAAGTTATTTCCAACAGGTCAAAAAACAATCTGGAAAGTTGTGATGCGTGACAGAGGGATCTGTTATCTGTTTGCTATCAGGTGGTGATTTGTGACCCTCACAGTTCATACATAGTGTGACATGAAGCTGGCATGAATATTAAGTCCAAATTGCAGAGTTTTAAATTTTTGCATAAATTTGTACTCCCATTGTTTCCTTTTCTCCTGTGTCTTAAAATGTCCCATTAAAACCACAACCCGCAAATCTTCAATACAGTGGTTTTCTCCGGAGAAATGTGCGGCCACTGGGAGATCGGTTCTGCTGTTATTAATGTTGGACCTGTGTGAGTTCATTCGTTGACTGAGTCTCTGCCCTGTTTCCTCCACATAGAGGCCTGTGGTGGGACATTGCACACACATTATGAGGTACACCACATTGGAAGACCTGCAGGAGAATGTCCCCCTAATTCTGTGCATCTGTTGTGACTGTGGGATAGGTACACTGTCAGCGGTGTGGATGTGCTTGCAGGTCATGCACCTTTTATGTAGGCAAGGTGAGGTGCCATTTTCAGTTGGGGCCTTCAGGGCACTCCGGACGATAATACGCCTCAGGTTTGGTGGTTGTCGAAAGGAAAGGAGAGGGGGGACTGGAAATATGTCCTTGAGTCTGTTGTCCCTATGTAGCACAGGTTGGAGATCCTTGTGTGATATAAACAGGCACCATAACCCCTTTATACAGCTGATCAGAGGAGGGGTCCACTGATCTCTTATTGATAATCTGTCCAAAGGATAGAACATCAATAAAAATGAGCTGGAAATACCCTTTATTAAAGCCCAAGTGCCACCTTAAAGGGGTTGTCCAGGATAACCACTTTTTTAATATGAGGCTGGGGAAGGTGCTCTGGTGTCTGCCAGCGCGTTCCAATCCTGCTGCTCTGGTGTTTTCTTACCCTCAGCAGTCATGTGTGGTGGGGACTTCTGCCAGAAGAGAACACCAGAGCAGCAGAACCAGACTGCGGTAGGAGACATCGGAGCACAAGGGACAGGTGAGTAGGTGCTTTTTTTTTTTTTAATACAGTATTACACGATATTATGGCCCACAGCGGCCCCTGCACACAGTATTACATGGTATTATGCCCCGCAGCGGCCCCTGCACACGGTATTATGCCCCGCAGCAGCCCCTGCACTCGGTATTATGACCCACACCGACCCCTGTACACGGTATTATGCCCCGCAGCGGCCCCTGCACAGGGTATTATGCCCTTCAGAGGCTCCTGCACACGGTATTATGCCCTGCAGCGGCCCCTGCACGCGGTATTATGCCCTGCAGCGGCCCCTACACACTGTATTATGCCCAGCAGCAGCCCCTGCACAGGGTATTATGCCCCGCAGCGGCCCCTGCACACGGTATTATTCTCCATAGTGGCCCCTGCACTCGGTATTATGCTCCATAGTGGCCTCTGCACACAATATTATTCCCCGCAGTGGCCCCTGCACACGGTATTATGCTCCATAGTAGCCCCTGCACACGATATTATGCCTCATAGTGGTCCCTGCACTCGGTATTATGCTCCATAGTGGCCCCTGCACATGGTATTATGTCCCATAGTGGTTCCTGCACTCGGTATTATGCTCCATAGTGGCCCCTGCACACGGAATTATACCCCTGCACACAGTATTCTGCTCCATAATAACCCACCCATGAACTATTCTTATACGCTGGGGTCTAAAAGACCCCAGAGTATAATGATCGGAGACCCAGGTGGTGACAAACATAAAAACCAGTGTTACTTACCTGGGCTCCGGTGCGCTCCCTGCTTTCGGCCCTCTTCAATGTCGCACAGACCGGCATCACAACATAATGACGTCGGGCTGGCTCACATGACGCCTGGGACATCACCAAAGAAGGCCAAAGCCTGCTGGGAGTAACATCGGACCGCCGGAGTAACACTGGTTTTTATGTTTATCACCTCCCCTGGGTTATAATACTCCGGGGTCTTTTCAGTATAATAATAGTAGTATTTGGCTTCACTTATCGATGTCCGCTGCCACTCACAGCCGCTTCTGATTCCACCTTCTGCATCCGATAGCAGAAGGGGAAGCGGAGGCAGCCACAGCAGGCTCGGGGATCGATAAGTAAATAGGCCGTTACCTGCTGGGGATACTCCAGCAGGTTATGGCTTATTTATATATAAAAAAAAAAAAAGTTATTGTCAACTATCTGAAATCCCATGATGGAGCCGCCGCCGCCTCCTTTTCTTGTCCGCGACGTCTGTGTCTCAGACAATGACGTCATCGCGCCGCCTGTGTTGACATGCAGAGGTCTCATAAACCAGCCCAGGACAGGCCCCGCTCAGCTTTGTTTTTTTTTAAAGCGGCCTGTCCTGGGCTGGTTTACATTAAATAAATGGTAAAAATGCCGCCCCCCCCCAGACAGTGATGGACAGTGCCGCCTGAGGCGGCCGCCTCACTTCGCCTCATTAGCGGTGCGCCCCTGCTTGGACCTCAGGTACCAGGTATATTTGGATAATTTTTAAAATAGCAACATTCTTTTGAAGTGCCTTGCTGCCAGAGGCACAGCTGCATGTAGCACAATTAGGAGAAACCAAAAGGGTCTCCCTAAATCCTTCACAGAACAGAAAATGTGCCATGAAGAAAGTAGGGCTGTTTGCAGTGAGCATTTACTCCTGATAAAGTATAGGGATAAGTGTGACTTTCTTATTTTGACCACCATTTATACAGACCAGTCCACCCCAGTCCTAGTACGAGGGTCCACAGAACAGACTTTAAAACCTGTGTACATCCAGGATTACAATTTGTTCAAGGGAGGGGTGGGCCTTTCAAACCAGGTACTGCAGTCCTACATTGTCCTTGTATAAAAAAAAATTATCCCTATAACTTATCCAACTGACATAACATTGCTGGCAATAGGGAGACCTTTTTTGATTTTCAAGAAAAAAATCATTAAGACACTGATTTTTGGAAAGCAGTCATTCTTTTGGAGTCTCCAGAATATTTAATGGCCAGCATTTTCCTGGTGTTTTTCCCCCAAGAGAGGAAAAAAAGAAGACCCCAAAAAAGATGTTTAGTATGCTCGATGAGCATACTAAACATTACTGCGAGACCTGCCTATCTACGCCAGGCCTGCGCATTGGTGAATGTTTTAAGAGTGTACCACACCTCAATTGCTTTTAATTATGTCAGTTTCATTTGTTGAATATAATCTGGGTATTTTATTTTATGATGTTTAATTTTAGGTATTTCCAAACAATTAAGTTTCACATTTGGTCCCAACTGACATTATAATAAAACTACCAAGTAAAATTAAAAATTACCATTATACCCCTAGAATATATGCTGTTGCATTTATTTTTGTTGGTAGGGCAATAACCTGCAACAGAAAACTGTTTAATATTCATATTCATATTTGGTAATATGGGTATGATATTTTTTTTATTTGGAGGATCTCTGATAGTTAGGTTTTTCCATATTAATAAACTATGGGCTTAACAGTTTTGTTTGGGTCTTAGTTTATAGTTTAGTATAGTTTATAATATTAGTTTAGTATAGTTTTCAACATGGGGTCGCTTCTAGTTGGTTTCCATTGTTCTGGTACCCCTTGGCATAGAAATGCAACATGGTACCTGAAAACCATTTCGGCCAAATATGAGCTCCAAAAGTCAAAAAACACTCCATCCCTTCTAAGGATAGCTTCACATCTGCATCAGAGTTGACTCTGCCACTGAATCCACTGAAAATTGGCAGAAAGAAAAGTCCTGCAAGGAGGTCTTTTCTCTCTACCAGTTTCAGTATAAAAATGGTGGAAACCCGCCGGACAATGGCGGACTCTTTTATAGTCCTTGAGTTCCGCGGTTGTCCATGGGAACCACTATTTTATTGGAGGGGGGGACCTGAAGAGCCCAGCGAAAGTGTGAACCTAGCCTTAGTTCACCTGTGTGTCCAAACAGAAGCTTATGACCACAAATGGGGTATTGCTGTACTCGGGAGAAATTTGTTACTGAAATGTGGGCTGCTTTTTCTCATTTGTTACTTAAAAAAGGACTATTTTTAAGGTGAAAATGACGTATTTTTAGAAAAAAAATTATAATTTTGTCAATTGTGAGGTTGAAATGTTTACAACACCCACATATGAATATTGTGAGGGATGAAAATTTGGTAACAGGGTCAATTCTAGTGGGTTTCCATTGTTCTGGTACCTCTAGGGGTCTGCAAATGCAACATGGTACCTGAAAACCATTCCAGCCAAATCTGAGTTCGCGTCTAAGCCCACTTGTCTTCCCAAACAGCAGTTTATGACACAAAATATGGTATTCCTGTACTCAGGAGAAATTGCATAACAAACCTGGGTTTTATATTCCATGTGAAAGTTAAACATTTTCAGCTAAAATGACATAGGTGTTTTCCTGTACTTGTATTCACAGGGACTAAATAGATTCAAGAATTATCACTGCTTAGATGGCCAAGATAAAATATAACTTTTCTGTTACACTTATATTTACAATTAAAATAAAGAGGAAAACCCCAGGTAAAAAAAAAAGACAGCCACCTAGGAAGAGGATAGTATAGTATAGTAGGAATCTCAAATAAACTACCTCCATATACCAGGGAAGGGTGATTTTAGATATGCCAAACCCAAACAAAATTCAAAATCACAGGATATACGGTAGTTCACCATCCGGACCTCACATAAACAATAGTCCCTTTGACTGCCTAAGGTACACTGTGAGAGGTAATAGATATTACTCTCATATATTAATCCCTCAACAGAAACAGAGGTTTCACCACCAAAGCTACAGAAATAATTCACACGCTCCACATAAAATTGTGATCCCAATGGCAAGAAACTGTATATTCAACCTACTGTATATTCAATTGAATACACTATAAAGACACGATATTTAATGTTTAAACGGATAAACTTTATTTGTTTTTTGCAGATTTTCACTCATTTTGAATTTGATGCCTACAACACATTCCAAAAAAGCTGGGACAGGGGCAACAAAAGACTGAGACAGAGGCATGTTTACCACTGTGTTACGTCACCTTTCATTTTATCAACACTCAATAAGCGTTTGGGAACTGAGGACATGAATTGTTGAAACTTTGTAGGTGGAATTCTTTCCCATTCTTGCTTGATGTACAACTTCAGTTGCTCAACAGTCCGGGGTCTTCTCTGTCATATTTTGCGCTTCATAATGCACCACACATATTCTGTAGGCCGGACCATATAGTACCTGCACTCTTTTACTTCGAAGCCATGCTGTTGTAACACGTGCAGAATGTGGCTTGGCATTGTCTTGCTGAAATGAGCAGGGACGTCCCTGAAAAAGATGTGACTTGGATGGCAGCATATGTTGCTCCAGAACCTGTATGTACCTTTCAGCATTTATGGTGCCTTCACAGATGTGCAAGTTACCCATGCTATGGGCACTAACACGCCCCCATACCATCATAAATGCTGGCTTTTGAACTTTGACCTGATAACAATCCGGACAGTCCTTTTCCTCTTTGGCCCGGAGGACACAACGTCCACGATTTCCAAAAACAATTTGAAATGTGGACTCGTCAGACCACAGGACACTTTGCGTCATTCCATCTCAGATGATCTCGGGCCCAGAGAGGCCGGCGGCGTTTCTGGGTGTTGTTGATATATGGCTTTTGCTTTGCATGGTAGAGTTTTAACTTGCACTTGTAGATGTACCGAAGAACTGTGTTCACTGACCATGGTTTTCTGAATTGTTCCTGAGCCCATGTGGTAATATCCGTTACAGAATGATGTCGGGTTTTAATGCAGTGCCGCCTGAGGGATTGAAGGTCACGAGCATTCAATGCTGGTTTTTGGCCTTGCCACTTAGTTGCAGAGATTTGTCCAGATACTCTGAATCTTTTGATGATATTATGAACTGTAGATGATGAAATCCCTAAATTGCTTGCAATTGTATGTTGAGAAACGTTGTTCTTAAACTATTGGACTATTTGCTCACACAGTTGTTCACAAAGTGGTGAACCTTGCCCCAACCTTGCTTGTGAACGACTAAGTTTGTTCCCTTTATACCCAATCATGACACTCAACTGTTTCCAATTAACCTTTTCACCTCTGGAATGCTCCAAACAGGTGTTTTTTTGAGCATTCCTCAACATTCCCAGTCTTTTGTTGCACCTGTCCCAGCTTTTTTGGAACATGTTGCAGGTATCAAATTCTAAATGAGTGAATATTTGCAAAAAATAAATAAATTTTATCAATTTAAATATTAAATATCTTGTCTTTGTAGTGTATTCAATTGAATATAGGTTGAAAAGGATTTGCAAATCAGTGTATTCTGTTTTTATTTATGTTTTACACAACGTCCTAACTTCATTGGATTTGGGGTTGTATCTCAAGCGGAGTCAAGGGGTTAGCTATATATGTTTCTCCAAGTCTCCTTATATCTCATCTCAAGGCGGTTACCCTCTACAATATGGGTAAAGTTTTATCAGAAGATATATGGAAAAAGCAGCTGCCATCAATATGTAGATAAAACTGTAGTTCCCAGAGCCTTGATGGTGGGCAGTGATACTTGAAATGTTAAGCCACTAGACAGTGTATTAGTCGGCTCTTTTATACCTTGATAGCATTTACCTACCAGCCGCCACATCTCTGCTCTACACAGTGGGCATATCAATGACTCTGCCCCTTCTACTCTGAAAACTACAGTACATATTGTTGGAAAAAATGTCATTATTTAACTTCACGGCCCAATTCAAATAAATTCAGTCATACACCTGTGGGATCAAAATGTTCACAATTTCCATAGATAAATTCATCGAGGGGTGTAGTTTCCAAATTGAGGTTATTTCTAGTGGATTTCCATTGTTCAGGTACATTCAGGGCTCTACAAAATTTGGTGCTTGAAACACATCCTAATAAAATGGTAGCATTAAAATTCATAAATTGCTCTTTCATTTCTGAGGACTGTATTTGAGTCTTTTAATACAGTATTGCTACATATGGGATATTTCTACAAACTGCTGTTAACCATTGCTGTATTACAGGAAAAAATTAATTAAAATAGAATATCTGCAAAAAAAAAAAAAATGCTGAAATTTCACCTTCATTTTGTTTTATATCCTGTGGAACACCTAAAGGGTTTCCCAAGTTCCAAAATACTGTTTTAAATAATTTGAGAGGTGCAGTTTCTAAAAAAGTGTTATTTATTGGGTGTTTCTATTATATGTGTATTATATGTGTTTGAAAGTGACTTTCAAACTGACTTGATGACTTGATACGGAACTTATTAAACTTTCTAACATGCTAGAAAAATAAAAGGATGTTTAAAAAATAATGCCAACATTAAGTAAACATGTGAAAAATGTTACATATTAACAAATTTGTTTGGTATGACTGTCTTACTAGCATAATAATTGAAACTTTCAAAATGGCTAATTTTACATTTTCTGTAAATTTTACATTTTTTAAGAAATAAGTACAAAGCATAATGACCAAAATTTACCACAAACATAAAGTACAATGTGTCACAAAAAAAATTCTCAAAATCACCTAAAAGGTAAAAGCATTACCATATAAAGTGACTCATTTCATATTTGAAAGATGGGGCTTGGCCCTTAAAGCCAAATTAGTCCTGGATCTGAAAGGGATTAGGGATATCATGGTGAAACTGATCCAAATTTTGGAGCCTATGGGTGCTGTGATTTATTGGCTATTTATGGGGTATTTTAATAGTAGCCAATTAAAAGTTATGTTTTAAATGGAATATTTTCTGTTCCTGTGTTTGTGATTTAAAAAAAAAAGACACACTTTTTTCCCAAAAAAATAGTCCGAATATGGGTGTTGGGGGGTGCGGAGGAGCGGGGTCGCATCATCGCCCCACTCCCAGGTGATGCTGCAGGCCCTGGACTTGGAGACCTGGAGCTAATGCCTGCGATCAGACTTCACTCTGATCGCAGTCATTACTACCTGTAATCCCCCCAAAGGTATTAAAAGTGTCCCCGGGCCCGGTGGGTACCTTTATTGTTGCAGGCCAGCTCCCGACCTGTGACAGCCGGGAGTCTTGTGAAGGCTCCCAGGCTTGTCATAGGAATATTACTATTGCGGCTGGTCTATGATCTCCCATAGACTGCAATACAGTTGTATTGCAGTCTATAGGACTTGCAATCTAATGATTGCAGGTTTGAGTCCCCTGGGGGGGGGGGGGTGCTAATAAAATAGTAAAAAAAAAAAAAAAGTTTAAAGAAATATATAAAAAAAATATATAATATAAAAATAATATAAATAAATATAAAAATAAATAAATATAAAAATAAGAAATGAAAATTTATAAATCACCCCCTATCCCTAAAATACATATAAAAGTAGAAAATTACTGTGAAACACATACACATTAGGTAATCCTGTGTCTGAAATTGCCCGGTCTACAAACTTATAAAAATATTTTTCCCGTAGGGTAAACGTTGTAGGGTGAACATTTGAAGGAATGGTGGAAATATTGTAATTTATAAATTGTTTTATGATTTTATCAAACACAACTGAACGTAAAGTGTTTGCTTGCTAATATCTTCATGCCTTTTGAACAGATGAGATCTCATGTCAACTCCAGGTGGTTTCTTTATCGAAAATACATGGACAATGTTTTACACATGCTAATGCCCTCTACTTTCATTCCTCTTTACTCAATGGTAAGAACAATTTTTATTTTTTCCAATATGATCTCTTACTTAAATATTATTTGATGATCTACATGCTGAGTTGTATCTGTATGAATATTACCCTTTGCACTGTATGTGACATTACTTTTGATATGCACATAAATGAATGAAAATTAAAGAAATATAATAAAGAAAGATAATAAAAATGGTAGGATATCCATACTGTCTGATTCATAATGACCTGTAATCATATTTATTGATTGTATCTGTGTTGCGTTCATACATTAGCGTAGTGCTTCACAAATGTTTTAATTCATTACCCAAAACAGCTTTTCTGAAATTCCTTTTTACCTAATGTAAAAAAAACATTAGTTCATAGTACTAATTAGTTCATAGAAAGGATGTCCTAGAGTTGGAAAAGGTTCAACAGAGGGCCAGAACATTGATAAGTGGCATGGAGGATCTCAGTTATAAGGACAGATGAAAGGAGTTACATTTTTTTTTGTCTTGAGAAGAGTCATTTAAGGCCTGTATAAAGATATAAATGCACATATAAGCAATATGGGAAAAAGCTGTTCTAAAAAGATAAGGGGGCACTCCCCCCATCTGGAGAAAAAAAGGTTTAATCTCTAGAGGTGACATGGCATCTTCACTGTAAGATCTGTGAATCTATGGAATAGCCTACCCCAGAAGCTGATCACAGCAGCAACAGCTGACAGCTTAAAAAAAGGCTTAGATGCTTATGGAAATGTATAGAATACTTATGTCCATCAAGTTCAACCAGGTTGATGCTCTAAGAAGGAATCCAAAGATCACTGTAAGGCCTAGGCATTGCAGAAAAGCTGCTTTTTTTGTTGCAGATTTTACTGCAGTTTTGTTTTTTTTTTTTTTAGCCAAAACCAGGAGTGGATTGAGAAGAAGGTATATCTAGAAAGTATCAGTGCTTTCTAGATATTTCTCATTCCTTCTGTAGCCACTACTAGGTTTGGCTAAAAAAAAAAAAAAAAAAATCTGCAACAAAAAAATTTGCATTTCCACAAAGTGGGACCTTAGCCTAATAGTAATATCTAAACACAGGAGCATTTTTAGGCTGAAGCCCCACATTGCAAAAACACAGCATTTTACAGTACCTGATTCTGGCTAATCCACCCATTGCAGAAAAAAATCGGAAAAGTGTTTTTGAAAATCGCAGCATGTGAATTATATCTGTGGAAATGCTGGCGTTTTCCATATAGATATAATAGGGACAGAAAGTCCGCAGAAGAAAACTTGTGAAATCGCAATGAAGAATCCTGTCATTTTTTTTCCACAGTGTCTTTTTGCTGTGCTTAGCTGTGTGAGGCCTTAGCCTTAAAATTATTCCAATTGAAAACTCTTGGTGTGATTTAATATTTGTTCATGGGTCAAATTCTTTAATGCCCGAGTAGCTGAAACTTATGTAAAATGCATTCAGGATGCAGAGTGTTTAATATTGCTGGTTTTTTACATTTTAATGTTGTGATAATTTTTTTTTTTTGTTTACAAACTAATTTATATTTTTACTATGGAGGCACAAGTTACCAGAAAACACATGATATATGTGTTTTCTGCTGTCCCCATATAGAGAAAAGCTGCCACTGCCACTTTTGCATTTGGAAACAATGGCACAGGGCATGATTTATGAAGTGGAAGTGGCATGAGTTATAGTAAAGCCGAGTCGTCCTTGTCTGCCCAGCTACGCCCACATTCGCACAATATTGGTGATCAAGGGGCAGAACAAAGGTTGTGGCACATGTTTGATGCAGACAGAACGGCCTACCTGAGAAACGACAGCTTCCACCCCAAACACACAAGACAATCTATTATTTACAGCCAGGCTATACAATACAATCATATTTGCTCCGACAAAGCAGACCTGGACAAGCACCTCCTGGATCTGAGGATGAAATTTCTCCGATTGGGATACAAGCCAAAAGTGATGGACAACCAATTAAACAAAGCGGCATCCATTAAAATAGATGGTCTGTTCACATATAAAGAGACCCAGAATGAAGCCCGAGTGCCCCTGGTTGTCACCTACAACCCACAGCTGGAGATCCTACAAAGGATTGCCTAAGAGCTCCAACCTGTGCTACATAGGGACAACAGACTCAAAGACATATTTCCAGTCCCCCTCTCCTTTCCTTTCGGCAACCACCAAACCTGCGGCGTATTATTGTCCGGAGTGCCCTGAAGGCCCCAACTGAAAGTGACACCTCACCTTGCCTGCAAAACTGACAGTGTACCTGTCCCACAATCACAACAGGTGCACAGAATTAGGGGGACATTTTCCTGCAGGTCTTCCAATGTGGTGTATCTCATAATGTTCGTGCAATGTCCCACCACAGGCCTCTATGTGGGGGAAACAGGGCAGAGACTCAGTCAGCGCATAAACTCACACAGATTCACCATTAGTAACAGCAGAACGGATCTCCCAGTGGCCGCACATTTCTCCGGAGAAGACCACTCTATTGAAGATTTGCGGGTTGTGGTTTTAATGGGACATTTTAAGACACAGAGGGAGAGAAAGGAATGGGAATATAAGTTAATGCAAAAATTTCAAACTCTGCAATTTGGACTTAATATTCATGCCAGTTTCATGTCACACTATGTATGAATTGTGAGGGTCACAAATCACCACCTCATTGCAAACAGCAAGAATTACTGATTCCTCCATCACATCCCACAAGTTTCCAGATTGTTTATTTCTTGACCTGTTATAAATAACTTCTCTACTTACAGTATATTGCATTTTGTTATTCTAAGATCCTTTGAAGGTCCATGTCTTTTGTGTATAAAAAGTCTGTGAATTTTCAGTTATTTGTATAACACCATGTCTGAAGAAGAGAGCTAACACTCTCGAAAGCTCACCATCAAATATACTCAGCCTCTAAAAGGTATCGCCTGTGGGGCGTGGCCTAGACGCGCATGGAGTAGGTCGCGTGCGGGACCTTCTCTGCTCCACCGCTTGCAGCTGAGACCCGTGGACCCTTCAATTCAGCGATTATGGGCAAGCGCTTACCGAGGAGGGTGGCCCCAGGCACTCCAGCGCCTGTGGAGAGGTCTGGGAGAGCCACCCTGGACGGCTTCCTCACTCAGCAGCCTTCTCTGCCGGGCCAGGCTGCTGCGGGGTGGCCATCTTGGATTCCCTCCGCTCTTCAGGCACAGGGGTTGCAGCACAGCCTTTCTCCTCCCGCGCTCCCCCTGTCAGCCAGCGGAGCACCGCTCCAGCAGAGATCCCTGTCGGCGCCTGGGCAGCCCAGAGCTTCTCCAGCACGAGTGCTCCCACAGTCTCCTCACCCTGGGATGTCCCAGCAACTACACTTTGCTTCACCAGCACTTCTGGCAGAGCGGCATGAGAGGACCCCGGATGTCTCCAGCTCTCCAAGGGGCTCTGAGGTCAGTGGCTCTGCTCCCTCCCACACCGCTGATGAGTTACAGCCTGTGGCCACAGAGCTGGTCTCTGTGGCCCCCCACCTACTATCTTCCCCCATCGCCCCTCCCCTCCATAGCTCAGAGGGGGATGGCGTGGTGAGGGACGCTGGCATAGGGGCTCCTCCGCCCCACACTCCCAAGGATTATGGCTCCCCCCCTCCAGTCCTGTACCCCCAGAGCTGCCTCCCAGGTCCATCTTCAGCACCGCCACCTTTGGTGGACCTCCTTCCTCAGCTACCTACTAAACAAGACCTTAAAAGTATGGTTGCGGAAATCACAGCATCCTTCCGATCTGAAATTGCTACCCTCCGCACTGATTTACACTCTATTGCTAATCGAATGGATACGCTGGAGAATGACCATGACACTACCAGGGACTATGTTGCCTCGCTGCATGATACTACTGCTAACCAGGGATCAGCTATACGGGACATGCAACGTCACTTAGAGGATCTTGACAACAGGGGTCGGCGCAACAATATACGCGTCAAGGGACTCCCAGAGGCTGACCAATCTGAGGATCTGCCTGCTCTGCTGGAGGCTGTCTTCAACACTATACTGCAGGAGCCCCCGTCCCACAAAATTAAGTTTGACAGGGCACATCGAGCCCTTCTACCCAGAGGATCCTCCGCTGCACCCCGTGATGTCATCTGCTGCCTCCACGACTTCACCCTTAAAGAGGCTATAATGAGCAAGGTGCGCAAACTCAAAGACTTTGAATTTGAGGGAGCTCAACTACAACTTTATCAGGACCTTTCGCTAATCACCCTCCAGAAACGCCGCCATCTCCGACCCCTCCTCCAGATCCTTCAGGAACACCAAATTCCTTACCGGTGGGGTTATCCGTTTGCTCTCATTGCACGTAGGGATGGTCGCTCCGCTACGCTTCGCTCCTTCTCGGATTTACCTCTCTTCTGCGACCTGCTGGATGTCCCCTTGCCGGATTTAACAGACTGGGAGCTAATCCCTCCACCCCCTCCCCCACCACCGGTTTGGCATCGACTGGAGCCCAGACGACGTCATGCACGCTCCGCGGCGGCGACCGCTCGGAGGCCCCGACTGGAGACTGGTTCCTGAGGAGGATGCTCCTCCTTGAGATGTGTTTTTTTTTTTTTTTTTTTTTCCGGTAGTGCTTTGAAAACTGCAAGCCTTAGCGTTATGTTTGCTTCTCTTTTTCCTTTTCTAGGTCTACGGGTCTCATCTATTATGCTTATTATTGGATTGTTTTAGCGGAGTGGGGCGGGAAGGGGTTCCGGTGATTCCCCTTCCATCCTTCTTTTTACTGGTGGTTGGGGATCTGCCGCCTCCCCTCCGACCTCTTGTCCACGCTCTCCCCCCTAAGGGGATACTTGGACTGTGTGGCCATTGATCCTGGTTGGACCTCTGGCTGTCCTCACTGGTCCCCAGGCGAGTGACTTAGCCTCGCCCACAAAGTATTGTTTAATTGTTATACTTCTTACTTTGTCATTTATGTTGTCTTTTGCCTCCCCCCCTTTTCCACCTGCCAGCGTCATGTGAGATGGGTGAGCTTATTACAATCCGCCACTGTCCTCCAATCCTGAGTCCCAATGGTTAGGTGCGTGACAATTAATGTCAAGGGCCTGGGTTCCAACACTAAAAGGCGCCATGTCCTTAGAGAACTCCGCTCCTTACGAGCGGATGTGGTGTTTCTTCAGGAGACTCATTTTGACCGCTCCGGTACCTTTGCCTTCGCTAAGCACTACTTTCCCATAGCCTTTTCGGCCTTCCACGATCGACGCAGAGCTGGGGTGGCTATCCTTCTTTCCCGTTCCTGCCCAATTACAGTGACAACCTCCCACATAGACCCAGGGGGCCGATTTGTTATTCTGGAAGGGCTCCTTCATGGTGCCCCGATTGTTTTATGCAATGTCTATGCCCCTAACTCAGCGCAGATCCCATTCTTGCGTCGGGTATTCTCCCCGCCTGCGCGCTCTCCCGGCATCAGCTTGGCTTGTGGGGGGAGACTTTAACATGGTCTTCTCTTAACGGGCGGACCGATTGGCGTTACCCCAGGGTGCAACCCCCCATAGGATGGCTCAGCTTGCACGGGAGTTCCGTAAGCTGATCCGTGCCCATTCTTTGTACGACCTTTGGCGAGTGGACAACCCTACTGCACACTCTTACACCTTCTTCTCTCACCCTCATACACTCACACCCGCATTGATTATTTCTTTGGGAATGCTCCCGCCCTTCGTTTGCTCAGGGACACGAACATTGGCTCTCTCACCTGGTCTGACCATGCCCCAGTTGTGGTTATTCTATCTACGACCCCAGTGCCTACTCGCCAATGTCATTGGCGTCTTAACGAAACATTGCTCAAATCACCGACCTCCCTCGAGATCCTGCGCACACACTTGATGGATTATTTTAGGGACAACTTAGGTTCGGTAAACTCTCTTGCCATTCTCTGGGAAGCCCATAAGGCGGTCATGAGAGGACATTGTATCGCATTGGCTTCTAGGCTTAAAAGGGACAGACAGGCCCAGGAACAGCTTCTCCATGCTCGTATTCGGTCCCTTATGACAACTTTGGCAGCACATCCATCCCTGGGGGTTCTTCGCCGTTTGGTTTTGGCACGGGCTGACCTCCGTGATTTGGAGACCCGCCATGTGGAACGACTTCTCCTTTATACTCGCCAGAGGTTCTTTGAACGAGGTAATAAGTCTCACACCCTCCTGGCAAGAACCCTCAGGGATCATCAGGCCTCCTCCACACCACACTCTGTCCGTGACTCCACGGGTACCCTTCAACACCACCCTGACGCTCTGGCGCTGGCGTTCCACTCTTACTATTCTAAGCTGTATAACTTACCCCCCCCGCGAGCACTACCCCCTGGGGATGACTCAACACTGCTAGAAGACTATTTAAAGGATTGTTGTCTCCCACGCCTGCCTCCTGAGGCCTTGACTTCCCTAAACACTCCCATCACCAGGGAGGAACTAGAGGGGGTCCTGAGGGACCTCCCAAATGGGAAAGCCCCGGGCCCAGATGGGTTCACTTACAATTATTATAAGGTTTTCCAGGGTGAACTTTCTGCTCATCTATTGTCCCTCTTCAATTCCTTCCTCTTAGGCTCCCCCATACCCCCGACTATGCTCTCTTCACTGCTCACATTGGTCCCTAAACCAGGTAAGGACTTGCAGGACTGTGCTAATTATCGACCGATTGCTTTGCTGAACGCGGACCTGAAACTCTTTACCAAACTCCTAGCCAATAGGTTAAATGCTTGGCTCCCTCTGCTTGTCCATAAGGACCAGGTGGGATTCATCCCCTGTCGTCAGTGTGGTGACAACACCAGGAGGACTGTGGATTTGGTGGAGGTGGCCAATCATTATTCTACCCCGGCCCTTCTCTTGAGTCTGGACGCTGAAAAGGCTTTCGACCGCATAGATTGGTCGTTTATGCATGCTACGCTTAAGGCGTTTGGGCTCACGGGACCTTTCCTCACAGCTATCCAGGCCCTCTACTCCCTACCCACAGCAGCAATCAAGTTTCCCCATGCATCCTCGCCCTTCTTCCCTATTCAAAATGGCACTAGGCAGGGTTGCCCCCTGTCTCCCATCATATTTGCCCTCTGCATTGAACCGCTGGCAGCCAAGATTAGGCGAAACCCTAATATCAAGGGGATCATGGTCCAGGATAAGGAATTTAAGGTCTCTCTTTTCGCAGATGATGTACTCCTCACTCTCACCTCCCCTCATACTACCCTTCCAAACTTGTTGCGCTTGCTGGAGACCTATAGCGATCTCTCAGGATACAAGGTGAACCCTGCAAAGACTGAGGCACTCCCACTCAACATTCCACAGGACCTTCTCCTTCTCCTCCGCAGTAATTACGATTTCCAGTGGCGGGAGTCCTCTATCCGCTACCTGGGAGTCCATACATCCACCTCCTACGCGACCCTCTATTCGGCAAACTACCCGCGGTTGTTTTGTGAGTTAAGAGCCCTATTGGACAAATGGCAACCCTTACCCATCTCCCTTTTAGGGAGAATTGCCGCGGTCAAGATGACTCTCCTTCCAAAGCTACTGTATTTTTTCGAGACACTCCCAGTTGCGATTCCTCGGGGAGAATTACGGAACCTGCAGAAAGCTATTTTTCAGTTTATCTGGCAGGCAAAACGACACCGAATACCCAGATCTGTTATGCTGGCGGATAGGGGGTCTGGGGGTATGGCCGTCCCACATCTGCTACATTACTATTGGGCGTCCCACTTGTGCCATATCCCACTTTGGGCGGCTATGCCAGCATATACTAGATGGGTGCAGATAGAGAAGCTCTGGCTGGCTCCCATGCACCCTAACGCGCTTCTGTGGGTTGGCTCTCCCCCTGCCTCGTACCTGCTGGGCCCTATTCGGTTTACTAGATCTATTTGGTCTGCCTGTCGTACTAGATTCTCCCTGATGTCCCAGCACTCATCTATGGTCTCCATATTATACAACCCCCTTCTCCCGGAAAGCCTGACCTCTGCCATGACTAAGGTGTGGTCTAAAGCTGGTCTTTACCGGATTGCGGACATGGTTGATCCTGGAACCTTGGAACTCAGGTCCTTTGCCTACCTTATAGCTAACCAAAACCTGCCAGGTACTGAATGGTTCCATTATTTACAGGTGGTTCACTTTGTCCGCTCCCTCCATGGGTCCCTTAAAGTGTCACTGCCCACCGCTTTTGAAAAGATTTGCCGTGCAGGTACGTCCACTAGGGGCCTTATATCCTCTATTTACCAACTTCTTACCTCACAAACTACAGGCTCCCCAGTTACCCATCGCTATATGCTTAAATGGGAGGAGGCGGTGGGTAGACCCATCTCCCAGGAACAGTGGCGGATTGTATGGTCTTGGGCCCAGAAATCATTTCAGTGCTTTACATTTCGGGAAGCGCAGTATAAGTTGTTGATGCATTGGTATCATACCCCGGCTCTCCTCCATGCTTTAAATCCATTGGTTCCCCCATGGTGCTGGCGCTGTGGAGTTGCGGTGGGTACCCTGCACCACATCTTATGGACGTGCCCTCTCATCCTGGGTTTCTGGAGGGAGGTCAGGACTTTGGCGACTGCTCTCTTTTTGCAAGAGGTCCCTCTTGACCCTCTTGTCTATCTCCTGAACCTTCCCCCCAGGCACCTGAGCAATAAGTCATCCAGGCTTTTCTTGCACCTTTGTACTGCAGCTAAAACTCTCATAGCTAGAAACTGGAAGAAAGTGAGTCCCCCATCTGGTCTTGAACTTGTGGCTAGAGTGAAGGATGTGAGAAGTCTTGAATGCCTGACCGCGGGCCTAAACAACTCACAGGAGGCCTTTGGGGCTATCTGGGCGCCTTGGGATATGTATTGTACATCACAGGGTCTCTGATCTCTAGTCCTCTTCTCCCCTCCCCTTGTTTGATCTTTTTTCTCTTTATACCTTGTTAATGAAAAATTTTTTCAATAAAAATTACAGTTAAGTAAAAAAGGTATCGCCTGATTTCTTCACTCTTCCACTACTTTCTATGTTAACATACTACTAGCATGTTTGATGCAAGAAAGAGTCTTGCGCCAAATGTGCGCCACAATTTCACCCCTCTACATCAGAAAGCTGCCATAGAGGGATTGATAAATTCCCACCACTATGTTCATTATGAGTGCTGTGTTCAAATGTTTCAGTTAACTGCAACTGATTTCAGTTCCCTGTCACAGTACATTGTTGGGCAGTTAGTATGAATCATGTGCAGTACAGCCAAAGGAGGCACATTAATCCGAAACTAAATGGTTTTTGGAAAAGAGTCCATGCCATTAGCCATTTTACATAAAATGGGTAGAAAGTTGTTACCTGCAGTTTTTTTTTGTGTTTTTAGCACCCAATTTAAAACCCCTTAATTCAGGCGCTAAACAGGTGCTATTGCTTTATTACCATTCTATTAGTAAATTAAATTAATATTGTCTTTACTTTACCTTTAGGTAACATTTACTAGGATACCATATCACAAAGTTGTCCTCTGCTGGAAGTGGCAAAATAGGGTAAATATAAATATTCCTATGATAGACATTTATGCATATCCACATCATATGCCGTACATGTCTGATGGATGTAGGGCTCTTTTGAAGAGTGACTCCATTAGGAGCATTGATCCAGAAAAGAAAGAGACAACATCGCCAATCACTAAACAGTGTGATTCTGTTTAAGAAAACAAAACAAAACGTGTATTTTAAATATACAGTTGTCTGCTCACCTTGTGGTAAGACACTCCAAAAAGCTGTATCAATCATGATAGATGGTCTGGACTTCAATAGCAGCTGATTACCTCTGCCTATTGGCAGAGAAAAAACAAATTTCCCATTCATGAAATAAATATATTGAAAATAAGACTTAAATTTTATTATATATCAAATAAATATCAGCACTATGCCATCAGTCAGAAGAATTATCTGATTTTGTGCTACTCAATAGTCTCCAAAGAAGTATATATGCAAGGTGGAGCTCACATAGAGAAAAATTACAGCGTTACTGCTTCTGATTTCTATAGAAAGCCTAGAAGAATTTATTGCCTTCTACTAACACCTAAACTGAGATTTAGTCACCTATTAAATAATTAAATAGTTTATCTTCTAATATCAATTTATGATTCCTATGGGAGATTCGCTGCATATACTAGATTAGTCCCTAACAAGAGGTGTCTACAGTTCAACCCCAGGATTTTAGGGTACATATACTAAAGGCACAATGCTGAGCTTAAAAAGCTGGACCCCTCAACATGTTTTCTATACAAGACATTACAGCCCAATACAGCCCATTGGACCTACACCTGTCACAAACATTTTCTTAGGGCAAGGTATACAACTCAGAAGCAGGGAAAAGGGAGGTACAACCAAATAAATTATACCCTTTTGAACCAAATGGACTGTGTCCATACTAGAGATAACAAATTGCAAATTATCAATATGTCTGGTTTACAACTGAATCTCATTCACCTTGAAGTACTCTCTAAAGGTTGCTCTTTTAAACCAACTCCATCTTTTGACCATTTCACCTTGTTACAAGATGTTAACTTGTTTGCCTGTAGATTGGCATTACATAAACATCATTCGGTTGCACACAGAGACCTTAACTTATGTCAAACAAATGAAATAAACGCTTTACAATCACCTTTTGGATGAAAATGAAACTGGCAGAGGAAAACTTGCTGCCCCTTTTTCTAATTCAAAAACACTGTCACTGTCCATTCCATTTTCACAATTTCCTAATATTGAAGTCTTGGTAAATAATTTACCATATTGTTTGGACTATAAGACACACCGGACCATAAGATGCACTTAGGGTTTAGAGGAGGAAAAGAGGGGGAAAAAAAATTTGAAGCAAAAAAATGTAATAACATATAGGAGCTGTAGTTTTGCAACAGCTGCAAGGCCACATTGACAGGTGGTCCTGCAGCTGTATGGGTTTTTTTGCGGGGTGTTCTGTCTTCTTACACGTTCTCTCAGTGTGCAGTCTGACATACAGAATAAACCTTCTCTGTCTTCCAAATAAACAGACAGTTTTTTCTGTAGTCTAACAATTTATTGGTCAACAGGTTGTAAATATGGTAATGTGATGATGATAATGATGATATTGATTTTGATATGGTAAAACTATAAGAATACAAAAAGTAAAGGTATAAGTATTGAGCATGAATCACATGGCCAAGACACTTAAAATCAACAGTGAAAGCACATGGTAAGATGGCAGCTTATACATATACACACATAACTAACAGTAATAACATCCTGATTAAGCTATACATGGCTCACTAACAGTCCTGAACAATACATACATTCAGATAGGAATAAGACAATTCCTACCAGATATGCTTGTACAAGGATAATGGAGCTTAAGTGTGGAGTAGTGCAAGAGATGGCATCTTGTGGGCAGGTTTCTTGCTCCCAGAATGCCTTGCTTTACCCAGAGTGCATTGTAGCTCCCATAATGCAATAGCTCCATAAGGGGAATTCAACAGGTAATGTAACTGAAAGACCACTACATGGTGCTATAACCTAATTAGAATAAATATTAACAAAGTATGTAAAATGAGATGACAACACTTTTAACATCAGATTCTGATCCATTGGGCAGAACACGGGGCCAGGTGTACTTTTTAGTTATACCATTTTGGGGAATGTCTATTGCTTTGATCACTTTTTATTCAAATCAGAGGCGAAACAGTGAAAGAAGCGGCAGTTCAGCACTTTTGATTTTTTTTTCCTGCTACGACGTTCACCCTATGGGAAAAATATTATTATAAGTTTGTAGACCGGGCGTTTTCGGACACAGAGATACCTAATGTGTATGTGTTTCACAGTAATTTTCTACATTTATATGTATTCTAGGAAAAGTAGGTGATTTATAACTTTTCATTTTTTATTTTTATATTTATTTATTTTTATATTTGTTTATAATATTATATATATTTTTATATACAGTACAGACCAAAAGTTTGGACATACCTTCTCATTCCAAGAGTTTTCTGTATTTTCATGACTATAAAAATTGTAGATTCACACTGAAGGCATCAAAACTATGAATTAACACATGTGGAATTATATACTTAACAAAAAAGTGTGAAACAACTGAAAATATGTCTTATATTCTAGGTTCTTCAAACTAGCCACCTTTTGCTTTGATTACTGCTTTGCACACTCTTGGCATTCTCTTGATGAGCTTCAAGAGCTAGTCACCTGAAATGGTCTTCCAACAGTCTTGAAGGAGTTCCCAGAGATGCTTAGCACTTGTTGGCCCTTTTGTCTTCACTCTGCGGTCCAGCTCACCCCAAACCATCTCGATTGGGTTCAGGTCTGGTGACTGTGGAGGCCAGGTCATCTGGCGTAGCACCCCATCACTCTCCTTCTTGGTCAAATAGCCCTTACACAGTCTGGAGGTGTGTTTGGGGTCATTGTCCTGTTGAAAAATAAATGATGGTCCAACTAAACGCAAACCGGATGGAATAGCATGCCGCTGCAAGATGCTGTGGTAACCATGCTGGTTCAGTATTCCTTCAATTCTGAATAAATCCCCAACAGTGTCACCAGCAAAGCACCCCCACACCATCACACCATCTCCTCCATGCTTCACGGTGGGAACCAGGCATGTAGAGTCCATTCATTCACCTTTTCTGCGTCGCACAAAGACACGGTGCTTGGAACCAAAGATCTCAAATTTGGACTCATCAGACCAAAGCACAGATTTCCACAGGTCTAATGTCCATTCCTTGTGTTCTTTAGCCCAAACAAGTCTCTTCTGTTTGTTGCCTGTCCTTAGCAGTGGTTTCCTAGCAGCTATTTTACCATGAAGGCCTGCTGCACACAGTCTCCTCTTAACAGTTGTTGTAGAGATGTGTCTGCTGCTAGAACTCTGTGTGGCATTGACCTGGTCTCTAATCTGAGCTGCTGTTAACCTGCTATTTCTGAGGCTGGTGACTCGGATGAACTTATCCTCCGCAGCAGAGGTGACTCTTGGTCTTCCTTTCCTGGGGCGGTCCTCATGTGAGCCAGTTTCTTTGTAGCGCTTGATGGTTTTGGCCACTGCACTTGGGGACACTTTCAAAGTTTTCCCAATTTTTCGGACTGACTGACCTTCATTTCTTAAAGTAATGATGGCCATTCGTTTTTCTTTACTTAGCTGCTTTTTTCTTGCCATAATTCAAATTCTAACACTCCATTCAGTAGGACTATCAGCTGTGTATCCACCTGATTTCTGAACAACACAACTGATGGTCCCAACCCCATTTATAAGGCAAGGAATCCCACTTATTAAACCTGACAGGGCACACCTGTGAAGTGAAAACCATTTCAGGTGACTAGCTCTTGAAGCTCATCAAGAGAATGCCAAGAGTGTGCAAAGCAGTAATCAAAGCAAAAGGTGGCTACTTTGAAGAAACTAGAATATAAGACATATTTTCAGTTGTTTCACACTTTTTTGTTAAGTATATAATTCCACATGTGTTAATTCATAGTTTTGATGCCTTCAGTGTGAATCTACAATTTTTATAGTCATGAAAATACAGAAAACTCTTGGAATGAAAAGGTGTGTCCAAACTTTTGGTCTGTACTGTATTTTTTTAAACTTTTTTTTTTTACTATTTTAATAGCCCCTCTGGGGGACTTGAACCTGCAATCATTAGATTGCAAGTCCCATAGACTGCAATACAACTGTCTATGGGAGATTCTGTACATTACTATTGAGGCTGGTCATAGACCAGCCACAATAGTAATATTGCTATGACAAGCCTCAATAGTAATGTACAGAATCTCCCAAAGACTGCAATATAGTTGTATTTCAGTCTATGGGACTTGCAATCTAATGATTGCAGGTTCAAGTCCTCCAGGGGGGCTAATAAAATAGTTAAAACAAAAAAAGTTTAGAAAATATATAATATAAATAAATATAAAAATAACAAAATATAAAAATAAAAAAACAAAAGTTATAAATCACCCACTTTCCCTAGAATACATATAAAAGTAGAAAATTACTGTGAAACACATACACATTAGGTATCCCTGTGTCCGAAAACGCCCGGTCTACAAAGTTATAAAAATATTTTTCCCGTAGGGTGAACATCGTAGCAAGAAGAAAAAAAATCAAAGTGCTGAACTGCTGCTTCTTTTGCTGTTTCGCCTCTGATTTGAACAAAAAGTGATCAAAGCAATAGACATTCCCCAAAATGGTATGACTAAAAAGTACACCTGGCCCCGCAAAAAAAGATGCCATATGCCTCCCCGTACAGCTGCAGGCCCAACTGTCAATGTGGCCTTGCAGCTGTTGCAAAACTGCAACTCCCATATGTTATTACATTTTTTTGCTTCAAAATTTTTTTTCCATATTTTCCTCCTCTAAAACCTAAGTGCGTCTTATAGTGTGTCTTATAGTCCGAAAAATATGGTACATTATTTACCAAGACCTCAATATTATGAAATTGTGAAAAAGGTGGAATGGACAGTGACAGTGTTTTTGAATTAGAAAAAGGGGCAGCAAGTTTTACTCTGCCAGTTTCATTTTCATCCAAATGGTGATTGCAATGCGTTTATTTCATTTGTTTGACATAATTTAAGGTCTAGCGGAGACCCAGTTGATATGGTGACCGCTCTGCAGCAGAGTGGCCGCCATCATCTTTACACACCCGGCATCTGCCGTAATAGCACGGTGGATGCCGGTGTCGGGGGTTAAGTTCCCCCTGGGATGGATGTCACCGTAATCCTAATTAAATGAATAATCAGTTTCGAGCGCTCGGGAAACAAAACGTACACACAGGTATTGTGTATGAATAGTTTCTCTTTATTGCGTAGTTCAATACAGTTTTAAAGGTAAACTCAGTTACATAACAGTCATGTGATCAATGTACATATATGGGTTTTCCAGTTCCGTTACCAGACAAAGTTGTTCAATTTCCCATCACCCTAGATGTTTCCTTTTCACTCAGTCTAAATGTCCTCCTTATCTTTCCTGAGAATGGTACATCTCTGAGAACAGCAGGACTGTTGATATTCAGACCCTGAGATTATATTCTATCTCTAAACTATTTAGTCTGCATGGAGAACATTTCACCCTGTGTCTTCTATATACTGCATTATAAAATATAATACAAGTCATGCTTTAACCCTTACAATTCCCCCATTTTAGGACTTTATTTTTAATCAAGTTCAATGAATACCTTCACACTGTTTGTGTGCCATCTATGATGGATTCTCCATTGAAGAGGTTAAAAATAACATCCTATTTTACATATTGGTTAACTGTATTCCATTTCCTTCTCAGCGCTTCAACTTTCTTGCAATGTGAAGCGTGTATCCAGGTAGATTTTCCCTCCAACTTTACTGAGGTGGCAGTTGTCAGCAATATCTGGAAGGGACCATCATATCTGGGTTCAAGAGATTTCCTGGAGTGTCTTCTCGCGACTACCCAATCACCAGGCTGCAAGCTATGTGTTCCTGAAAAAATCAGAAGGGTCTGGAATAGAAGAGAACACTTGTTTATGTGTTTCTTTCAGTTTGTTACACAAGTCTTGTACATAGCTGGCAACACTGTCATAATTAAGCTGTAATGTCTGAGAGAAGTACAATCCTGTTTTGGGTGCACTTCCAAACAATATTTCAAATGGTGACAACCCTGTCCTCCTGTTAGGAGTAGTTCTTACTGAATATAAGGCTAGAGACAGGCATTCAGGCCAAGGCTTTCCTGTCTCTGCCATGGCTTTCTGAATCTTCAACTTAAGTGTACCATTCAGCCTCTCCACCTTGCCTGAACTCTGAGGATGGTAGGGTGTGTGGAAAGCTTGCTCAATCCCTAGTGCAGACATTATTTCTTTCATTATCTCACCTGTGAAATGTGTACTTCTGTCAGACTCAATCACCTCGGGCACTCCAAACCTGCATACAAGCTCGGACATCAGTTTCTTGGCAGTTGCTTGTGCAGTTGCTTTGCTCACAGTGTAGGCCTCAGGCCATCCTGAAAACAAATCCACACAGACCAATACATACTCGTATGTTCCAGACTTAGGCAACTGTATGTAATCTATCTGTATCCTCTGAAATGGGTACAGGGATTTTGGTGTACACTTGGTGGGTGTTTTAACTACCTGTCCTGGGTTGTGTAGAGCACATATGTGACATGCTTTTACGTGGTTACTAGCAACTCTTCCGAAACCTGGGGCAAACCATAATTTACCCACTAATGACTCCATGGCATTTCGAGAGGCATGCACCTTACCGTGGGCCAAGCCAGCCATCTGGGGGTAGACTGCTGCGGGAAGACATAATCGATCCCCCATTTTCCACATACCATCACCTTCTGTAGCACCTGCTTTTTCCATCTTTCAGTTTCCACACTGATGACCTTTGAGTACAGCCCTTTTGGGTCTGCTAGGTCAATGTCCATTTTGCTCACCTGGGTGGGACCCTTTCTTACCAATAGTGCTGCAGCCTTGGCTGCTATATGTCAGCTCTCTCGTTTCCATGGCTTTCAGGGTCCCTTCCTTTTGCGTGAGCTCTAACTTTCACAATTGCCAGCTGCTTTGGGAGCAGTATGGCCTCCATCAGTCGACTTACCACATCTCCATTCTTAATTGGCTTGCCCTGGGCCGTTAGAAAGTTCCTTGACCTCCATATCGGACCATAATCATGTGCGATGCCAAAAGCATACCTGGAGTCAGTGTATATGTTAGCTGTTCTACCTTTGGCTATCTTACAAGCCTCCATAAGGGCTTTGAGCTCAGCTTCTTGGGCTGACATGTGTGGTGGAAGAGCCTCTTGGACTATGATGTCATGTTCAGTGACTACAGCATACCCTGTAACAAATTTGCCTTCATCTGTCAGATACCTTGAGCCATCCACAAACATCTCATAATCAGGATTTTGTAATGGCACATCCGTGACATGGTCAAATCCCACTGTTTCCTGTGACATAAGAGCCACGCAATCATGTTCATGCTGGCTGTCAAACAGTTCTTCAGAGAGAGAGTTTAAAAATAACTCATCTTCCACTCCCCCTTTTGAATCATGAACTCCTACAGGAAGAAGAGTTGCAGGATTCAAAGTTAAACAGCGTTGAAAAGAGATGTTTGAGGAGGACTGCAGGGCAAATTCCATTTTGCTCTGCCGTGCCAAAGAAAGGTGATGTCTGTCTACCTGTGTGAGTATAGCATGGATGTCATGAGGTGTATACACAATCAATGAATGATCTAGGACAGTGTCTGAGCTTTTGTCAAGCAACGCTTGTACTGAGAGGACAACCCGCACACAGGAGGGTGTCCCCCTGGCTTACAACATCTAACCGTGAGCTGTAATAGGCCACCGGGCGTTTCTTATCCCCGTGTTGTTGTGTGAGAACTGCAGTTGCATGCCCCATCATCTCAGTCACGTAGAGCTGAAAAGGTTTCTGATAGTCAGGTAGGCCTAAGGCCGGAGCACTGACTATCTGCAACTTCAGCTGGTAAAACGCATCCAAGGCCTCAGATGTGAGGCTAAATGGTTTTGAGGAGAGGCAATCATACAGAGGTTGCATGGTCAGAGATGCAGATCTGATCCATAGCCTACAGTAGGATACTAATCCCAAAAAGGTACGTAACCGAGCATGAGAGGCTGGCACCTGCATCTCTCTCACCACCTTGGTCCTCTCATCTGACAGGTGCTTGGTACCTTGGCCGAGACAGTGTCCTAGAAATACCACTTTTTGTTTGCAAAATTGCAACTTATCCTTGCTGGCCTTGCAGCTGTTCTGGTAGAGGAAACACAACAGGCTGATGGTCGCTGCTTCACAGGTTTGTTTGTCTGGAACACAAAGAAGAAGGTCATCAACATATTGTAACAAAATGACATCATCATGTGGAAAATACCAAGTACTCATGATAAGTGTGAGACACCTTGTGAATTGGTTAGGACTGTTTTGCGCCCCTTGTGGTAGTACTGTCCAAGTGTACTGTTTACCCCTAAATGTAAATGCAAACAAATACTGGCAATCGGGGTGTAAAGGCACAGAAAAAAAATATGCATTGCAAAGATCTACACAACTGTACCAGGTGGTACCTGTGGGGACAGCTGACAGCAGGGTGTGTGGGTTAGGTACCACTGGGGTTTCAAGTAGTGTTACTTTATTCAATTCCCTAAGATCATGAACCATACGGTATGTGTCTGGTTCTCCCTTTTTACCCTTTTTCTTCACTGGGAAAAGAGGAGTGTTTGCTACAGAAGTGCATTCCTTTAATGCCTCTGCCTTTACTAATTCCACTATGGTTACCGCTATGGCATCTTCTTGGGCATGGGTCAGAGGATATTGTTTAATCCTGGGTGGCTGAGCACCAGGTTTCAGGGTTACCATAACAGGGGGTACATCCAATTTACCTAAGTCTGTTTTCCCAGTTGCCCATAATGCTGTTGGCACTTGGGATAACAGTACATTTTCTTCAGTGAGGACAAAAATACAACTTGGTGTACTTAACTCGGCAGATAACAAACACAAAATCTCATGGTTAGTATGTGTGACTTTTACATATGCTTCTCCTGATGAATGCAACATGATATTACAACCTAATACTCCCATCACATCTGTACCAAGAATGTTATCTGATGTGTCTGAGACTAAATACCTAGTGAGTATCCTGGTACCCTGAAATGAGGTTTCTACAGGATCAGTTTGATCTAAAGCATCCACCGTTTTAGTGAGAAGTCTTCCATAAACTTCCACTGATTCACCTTTCTCTCTTTTAACAGATACCTTACTTCAGATGATAACAGGCAAGACAATAAATTCACATAACATAGTACAAGACATAATTTCATATGTTTGAGTATGTTCTTGAATATTTTACACATATATATTTTCATTGTACCTTACTTTTTCATTAAACCTTAGGCTAACACTTTTATCAAAATATTTTCCCTTTGGGCATAAATAGTCATCATACCCAGGCTGCGGACCCCGGAGGCCCAAAGCCAAGTTTCACTTTGTAATAATTGACATGTAACATTATTGGGTAACACAGTATCATGTTCAGCTTGTGATTTTCTGCGTGCACATCACATCAGATACAACGTCCTTGGAGCTACTTGGCAGACAATTAATGTTTTGGTTATTCCCTGCAGAACATCTGCAGAGCGCTACAACAGAATACAGGAATACAATTCAAGCAGATAGCAGTTAATACTGACACCAAACTTACATATTACTATTTTTGTACAATTTTCAAATATTTCCCAAACCCCACCTTTTGTCATTACCACAGGTGTTCAAAACCCCTGAATTGTACTTCAGGTTACCATAAGGGAAAATTGCCAAACTTTAAAATTTTCTTCACTGGATTCCAACCAAAAGTTGAACCCCTGTGGAACATCACACTATCCTAGTTTCTTCTTTTTAGGAGACATTTCCTGAAAGCGGATTTAATTTTACAAAAAGCATAAAAGTTGAATCAATCCTGGCATTGCTATGAACAGAATGAATATTACAAATACAGGTTGACATATACATATATATATATATATATATATATATATATATATATATATATATAATACATAATCCAATAAACATCATACCGATGGTGTATAGTTTTTCTCTTTGCACTATATCAGATTCTCTGAGTATTTTGTTAAAGTAAGTAATATTTCATACAGAACTGGGAGATAAGATGGGTTATATTAAACAATAATACTGAGAAGGGTGATGTCTCCCTTCAAGCCTGATTCTCGGAGTGAGGTGGGGGTGATTCATTATTTCCTGAACTATCATCCCCTTTGACCTTCCTTCTTGGAGCGCTGCACTGCCTTTTTCTATTCTATTGCTTCCTTCTATTAGGGCATAAATGCCTCTTTGCAACTTTTTGTCCTGAATCAATCCCGCATGATCTAATCTCCACTGATCCCAAAACTTACTGTCTACTAACCCAGTCTGGTGTATTCCTGCTCTTTTTAGGATTGTTTTTACCTGTGCGGCTACTTCTTTCCCTTCCCCTATTTCTATTAGTTCACATGGGGTGTACCATATCTTAGAGGGTCCCATCCCCATCTTGGCTGGTAGCTAATCAGCCGATGAGTCTCTCACTCCTCTAGGGCAACCTTTGAGACAATAGAGGGTCACTTATGACTACTTAGTGAGAACTCCCAGACAGACTCTTCTGTCTTCTATGAACTACTTGTGCAAGTTCAGGAGTAGTGCTCAGGGCAATGCCTAATGGCTTCCACAGGCTCAACTTTCTGCCTGTGTCCCCTTACCAAAACACTCCCAAATCACTGCACGCACTTCTTCGCGCGGATTCTACTAAGTCCTTCGTGCTACTACTCAGGTCCCATTCGACATTGACCGTCCAGGCATGGCTGGAGGCTAGTGTTCCAAAACAAGGACTTTTCAATCACTCAGTGCTTCTCAGTTCCGAACCTTGTCCGCAACTCTAGACTCTAGGGGTTAAGAATAGAGAACTTTTCCCCATTCTTTGCAGCCTTATATATGCAAACATCAGTAGACAGGTAAACAGGTAAGACAAAAAGCAAAGAAAACAATTTCCATATCATTTACAGGTGACATGTCCCTTTTAGGTTCTTCCGTACTATTTAATTGGCATCGAGATGTCATAAAAACATGCAGCAGCTTACCTCACTCATCGATACAGAGAATAGACACACAGGAACCTCAGATATACTAATTGGCAAGATCAAAGGCTTACCTCATAGTTCTGTTTTTATCTATCTGAGGTCCTCTGGTCCCGTTCTCAAGTCGATCGGTGAGTGGGTCGGCACTCTATCGGCTGCACATCAGACGATCTTGTCGCCCCACGTTGATTAGCCAATTTCTGTCGGGGGTTAAGTTCCCCCTGGGATGGATGTCACCGTAATCCTAATGAAATGAATAATCAGTTTCGAGCGCTCGGGAAACAAAACGTACACACAGGTATTGTGTATGAATAGTTTCTCTTTATTGCGTAGTTCAATACAGTTTTAAAGGTAAACTCTAAACTCAGTTACATAACAGTCATGTGATCAATGTACATATATGGGTTTTCCAGTTCCGTTACCAGACAAAGTTGTTCAATTTCCCATCACCCTAGATGTTTCCTTTTCACCCAGTCTAAATGTCCTCCTTATCTTTCCTGAGAATGGTACATCTCTGAGAACAGCAGGACTGTTGATATTCAGACCCTGAGATTATATTCTATCTCTAAACTATTTAGTCTGCATGGAGAACATTTCACACTGTGTCTTCTATATACTGCATTATAAAATATAATACAAGTCATGCTTTAACCCTTACACCAGGATGGGTTCTCACCGTTGGGACACAATCTCCTCCAGGCCCAGGGCCCGCAGCATCGCCCCCACTCCTCCCACTGCAGGAAACCCCGCTATAGGAAGCACCGCTGCAGGAAACCGGCAGCGGCAGCAGTGGGCCGATGCTGTGACCCCGCTCCTCCGCCTCACATTCGGACTATAAGATGCACCCCCCATTTTCCTCCAAAATTTTGGGAGACAAAGTGCATTGTATAGTCCGAAAAATATAGTATGTAAAAAAAAATTAAGGCCCTTCCAAAAAAGGGTGCCTGTTATTTTAATCTTTCTTTTCTGTGGTAATAGTAGTGCATCCTTCACTAATGTAAAAAAAAAAGAACCTCCATTATTTCAGCAGGTTTTTTTTAAATTAATTAAGCACTGTGTGCATTAAATGAATGAGTGTTAAAAAAGGACAGGCGACAGACTAAAGGAGGGTGAAGAGGAAATGCTTGTGCATGTACTAATTCTAACAATAAGAATGTGGGTGGCAAGAGCAACACTGCTTCTGGTTTTGGTGGTGTTGTACTTGCTGAAAATGTTGATGAAGTTTTTGATTATTTAGCAATCTCATCTCAGTCACAGGAGTATACTGCATCCAAGAATGATGTTGAATGATGGAGTCAGGCTTCTGTGTTTTTCTCCTCCTACTTCTACTTCTTTCCGGACTGTCAACTGTGTCTCCATTTACATGCTTCACTGACAGACATCCCTGATAGTGATGTGGCATCTGCTGAGAAATATATTTCTCATAGTCAGAGCAGTCTTCCTCCTCTTTTTGATGAGCTGGATGAGAACATTCAGCATTGTGTGCAAGCAGAGGAGGAAGACATGATGACTGTTTGTGGTGGTGGAGGTAGTAGTGGTAGGGGGTGTATTATTTGTAAGGGAATTGCTAGAATAGCATTCCCCAGTAGCTGCTGGTGAAACCTGGGAGGAAGGGAATGACAAGACAGTGAGTCCTAATGATGAACCCGCCCCCAGTCCCTGTCTACTTGCCTCATTACCCCAGGCGGTAGAGGACAACTAGGCACCAGGGACTTCCTATGATATAAGTATTAACACAGAATGTAGACAAGACAAACAACAACAAACGGGAGGTCAGCTAGCCAGGGGGTCGGAACCAGTCGAGCAGCAAAGTACTGATGAGTTCGATCCTAAGCAGATCAATAAGATATATTGGATGGTAGTCTGATTTCAAGATGGCGGCTGCAGCCAGATGCAATGAGCACAGAGTCGGAAGTGAATCTGAGTACAAGCACACTTTATTGATCAAGTCATTCCTTTTTATACATTTTAAGAAGGGTGCATACGTGTATGGTCAAAGTTCATTCTGTATACCTAATATTCCGGGATTTTCCACCTAATAGTTTATGCTTATTAATCATGCATCAGCAGGTTCATCTTAGTATAATTAGTGGTTAATTCTTCCAAAATCATGAACTGAGGAAACACAAGAGTTATACGGAAATTCCCCTTAAAATCTAATACAGCAATAAAAGCAATTATAACTTCTCTTGTGTCAGGTTGACACAAGATATCAGTTATACTTTATTAGCACAAGGTTAATTACCTTGTTTATTTGAACTGAGCAGAAATCATATATAATTTGTAACTATGAAAGGGGCCTTGTAATCATAGAAGCCCCTACAACCTCATCAGTACAAAATCAGAATCCAAGAGAGTAGTCACAAGAAAAAGCCAAAGTCAGAAATATATATACGGTATATATAAAGAGCAACAGTATAGAGCCAGCACACACTGAAAGGCAATAGCAAGCAACAGGGAGTGGCCTGGAAAGGTATATAAAGGAATACGCCCTAGACTAGATTGACCAGGAGAAATGTCAATCAAAATCACTAACTTAACTCCCTAGAAGCCAAAGGAACTAAAGCACTAGCTGGACTGACACACATCAAAGGATCCTCTGCTGTGCTACAACATCAGGTGTAAAGGATCACAAATTAACATGCCTCCTGCAAGGAGGCATGCGACCGGAGGATGGCGCAGATGGCGGAACAGGCAAAGATGTTACAGTACCCCTCCTTTTATGAGGGGCCACCGGACTCTCACCAGACAAACCAGCCTTTGAAGGATTCTGGTGATGGAACAAGTTAATCAAACGGCTCCTCAGGGCCGTAACCCTTCCAGTGTACAAGGTACTGAACAGAATTCTGCACCCGGCGGGAATTCAGTATTTTCTCCTGCTTGTACTCTATTTCTCCCTGAACCACCACAGGCGCTGGTGGACTGGACGATGTTAAGACAGGTGAGATATACTTAATGACATATGGCCCAATTTAACGTGGCACAAATTTCCCAGAAGGAACCCTAAGATGCAGATTCTTTGTGGATAACCAAACCCGAATCCCCACCTTGTATTCAGGACCGGGTAAGCGTCTTTTATTTGCCTGCCGCTTTTACTAGGCTCAGCAAAGCCTGGGCCCAGACTGTGCACAGTCATTGATAAGTTTGTTTGGCGGTACGATTTACAGATTCGGCGCTACAGAGAGACAAGTACCTGGGGTTAAAATGATAGTTGCAATAAAACTGAGACATTTTAGTGGTGGAGTTCACCCTGTTATTTATCGCAAACTCTGCTAGGGGGAGAAACTTTCTCCATTTCTCCTGAGCATCAGACACAAAACACCTCAAGTATTGCTCAAGATGTCCCGCTAAGGTTGAACAATGAATTTCTTTCAAAACACGAAGACGAAGATTAGAAGGCACAAACAGTTTCCCAGTGGGGGTATTTCTGGGAGCAAGATCTTGCAAATTAATAACTAAAGTACCAAGATCAGCAGTAATAGTGGCAAGAACCACTCTGGGGGACAGGATTTTTTCTGGGACATCCTTAGGGGCATCGCTGGTACCAAAACTGCGAGATAGGGCATCTGCCTGTACATTTTTAGTGCCTGGATGATAAGTCACAACAAAGTTGAAACTTGTGAAGAACAGCGCCCAGCGGGCCTGCCTGGGAGGCAGTCGCTTAGCGCTGTCCAGATACAGTAGGCTCTTACAGCGATTTGGTGTTTGACCCCCTTGGGGAAATGTCTCCACTCCTCGAACGCCCATTTAATGGCTAGGAGTTCCTGATTACCTACATCATAGTTGCACTGTGAAGGGGAGAATTTGCTCGAAATGAAGGCCAATGGTTGCAAACGTGTAAAGTTTTCAGAGCCCTGAGGAAACACTGCACCAACCCCCACTTCAGAGGCATCAACCTCAATAATAAATGGGTGATCTAGATCTGGTGGTGCTAAAACCGGAGCCTCAACAAAACATTTCTTGAGTCTCACAAATGTCTGTGCAGCCTATGGAGTCAGATTGGTCAGATTTGCACCTTTCTTCGTGATATCCATTAATGGCTTCAATATGGTAGAGAAATGTTTAATACATTTTTGAAAATAATTGGAAAAATCCAAGAATTGTTGTAGGGTCTTAAGGTTGGAGGGGCATTCCCAGTTATTAATAGCTGAGACCTTGAGTGGATCCATACAAAAAGAGTTGGGAGTAATGACCATAACCGAGGCAGATGACCCTTTGGACTCCGAACAGACATTTGGACAGTTTAGCAAAGAGACAATTTTGACGCAAAAGTAACAAAACACTTCTAACATGTTCAATATGCGTGGCCCAATCAGGAGATAAAACCAGGATGTCATCAAGATAGACAACCACATAATGGCCAAGCAAGTCTCTAAATATATAATTGACAAAATGTTGAAAAACTGCAGGTGCATTACACAACCCAAAAGGCATTACCAAATATTCAAAGTGAACTTCCTGGATATTAAAGGCAGTCTTCCATTCGTCTCCTTCTCTGATCCGGATCAGATTGTAAGCCCTGCGGAGGTCAATTTTTGAAAACCAACGGGCACCCACTATCTGATTAAAAAGATCAGGGATTAGAGGGAGAGGGTATTGATTTTTGACTGTAATTTTATTTAATTCCCGATAGTCAATGCATGGCCGCAATCCGTCATCTTTTTTTTTTTTTTTTTAACAAAAAAGAAACCAGCCCCCATGGGAGATTTAGATGGATGGATATGGGATAGAGAGGGATAGACAAAAGACTTAGAGGAATCAGGCCCTACTCTCTCTTTGCGTCTGTCCGGGACTCTCCGGTCAATGTGGACAGCCAAGGTCATGGTCTGTTCTCAGGTAGGGGGGATCTAGGTGATCCTACCCAAACATCCTTAACTGAATCATTCTGTTTGAAAAGAGCCCTCAAAGCTGACTCACACCAACCTGTCATTATGCTATATTTATGAAAGTCAGAGCAATAATCCTAAGCGGAGTGTTTGCCCTGCCAAATGGTAAGGAGTTGCGATTCGGCCAGTCCAATGTAGTCAGGCTCAGCATAAATAGCACCCAAGGACTTAAAACATTTTTCTAAATCTGTCCACTCCTCTGCCCCAGGTGGAAGTTTAACTCCTTAATGCAAAATGACATACTGGTATGTTATTGGAAGCAGTGCCTAAGCGTAAACAGACATGCCCGTACATCATTGTAAAGTCACCTGCTCAGAAGCTGTGCGGTGACATCGAGAGCTGAGCTCCGATCGCGGGTGTTAACCCCTTAGATGCCGCGGTCAAACATGACTGCGGCATTCATGGGGTTGCTCTATAATAATTACCCCCTCAGCATCCCCCGCGGAGAGATCATCTGACTTCCTGTATAGACTGCAATACACGTGTATGCTGTGTATTGTAGTCCATAGTACTGAACCAGCGATCAGAGTATCGCTGGTTCAGGTGTCTTTATAGGACAACTAAAAAAAAAAATAAAGTGCGTGAAAAAAATTAATAAAGTTATAAAGCCCATAAAATTCCCTTTTCCTATATAAAATGAATTATAGATATATATTTAAAAACCCTAAAAATTTATAAAAACAATATATATTTGGCATCGCCACGTCTGTAACAATCTGTAAAATGAAACTGAAACAATATTTAACCTGCACGGTGAACGTTGTAAAAAAAAAAAAAAAACGCTGGAAGTCATATTTTTTGGCATCTCACCTTACAAAACATGCAATAAAAAGTGATCACAAAGTCATATTTACCCCAAAACAGTATCAATAAAAAGAACAGGTTGTCCTGCAAAAAATAAGCTCACAAACAACTCTGTACACCGAAAAATAAAATAGTTACACATCTCAGAAAATGGCATGCAAAAATAATTGATTTCTTTCCCCAAATGGGTTTTTGTTCTGCAGAATTAGTATCGCAAAAAAAAAAACCTATATAAATTAGGTATCGCAGTAATCGTACCAACCCGCAGAATAAAGGTAACATGTTACGTATGCTATACGCTGCATGGCAAAAAATTTAAAGGGTAAAATGCAATGCCAGAATTGATGGGTTTTTTTTGTAATCTAATAAAAAAAGAGTTAATAATGTTTATTTAATAAGTTATAGGCACCCAAAAATGGTGTCATTACAAACTGCATCTCATCCCGAAAAAAACAGTGCTTCATATCCCTACATCATCAGAAAAATAAATAAAATACAGCTTGTACAATGTGAAGACAAAAACCCCCAAAATCGCCAAATCATTAGAACATAACTGGCTGTGGCAGGAGGGAATTTATAAGTTGTGTGACTGTATATGAAGGTACAAACCATATTTAGAGCTTATGAGGGAAAAAACCCCAGAAGTGACCCACTGAGTGACCCCCCCCCCCCCCCCAATCATAGGAGCTACTGGGGAAACAGTAGGGAATTTGGTGTTCCCAATGCACAGCATACATATTCACTCTTCATCATCCACTGTGCGTTCACGTCTAGGATGCTAATGCTCACTACACACCTTGATAAATTCTTTGAGGGGTGCAGTTTTCACAATGGGGTCACTCTTTAGGGGATTCCACATTTCTGGTACCTTAGAGGCTCTGCAAACATGACACGGCATCCAGATACCAAACATGTAAATCTGCGCTCCACAAGTCACATAGGGCTCCTTCACATCTGCACCCTACTGTGTGTCCAAACTGCAGCTTTTGCCCACAAGTATGACATATGTCATATGTGGTTATAAACTGTTGTTTGGGCACAACCAGACACAGAAGGGAGGCAGTGTTATTTGGTTTTTGGAGCACAGTTTTAGACAGTTTGGTTTTTTTGAACGCCATGACACTTTTGCAGAGCTCTGAAATGCCAGTAAAGTGGAATCCCCTGACATGTGACCCCATTTTGGAAACTACACCCCTGAAGGAATTTATTCAGGGGTACAGTGAGCATTTTAACCCCCAAGTGTTGCATTAATTTAATTTCCAGAAATGAATACACAGCTGATGGTGAAAGGTGAAAATGGCAATTTTTCCAGGAATATGTCATTTCAGTGCATAATATGTTGTGCCTGGCTTGTATCAGAGATGAACGCTCTAAAAAAGTGTGGGGGATACCGGCTTAACAGTTTTTGGAGTGTGTGTCTACTGGACACAACATTTCGGGCACTGAATTGGCGTATCGCTGGAAAAATTGCAATTTTCACTTTTCATTATCAGCTGTGCATTCATTTCTGGAAATTGAATTAACGCAACACTCTTGGGTTAATAATGCTCGCTACTCCACTTGATAAATCCCTTGAGGGGTGTAGTTTCCAAAGTGGGGTGACATGTCTGCAGATTTCACTTTACAGTGGCTGTGCAAAAGTGGCATGAAGTCCGAAAACCAAAATAGCACTCTTCCTGACTGTGCCCAAACAGCAGTTTATACCCACATATGACATTGTTAAGTGCGTTATCCTGGGTACACCAGTGTTATACATGTGGGCATGAACTGCTGTAGGGTGCAGATGTGAATGAGCCCCATGTGCTTTTGGACTGCTAATTTTGATTGTTGTTTTTTGGACACCACGTCATATTTGCAGAGACAATTGCTCGTACAAAATGGGGTCACTTCTTGGGGAATTCCAATTTACTGGCACCTCTAGGGCTCTTCGTGGCGTCCAGAAAGTCCCTCTAAATCTATACCCCAACAGATAAAAAGCGCGGTGCTCCTTCCCTTCTGAGCCCTGCTGTGTGTCCAAGCAACAGTTTACGCCCACCTAATAGTTTTAGGAGTGCGTGTCTCTGATGACACAAAGTGGGCACAAAATGATAATACCCCTTGAGAAATTCCTTGATTGGTGTTGTTTCTAAAATGAATTCACTTTTAAGGGGTTTCCATTGTATTGGTACTTTAGGGGCCCTGCAAATGCGACATGGCACCTGAAAACTATTCCAGCAAAATCTGCTCTCCAAAAGCCAAATAGTGCTCTTTCTATTCTGAGCTCCACCATGTACTCATACAACATTTTACGACCACATATGGGGTATTCCTGTGTTCAGGAAAAATTGTGTAACAAACTTTAGGTTGCTTTTTCTTCTTTAACCCCTTGTTAAAATGAAAAATTTGGGGCTAAATGGACAGTTTATTGGAAAAAAATTTTTTTTTTATTTTTACGTTCCATTGCTAATAAAATCTGTGAATCAGCTGTCAGGTCAAAATGCTCACCATACTCCTTAAGAAATTCCTTGAGGGGTGTTGTTTCTAAAATAGGGTCACTTTTTGGGGGTTTCCATTGAATTGGTACTCTAGGGGCCAGTGGTGAACCTAGCCTCTTTGCTGCCTGAGGCAGACTATAGAAAGACGCCACCCCCCCCCCCCAAAAAAAATATATATATAAAATTGCATTTACATGCTACTAGCTTCACACGCTGTTATCATTGCACAATATACACAATACACAAAGTGATAAAACAGTTTTTAAGAATTCTTCTTCCTGTATAACTTCAGTACAGTTCAGTAACTTCAGATCAACAACACGGCATTAACAATGACAATAACTTCACACATCTTCTGCTTGGTGGAAGGACGAGCCACATGGCCCCCATTCTCTATAATAGGAGCGCTGCAGATAGCTGGGTACTGGACTTCGGGTATCTTTGGCGCTCCCATCAAAGTTGAATGAGAGCCACGCGAGTTCGTCCATCCACCAAGTGACACACCTATATATATGGCTGCGGTCAGGCTGAATTCCCACTCAGTGGGGGACTCAGCAGACAGACCCCCATCAGTCAGGTATTTATCCTCTATCATTTAGGTGAATACAGGGCAGTAACATTTTGTGACTTACAGGCGACGTCTCTGACTAATCCTTCACATTTCCCTTCTCTTCCCTCTGGACCGCCATGACCACTTCTTCCAGCTGTGACTTGTCTCTGTAAAGTTTGCAGCACAGACATCTTTGGCTCCTCACTTTTCCAGGCATCCAACCCACATTGTCCTCACCTGCACACCCATCCTGCTGCTACCCCCAATTATAAAATACATGATATAATCCCCCATAATGAATAATACTCCCAAGTGCATGTTTATATTAATAATGTCTGTGTGTACCCTGTATAAATAGTGCCCCTTATTAATAATGCCCCATAGGTTTCCTAATTAAAAGGTTTTCCAGGTCATTAATAAAATAATCAGTGGGGCTCAAAAACCCAGGACCCCTACTGATCAGCTGTTTGAATGAACCCTGGTACCTGTGTAAGCACCGTGACCTCTTCTCTGTTTGCACAGTGTCATTCATCTCATAGCGGCCATGTCATGTAACTACAGCCTCGTCCTGTACATGTCTATGTGACAAGACTGTAATTACATCACACGGTCACTAAAAACAGACGGTGTGTGATATAAACAGGCGCTATAGCCCCTTCATACAGCTGATCAGAGGAGGGGTCCACTGATTCTTATTGATAATCTGTCCTAGGGATAGCTCATCAATAAAAATGAGCTGGAAAGCCCCTTTAATAAAGCCCAAGTTCCACCTTGTCCAGGATAACCACTTTTTTAATATGAGGCTGGGGAAGGTGCTCCGGTGTTTCCCAGCACGTTCCAGTCCTGCTGTTCTGGTGTTTTCTTCCCCACAGCATTGTGATGTCCCATGTCAGCGACCTCAGGGGTCAAGTGCGGTGGAGACTTCCACCAGAAGAAAACACCAGAGCAGCAGAACCAGACCGCGGTAGGAAACATCGGGGCACAAGGGACAGGTGAGTAGGTGTTTTTTTTTTTTTTAAATACAGTATTACACAGTATTATGGCCCACTGCGGCCCCTGCACAAAGTATTATAAGGTTTTATGCCCCGCAGCGGCCCCTGCACACGGTATTATGCCCCGCAGCGGCCCCTGCACGCGGTATTATGCTCTATAGTTGCCTCTGCACACGGTATTATGCCCCGCAGCGGCCCCTGCACACAGTATTATGCTTCATAGTTGCCCCTGCACACAGTATTATGCTCCATAGTTGCCCCTGCACACGGTATTATGCTCCACAGTGGCCCCTGCACACAGTATTATGCTCCCTAGTGGCCCCTGCATTGGTATTATGCTCCATAGTGGCCCCTGCAAACGGTATTATTCTCCATAGTGGCCCCTGCAAACGGTATTACTCGGTATTATGCTCCATAGTGGCCCCTGCCCACGGAATTATGCTTCATAGTGGCCCCTGCACATGGTATTATGTCCCAAAGTGACCCACCCATGAACTATTATTATACTCTGGTCTTTTCAGACCCCAGAGTATAATGATCGGAAACCCAGGGGGTGACAAACATAAAACCAGTGTTACTTACCTGGGCTCCGGTGCGCTCCCTGCTTTCGACCTTCTTCAATGTCGTGACATAATGACGTTGGCCTGCCTCATGTGACGCCTGGGACATCACCAAAAAAGGCTGAAGCCTGCTGGGAGTAACATCGGATCGCCGGAGAGGTGAGTAACACTGGTTTTTATGTTTATCACCTCCCCTGGGTCTCCGATTATTATACTACGGGGTCTGAAAAGACCCCGGAGTATAATAATAGTAGTATTTGATGGGGTTCGCCGGCCGCGGCCTCACTTACCATCCCCGCTCCTGCACACAGCCGCTTCTGCGTCCAATAGCAGAAGGGAAAGCGGGGGGGAGGCCACGACCAGCAGCGGGGATCGATAAGTAAATAGGCCGTTACGTGCCAGGGATGCTCCAGCAGGCAACGGCCTATTTATATATATATAACAAAACTTATCCTCACCTACCTCCGATGCCTTGATGCAGCCGCTGCCTCCTCCTCTTCTTGTCCGCGACGTCTGCGTGTCAGCGTAGGAGGCGCGATGACATCATTGTATCGCCGCCTGCGCTGATATGCAGAGGTCTCGTAAACCAGCCCAGGACAGGTATCGCGCAGCTTTGTTTTTTTTTTTTTTTAAGCGGCCTGTCCTGGCCTGCTTTACATTAAATAGACAATAAAAAATGCCGCCCCCCTGGACAGTGCCGCCTGAGGCGGCCGCCTCACTTCGCCTCATTAACGGTGCACCCCTGCTAGGGGCTCTGCAAATGAGACATGGCACCAGAAAACTATTCCAGCAAAATCTGCCCTCCATAAGCCAAATAGTGCTCTTTGTATTCTGAGCGTCCCTATGCACCCATACAGCAATTCACGACCACATATGGGGTATTGCCGTGTTCAGGAGAAATTGTGTAACTACCTGTGGGGTACTTTTTCTCCTTTAACCACTTGGAAAATGAAAACTTTAGGGATATAGTGCCATTTTAGTAATTTTTCATTTAAACATCCCAATGTTAATAAAATTTGTGAAACTGTAGGGTCAAAATGTTCACTATACCCTGTGATAAATTCTGTCAGGGGTGTAGTTTCCAAAATGGGGTCACTTTTGGAGGGTTTTAATTGTATTGGTACTCTAGGGGCTCTGCAAATGAGACAAGGTACCTGAAAACTATTCCAGCAAAATCTACATTGCAGACTCCCAGTGTCGCTCCTTCTTTTTCGTCCGCTGCCGTGTGCTCAAACATCAGTAAACACCCACATGTGGGGTATTTCTGTGCTCGGGAGAAATTGCATAACAAACTGTGAGATGCATTTTCTCCTTTAACCCCTTGTTAATGTGTCAGTTTTAGAGCTAAATGAATGTATTTTTGAAAAAAAAATTAAATGTCTAAATTTCCATATTGTTTTAATTCCCGTGAAATGCTTAAAGGGTTAACAAACCTCCCAAATGTTGTTTTGAATTATTTGAGGGTACAGTTTTGAAAATGGGATGATCAGTGGCGTAACTAGGAATGGCTGGGCCCCAAGGCGAACATTTGACATGGGACCCCCCCCCCAAACCGGTTACGGGTCCCCAAACAGTAAAATATGCTCAGCAGATGCCCCAAATAGTATTATATGCTCAACAGTGGCCCCCACACAGCATTATATGCTCCACAGTGGCCCCCATACAGCATTATATGCTCTACATTTCTCCCCCCACACACAGTATAATATGCTACCCACAGTGGCCCCACCCAGTATTATATGCTTCCCACAGTGGTACCCACCCAGTATTATATGCCCCCCATAGTGGGCCCCACCCAGTATTATATCCTCCCTACAGTGGTCCCCACCCAGTATTATATGCCCCCCACAGTGGCCCCCCACCCAGTGTTATATGCTCTACAGTGGCCCCCACCCAGTATTATATGCTCTACAGGGGCCCCCACCCAGTATGACATGCTCTACAGTGGCCCCCACCCAGTATGATATGCTTTATAGTGGCCCCCACCCAGTATGATATGCTCTACAGTGGCCCCCACACAGTATTATATGCTCTACAGTGGCCCCCACACAGTATTATAGCTCCCAACAGCCCCCCTCCTCTTCGGTGCTATTATTATACCCTGGGGTCTCCTCAAACCCCAGAGTATAATAATCGGAGGCCCAGGGAAGGTGATTAAAAATAATAAACATTCATACTCACCTTGCTTTACCTTTCCTTGGCATCCTCACTCCATCCTGCCGTCTTCAGCGTTTTCAGGCCCTCTTCTGATGTCGCTCAGCGGTCAAATGGGGGCGCACTGACGTCATTACGCGGCCGCGCCCCATGTGACCGCTGGGGCCTAATCACAGGCCTCAGTCATGACGGAGGAGTGCCAGAGAGAACACTGTGTCCAGGAGAGGTGAGAATATGTGTTTATTATTTTCAGTCACCTCCCCTGGGCTGACATCTATTGGAAAGGGGCCTGCAATATGCCAGGACTCCTTTCCAATAACAGTATGTATAGAACCAGGCTTTCCCCGAGCACTATCATAATGGTCTGGGGCCCGGCCATCTCCAGCTGGCCGCGGGCTCCGTAACCTGACGGGTCCGTTCGCGGTCGCACCCCCTGCAACCGCGAACATTACTGGTTTGTGTGGTTCGCGGTAGCATCTCCGGGGCGAGTGATGGTAGCGCTCCAGGGCGCCTAATGTCCCAGGCCCTGTGGCAGCCGCTACCGCTGCTACCCCGATAGTTACGCCCCTGGGGATGATATATGGGGATTTTTAATATATAGGCCTTTCAAATTCCCTTCAGAACTAAAGTCGTCCCTAAAAAATTAGTTTGGGAAATTTTCTTATAAATCTGGAAAATCGCTGTTATTATTATTATTGTTTATTTATATAGCACTATTAATTCCATGGTGCTCTACATTTGCGGATTTACATTTTTTTTTCGGATTTGCTGATTTGCAGATTTGCTGTTACACTTGTAAGCCTTCTAACATCCAAAATAAATGAAAGGATGCTTAAAAGATGATGCGGATATAAAGCAGAGATATGGTAGATAATATGTATTTATGTATTTGGGTGGTATGATTATCTATCTGAAAACCAGAGCATTTCATATTTTGAAAATTGCGATTTTTTTTTAAATTTCCATCACATTTCCTATTTTTTTTTATAAATAAATACAAAAATATTGATCAATGTTTACCACTAATATGAAGTACAATGTGTTATGAAAAAACAATCTCAAAATCACTTGTGTAAGTTAAAGCGTCTCAAAGTTATTGCCATATAAAGTGACACATGTCAATTTTGAAAAATGAGGCTTGGTCATTAAGGTATTTTTAGGCCTGGTCCTTAAGGAGTTAAGGGCCCAAGCCTGTGGATCCCCCTGCAAGAGAGAAATGACCACCCCTACCATCTGGGACTGAGACGCATGAGGTTTACCCGAAAATATAAATGACATGACTCCCGGAGTGTCTCAAATCCCTTGAAAAACGATCTGGGATTAACATCTTAACCCTGGGAAGGGGAAAAACAGAAAAACAGCCTCAGCTTGGTTCTGGGTAAGGGTATGAACCTGGTTAGCTAAGTCTGCTACCAGGCCTGCCAAAGCCTCTATCCAGGCTGCGAGTTCCTGAATAGAACCCATGCTAATTCGGAAGGAGGAAATGGCAGAAGGTTTATTTTTTAGGCTTGCTATTCTCTAAGGGAATTGCTAGATGAGCAATTCCCCAGTAGCTGCTGGTGAAACCTGGGAGGAAGGGAACGACAAGACAGTGAGTCCTAATGCTGAACCCGCCCCCAGTCCTTGCCTACTTGCCTCACTACCCCAGGCGGTAGAGGACAACTGGGCACCAGGCACTTCCTATGATATAAGTATTAACACAGAACGTAGACAAGACAAACAACAACAAATGGGAGGTCAGCTAGCCAAGGGGTCGGAACCATTCAAGCAGCAAAGTACAAAATCAGAATCCAAGAGAGTAGTCACAAGAAAAAGCCAAAGTCAGAAATATATATAAAGAGCAACACACACTGAAAGGCAATACCAAGCAACAGGAAGTGGCCTGGAAAGGTATATAAAGGAATACGCCCTAGACTAGATTGGCCAGGAGGAATGTCAATCAAAATCACTAACTTAACTCCCTAGAAGCCAAAGGAACTAAAGCTCTAGCTGGACTGACGCACAGCAACAGATCCTCTGCTGTGCTACAACAACAGGTGTAAAGGATCACAAATGAACATGCCTCCTGCGCCAAAGCATGCAACCAGAGGATGGCGCAGAGGGCCTAAAAGGCAAAGATGTTACAGTATAACTACTACTTGTAGTTGTTCTCGTAGGGGAGCTAAGGGGATATTTGGAGGTGGAAATTCTGAGTGTTTGCATGGCCGTAATGATGTGTTAGAAAAAAGCAGGGAAGATGATGATGATGATGAACTATGAATAAAGAGATGAATGATGTTAAATCTACTTTCATCTTTATTTATTTTTATCATAAGGCTGCAAACCTTTTGTCAAGGTTTGGGTGAGGCAGCATGGATGATTTAATCTGATGCATCAGACATTGGTGGGTGGAAATCCTGGCTGATCTACACCTGATTCATCTTGACAAAGGTCAGTCTCTCCACATTTTGAGTGGACAGGCGAGTTCTCCCTGGGGCAACTATGGCCCCCACCGCACTAAACACCCGCTGTGATGCCACACTACTGGCCGGGCAGGACCGCTTTTCCAGGGCAAACTCGGCCACGAACGTGGAGGCGGAAGCGGCGTCACCTGGCCAAGTTGCTGGTGTGTCTGGGCAGGAACCACATTCACCCAGTGGGCATATATTGTCCTTGACCGTAGTTACAGCTCCACACGTCGGCGCTGCCATGCACTTTGGCAGACACCGACAGGCTCAAGAACTGGCCCGCCTTCTGTTCTACATATTTGTGAAGGGCTGGTACTGGCTTTTTGGCAAAGAAATGACAGCTTTGGACTCTCCACCTTGGCTCGGCACAAGCCATCAGTTCTCTGAAAGGTGCAGAGTCCACCACTTAGAAAGGGAGGGACTGCAGCACCAGCAACTTGGACAGGAGCACATTCAGCTTCTGCACCTTTGGATGAGTGAACGCATACTGTTGTCTCTTCGAAATCGCTTCGGTGATTTGATTTCTGATGCAATGACTGACTAGGAGGAGGAGCAGGAGCATCACGACCAGCAGATGATGGGAAGGACACACAGCTTCCTTCGGCTCAGGTGGTGGATCCTTGACTGGCTGAAATGGGATGCATGCCCTGGCCACGCTTCACCTTTTGCCCACAGATTGCACATATGACCATGTTCACCTCCCTCGGCGGCTTAACAAAAAACTACCACACCACCGAGTAGATGATTTTACCCCCAACACTCCACACTAACTGTCACTGCCTCCTTGAATCCCTGCACCACTGCTTTCTGGGCAGGTAGGCTTTCAAAGCAGGTGGTCTACGCAGGGCACATTTGTCTCCCGACCTCCCACTGCTGCCACCCTACTGACTCCCGGCTACGCTACCGACTTGCTGGCTCCGCCGCTGCCTCATGCACAAGCTGCCACCCCCTTCTCTCGATGATGATGAAGCCCCTTCGTCACCCGGCTCCCAATTGTGATCTGCTACATCATCATCGAGTACTGTTTGCATGTCACTGATATCCTCCTCAACAGTCTCTGAGCTTGACCACTTGCAACACCAGCTCCCACGCCACTCTCGTCATCACTACTTGCCCACCTCCTGGTGGAAGCGGCGGATGTATCTCCCAGATCTTGGCTGGGCAGTAGCTGCTGACTGTCGTCTAGTAGCTCGTCTTCGCTGTATAGTGGATCTGAGCCTACAGCATAGAGTACTTCTCTGGCTGAGGGAACAGAAAAGGACAGAGGCAAGTTGAGGAGAGGTGAGGGCACAGGGCCTGCTCCCAGGCAATGTCAACTAAGGGTTGTGTCTGACGAACCCACCGACTCTAGGCTGGAAGTGTCTGATGTGACTTGGAATTAAGTGGATGACCGAGTAAACCATTCTAGAACTGATGAGTTGCTGGTCACTAGCTGACACTGGGAGCTCAGGCCTCTGGAAGTGACCCCTGCTGCCATGTCCCCTTACTCTGCTGCGACCTGTGTCTGCGCCCCTCCCCTGTGCAGGGCCTGTCGCTTCTCTGTCTGACATACTGTTAGATCAAATGAGTAAATGAACAGATAACTACTTTATAATAGATAACTGCAGAGTTTTGTTTTTTCTACCACTTTTCCTAGCGCCTGCTGACATCTCTTCCTGCACTAAGTACAATAGAAAATGCCTGAATCCAAGATGTTGGAGGGTGTTTATAGGGCTGTCACATCACAGGTCTGGCTGGCTGCTGATTGGCTGCATGCATGGCATTGTGGGTGATCCCGCGTTCCCAGAGTTCCTGACCCATGTCCTAACATGTGCAGCAGACATTTTAGGAAAAAATCCAATTCGTTACCACGAAGTGTGAGGAAATCCGGATTTAACACGAATCAAATATTTCCTGAAATTCATAACGAATTCCACTTCGTCAGCTTCGATTATTTATTTACTGTATATAGCACCATTAATTCCATGGTGCTGTACATTTGAGGGTTTACATATGGTACACAAAATATACAAAACAAATACAATACTAATAGTGACCAACTGGCACAGATAGAGCGAGATAGAGGGCTGTGCCCGAAAGGGCTTACAATCTATGTGGGAAGAGGGATAGAGACAGAAGATGAGGGGAGCAGCTGTTCAGATGGTGGTGTGGTGTCAGTAGTGTTATTGGAGGTTGTAGGCCTTCCTGAATAGGTGAATCTTCAGAGTCTTCTTGAAGCTTGTGATTGTAGGGGTCAGTCTTATGTGTGTTGGTAATGAGTTCCAGAGTATGGGGGATGCATGGGAGAAATTTTGGAGATGGTTGTGTGAAGAGCGGATAAGAGTAGAGCGGAGTAGGAGGTGGGAGATTAGGTCAGAGATACAGTATATGGAGGGGACAGGTTGTGGATGGCTTTGTATGTCAGCATTAGTGAAGGGATTGGCAGAGGGGAGCGGCTGATGAAGAATGGGGAGAGAGGTGTATAAAGCGAGCAGCACAGTTTAAGGTGGACTGGAGGGGGGCGAGAGTATTTGCTGGGAGGCCATGGAGAAGGGTGTTACAGTAATCTAGGTGGGAGATTATGAGGGCATGGACTAGGGTCTTTGTAGTTTCAGCGGTGAGAAAGGAGCGGATTCGATGGATGTTCCTGAGTTGGAGGCGGCAGGAGGTGTTGAGGGTTTGGATGTGTGACTTGAAGGATAGGTCAGAGTCCAAGGTTATCCCAAGGCAATGAACCCGTGGGACTGGGGTAAGTGTGGTTCCATTAACTTTGATAGATGGGTCAGGTAAAACTCCGTTTTCTCCATGTTGAGTTTGAGAAAATTTGAGAGAAAGGAGGCAATGACTGCTAGACACTTTGGAACTCTGGACAACAGAGCGTTAATGTCTGGTCCAGAGAGATATATTTTAGTGTCATCAGCATAGCAATGGTATTGAAAACCAAGAGATTCTATGAGTTGGCCAAGGCCGAGGGTGTAGATGGAGAACAGGAGGGGTCCTAGGATGGAGCCTTGGGGGACACCTACAGAAAGAGGGCGTGGCAAGTAGGTGGTGTGTGAGTGGGAAACACTGAATGTGCGGTTGGTGAGGTATGAGGAGATCCAGGAAAAGGCCAGGTCTGTCATGTCAAGGGATCAGAACATTTCTAACAAGAGGAAATGGTCGACTGTGTCAAAGGCAGAGGACAGGTCAAGGAGGAGGAGAACATAGTAGTGATAATTGGCTTTGGCAGTTAGTAGGTCATTTGTGACTTTGGATAGGGCAGTTTCTGTGGAGTGATGAGGTCTAAAGCCTGACTGCAGTCTGTCAAAGAGTAAGTTGGACGAGAGATAGCAGGATAGTTCGGAGTGGACGTGTTGTTCAAGCAATTTAGAGGTGTACGGGAGCAATGAGATGGGGCGATAGTTGGCTGGAGAGGACGGGTTGAGGGAGGGTTTCTTAAGTATAGGTGTGACGATAGCATGTTTGAAGGCGGTAGGAAAGGATCCTCTGGTCAGGGATAGGTTGAAGAGATGGGTTAGGGCAGGAGTAAAGACTTCAGTGAGGTTGGGGATGAGATGTGACTGGATCAAGCGCGCAGGAGGTGAGGTGGGATTTAGAGATTAGGGTGGAGAGTTTTTCATCAGTGATGGTGGAGAAACAGGTTAAAGATGAAGAGCACCGAGCAGTTGGTTAGAGTGGTCATTGGGGTTGTAGGGTGGGACTGTCTCTGATGGTATCAATTTTGCTTTTGAAATAAGAGGCAATGTCATCAGCTGAGATAAGTGATGTCAGAGGGGGCACAGGAGGACGGAGAAGGGAGTATGGTGAAGTAGACCTGCTTTGCAGAGGTGAGTGCGTTCATGAAGGTGAGAACTGCCTTTATACCTGATGAAGACCTCCTGCGTTCTGCAACCCGTGAGGCACGTCTCAGTTTTTTAGTCAGGTCAGTGTGCCAGGGTTGCCTGTTGATCGGTCGGGCTCTGGTGTTTGTGAAGGGGGCCATTACCATTACCTTACCATTACATTACCATAGATTTATCGTATCACTCTCTTATTTGGAAAAATAGACTTGACAGTGGCACTAGCACGGAAAGTGGGCAAGGCTGTTCTCCTACTCCTCCCCATGATCTTCCTGGTAGGCAGGCCAAAACTGTATGTAGCACTTCCACACTCGTCATTAGCAGCATTATCACCAACTATTTCTTACTCACCATGGAGACATCATTAATCAAGGCTAAATTACACTTAGATAAATTTGCGTGATCAGTATTAAGGTGGTATAATGAAAATATGTTAAATGGATAAATTTGAAATGAATAATTAATGAATAAATAAATAACTAGCACCGTATCCTCCAAATATCAAACTGTCCACTTCCAAAACCGAGGATGAAATGGCAGATACTCAATTGGAGAGGAGTGAGTAAGGAGGAGATAAGTCACATATACAGTACAGACCAAAAGTTTGGACACACCTTCTCATTCCAAGAGTTTTCTGTATTTTCATGACTATAAAAATTGTAGATTCACACTGAAGGCATCAAAACTATGAATTAACACATGTGGAATTATATACTTAACAAAAAAGTGTGAAACAACTGAAAATATGTCTTATATTCTAGGTTCTTCAAACTAGCCACCTTTTGCTTTGATTACTGCTTTGCACACTCTTGGCATTCTCTTGATGAGCTTCAAGAGGTAGTCACCTGAAATGGTCTTCCAACAGTCTTGAAGGAGTTCCCAGAGATGCTTAGCACTTGTTGGCCCTTTTGTCTTCACTCTGCGGTCCAGCTCACCCCAAACCATCTCGATTGGGTTCAGGTCTGGTGACTGTGGAGGCCAGGTCATCTGGCGTAGCACTCCATCACTCTCCTTCTTGGTCAAATAGCCCTTACACAGTCTGGAGGTGTGTTTGGGATCATTGTCCTGTTGAAAAATAAATGATGGTCCAACTAAACGCAAACCGGATGGAACAGCATGCCGCTGCAAGATGCTGTGGTAACCATGCTGGTTCAGTATTCCTTCAATTTTGAATAAATCCTCAACAATGTCACCAGCAAAGCACCCCCACACCATCACACCTCCTCCTCCATGCTTCACGGTGGGAACCAGGCATGTAGAGTCCATTCGTTCACCTTTTCTGCATTGCACAAAGACACAGTGGTTGGAACCAAAGATCTCAAATTTGGATTCATCAGACCAAAGCACAGATTTCCACAGGTCTAATGTCCATTTCTTGTGTTCTTTAGCCCAAACAAGTCTCTTCTGCTTGTTGCCTGTCCTTAGCAGTGGTTTCCTAGCAGCTATTTTACCATGAACGCCTGCTGCACACAGTCTCCTCTTAACAGTTGTTGTAGAGATGTGTCTGCTGCTAGAACTCTGTGTGGCATTGACCTGGTCTGTAATCTGAGCTGCTGTTAACCTGCGATTTCTGAGGCTGGTGACTCGGATGAACTTATCCTCCGCAGCAGAGGTGACTCTTGGTCTTCCTTTCCTCGGGCAGTCCTCATGTCAGCCAGTTTCTTTGTAGCGCTTGATGGTTTTGGCCACTGAACTTGGGGACACTTTCAAAGTTTTCCCAATTTTTCGGACTGACTGACCTTCATTTCTTAAAGTAATGATGGCCACTCGTTTTTCTTTACTTAGCTGCTTTTTTCTTGCCATAATACAAATTCTAACATTCCATTCAGTAGGACTATCAGCTGTGTATCCACCTGACTTCTGAACAATGCAACTGATGGTCCCAACCCCATTTATAAGGCAAGAAATCCTACTTATTAAGCCTGACAGGGCACACCTGTGAAGTGAAAACCATTTCAGGTGACTACCTCTTGAAGCTCATAAAGAGAATGCCAAGAGTGTGCAAAGCAGTAATCAAAGCAAAAAGTGGCTACTTTGAAGAACCTAGAAAATAAGACATATTTTCAGTTGTTTCACACTTTTTTGTTAAGTATATTATTCCACATGTGTTAATTCATACAGTAGTTTTGATGCCTTCAGTGTGAATCTACAATTTTTATAGTTATGAAAGTACAGAAAACTCTTGGAATGAGAAGGTATGTCCAAACTTTTGGTCTGTACTGTATAGAACGGGAAGTTTCCCTAACTTCTAACTAAAAGGACAACCACTAATATTGTAGATGATTTAGCAGCAGTGGCCACAGTCCAGAAACACAGCAAGGACAGGTGTTACTTCCAGGCCCAATTCCAACACCATGCAGGGCTCATCCATCTCCTCTGGATCCTCCTCTCTGGACCATTTCCCACCATCTTCACCAGAACAAGTCATTGCTTCCACTCCTTTTCCTCCTCCTCCACCCTCATTTCATCAGTGTAAGGCAAATCGCTGCCGTGCGGTTTTGCAATTAATGAGCCTGGATCAGAGGAGACACACAGTGGAGGAGTTGCTGTATTCTGCAGCAAGAATTCCAACTCCAACTGGGCAGTGCTACCAGCAACACAGGCATCAATACTGTTGTTGCACTGCAATTGGCAGTGCTCTTAGAACCTCGCTATAAATACAAAATGGAGAATGCTCCATTTTCTTCCCTGCTTGACAAAGGGAAGAAACAGTAGAATATTATCAGGATGGGCTGTTTATCCAGATTGCAGCAGTGTTTAGGGAGAGCACTGCAACTGGTAATCATGTGCATACCTAGGTGGCCTCTGCCTGCTCCCAGTCCACCTCACTCAGTCATCGCTCCACCTCCACAAGTGTCAGGAGGAGTAAAAGCAGCAGCCAGGCCCATTACAGTATCTGGAAAATGATGAGCCAAAAATGTTTCAGCTCAACAGGCAATTGACACCCACCGACTACACTAGCATGTACAGTCATACCTAGAGTGCACCTGTATTCCAGCAGTTAACTCTGACCCCATGAACTTTTGGGCCAATAATACAGAGCAGAATAAATAGTTAGCCATGGGAGTTTTATCTTGTCTGGCCTCAAGGATAATGGCCGAAAGAGTGTTCAGTGCTGCTGGTGGTGTTGTAACATCTAAAAGGATGGATATGTCCACAAGTAGCGTGGAAAAAATTACTTTTGTCAAAATGAATCAGGCATGGATTAGTGAGGATTTTCAAACACCCCTGGTTGATGTGTCCAAATAACGGGGTCATCGTCTCTCTTTATCATCATGTTCCACTGCCACCACTCAGCCAGATATGTCCTGCAGCACGATGAATCATATTATGCCTTGCCGCACTGCCACACATGTTGCCACAGCTGCCACTCAGCCAGACATGTACTGCGGCCTTGTCAATCACAGTTGTTTTCAGCAAAATATCCAAATTTTGATTTCACATTTGCTCCCAATAAAGGGATAAGTTTTGGTGGCTTTTTTTTTCATCAGTTTTCAAGCCACAAATTTGTCTTCCAACTAACAAGCCTATAGCACTAACACGTCATCAAATGGGCTAATTTTTCTATAAAACCATTCCCTTACGTTCTACTAGCAGCACAACACAGGGGGTATTTCTGCCCCTGAGTGCTGGTAGGACAGGCAGAATTTTTAATTAGCATAATTAATTGCAGGACAACACCCCTATAAGAGGGCAAAAGAGAACTCCCCCCTTGTGTTTTTTTCTGTCCTGTGTGGTAGGACAGGTGGAGGTAGGCTCTTTTGTCCTCCCATTTTTTCCTAAAAGTATTTTGAGGGTTAACTACTTTTTAGTAGTTTTTTCCTCTTCAGCTGTTCATCTCTTTTCCTTAGGAGCTTTTTACTCCAGAGGCTTCCTTGTTTCTCCCTGCTGCACTCTGTGCCAGTGGCCATTCTGGGCTTGGTGTGCCTGCCCTTGTCGGATTGCAGCCACTATGCAAATTCTGGCCTGGCTCAGCGCTTCAGCAGAACTTATGCTTCAGAGCCTGGAGAAGTGCTGTTGTCACTTCAGGCTCCGAAACCTTTTGCGGGTCCTGTTTCCCTGGGGACCCTTTTTTCTGTTATACTTCTGCGGCCTACTTCAAGTAGCGCTGGATTGCTCTACCGGCCTAGTTTTAAGGCCATTATCTTTACTGCTGTAGCAGTATTAAATTCCCCATTGTTAAGGGTCTCTGAAAGAGTTTGTGTATACAAGTTTTATGGGGAAGTATGGTCTCAGAACCCCTTAATTCCCAGATTTCTTAAGGGTGCTATGAGACTTAAGCCAGTGGTTGCAGCTCCCGTTCCACACTGGGATCTATCCACAGTTCTTTTTGGCCTCTGCGGCCCTCCATTTGAACCATTGGTGGAGGTGGATCTTAAGTTTCTGGGTTTCAAAACCACCTTTTTGCTAGCTATCACCTCAGCAAAAAGAGTATGAGAGTTGCAGGCTTTTCTTCTGAAGAGCCATATATTTTTTTCCGATAGGATCCAGCTCAGATTTCATCCTGGGTTTAACCCTAGGGTGCCCTCTCGGGCTAATATCAACCAGGTGGTCTCCTTACCTGTTTTTTCCCAGTTCCATCTTCCAAGGAGGAGGAAAAAAGGAGGAAAAACGCCATACAGTGTCTCCAAATTTATCTTCTGCGTACACAGCCCTTCAAAAGATCAGAGAACCTCTTAATTAATATATGGTAGAGACAGGGGGTCTCGGGGTTTCCGGGCTCTCTTTTTCTAGATGGATTAGGGAAGCAATTAAAACTTCCTTTTGCTCGCGGGTTAACACCACCCGAGTTCATCTGATGCTTCTTGGGCATCCCAACTAACCTTTGTTTAAACAATATCGGTTAGATGTCCGTAGTTCAGAGGCTGCTGCCTTTGGACATTCTTACTGTCTTAAGCACTGTAGTGTGAGAGAACCCTCCCTAGGGGATCTGCTTGCTACATCCCTATATTGTAAGAAGGTAAGGGAATCGTTGATTATGATGCTAATCTGTCTTCCCTTAGTCCTAATAGCAGCACAAGCTTCCCCCCCTCAGGTAATATTGTTTTTTCTTTATAATTGACACAAGGGGGGGGGTCTCTTTTGCCCTCTTATAGGGGTGTTGTCCTGCAATTAATTATGCTAATTAAAAAATCCGTCTGTCCTATCCAGCACACAGGGGCAGAAATTCCCCCCGTATTGTGCTGTGGTTAGGACTAAGAGAAAACAGAGTAACATCATAATCAACAATTCTATGTGTGTCTAAAAACAAGGGCAAATGGACAAAATACACAATTACACAAAACACCAGAAAACATAAAAGTATCATGGTCTCACTAATATGTTAATGTTATGGAGGACCATGGCCAAGTATCATTTTATAATCCCACCGTAGTTGTAAATAGATACCATCATAATACATGAATTTAGTATAATGAGAAATTAGAACAGAAAAAATAGTTATAAATGGGTAACATTATAATACATTAATTCAGTATAATCAGCAAATAGAGCAGACAAAATAATGCATACCATTTATAAGTATCTAATGTGGAAAGAGTCATCTAACGACGTCAGCATGATGTAGTGGAGTCCAGAGTATGCAAATTCCCAGGCGATAGGGCTGGTGAGCCTAAGTGACTAATACCACCGGATTGGCTAGGACGCTATAATGTAAATAACATCTGGTCAGTAAATTAGCAATTATTGCAAAAAGCCCAAGGAGGAAAGAGGGGGAGGGGGGATTAGTGGGGGAGGGATAGAGAATATGTCTATGGAGGGAAGGGCACAGAGAGACAGCTATAAAGTATATAATATGGCCTGCTGTGGAGCGCATAGTAAATAGTGAGTAGTAGCCTGTAAGAGGATTCCACATAGTGAAGCAGCTTAACCCACTGCTTCTTGTTACATTCAGGATAAATGGCAATTGTCAATAGAAAGAAATAGCAATAGTCAGTAGGAAAAATAGAAAAAGGGCAGCAACTGTGTGTAGGGGGCCACTATGGTGCATAATACCATCCACCTTGCAGTGACTATAAAATGTGTTTTTTTTTGTTTTTTTTTTGCAGCGTTTACGCCATGTGGAGCCCCGGCTTAATAATCAGCTACAGAGAGAACCACTGAGCAGTGTGTTTAAGTTACTAATAAATGTAAATACACAAATACCAATTCCCTGGTAAAAGAAATGTTTAAAGCAAGAATTCTTTTGGTTTATTTTATAATATGTAAATAGCAGTAGAATTTTTGTGATAGATTAACCCTGATCTAGTGGAACCAAATCCTCTCTACAGAATAGGATAGGAGGCTGCATTCCTATTGTTACCTCAGTTACAGGTGAAATCAGCAAAAAAAAAAAAAAGTAATGTTAAAATGCGCCCAAAAGGTCTATGGGTGGCACAGTGTACAAAATAAATAAATAAATTGTCAAAAAAAAAAAACATAACTACCATGCCAACATCACAGGTTCTAGCCCCACTCCCAACGACACAACAATATGTGTCATCTTTATAAAAATGGCCGTAAGGGAGAGGGAAAACTTAAAAAAACAAAAATTGTAGCTATTAAATAAAATTGAAAAATGTGAAAAGAAGACACAGTTCTCTTCCTTTTTATTTACATTTTCTCAGATATTAAAATAAAGGAAAAACATGCAATATTAAAAACAACTGAAAAATAAAGCCCTTTGTGTCACCGAGAAAAGACGCAAGTGATTTGAACAACCCAAAAGAAAAAAAAATTATAGCTCTCAGAACTGCATGTACGAAAAATCCCAAAAATGTGTCTGTTCCTGAACCAGGGATAATAGCCCAGTCCTAAAGGGTTTAAGGGTAATTTCACACAGCGAAATTTTTGCAGCAGAATCCACAGCAAAATATCTACCTCTCATTTATTTTAATTCTGATTGATTGATTCTTTTTCTGCTAGTAGAAAAAAATCAGCTAGTGGGAAAAAAGTAGTATTTAGGCCTGTTGCAGACAACTGTGTCCGAGATCAGTGTGCTATCCGTGTTTTTTACAGATAGCACACTGACCCATTCATTTCTATGGACCCGTACACGTGACCGTGAATTACATGGTCACGTGTGCGGGCCGACAGTCCAGGCCGCAAAATATAGAACAGGTCCTATTCCTGTCCTATTTCGCGGCCCTTCCATGGCTCCTATTCATTTAATGAAAGTGGACGCGGAAGCACTGCCGGTGTACAGGCGGCACAAGGGTGACATCCGCGTTTACCCTGTGAGCCGCACCTGCCTTTAATTCACTGCCAGCTGCAAGCACACGGTCGTCTGCAACTGGCCTGATCTTCAGGCAGATTCTACTCAATCATCCCTTTAAAATGAATGGGAATAGGAAATCTTCCTGATAATAGCAAGAAGACTTCCACAGCTGATTTTGCCTAGCACTTTTCTCTATAAGTGTTGGAAAATTGGTGCATGCTACATTTATGCGATCACCAGGGGCTTACACAGAAATCATGGGGACCCACTGCAAGAGTCATAATTAGGCCCCCTTAGAAAAAAAAAAAAAAAGGGTGAAGAAAGACAGTGGTTGTAGAACTCTAATGTATTTTCTGTTGATATATTTAAGTAAATGCATTTGTCGAATGAAAAAGAAACCCTCCCCCCATAAACCATTACAACAATGGTACATTAACCTTAGAGTGGACCTGTATATTAGCACATTATATTTGTAAACATATTTGCTTACATATAATTGGAAAAGGTACCACAGTATGAAGTGCGCACAATGAAATGCAGTTGTGATGGAAAGACAGGGACCCATCAGTGACTTATCCTCATTTATTTCGAACTTGGGTAGCATGGTGGTGAGTTTTAGTTTTTTAGAGGGCCAAGGAATTGTTTCACTCAGACAGGCTTTGTCTGAACAAGATCAGTTTCAATATTTTTACCTTGGGGATAGAGAAAGCCACTGCTAAGACCCTGGCTAGGTGTCTTGCAGTTGGCTTATGAGTTTAAGGTAGTTAGTTGAATAATAGATAATTGGAAGTGAGCCCTGAGCTCATGCTGATGTTAAATGAGGCGAAGTTATGATGTATGTAAAGCAGAGTCTGCTTATACATAAACCTATACTTTTGTTTTAATATTGACTAGATCAATTGAGAACATTTCCATGACCACTGTCGTACCACAGTCACATCATCTTTTCTGCAGGTCATGCCCCACTGTCCAGCCCTTTAAATGTTAGTGTGGACTCCAGAATTGTGCTTAATAAAGTAACATGCATGTAAATTATAGGTTTGGTGCACCAGTTTTGGGAGTGTGGAAAGTCTACTATTTTTTGAAGATCATGCTGGATGCTTCAGGGGAGTTGGCAAGTATACCAACAAACCTGCCTTGATTCTTTTTCACACAATTTCACACAGTTTGAGTGTGAAAACATCACGTAAATTATTGGGGAGGTCAAAATACTTTGGATTAGTCATTGCATTTGCAGGAAGTTCTTTCTTCCCTGCCACTGATAGCTACAAAAAAATCAAAAAAGGCAGGCACCACAAATATCAAAAAATGGGTACTACCTTGTGTCACAATACATCAAAGAAACACAAAGGAGAGAGAGCACACTACAAAATAAATAAAATGCCAGATAAAGTTTATTGATGCACACAGTAAAAACAATTAAAACAAGGCAAATCCAACCTATAGGGTGGAAAGGCCAAAAAGGCACAATAGAACCTATGGCATAACTAAAGTCTTGTGGTGATGGTTACGGGTGCTGCAGCGATATCTCAGATACTTGAAAGGGATACAGCTTTAGTACCCACATCTGCATTGCCCGGCATGTAAACAATACTGGGACAGTGTAATATGCTGCACAGTGACCCCCACACTGTATAATATGCTCAATAGTAGAACCACACAGTATTATATGCTCCACAATGGCCCCACACAGTATGCTCCACAGTGGCCCCCATACAATATTATATTCTCCACAATTGTCCCCACACAGTATAATAATAATAATAATAATAATAATAATAATAATAATAGTCCTTTAATAGTCCCACAGTGGGGAAATTCAGTGTGTTACAGCAGCAAAGATAAGATAAGATAAGCAGATACAAATACAACATGTACAGGAATGTTCCAAGGTGAGAGGCATTACATTAATAGCAGACAGACAGATAGGACGTAGCAGAGGGGGGGGGGGGGATTTAACAGGCAGAGAGATATTTCAGTTCTCTGTATGTAATGATCTCCGCTTAGGTCGGTGTTGGTTGTACAGCCTAACCGCGGTGGGGAGGAAAGACTTCCGATAGCGCTCCTTCTCACACCTAGGGTGGAGCAGTCGGTCACTGACAGTACTGACCAGCGCAATCACAGTCTCATGCATGGGATGGGAGTTATTCTCCCGCATGGAGCTTACCACGGACAGTATCCTTCTGTCACCCACCACCTGCACTGGGTCCAGTTGGCTCCCCAGGACAGAGCTGGCCCTTCTAATCAGCTTGTCAAGTTTATTTCTGTCCCTGATTGATATACTGCTCCCCCAGCAGGCCACTCCAAAGAAGATGGCTGATGCCACTACCGAGTTGAAGAAAGTCCTAAGAAGTGCCCCCCGGATTCCAAAGGCTCTCAGATTCCTAAGCAGGTAGAGCCTGCTGTGGCCCTTCCTGTACAGGGCCTCCATATGATCTGCCCAGTCCAGCTTATTATTAAGGAGCAGACCCAGGTACTTATAGGTGTTCACAATCTCAATGCCCGTTCCCAGGATGTCCACTGGTTTTGGAGGGCATCTGCCTTTACGGAAGTCCACCACCATCTCCTTGGTCTTCCCTGCATTAATCTTCAGGTGGTTCTGGTGGCACCAGTCCACAAAAAAACAGTTCAGTTCTCTGTACTCCTTGTCATCATCGTCTGTGATGAGGCCTACTATTGCAGAGTCGTCAGAATACTTCTGTAGGTAGCAGCTGGATGAGTTGCACCTAAAATCAGCAGTGTACAGTGTGAAGAGGAAAGGGGCGAGAACCGTACCCTGAGGTGCCCCCCGTATTACAGATACCTGACACACAGTCTTAGGCTCTCACGTATTGAGGTCGATTTGTGAGGTAGTCTAGGATCCAGTTGGAGAGGTGGTGGTCCACTCCAGCAAGGCCCAGCTTGTCTCTCAGTAACCTGGGCTGTATGGTGTTAAAAGCACTGGAGAAATCAAAGAACATTATTCTCACCGTGTTCCCTGGTTTTTCCAGGTGAGACAGAGCCCTGTGCAGAAGGTGGATGATGGCATCATCTACCCCAATGCCCAGTCGATAAGTAAACTGGAGAGGGTCCATAGCGGGGCTCACTAGAGGGTGAAGATGTGTGAGAACCAATCTCTCTAAGATCTTCATCAAGTGGGATGTCAGTGCTATAGGTCTGTAGTCGTTGAGGTCCATAGGGTGAGGTTTCTTTGGAACTGGTACCACACAAGAAGATTTCCATAATTCAGGGACTATTTCTTGCCTCAGGCTCATATTATACATATATGTAATTATACCACACAGCTGGTCCCCACAAGTCTTAATTAGCCTTGCACTGATGTCATCTGGCCCTGCGGCTTTCCTCGCCTTGATCTTTTTCATCTCCTTCCTCACCTGGGCCCGTGTGAAGGTCAGACTGTGGTCAGATAAAGACAGATTTCTGGATTTACTGGTCTGTTGGGAAGTAGCCACATGGGGTGAATGGGGTGAAGTCATTGTGGTGAGGGGAGCTGAAGGACATTCTGGGGTGGGAGGAGCTGGAGTGTGATCAAATCTGTTGAAGTTCATTAAGCCAGTTAACATCTGCCTCAATTATATGCTCCCAAGAGCCCCCATACAGTATAATATGCTCCCAAGAGCCCCCATACAGTATAATATGCTCCCAAGAGCCCCCCTAGAACCGGTGCTATGATTATACTCTGGGGTCGCCTCAGACTCCAGACTATAATAAGTAGAGGCCCAGGGGAAGTGATTAAAAATAACAAACACTTATAGTCACCTTGTCTCACCTCTCCTGGGTATCCTCGCTCCATCCGGCTGTCTTCAGCATCTTTCTTGGTCCTGTTCTGCCTGGCGACTGAGGTCATGCTCCCCAGGCCTGTGATTGGGCCTCAGCGGTCACGTGGGGCGTGATGACGTCGTTACACCAGTGCACCCCCTCATGACCTCACTCACAGGCCGGGAGAGCCCTGGAGAGGATGCTGAGCCCAGGAGAGGTGACTATTAGTATTTTTTTTATTTTTAGTCATCTCCACTGGGCTGGCATCTATTTGGAAACGGGCCCAGTGATAGTCAGGCACCCTATCCATTACCAACATGTATAGCAATTGGGGAACCAGGCTTTCCCTGACCACTATCATGATGGTCCAGGGCCCTGGCCATGTCCAGCTGGCCACGGGCCCTGTATCCCTCCAGGCCTGGTTGCAGTTTCACCCCCGGCGACCGCGATCATTACGCCACTGAATAGAACCCCTGAAATCACAGGTGTATGAATAACATTGGGGTCGTATTATTATTTTGTGGCACCCCATAGAGCTATGCCTATGGATGCAACAATTATTTTTCCATCTTTCCATCTCTGCAAGTCTTGCAACCACACAGCCTCTGAGACACACAGAAGATCTCTTTATTTCTGATTATTTCTGTTTATTAGTGGTTTGTTTACAGGCTTGGATTTTAGACCTTTATTCTCACTAGGAGATAAATACTGCCAGAGGTATCCAGCAGAGGCTTATACCCTCCTCTTCCTATGGCAGTAACTTCCCTAGTCAGTCAGCCTGAGCATGTAAATTTATAAAGTAGATGTGGGGAATTTATAGGGAGCTGTTGGATGATCTTATGTATGTGTATGACCAACTTTAAATAATGTATAATAAATGTCCAAAATTGCATGTGATAAATATTAAGAAAGAAAAGTAGTAGACATGATATACTGACAATTTTTTATATATTTTTTTTTTTATATAGGTTGTAAATACAGGACTTTTTACGTTTGGTTGCGCAATAACATTTTGTGGCACTTACCTGCTAATAAAAAATCTACCTAAACTCATTAAAAAGGAAACAATTACTGAGCTTCCATTTCATTTGCCAACAGTTCCTTTCCCTTTCTTACCAAACTTTGATTTTACAAAAAGTTCAGATGGACATTAAAGCAGCAGTTTTTGCAACACCATCAAAAGCAGTAAAGCAGTATGGCCATGTGGGACTTGAGCTCACGCTTCCACACAGCTAGTTGTCAAACTTTAATAAAAGACATGTTTGAAAATTTAAATAAAGTAATAAATTACCATGAAATTTCTCATTTGATTTCACTACATTCTGTTTCTTTGTTATTCCGTTCCCCATTCCGCTTTAAAAATGCAGAGAGAAAAGTCCTGCAAGCAGCACTTTTCTCTCCGCATTTTCCGCTCTTTTCGGGCAACCGGGCGGAAACCGGGTGGAAACCCGGTGGACTCCATTATAGTCTATGGGGTCCACGGGTTTCCAAAGGTAACCGCTTTTTTAAGCAGATTAAGTTTTCGTTTGGGTGGTCCCGGAACGGAAACTCAAATGCAGGTGTGAACCTAGCGTAAAAGACAATATTTTTGAACAACATGAACAACCTAACTGACAAATTTTATGTGATGCAGTATTTTGAAAGGGTTGTTTCTCAAATTACTGTGATGCAGTCAATCGAAGCAGCAGTTTTTTCCAAGCTCATCAAAAGCAGTAAAGCAGCACAATGGCTACATAGTTACATAGTTAGTATTGTTGAAAAAAGACATACAGTACATCCATAAAGTTCAACCAAGGGATGGGAGAAGGCAAGACTGAAGGAATGACTGAAGGAAATTATATATATTTCCATAAGCATCAATGCTACTTTGCTGTAAAAAGACATCTAAGCAGTTTATGAATCTGTCAGGCTAAGTTCACATTTGTGTTGGAGACTCCGCTGCAGAAACCGCTAGAAACCAGCAGAGAAAAAAGATCAACATGTAGGACTTTTCTGTCAGCTGGTTTCAGTAAAAAAATGGTGGACACCTGACAGATACCCGGCAGACCCCATTATAATCTATGGGGTCCGCCGGTGTCCACAGGTAACCGCTGTTTTAGTAGTCTGCTCTCCAGAGGAGACAAGGCTTCTTCACTGTGAACCTTTTTATCTTGTCATTTGAGGCGATTTTAAATGGAACAGCTTTTCCCCATATTTCTTGTATGGGCCATTTATGTTTACACATGTTTACCCCACCCTAAAACACCTCTTTTCATGACTAAACATATTTTACTCTTTCAACCCCTTCCTGACATCCGCTGTAAAAGTATTATACCCAGCAATAATGTCCAAGCTGACCAAGGCACCATTTTCCCAGCAGTGCATGGGCATCGCTTTTTTGGGGAGGATCCATTACTATGATAGCTGGGAGTCTATTGAAGGCTCCTAGGCATGTCTGACATTATGTTCTATTACAGGCTGCTTTATGAAGCCTGTTATAGAACTGCCGGTGATTAGTGATGAGACCCCCTGGGATTCAAAGACCCCTAGGGGGCCAAATAATGACAGTAAAAAACAAAGACAAAATAGAGTTAAGCACATACACAAACACCCGATCTACAAACTTATGCAAATATTTTTCCTATATGGTTGAACGCCATAGAGGGAAAAAAAAATAAATCAAAAGAGCCGAATTGCAGTTTTTTTGTTGTTTCACCTCTCTTAAAAAATTGAATAAAAAGCAATCAAAGCAATAGACATAATAAAAATAGTATATGTATAAAGTACATCTGACCCTACAAAAAAAAGACAACATTTTCATCCTCGTACACAGAAATATACAAAACTTACGGGTGTCAGAATATGGAGACTCCAATAAAATAATTTAAGGGGTTAAAACAATTATGATTTTGGTATCCCCAGAATTGTATTGACCCATAGAATACAGGTGGCATGTCATTTTGACTGAACAGTGGTGAATGCTGTAAAAACAAAGCCCATATGAAAGTGCCACAAAGTCTCAAGAATGAATACTCCTTTTAATGACAATATCCTGCCTTAAAAGCAGCCAATTGACATTGCATGCTGTTATTTAATTTATGATCTACAAGTACACCCAGGTCCTTCTCCACCATTGACTCTCACAGCTTTACTCCCCTTAGGACATATGCTGCATGCAGATTATTTTTACCCAGATGAATAACTTTACATATATTCACGGTGAACCTTATTTGCCATCTGGATGCCCAAATAGTCGGTCTGTTCAAGTCTGCTTGTAATCTACGTACATCATCCATTGACTGCAATGTACTACATAGCTTGGTGTCATGGAATTTGGGTTTAAGCCTCCAAACAGCTGTCAAATTTTAGTAAAAGACACGTCTGGAATTTTAACCCCTTCCTGACATCCATTGTACTATTATTGTACAGCGGAGACCTCACGTTAAAGAAAAAAAAACAACAAAAAAACCCATGGTCCCCGCCAGCCCTGTACCTTTATAGGTGCGGGAGCCTTCCTGTTACTATGTAAGCCGGAAGTCTTCTGGTCTATGACCAGCCTCAATTGCTATATAGCGAAAGTCCCGTAGACTGCAATACAGTTGTATAGCAGTATATTGGACTTGCAATCAAATGATTCAAGCCTCTTAGGAGGACTAATAAAATAGTTAAAAAAAAAATTACTTAGATAATTGCAAGGATATTGTATTAGGCGCTACATTGAGAGTACGTAGGGAAAATCACCATTTGGAGAAATCTGAGCTAGCAGTGTCTTCTGCTAGGGTTGGTGGGGTGTCATGAGACATTCCAGCTTCTGAAGTTACCAGGTTCTGGCATTTTCCACGCCAAAGATTTCTGCAAGGTTAATGTCTGCTTAACTCCTTAGCCCTTGCTTTAGAAAAATCACAATTTCGAAAAATAGGAGCTAGCTGCTTGTTCTGTTAGATTTTGGTAGGGTGCGATGAGACATTGAAACCTGGTCAATTTTCCCACTGCTGGAACCTTACACGCCATAGATAATTGCAAGGATAATGTATTAGGCGCACCTTTGAGAATACATGGGGAAAATCAACTTTTGGAAAAATCCAATAGAGCTGCTTCTTCTCCTAGGGATTGGTGGGGTGCCACGCAAAATTCAACCTGGTGAATTTTCCCTGTGCTGGAACCTTACACGCCAAAGATAATTGCAAGGATAATGTCTAAGGCGCACCACTGAGATTACATGAGGAAAATCAACATGGATCTGCTTCTTCTGCTAGGGTTTGGTGGGGTGCCATGGAACACTAAACCTGGTGAACTTTCCTTGTTTTGGAACCTTATAGGTAATAGATAATTGCTTCAGCAGCTGGAATGTCTCATGACACCCGACCAAACCCTAGCAGAAGAGATCGCTAGCTCAGATTTCACCAAATGCTGATTTTCCCTTCTGACTCTCAATGTAGAGCCTGACACTATCTTTGCAATATTCTGTAAGGTTCCAGCAAAGAGAAAAATTTTCAGCAGGTTGAAAGTATAATGTCACCCCACCATACTATAGCAGAAGCTATATATATATATATATATATATATATATATATATATATATATATATATATATTATATATTTTTCCTAATTCGATTGATATTGAGCTCTGAAGATATTACCCTTGCAAATATCTCTGGAGTGCAAATTGCCAGTATCAGGAAACTTCAGCAGCTGGAATGTCTCATGACACTCGAACAAGCCCTAGCAGAAAATAGTGGCTAGCTCAGATTTCTCTAAATGATCATTTTTCCCCATGAAATCTCTGGCGTGGAAAATGCCAGAACAACGAAACTTCAGTAGGTGGAAAGTCTCATGACTCCCCATCAAACCCTAGTAGAAAATAGTCACTACCTCAGAATTCTTCAAATCTTAATTTTCCCGATGAACTCTCAATGGTGCGCCTATGACATTAACCTTGGAAATTTCTCTGGATGCCAGATTCCAGCACTGGGAAAATTCACCAGATTGAATGTATCATTCACCAGGTTAAATTTATCATGGCACCCCTCCAAACTCTAGCAGAAGAAGCGGCTAGCTCGTATTTTTCTAAATGGTGATTTTCCTAAAGCAAGCGCTTATGGAGCTCAGAAGACTTTAACCTTGCAAAAATCTCTAGTGTGGAAAATGCCAGACCTAGTAACTTCATCAGCTGGAATGATCCATGACACCCCACTAAACCCTAGTAGAAGAGACCACTAGCTCAGATTTCTCCAAATGGTTATTTTCCTATTTCAATCGCTGTTGAGCTCCGAAGACATTACCCTTGCAAATATCTCTGGTGTGCAAATTGCCAGAACCAGGAAACTTCAGCAGCTGTAATGTCTCATGACACTCCACCAAGCCCTAGCAGAAAATAGTGGCTAGCTCAGATTTCTTCAAATAATGATTCCCCTTACGTCCGACAGCAGCACAATATGGGGTATCTCTGCCCCTGTGTGTTGTTTAGGACAGTGGAACCTTTAATTAGCACCAAATTTAAGGTGCCTCCTACTAGCCCTATAAGAGGGCACCTGAGACCTCCCTCCACTGTGTTTTTTTCTGTCCTGTGTGGGACAGGTGGACGGAGGTCTCTGGTGACCTCCCGTTGCTAGGGTTTTTTTTTCCTAAAAAAGCTCCTGGATTACCTTTTTGGGGGTACCTCGGTCCTCTCCTACGTTCCTAAGATCCTCCGGTCCTTCGGGCCTTTTTCCGCCCCGCAGCGCAGCGTTACCCGGCTCATTGCTCTGCAGGCAGCGTGATCCCGGAAGTAAGCGGGGAACCTCTTCGGCCGGAACCTTTTTTCGGTCCCATGTTCCCCGGGGAAGGAAGCCTTTGCGCACCACCGCGGCCTACTTCTGGTTTTCTCGGAAAAGTGCGGTAAGTTTGAAAATTGGAATTTTAATGGCAAAATATAGATTTGTTTTTTGCTGCTTGTATGTGGAGCCTCTGGCTTAGGCTTATGCTCCTCTATGTTCCATTATGGCATTTGACCTTGTTTGGCGCTGTATGAATATTTTCTTTGTTTGGCTCCTCCCCTCGCTGCTGTATTACATTTAAAAGGGCTTCAGTCCTTTACTGGGTGAGCTCGTGGTTACTAGCTCCTCTGCTGCGGTTTGCGGTGTCTGGGTTTTTTCCTGACGGGATCTTTTTTTCAAGTGACCGTTTTAAAAAAGTAAGGTACCCCTTGGTTTTTTTCTTCTTGTAAGCGATGCTTGGCAATCTTCTATTCTACATTGTCATGTGGCTTTTGATGTTTCAGATGTCATCTTCTGCATCAGGTAATGGCGATGGGCTTAGGAGGAAAAAGTCCTCTAAACATAAACACCTAATGTGTTTGGATTGCAATACCCCTTTACCTGACGGCTATGATTTTACCCGCTGTCGCCAATGCCGCGGACCTCCGTCAGAAGAACCTTCTATAAGAGAGGTTGTCACCTGGGTAAAGGACTATATGGAGGAGTCTCTTAAGGAGATCCGTTCTTCCATCGCCCAGATTGCCAAGAAACCACGGGTTGAGACACAGTCCTCCCTATGCATCGCTGACGAAGATTATCAGATAGTGGACGAGACACTCTCATCTGACGATTCCACTGAAGATTCCAGCAGGTCGTGCTTCCCACTCGAAAAATTAAGCCGGCTGCTGAAGTCCATCCGGTCTAAGGATCGTGATGTTGACGGGGAAGCCTCCACGTCCACCTATAGAGGGCCTAGGGTCTTCCAAGTGGACGAGACATTACAAAGATTAATGTCTTCAGAGTGGAAATGTCCTGAAAAACCTCTTGTGGTTTCTAGGAGGTTCAAGGCTTTATTCCCAGTTGCTCAATGGGATCAATGGGGTCCTCCTCCCAAGGTGGATATAGCGGTGGCCAAACTGTCCCGCCGCACTATGGTACTATCAGATGATGGATCAAATTTGCACTACGCCATGGACAGGCGCATCGACAATACCCTCAAGAAGGCGTATTCAGCTGCCTCGGCCCAGACCGCTGTGGCGGTTGCGTCTTGTGAAGAGTCAGCCAAATTACGCACTGACCTGGTTCATCTCGAGAGGGACATCGATTCTGGAGTCTCCAGAGATGAGCTGCTAGGGTTTCTAGGCTCGGTTTCCCTGGCAGCTGAATATTTAGCGGAGGCCTCCCACCATCAATTAAGGCTGGCGGCCAAATCTCTGGCACTTACCACTGCAGCAAGAAGACCTCTATGGTTAAAACCCTGGAGAGCTGATTTCCCCTCAAAATATAATTTGTGCGCATTACCCTTTGAGCCAGGTAGAGTCTTTGGCAGTGCCCTAGACGAGATCCTGGAGGGCTTGGCTGATAGGAAGGGTAAAACTTTACCCCAGGCCTTTAGAGGTAGATCTAATTCTGGCCGTGGTAGAGGCTATCCGCCTCGTCGTGGACGGCAGTCCCAAAGAGGCTCTAGATATTCCTCTAGAGGCACCGTCCGGAGATTCCCAAAGTCTGATGATAAAAAGGAGAAGCCTAGCTTTTGACATCAGGAGCAATCTTCCTGTGGCCGAGATTCCTGTCGGGGGTCGTCTCCCCCATTTTTTCAACTGCTGGCAGGAAAAAATTCAAGACCCATGGGTCCTGCAGGTAATCCAAAAAGGATATGCAATCGAGTTCCTCCATCCTCCTCAGGATCGGTTTGTGTTAACTCGCAGCCTGCCTATAATGCAGCAGACTACATTGGAATGCTCCATCCGAGAATACATTCACAAGGGAGCCCTGGAGGAAGTCCCTTCTCTAGAAGAAGGATCCGGTGTCTATTCTCCCGTCTTCCTGGTACCGAAACCGGCAGACAAATGGAGAATGGTCATAGACTTAAGGTACCTCAACCGCTTCATCAAAAAGAAGCACTTCCGTATGGAAACCATAAAGTCTGTCACCACTTTTCTCCTCCAAGGCGATGTTTTCGTGACTTTGGATCTAAAAGACGAAAAAAGCCTATTTGCATATTCCTATTTATCCTCCACACAGAAGGTTTCTAAGGATTGCCGTAGTAGTTTCCGGCCACACGAAGCATTTTCAGTTCACAGCACTACCCTTCGGGATCTCCTCTGCTCCCCACACCTTTACAAAGGTAGTGGCTCCTATAGCGGCCGCCCTCAGACTTCAGGGGATATTTGTGGTGCCTTATCTAGACGACTGGTTGATAAAAGCCCAGTCAGAGTCTGTTTTGCTCCAGCATCTACAGACAGCCGTGTCCCTGTTTCAGAGTCTGGGATGGCTTCTAAACTGGGAGAAGTCGGTAACGATCCCTTCAACCCGAAGGAAGTTCCTCGGCTACTTCCTGGATTCAGTCCGCCTGCAGGTCTCCTTGACACCAGCAAGGAAGGAGAAACTGGTCGGTGCAGTCCGGCACCTCTTCAAAAAGCCGATAGCCTCCATCAGAACATTGATGAAGATCCTGGGCTTGATGTCTTCCTCAGTGGAGGCAGTCCCATGGGCTTTGTGGCACTTACGTCCCCTCCAGAAGGAGTTACTAGAGGCTTGGGATCGCTCCCTTCTTACACTCAGCAAGAAGATTCGACTCTCCCCCCGGACCCGTCTTTCCCTCAAGTGGTGGTTGCACCTGAAAGACGGAAGGTCCACGGTCCAACCTTCTTGGACCCTGTTGACTACAGATGCATCCCTCTCGGGATGGGGAGCCCATTTGGACGAAAACTCCATAAAGGGAGTCTGGAGCGCTCCAGAAAGAAGGACCTCGTCCAACTGGAAGGAGCTCAGAGCTGTATATCGTGCCTTACTCCATTTCTCGCCTCTTCTCAAGGGAAGAGCAGTCAAAATCCGGTCAGACAACATGACCACAGTGCTGTACGTGAACAGACAGGGAGGCACCAGATCACCAACCCTCCTCAGGGAGGCAGATCTGATATTTACATGGGCAGAGAAAAATCTAACCCATTTATCCGCAGTTCACATCAAGGGCTCCCTGATCATAGTAGCGGATCGGTTGAGTCGGGGTCATGCAGTATCAGGAGAATGGTCACTCAATCCAGAAGTCTTTCATCAGATTACCCTGAAGTGGGGTCTTCCAGAAATAGACCTCATGGCAACCCGACTCAACGCCAAGGTGGAGACGTTCTGTTCCCTTTACCAGGAGGACAATCCCTTGGCAGTGGATGCCCTGTCCATCCCTTGGAGGTCCAGGCTGGCATACATCTTCCCTCCAATTCCAATAATACCGAAGGTATTGATGAAAATCAGACAGGACCAAGTCTCTGTGATAGCCATCATTCCATTCTGGCCAAAAAGAGCTTGGTTTTCCCAACTCATGGAGATGAGTCGAGGGATATATTGGAGGCTTCCCCCCATCCAGAACCTGGTTTCCCAAGGATCTCTGAAGTGCCAGGATCTCTGGAGATTCAACCTGACAGCCTGGAGGTTGAGCAGTCCCTACAGCAGGATAGAAGACTGTCAGAGGCCATCCTGAAGACCCTTTCTTCTGCAAGAGCAGACTCTACCAATAAGAACTACCAGAGGACAGCCAAGATTTTCATGGAGTGGTGCTCCAAGAAGGGTATTAATAATTTACAACCTTCAACGGCTGATATTTTTAATTTTCTTCAGGACGGTTTGGATAAGGGCCTTGCCCCTGCCACTTTGAAAGTGCAGATTGCGGCCCTCTCCGCTCATTTGAACAGACGTCTGTCTCAGGATCCTCTGGTTGCAAGGTTCCTTAAAGGGGCAATGAGGCTAAAGCCCTCAGTATCATCTCCAGTTCCCCAGTGGGACCTTGCGGTAGTCCTTACAGGCCTGTGCGGTCCTCCATTTGAACCCTTGGAGACTACGGGGCTAAAATATTTGGCATACAAAACCGTTTTTTTGTTGGCTATTACATCTGCCAAAAGAGTAGGGGAACTCCAGGCTCTCTCTTCTAGAGAACCGTACATTGTGTTTTTTGCAGATAGGGTGCACCTTAGATTTTTGCCTGGGTTTAACCCTAAGGTCCCCTCATGCTATAATAGCAATCAGCTAATTTCGCTACCAGTGTTTTTCCCCACTCCAACCTCTGAGGAGGAAGAAAAGCTCCACACCTTAGATGTGGTAAGGTGTCTGCGGATTTACCTATCCCGCACTCAACCGTTTAGGAAGGCCGAAAACCTACTAATTAATATGCAGGGTAAAAACAAAGGCCTCAAGGCTTCCAAGCCTACTCTATCCACATGGATCAAGGAGACAATTAGGTCTTCCTTCCTTCCTTCCTTCCTTATTCAGGAGTTACTCCCTCCAGTTTTTTCTATGGCCCACTCGACCTGTGTCGACTTCTTGGGCTGAGTACCGGTCCTTACCTTTGGACCAGATTTGTGCGGCTGCATCATGGTCATCCCAGTTGACCTTTGTCAAACATTATCGTTTAGACGTCCACAGTTCCCAGACAACTGCCTTTGGTCAGACAGTCCTTGACGTTGTAAGGCGAGGAAACCCTCCCTAGGGGAATTACTTGCTATCTCCCCATATTGTGCTGCTGTCGGACGTAAGGGGAATCGTTGATTGTAATGTCAATCTGTATTCCCTTAGTCCAGACAGCAGCACAAGGCTTCCCTCCCTAGAAGCTTGTTTCCTTTTACTTTATAATTTACACAGTGGAGGGAGGTCTCAGGTGCCCTCTTATAGGGCTAGTAGGAGGCACCTTAAATTTGGTGCTAATTAAAGGTTCCACTGTCCTAAACAACACACAGGGGCAGAAATACCCCATATTGTGCTGCTGTCTGGACTAAGGGAATACAGATTGACATTACAATCAACGATTTTCCCCATTCACTCTTAATGGACTCTTTCACTCTTCACTCATTCACTCTTAATTCACTCTTAACTCTAAGACATTAAACTTAGATATATCTCTGGCATGCAAGTTTCCAGCAGTGAGAAAATTGACCAGGTTAAATGTATCATGGCACCTCACCAAACTCTAGCAGAAGAAGCGGCTAGCTCGTTTTTTTTAAAAAATGGTGATTTTCCTAAAGCAAGCGCTATGGAGCTCAGAAGACTTTAACCTTGCAAAAATCTCTGGCTTGGAAAATGCCAGAACAACGAAACTTCAGAAGGTGAAATGTCTCATTACACCCCACCAAACCCTCGAAGAAAATAGTGGCTAGCTCAGATTTCTTCAATTGATGATTTTCCCCATTCACTCGCAAAGGTGCGCCTATGACGCTATCCTTTGAAATATCTCTGGCATGCAAGTTTCCAGCACTTAGAAAATTCACCAGGTTAAATATATCATAGCACATTAACAAACCCGAGCTGAAGAAGCAGCTTGCTCGTATTTTTCCAAATGGTGATTTTCTTAATTCAATCGCCATTAAGCATGGAAGACAATACCATGGCAAATATCTCTGGCGTGCAAATTGCCAAAACAAGGAAACTTCAGCAGGTGGAATAGCTCATGACACCCCACCAAACGCTAGCAGAAAATAGTGACTAGATCAGATTTCTTCAAATCATGATTTTCCCCATGAAATCTCAAAGGTGCTCATCAGACATTAACCTTGGATATATCTCTGGCGTGCAAGGTTCTAGCAGAAGGAAAATTCACCTGGTTAATTATCTTATAGCACTTCAACAAATTTGATGGTCTGCCACGAGTTTTTCTTAGTGTTGAAGGTTCCCTGTTCTGGCACCTTGAATGTCCGAGATAATAGCTAGAGTAATGTCATGTTCGCTCCATGGAGAAAATCACTTTCTCTCTAAACTCCAGCTACCAAGTTCGCCGACTAGGGTTTGATGGGGTGCCACGAGTTATACTTACTGGTGAAGTTTCTCCTGTTGCATGCCCTAGATAATCGCTAGACTGATATGTTCGCTCCATGGAGAAAATCACTTTTTCTCTAAACACATGCTACCAACTTCTCCGACTTGGGTTTGATGGGGTACCACGAGTTATACTTACTGGTGAAGTTTCCCTGTTATTGCACCTTGCATGCCCGAGATAATCGCTAGAGTAAAGTTATCTTCGCTCCATGGAGAAAATCACATTTTAGCGTAACTCGAGCTACCAACTTCTCCGACTAGGGTTTCATGGGGTGCCATGAGATATACTTACTGGTGAAGTTTCCCGGATATTGCACATTGCATGCCCGAGATAATCGATACAGTAATGTCATGTTCCCTCCATGGAGAAAATCACATTTCGCGTAACTCAAGCTACCAACTTCTCTGACTCGGGTTTGATGTGGTGCCACCAGTTATACTTACTGGTGAAGTTTCCCTGTTCTTACACCTTGCATGCCTGAGATAATCGCTAGAGTAATGTTATCTTCGCTCCATGGAGAAAAACATATTTTCGCGTAACTCGAGCTACCAACTTCTCTGACTAGGGTTTGATGAAGTGCCACAAGGTAGACTTACTGGTAAAGTTTCCTTGTTATTGCACCTTCCATGCCCGAGATAATCGCTAGGGTAATGTTATCTTTGCTCCATGCAGAAAATCAAATTTTCGCGAAACTCGAGCTACCAACTTCTCCGACTAGGGTTTCATGGGGTGCCACGAGATATACTTACTGGTGAAGTTTTCCAGTTATTGCACATTGCATGCCCGAGATAATCGCTACAGTAATGTCATGTTCCCTCCATGGAGAAAATCACATTTTCGCGTAACTCGAGCTACCAACTTCTCCGACTAGGGTTTGAAGGGGTGCCACGAGTTATACTACTGGTGAAGTTTCCCTGTTCTTACACCTTTCATGCCAGAGATAATCGCTAGAGTAATGTCATGTTCGTTCCATGGAGAAAATCACTTTTTCCCTAAACTCGAGCTACCAACTTCTCCGACTAGGGTTTAATGGGGTGCCACGAGTTATACTTACTACTGAAGTTTCCCTGTTATTGCACCTTGCATGCCCGAGATAATCGTGAGAGTAATGTCATGTTCCCTTCATGGAGAAAATCACTTTTTCTCTTAAGTCCAGCTACCAACTTCTCCGACTAGGGTTTGATGGGGTGCCACGAGTTATACTTACTGGTGCAGTTTCCCTGTTATTGCACCTTGCATGCCCGAGATAATCGCTAGAGTAATGTCATGTTCACTCCATGGAGAAAATCACATTTCGCGTAATTCAAGCTACCAACTTCTCTGACTAGGGTTTGATGGGGTGCCACGAGTTATACTTACTGGTGAAGTTTCCCTGTTATTGCACCTTGCATGCCCGAGATAATAGCTAGAGTAATGTCATGTTCACTCCATGGAGAAAATCACTTTTTCTCTTAAGTCCAGCTACCAACTTCTCCAACTAGGGTTTGATGGGGTGCCACGAGTTATACTTACTGGTGCAGTTTCCCTGTTATTGCACCTTGAACCTGGAAACTTCAGCAAATGGAATGTCTAATGACACCCCACAAAACTCTAGCAGAAGAGAGCGCTAGCTCAGATTTATCCAAATGGTGACTTTCCATACCTACTCTCAATGAATCGCCTAAGACATTATCCTTGCAATTATCTATGGCGTGTAAGGTTCTAGCTCAAGGAAAATTCACCTTGATGAATGTATCATGGCACACCACCTAAGTCTAGCAGAAGAAGCGGATAGCTCGTATTTTTCCAAATGGTGATTTTTCTAATGCAATCTCTATTGAGCTCTGATGACATTACCCTTGCAAATATCTCTGGCGTGCAAATTGCCAGAACCAGGAAACTTCAGCAGGTGGAATGTCTCAAGACACCCCACCAAACCCTAGCAGAAAATAGTGGCTCTCAGATTTCTTCAAATGATGGTTTTCCCCATGCACTCTCAATGGTGCGTCTATGACATTATCCTTGGAAATATCTCTGGCATGCAAGGTTCCAGGACTGGGAAAATTCAGCATGTTGAATGTCTCATGGCACCCTACCAAACCCTAGCAGAAGAAGCGGCTTGCTCGTATTTTTCAAAATGGTGATTTTCCTAATGCAAACGCTATGGAGCTCAGAAGACATTAACTTTGCGAAAATCTCTGGCGCGGAAAATGCCAGAACCAGGAAACTTCAGCAGGTGGAATATCTCATGACTCCCCACGGAACCCTAGCAGAATAAAGCGCTAGCTCAGATTTCTCCAAATGGTGATTTTCCCTACTTACTCTCAATGTAGCGCCTCAGACATTATCCTTACAATTATCTATGGCATGTAAGGTTCCAGCACAGGGAAAATTCACCAGGTTGAATGTTCCATGGCACCCAACCAAACACTAGCTGAAGAAGCGGCTAGCTCGTATTTTTCCAAATGGTGATTTTCCTAATGCAATCGCTATTGAGCTCGGAAGACATTACCCTTGCCAATATCTCTGGCGTGCAAATTTCCAGAACCATGAAACTTCAGCAGGTGGAATGTCTGATGACACACCACCAAACCCTAGAAGAAAATAGTGTCTAGCTCAGATTCTTCAAATCATGATTTTCCAAATTCACTCTCAATGGTGCGCTTAAGACATTATCCTTGGAAATTTCTCCAGCATGCAAGGTTCCAGTACAGGAAAAATTCACCAGGTTGAATGTTCCATGGCACCCCACCAAACCCTAGCAGAAGAAGCGGCAAGCTCGTATTTTAACAAATGGTGATTTTCCTAATGCAATCGCTATAGAACTCCAAAGACATTACCCTTGCAAATATCTCTGGCGTGCAAACTGCCAGACAAGGGAAACTTCACCAGGTGTAATGTCTCATGACACTCCACCAAACCCTAGCAGAAAAGAGTGACTAGCTCATAATTCTCCATATGATGATTTTTCCCCATGCACTCTCAATGGTGTGCCTATGATGTTAATCTTGGAAATATCTCTGGCCTGAAAAAGGCCAGAACCAGGAAAGTTCAGCAGGTGCAATGTTTCATGACACTCCAAGAAACCCTAGCAGAACAGAACGCTAGCTCAGATTTCTCTAAATGGGGATTTTCGCTACCTGCTCTCAATGTAGCGCCTAAGACATTATCCTTGTGTAAGGTTCCAGCACAGGGATAATTCAGGAGGTTTAATGTTGCATGGCACTCTGCTAAAGTGTACCAGAAAAAGCGACTCGCTCAGATTTTTCCAGATTGTGATTTTTTTAATCTGCTCTCTATGTAGTGTGCCTTATCTATTAACCTTTAGAATATCTCCAGCATGCAAGGTGCTAACATCGGGAACCTTAAGCAGGTTGAATATCTCTTGACATCCCACCAAACTCTAGCAGAAGTTCCTAGCTTGAGTTTCCCCATGCATTCTCTTTGGAGCAGTCATAACTTTAATTTTGCAAAGTATTAATCTATACTGGCTTGGCTCTTATTGCCAGATTTGACCTTAGGTATCTTTGAAAAACAATAGGTGGCACTAGGTTAGGAGCAAATTTCTCTTTTTAACCAATGATTTGTATGCCTCATCAAGAATTTTTAACATGGTCTAATAAGTCCCAATGAGGTCTTTCTTGTATTCCTTACCCAGAATTCTTAGCAGGGTATACATACTCTTCCTTGTATTTCTTACCCAGATTTCTTAGCAGGGCATGCATGGTCTGATAAGTCCCAGTGAGGTCTTATTTGTGTTCCTTACCCAGAATTCTTTGCAGGGCATGCATGGTCTAATAAGTCCCAATAAGGTCTTTTTTGTATTCCTTACCCAGAATTCTTAGCAGGGCATGCTTTGTCTAGTAAGGCCTTTTACCAGTCTCTCCTTAATGAAAGTCATTACCCCATCTGACCCACTTGGACGGCTGTGTTGTTGCAGGACAATAAAATCTTTAAGCTGCTGTTTTAGTATTCTTTATGCTAGTTATTGGGTGAAGGGAATGTAGATGCTCTTTTGGTGTTTTTCTGTTATCAATGGGAAAGAGCTGTATGGCTTTTAAATTCCTTGTTGCTTGTTACACCTTTGTTTATGTAGAGGTGGGTACAGATGTCAATGCAAGGTAGTACACATCAGGGTGCGAGCTGATATGGAGGCCGGAGCTAGTGGTCTGCCTATTACGATGTGATCTTCTTGGTGCTTTGTGGCCTGGAATGTTGGGTTTTGCTTGTGGGCCCATGTTCTTTTAGCGAATACCTGTGTTGTTTGCAGATATGACCTATTTGTTTTCTGAAGGACTCTGGTTTTGTTATTCTTCCCAGATTATGACAATGGTAGTGTTTTTTCGTTTAAAAACCACCATGTGGTAATATAGAGAAAGCTACCTTTCTATTAGTACGGCTAGGAGGAAATATCTCCTTTTTCATAAACCAAGTCTTATTTGTATGCTTTACCAGAATTCTCAGCAGGACATGCATGGTCTAATAAGTCATAAAGAGGTCTTAATTGTATTCCTTACCCAGAATTCTTAGCAGGTTGTCCATTCTTTAATAGTGATCTGTACCAGTCTCTCCTTAATGAGAGTCATTACCCCGTCTGAGCCACTTGGAGGGCTGAGATCTTCTACTTTAGTAAAATTTTGAAACTGTGCTTTGTTGATTACAGTTTTGGATGTCCTTTTGGGATCCTCCTGATCTCTGGGAGAAAGAGTTGTGTGATTCTTAAAGTCTTTGCTCCTCAGCCTACCTTTACTTATTTGGAGATGGTTGCAAATGTTAGTACATGTTACTACACATGTGGGTTAGAACCTACATGGAGGCCAGAGCTAGTGGTCTTCCTATTTCAACAGGGAGATAACTGTGATTTGATCTTCTCGCTGACTTTTGGTCAGGAAGCTTGCGGGTTGCTAGGAGGCCCATGTTCTTTTAGAATGGCTTTGTGATGAATGCATGCCTGTCTTGTCTGCTAATGGGACCTATGGTTTTTATTTTTTTTTTCTGAAGAACTCTAATTTAGTTATTCTTCCCAGTTTATGACAATAGCAGTTTGTTTTTTTCTTTTAAAAACCTTGTGGTATTGTAGAGAAAGCTACCTTTCTTTCTATTAATAAGTCTAGGAGGAAATTTCTCCATTTCCATGAATGAGGTTTTATTTGTATGCTTTTTCCAGTATTCTCAGCAGGACATAAAATGATCTAATAAGTCGTAAAGAGGTCTCAGTGGAATTCCTTACCCAGAACTCTTAGCAGATTATCCATTGTTTAATAATTCTCTGTACCAGTCTCTCCCTAATGAGAGATCAAACTCCTCTGTTTCGTCCACAAAGTTTCATCCATACTTCTTACCCAGAATTCTTATCAGGGCATGCATGGCTCCTTTCCCATAATGCCTTGTGATATGTAGATGCTTAGTAGAGGGCGAAAGGCAACTCAAAACTCTACACACCTTAACTGGTGCTCTCCTCAAGGAGAAATGTCCCTGTCCATAACCCACTCATTGACCCCCACAAAGCCAGCCAGTTCACTTTGCTCTGCATTGATGAGGGACAAAATTCCCGAAATGGCGCTGTATGCAGATAAGTGAAACTGGCTTGGCTAAAATCCCTTTTGCTGTCTCAAGACTCGGTGAGTCAAAAGCAAACTGAGGATCTATTACATCCAACAGAGGGCGCATGAGCTCCCAGCTCCTTTCCCATAATGACTTGTGATATGTAGATGCTTAGTAAAGGGCGAAAGGCAACTCAAAACTCTACACACCTTAACTGGTGCTCTCCTCAAGAAGAGATGTCCCTGTTAGTAAGTCCCAATGAGGTCTTATTTTTATTCCTTACCCAGAATTCTTGGCAGGGTTTGCATTGCAATCTTTACCAGTCTCTCCCTGATGAAAGACATTACCCATTATGACCCACATCGAGACCTGTCACATAGCTAGACTAGCATTCTGCTCTATACTGGTGTTTGACAAAATGCTCTCAAACGGTTGACAATGAAAGAGAGTTTCTTTTTTTTTTGAAGTTATCGTGTTGTTTTGGTTAATGTTCTTGGGTTGTTATATTTGGAGTTATTGAAAAGTATTGTTATTGGTGTAGTACAAGCATAGTACCTGTTTTTAATAAAGCTCTCTAGTTATTAACTAGGCCTTCTTGAGTGGGGTGTATGGAGATAACAGAATGCCAGGAATAGAGAAGTAGAGAACCACAATGCAGTGTGTTTGGGCTGTAGGATCGAAGCCGTTAGGTTCGTGAGCTTGAAAGTCTGAGGTGATGAAGTGCCCCAGGGGACGATGATTCCTGAGGATGGTATCCCACTGAGTTTGGCACACTGCACTGTACTTCCATTTCACAGCTTGTGAGCACTCGTCCTTTTAGAAAAAGCCGCTAGCTCGGGTTTTGCCAAATGGTGACTTTGTTTCCCATGAGTTCTCTATGAAGCACCTATGACATTAACCTTGTAAATTTCTCTGATGTGCAAGGTGTCAGCAACGGAAAACTTCAGCAGGTTGAATGTCTCATGGCACTCCACTAAACCCTAGCAGAAGAAGCTGCTACCTCGGGTTTGACCAAATAGTGATTTTCCCCCATGTGTTTTCTATGGAGCATGGTTGCAAAAACTGGGAAACTTCAGGAGGTTGAATGTCTCATGACACCACACCAAGCCATTGCAGAAGAAGAGGCAATTTCTGTTTAAGCCAAATGGTGATTTTCCTCATGCATTCTCTATAGAGCGCCTATAACATTAATCTTGCTTTTATCTCCAAAGTGTAAGGTGCAACAACTGGAAAACTTTTAGGGAGTTGAATGTCTCATGGCAACCTACTAAAACCTAGCAGAAGCCGCTTGCTCAGGTTTCACCAAATAGTGATTTTCCCCATGACTAATCTATGGAGCTCCCATAACACTAGCCTATTAAACCTCTGTAACATCATGCAGGGTAGCACAAGCAGAAAGCTTCATGAGGTTGAACGCCTCATTGCACCTCTGCAAACCGTAGCAAAATCAGCTGTGATCTCGGGTTCCAGCAAACAAAAACTTTGCCCCTTGTTTTCTATATGGAATGCTTAGGACATTATTCTTGACAAAATTTCCAAAGCCCTTATCTGTTTTTCACCACAGAGTGAAGTACTGGCTATGTGACAGGTCTAGATATGGGTCAGAAGTGGTAATGTCTCTCATCAGGGAGAGACTGGTACAGAGGAGTCCTTTTAAGACATACATGGTCCGCTGAGTATTCTAAGTAAGGAATACAAATAAAACCTTGCTGGGTTACCTGGCGCCACCTTTTGGAAGGTAGTTCCCTATAGATTGAGACCTCGCAAGTTTAATGTTGCTTCCCTTTTAACAAAGATGAAGTATAGTATCTGTTCTTAACAGACCTTGGATAATAATTCCCCACCACAGCTGGGAGTGGCAAGTGGGGGGAGATAACAGAGGCCTAACAGAACACCAGGAATGAACAGTGAACCAGACCGTGGTGGATCTGGGCTGCAGTATTGCAGCCATTAGGAATGTGAGTTTGAATGCCTGAGGTATTGAGTTGCCCCAGGGGAAGGTAACACTGGCACACGCTTTGTAAGCAATCACCATTTTTCCTTGTTCTCTTCAGCACCATGAACTTTTAGCATGTTAAATGTCTAATGGCTCCCCACCAAATCCTAATAGAAGAAAAGGCTAGCTCAGATTTTTCCAAATGATTTTCTTATGTTTACTCAATGAAGAACCTATGAAATTAACCCTGCAAATATCTGTGGTGTGCAAGGTGCCAGAACCGTAAAATTTCAGCAGATTGAATTTCTCATAGCAGCTCAGCAAACCCTAGTAGAAGAAGAGGCTAGTTCAGGTTGTCCAAATGTTGATTTTCCACCTGCAAACTCTATGGCGCGAGGAAATCATTAACCTTGTAAAAATCTCACGCTTGCAAAGTGCTACAACCAGGAGACTTTACCAAGTTGAAGGTGTCATGACACCCCAGCAAAATCTAGCAGAAAATCCTGGCTAGCTCAGATTTCTTCAAATGATGATTTTTCCCCATGCAATCTCAGTGCTGCGCTTAAGACATTATCCTTGCAATTATATATGGCGTGCAAAGTTCAAGCACAGGGAAAATTCACCAGGTTGAATGTCTCATGGCACCCCACTAAACCCTAGCAGAAGAAGTAGCAAGCTCGTATTTTAATCTGAGCTGCTGTTAACCTGCGATTTCTGAGGCTGGTGACTCGGATGAACTTATCCTCCGCAGCAGAGGTGACTCTTGGTCTTCCTTTCCTGGGGCGGTCCTCATGTGAGCCAGTTAATTTGTAGCGCTTGATGGTTTTGGCCACTGCACTTGGGGACACTTTCAAAGTTTTCCCAATTTTTCGGACTGACTGACCTTCATTTCTTAAAGTAATGATGGCCACTCGTTTTTCTTTACTTAGCTGCTTTTTTCTTGCCATAATACAAATTCTAACACTCCATTCAGTAGGACTATCAGCTGTGTATCCACCTGACTTCTGAACAACACAACTGATGGTCCCAACCCCATTTATAAGGCAAGAAATCCCACTTATTAAACCTAACAGGGCACACCTGTGATGTGAAAATCATTTCAGGTGACTACCTTTTGAAGCTCATCAAGGGAATGCCAAGAGTGTGCAAAGCAGTAATCAAAGCAAAAGGTGGCTACTTTTTAGAACCTACAAGACATTTTCAGTTGTTTCACACTTTTTTGTTAAGTATATAATTCCACATGTGTTAATTCATAGTTTTGATGCCTTCAGTGTGAATCTACAATTTTTATAGTCATGAAAATACAGAAAACTCTTGGAATGAGAAGGTGTGTCCAAACTTTTGGTCTGTACTGTATGTCAGTTGAACTCTCCATTTGTTATTTTGTTATATACAGTCATATGAAAAAGTTTGGGCACCCCTATTAATCTTAATCATTTTTAGTTCTAAATATTTGGGTGTTTGCAACAGCCATTTCAATTTGATATATCTAATAACTGATGGACACAGTAATATTTCAGGATTGAAATGAGGTTTATTGTACTAACAGAAAATGTGCAATATGCATTAAACCAAAATTTGACCGGTGCAAAAATTTGGGTACCCTTATCATTTTATTGATTTGAATACTCCTAACTACTTTTTACTGACTTACTGAAGCACAAAATTGGTTTTGTAACCTCACTGAGCTTTGAACTTCATAGCCAGGTGTGTCCAATCATGAGAAAAGGTATTTAAGGTGGCCAATTGCAAGTTGTTCTACTATTTGAATCTCCTCTGAAGAGTGGCATCATGGGCTCCTCAAAACAACTCTCAAATGATCTGAAAACAAAGATTGTTCAACATAGTTGTTCAGGGGAAGGATACAAAAAGTTGTCTCAGAGATTTAACCTGTCAGTTTCCACTGTGAGGAACATAGTAAGGAAATGGAAGACCACAGGGACAGTTCTTGTTAAGCCCAGAAGTGGCAGGCCAAGAAAAATATCAGAAAGGCAGAGAAGAAGAATGGTGAGAACAGTCAAGGACAATCCACAGACCACCTCCAAAGAGCTGCAGCATCATCTTGCTGCAGATGGTGTCACTGTGCATCGGTCAACAATACAGCACACTTTGCACAAGGAGAAGCTGTATGGGAGAGTGATGCGAAAGAAGCTGTTTCTGAAAGCACGCCACAAACAGAGTCGCCTGAGGTATGCAAAAGCACATTTGGACAAGCCAGCTTCATTTTGGAAGAAGGTCCTGTGGACTGATGAAACAAAGATTGAGTTGTTTGGTCATACAAAAAGGCGTTATGCATGGCGTCCAAAAAACACAGCATTCCAAGAAAAACACGCTACCCACTGTAAAATTTGGTGGAGGTTCCATCATGCTTTGGGGCTGTGTGGCCAATGCCGGCACCGGGAATCTTGTTAAAGTTGAGGGTCGCATGGATTCAACTCAGTATCAGCAGATTCTTGAGAATAATGTACAAGAATCAGTGACGAATTTGAAGTTACGCCGGGGATGGATATTTCAGCAAGACAATGATCCAAATCTACTCAGGCATTCATGCAGAGGAACAATTACAATGTTCTGGAATGGCCATCCCAGTCCCCAGACCTGAATATCATTGAACATCTGTGGGATCATTTGAAGCGGGCTGTCCATGCTCGGCGACCATCAAACTTAACTGAACTGGAATTGTTTTGTAAAGAGGAATGGTCAAAAATACCTTCATCCAGGATCCAGGAACTGATTAAAAGCTACAGGAAGCGACTAGAGGCTGTTATTTTTGCAAAAGGAGGATCTACTAAATATTAATGTCACTTTTCTGTTGAGGTGCCCATACTTTTGCACCGGTCAAATTTTGGTTTAATGCATATTGCACATTTTCTGTTAGTACAATAAACCTCATTTCAATCCTGAAATATTACTGTGTCCATCAGTTATTAGATATATCAAATTGAAATGGCAGTTGCAAACACCCAAATATTTAGAACTAAAAATGATTAAGATTAATAGGGGTGCCCAAACTTTTTCATATGACTGTATTGTATTTAATTTGGCAATTTGCAGTGCCCTCTACAGGGTCCGAACATACATACTTCCCTCTTGTTTGGAAATGTTGTATGCTGGAGTTCCCTGTGAGCCACTCTTCGGAAATTCAGATCTAATAAGGGATTTATGGTTTTTGTAGATTTAAAATCACTTTGCGCATGTGTGGATTTAGCCAGTCTGCATGTACACACTTCCATATATCCACGGCCTAGAGCGACGTGGGAGACAATACTAGCGCTTTATACCAGCGCATGCGCTTTAGCATAAGCAAAACGCCGTTCCCCCTACAGATCAGAGAAGTGAGTTAAAAGATACTAACAACATTTTTCGGTAAGCGTATGCAGTATCAAAAGATCATTACTGGGAAATTCTACACAGATGGCAAAGTTGTTCTGGGTTACATTTACAACCAGACAAAATGTTCTACGTCTATGTCAGTAGCCACATTGAAAGGATTAGGAAGTGCTCTTAAGCCTCAACATCTCACATCTCATCACATCTCAACCCTGCAGATTGCACCACCAGACCAGTATCTGTGCCTTTACAAATTGTTCTTGGTTGTCAGGTCCAGAGTTCTTGCTGAATCAGAGAATTCTATTGAAGACAACTTCAGCCTCCAAGAGCCTGACAACGATCCAGAGATTCAACCTGAAGTTAATGCCTTTGTCAACAGATCCAAGGAGAGGTGCAGCTTGTCATAGCTTTTCCAGTTGGATAACGCTTGAACACACCATTGCAAGTTTAATCAGTGCTTTAACACTAGGACTACCGCATGTTTTATAATACCTATAACCACCACTAGGGGTCATTTTGACCCCCATTCAAAAGTAACTTTTTTTTCCAATAAAACATTTTTTTTTACTTGGTAGGAACAGTGCTGAGATCAAGTATAGCTGTTTAAACGTATTTTCCTTTCACATGGTCAGCTTACTCATGCTTCAAATATATGTTGCAAAAAACAACTTGTAAGATCGCAGAAGTAATAAAATTACACTGTAAAAACATACAGAGTTGTAACTTCAGCTATAGTGTTTGTTATTGAAGTGCAGACAAAAAATGCTAGTAGAGACATGGATCAAACCTGTTCAGACAAGTTTAGGTAAAATAAAATGATGAATCATCCCTGATAACATAATTATACTCTATAACTAGGGAGAAGCACTGTGATTTTCTGTACTCTGTAGTGTTAGGTGTATTGCCTACTACTTTTATGTATGGGATCAAATTGACCCCTTTGGTACATATGAATTGTAAAATCTTTGCCCCTGAAAAAATTACAATTCATCTGCGTGTCCTAAAATATACACTACCATGAATAAAAAGTCACAAAATCTCATAACGCATTTATTAAAATTTTAGGTTATAAGAAAAATAAGTGTCAAAATGACCCCTCCGGTAGTTCTAGTGTTAAGACGATTTCTCGCCATCAGAGGACCAGTAAAGCTACTGAGATCTGACTGTTGAACCAACGTCACAGGTGCCTGTCGAGAGCTGCAAATAAACTAAGCCAGTTCAGGACTACTTGGCCAACAACGGTTGCACATGGATCTTTAATCCATGTGAAAGAAATGATAGGCATAACTCACAAGATATTAGATTTTATGCTGATGGATTCAAACTCCTCAAGACTTACTCATGAAATTTTAACCGTTTACTTAGCTGTGGTCTTTGTTATTGTCAACTCAAGGCCTCTTGTTCCTGTATCTACAGATTCAGAATTTCCTGTTCTTCTCACTCCAGCAACCCTCCTCACTCAAACTTGGAACTGTTCCTAGTCCATCTGAAGAATCTACATCTGGTAACCTGGAAACCTGTTCAACATCTAGCTGTTTCTGGAGTAGATGCAAAGAGGAATACCTTACTGTCCTCCAGGTACGAAGAAAATAGCACCATTCTAAACAGTACCTACAGGTAGAAGATGAAGGACCAGATGGTTGAAAGAAATGCATGGCCTGTGAGTCTTATCTCAAAGATCTTTCCCAGTGAAGACAGCAAAGTTCATAAGGTGGAAGTGACCATAACAAAACAAGGAGACTTCAAATCTTTCATCAGACCTGTATGCAAAGTGGTCTTGCTTCTACCTATTGAGAAGTAACTTCTTGTCAAGCCACGGAGGACATTTCAGAACTTTTGGTTCTCTTAAGTGTTCATCACTGAATGCGCACCTGGAACTTTGAATACTGGATTATTACTGTCCATACTTTATAGTTATTGTTGTGTCCTTTGCATTTGTTGTTATTTTCCGGTTGAAGAACCCTTTCCTCCAAAACATTTGGGCTGTGTATATATATAAAAAGGTACAGTCTGATTAGAAAAGCACATGCAAATAGGAAAGAGAGGGGTTTGCTTGTATGTTAAATCCTTCCTTAAAATCCTGGCACTGGTGCTTCTTCCTGCGGGAAATCCTCACCTCACATGATCGTTGAGGCCAATCAGCAGCCTCAATGGCCTAAGAAAAGGAATTGGGACATCACTCTCATATGTCACCTATGATGTCCTAGGTCCTTTCCTCAGTCTGCTGATTGGCCTCAGTGAGCAGACGCGGCAAGGACTTCTGCCATTAGACGGCCCTGGGAGAAGCAGGACCGGATCAAGGTGGGATAAACCGGAGTACAGAGACAGCAGTGTATAGTTTGTTTGTTTTTTTAACCTATCCCGGCCTCCTTGCCAAAAAAAAAAAAAAAAAAAAAAAGTTTGTCCTGAACAACCCCTTTAACCCTGTCATGATGACATCTGAAAAAAATAAAAAAATGAGTATGTGTAGTCTATCGGGGTGGAACTAAGGGGAGGGATAAAGAATAATAAACTACTGTTAGGGGTTTGCTACAAATCCCAAAAAATAATAGAAGTAGAAAATCTAATAAGAAAATCAATGAAGATGCAAAACATAATTAAGTCATCATTATAGGGTATGTTAACAACCCAGATACTGGGATGCAGAAAGCTACAGGTCCAGAAGGGAACAGGCTTTTTTGTCATCAGTTTTCACCACAGCAGTAGTAGAGAGACCTAAACCCACAATTTACTCCATACTGGACCTGATTATTCTGGCTATCTGCTTCCTGTTTGCCCTGATCATCACCATTACTCTACTGCTCCTGTGTACCGAACTCTGCAAACGTCTGACCACAGGTTACTTCTACTCCTGAGGTACTATTTCTGCATCTCTTACTATTTAAGTACTGTACTGTTAGCCTCACCAATTGGACTCCAGATCTGATAACTAGCATCGTTACAACAGGACTAAAAAGATGGCCCTCATTTCCAGTAGGTAGTTCTTGAGGGAGGAGACTGCTTTGGACTACAGGGCCTGGGTGGTCAAGGCATCGAAAACCACTCACCAGTCAAAAAAAAACTGGCTTGGGTGGAGATCACATGCCAGAGTGGAAGAAGGACTTCCCCCTTTGAAATTCCTGGGGAGGAGAGCCATTAAAGTGGGCCAGATTTGCCAGTAACAGAGGAGGAGAGTGGAACTGAGCAAAAGGCATGCAGAACCAGAACACAGAAGTTCCTCCGAAGGCAGGACACACCAGATCAGCCAGCCAGGATCTTGGACTCTGGGAAGAAAAACTTGTCCTAGTGCGAGTCGAGGATCAAGCTCAGGAATTCCATGTACTGGAGAAGTCACGAAACAGGACCTTTCCTCGATGAGCCAGTCAAACCAGCGAAGGAGGGCCAAGGTGATCCGCAGACTGGTCAGATTGTCCAACTTGCAGGGGGCATTCACCAGGTGGTTGCCCAAATATGGAACCACAGCAACTCCTCGAACTGGAACTGAGGATGGCCATGAGGGACTTCATGCAGAGGAGGGCTTGAGGAAGGCCTGAAGGAATGCCAGGCAGGTCTGGACAAAGTTTCTTGGAACAAGAGGAAACAGTTCTTCGGAACAAGAGGTGAAGCCAAGTCACGAATGGAGTACAGCTGGAGGAAGGTTGCTGGGGCATAGAACACCTCTTAAGTAGGAGAGATCATTTTCCTGTAGCTTCAGAACTGAGCTTTTCTAGGCACTTGCCAAAAAGCTAGCCCTGTTTGACCAGACAGAAGTGAAGAGCCACCTTCATGGAGGCGGATTCAGCATTCCACAAACGGAACCAAACAGTACAACGGATGACTACCACATTGGCAGCTGTCTGACAGAACAGCAAGCTGCTTCTAGGGAAGCATCGCACAGGTACTTGAAAGTGTTCAGGATTTGAGAGACAAGCAGCTGGTTGTCCATGAGTGGGCCTCATTGGAGAGACCATTCTGGAGCTGTTTGGTCCAGGAAAGGCAGACTTGCTGACCCAAGAAGCTGAAAATGAAGGCAGCAGGGAGGAGCCAGCTGCTACAAAAGCCACCTTGGCGAGAGAGTCCACTCTCTTGACCAATGGATTGCAGAGGAGAGCCTAGCTATCGCGGGGTTCACCGCTGGAGGCCCTGATCACTTAGACACCATTGGTCTGGAGAGAAAAAATGATGTCCAACTGCTAGTGGAAGGCAGGGGATGGTCCAGGTGAGACCATTGTTCCTTCAAGATATGGTCAAAATGCCAAGAGGAGGGTGGCGACCTTGGCGGAAGGAGATATGTCCTCTTAAGATGAAGAAACCGGGTCCTCTTAGATATGCAGAGTGAGTATATCTGACTGCACGGATGAGCGCCTGTGTAGCAGCAGATATAGGTGTGCCTGGTTGATGCTCAGAGTCATAGGTGTCCCCAGGAGAACAGACCGTGCAGGGGGAGACAAGGTTCTGCCCGTCGGAGTGGAGCCGTGAGCTGTGGCCCTATCTGGGGAATGCCTAGAGGAAGGGTAGGAGAACAGTAACCTATAGGGTGATATCCTGGGATTGCAGAGGGGCAAGAGACCTCCCCCTAGGTGAGGCTGGCCTACTTCAGGCTTAGTCCCTGGAGAAGCCAGGGACTAAAGTAGGAGGCCGAGGCAAGGCAACCCTGATGGGGAAGGCGGCTGGGGCCTCCGAGGGAATGGGAGCATAGCAACAGAGAAAAAAAGGGCCCCATGGAGGAGAAGAGGCCACGGAGCCAGCCAGGAATAAAAAAAAAAAAAAAAAAAAAAAAAAAGGGCTTATTATCCAAAATGGCGTCCAGGAGCACCCATAGAAGGTGAGGGTCAATTTCTAAAATGGAAGCCTCCATAAGAATACCTAAGCGTGGCCTCAGAAAGGGGGCAGGAGCTATGGATCTGGGGCCCTGAGGGAGACCTTGAAGTGACCCGGAGGGGCGGGGGGTAAGGAATGTAGGAAGATTCTTATACCCACCAGTCTTCTCATATTTTCCTGCCTGGCATCTTTAGGCGCCACAGGGTCACCTTGCACATGGAGAGGGGCCGCTGGCAATCTGGCCGCAGAAAGTGTGGACTGGGTGACCAGTGAGGCGCAGAGCGCTGCACCCACAAGGTGGTACAACTAGTGTGGCCCACATGCTGAAGACCGCCCAGCACCTGAAAAAAAATAAAAAAAAAAGTGTCTGCCTTCTACAGACAATAGGCCAAAATTTATTAGAATAATGTCTGTTGAGAGGGTATAGCCCAAAGTCAGAGCCGACATCTTTTGCCAATTTCTAGTGGCCAGGTCTAAACCCATGGTGCTATATTCCCCAATTAAATAAGCAAGACAGACAATTACCTTTCACAATTAGTGCAGGACCCAACGAGAGGCGAGGCACATTAAACCTAATTTTGATAAACAAACCTGACAGATCAAAAGTGGAGTACGATTCAGAGATTTTGGAAAGAGGTTGTTTCCTTTCACCAGTCAAACTAGATACACCAGTGCCTTCTACACTGAATGTCTGTCTGTTCAGTCTGCTTTCAGAAGAACTCAGTTCACATTTATCGCATTATATTTTTGAGAGAAACCTTGTTTCTGTCTCACAAAGCTCTGCGCTGGATGATAGATGCCCTCCCAATCTTAAAACTTAGAAGAACCTAGTCAACTCTGCCTTGATCTACGAATGCTTAGTTCATATTCTCTGCAAGTGTGCTCAGAATTTTCAGAAGGTTTGGGGTTTCTGGTTTCACACTACGCCTTCATCTACTGCTACTGAGGATCTGGTTCGAGTTATGGAATCCATCCCTCGTCTACACTCCAACTAGACATTCTCATTGAATGCCATGACTCCAAGGGGAGGTCGAGGGTAATCTAAGCAATAGTGACCACAACATTAAGTTCTGATGTACACCCACCCCCCACATTTTAATTTTTATTAAATTGTTTTATAAAAAAAGAAAACGCCGCAAAAAAATTAAAAAAAAATAAATATATATACAGGGCTGTGGAGTCGGAGTCGTGGAGTCAGAGTCGGTGCCTATTTTGGTGGAGTCGGAGTCGGTATAAAATGGACCGACTCCGACTCCCAAAATATATAATAAATTGGTACAGTTAGTAGTACAATGCAGTATGTGCTGAATATATTTTCATAAGAATTTGGGAAAATGATGAAATGTTGAAAATGATGAAATGTCCTGTAAAGGTCTGTTCTATTCCTCATATAATGATGGGACTGAGTTCTGAGTGAACCTATAAGGTTTAGCACCATTATCTGGAGTAAGCAAGTCGGAGTCGGAGCCGGAGTCAGGGGAAATTGAGGAGTCGGAGTCGGGGCTTTGGCATACCGACTCCACAGCCCTGTGTGTGTGTATGTATATATATATATATATATATATATATATATATATATATATATTATGTATAAATTAACCAGATCGCCGGGCGGTCATGTGATACACTTTGACATTCTGGTAATGTTCTGTTTCCCCATTTCCGGAAACGGAATGTCACCAATACTGACTCTGGCTCTATTGAGCTATCGCCAACAGACGTGAAGAGCAGAAGAAGCCTGTCTCCCACGCATGGCACTCCAGCACTATTGCGCAGGCACCGCAGAAGTCCACAGAAGGAATCGGCGAGACAGAAGAAACTGATCTCCAGAACACAGAAGATTGGTAAGTATGATGGGGTGGAGATGTGGGCTGAGATAGGTAGTTAGGGAGTGAGAGAGAGCTGAGCGAAGTGCAATGCATCATGGTAGTTGTAGGCTAAGACAGCAGGACGCTACCCATGTAGCCAGGAGCTAACAGACAAACTCAGAAATCACTCAAAACACTGCTAAAAGGTATTTTGGTGCACTTAACTCAATGAAAAACCTTTACTAACATGTTTATTCCCATAAAGTAATCAAAGAAAACCAAAGTGGCTAACTAAACCAGTAAGGAGTGCAATGGGTGATAAAATGAAAGCGGTTAAAGTACTAAAACAAGAAGGTAGAGAGTTGCATTAACACATTTATAATAAGAAAAATAAATTGTGTAAAAAAAGACTAAAAGGTGAAAGATCTATGAAGAATAATTATCCAAAATTATTCTTCAACTACATAAATGAGAAAAAAAAAATAAACTGACAATGTGGGCCCTCAAAAATAATCTGGGTTTAATGGTGGAAGAGGGAAAGGCAGAACTATTAAATGCTTTCTCTACTGTATTTACACAAAAAAAAATCCAATGACCAAAGACATGATTAGAGTTAATGTAAATTCTCATTTACACCAGGAAGAAGTGCAACGCCTATAATAATAAAATCGACAAAATCACCAGGACCAGATGGCATACACCCCTGAGTTCTAAGGGCATGGTGATACACAAACCCTTAGATCTAATATATCTAAATATTTAAGGATTCAGTAATGACTGGGGGAAAAAAAAAAAGTCTAAAAGTGAGCCTGAAAATTATAGGACGCTAAGTTTGACCTCTGGGGTGGGCAAGATATTTTAAGGTTCTTCCGCCCCCCCCCCCCCCCACCTTATTGTTATTGAATAGTTTTACAAAAGTATGAAATACAGTAACAACAAGAATATAAAAACAAGAATATATGAACCGGGTAAGCAATGCAGTGAACCTGGAAGGCCTCAAACCCGGTATTCAATGTGGCGTTCAGGAATTCCAGACTACAGACATCCTTCATACAGGTTAATAATGTAGTGTTCGTGGAGGTGGGGGGTTTATCTCCCTTCCAGTGCTTAGCAATAAGTCTGTGTCGCTATACATAAAATATAGGAAAGTTAGATTCAAAAGATAGTCATGGGACTCAAGGACACTTCTTGTATGAAAAGGGCGTCAGACAGCACCCTGACTTCCTCCTAGAATGTCTGTATCATAGGAAATTCCCAGAAGACATGGTACAAGGAGCAGACTGCAGTATTACACTGCCAACATGCAGAGGGAATAGTCTGATTCAGGGAGTGCAGGAGGGCTGGAGTGTGGTTCCAGTGCATTAGTAGTTTATAGTGTTTCTTTAAGCTTCACATAGGTAGTAGATTTCAAGGCCGGAGAGCAAATTTGCCACTGCTTGGGAAAGATTGGTGTCACCACACCCACTTCCCAGCGGATCACATAACGATGGAAAGGAGGGTCTCTTCTCTGAAAGGGAAAGAAGCTGGTATATAGCAGAGATCAAGCTGACCTCTGCAAAGTTTCTCAAACTGGGTGGTAAAAGACTATATAGCCACCATGAAGAAAGCATATGAAGTGAATAACTTGCTGATAATGAAGCCATTCCAATTCAGGAAAGCCCATGTTAGAGGTGAGATAATCAAGGGGCATGGGCTCCAAAGTTGAGAGATCAATTATATCTGCCACCCTAAACTAACCTGCAGCCGGCCATGTTCAAAACCATAGCCGAGATCATACCCTCAAGGAAAAGTGCGCTGAGCAAGAGAAAACCAATCGAGGAGTGTTGAGAGGCAAGGGGGACCAATGTACTACACGTATTCCAGATGGCCCTAGTAAATAAATGGGGCTCAGTAGCAAGGAGGGTCCATAAGAAGGCAATGGGGATGCATAGGTGCAAGCCGCAGTTTCTCGATTTCCACCCATTTGATGTATGCTGGGATATATATCAGGTGGGTGACCAATAATAATGAGAATATGCAGGACCGCCAGTCCCCCCACTGACCCTCCCCGCAAGCATCACTGACCTAGGAATACAATGGTGCTTAGCATTCCAGATGAAGAAAAAGAAAAAGCTTTCTAGAGACTGTGATATATTACTTTAAGACACTACCAGTGTCAGTTACGCTCTCTGTATAACAGCTTTGACAGTATTGACATCAGTTTAACAGCTTGGGAGAGGACATCATTTACACAATAGCGCTCCGAGTTCACTAAACAGCCGCGGGTAATTTGCGGAATATAGGGTAGAGTAGTTGGGGGTGATCTGGACCCCCAGGTAACAGATGGAGTGGGTCTTCCATTGGAAGTTAATTTGAAGGAGGAACCGAAGATGGGGGATATTAATAGTCAGGGCCTTGGTTTTTCATGGGTTAATGTTACGGCCAGAAAGCCTACTGTAAGCTTCTAGGGTACACAACAGGTTAGGTAAGGTGGTGTGCAGATGAGTAATGGTGAGAACAACATTGTCCGCAAATCTTAACTTTACCTCATACACGAACCCCTTTTATGCCTGAATTTTGCCATATGCAAACTGTTAACGGCTCAATACTGAGCACAAAAATAAGGGGGGTGAGGGGGGCAACCCTGTCGAGTCCCAATACCAATGGGAAAGGAGCCAGAGGAGGAATGGAGGAGTTTTACCGCAGCCGAGGAAGGGAATAAAGGGCCCGGATTGCAGTGAGGAAGGCTCCTGAAAATCCAAACTCTTCCAGTGTGGCCAAGTAAGAAAGTCCAGTAAGAGCAATCAAAAAGCTTTTCTGCATCAAGGCCCAGGAGGAGAGTGGAAGTGGAAGAGTGGTTGGCCATCTCAATCAGGTCCACAGTCCTCCCCCTTCCCCCCCCCCCTTGACAGCAAGCAACAAAAGCAACCTGGTCCTTGTGAACAAGAGGGGAGCGCTGAGCATTCTAATGATTAGCAACAATTTTAGTGAACAGCTTTAAGTCAGAGTTCAGGGGAGCAATAGGCCTATAACTGGAAAAGTTTTGGGGATCTTTATTAGGCTTGGGGACTAGGGTAATCTGCAAGTGTAACATGGTTTGCAGGACTCGGAAGAAACAAATTAAACAGGTCCCCAAGATGGACTAATAAGTCCCCCTGAAATACCTTACAGTATAAATAAGTAAAACAGTCAGGGCTGGGTGCTTTGCCTTTGGGGTGATCTTTCAAGATTCCCGATAACTCCTCGCTGGTAATAGGAGCATTAGGAGAGGCTAATACCTCCGCAGGGAGTCCCAGCAGGTGACAATCGTGCAAGAACTCTAACCGTTGGGGTGGACTGTCCACCAGGGATGAGGCATATGGAGCGGTAAGGTTATAGAGTGTCAAGCAATAGGACTGAAAAAGTGATGCAATGACATTGAGGTGAACCTGTAGGCAACCAGACTGCATGCAGAGTGGATGCATTGTGATCTCTAAGCATCCTAAACAGCAACGTGTGTGCTTTATTGCCCCTTTCATAGTACCGCTGACGCGATTAAAGAAGCGGACGTTGGTCCTGGGAGGTGGCCAGGTCGCTAAAGATCCCTGCCTAGGCCACCACCAGCCGGTGCAGTATCGACAGGGAAGAAGCACCGCTAGATGGGAGGAGAGAATATTACTGCAGCATACCAGTAGCTGAGCCATAGCCTACCTATCCTTTTTAAGTTTGGATGCCAGGGCTATACAGTGCCTACACATCACCGATTTGTGCACTTCCCACCGGGTAACAACAGAAGACAGTTCTGATTATCACTAATTAACCAGGTGAATCGTAAATTGGGATTATTGAGAAGTGCTTCATTAAGACGCCAATGGCAGCGAGTCGCCGCTGTGGAAAAGGAAGAGTGAAATCATGACCAGGCATGATCGGACCAGGAAAGAACTATTTATGAAATTAGTGAGGAGTTGGCGAGCCAGGGAGTTACCGAAAAAAAAAAAAAAAATCAATCCTAGTAGGAGTGTTGTGTGGGTGGAAGAAGAATGTGTAGAACCATTCTGTGGAATTATCCACATGCCACAGGTTGAAACGGGCATGAGTGTAAACAAGTCTTCAGAACGCTTTATCAAGTTAGGATTGTTCACGGGGTGGAGGTCTATCTGGAATGGATAGCCTGTCTACACACTCTGAGAAGACCATGTTAAAGTCCCCCCCCCCCAACCAGCAACCAAGCCGTGCCAGGATGGGACCAGAGGCGCAAGAACTGGATCTGGGAAGAATTAGGTGCATATATATTACATAGTATTATGGATGTCCATGGGAGGACTCCCTCTAGGATGATGCAACGGCCCTGAAAAGCTGTGAACGAGATCGGGCAAGTTTAGGAGAGGAGAATCGCTACTCCTGCTTTATGGTGGTCGTGGAAGGCTGAGTAGGCTATTGGAAAATGATGTTTAGCAAAGTTAAATGTACCAGAATATCCTACATATATGATAAATATACATATTGTGGGGGAATAGCTCGGAAGCAGCAACAGTGCTGACAGTCAGACAGGGACACAGTGTCTGGTGAAAACAGGGTTTTGCCCCTGTGTGTTTATTACTTGAGATAGGAAAAAAAAAAAAAAAAAAAAAAGGAAAACAAAAAAATAAATAAATAAATAAATATCCTGCTCGTCCAAGCTCTAGCTAAACAGAAGATTTCTAACTATACGTTTGGTTTACTTCCAGCCACATGAACATAAATAAAACACCAGCAAAAGTACATCAGTGTCTCACTAGATTATAGTACTCCAGTGCCTCCTCTCCACTCCCAGGATTTGTCCTGAAATGAAGGATCTGCAGGTTTTTATGGCCCAGTAAAGAGTCCAAGCCCTCACAGCTGAGTTGAGGCATTCCCCATACCTGCCCCAGACCACACATCAGGAATCTTGGAGAAATGTAGTAACCCTCCTGCACCCTGCCTGTCTCCATCTCACAATATGTATCATCATGAGTTTCCTGTAGGTAAGCATCATCAGGGGTTTGACGCTCACGCAAGACTAAGCGGCATTTGGGATAACAGCCCATGCCTTTGACATCCAGAGTAACACATCTAACTATGAGGGATTAAGTAGGAAGGGTATAGCAAATATGGAGGCACTCTCACCCATGTAGTAAATCAGCAGGCTCTGTCAGAGGAATCCGGAGGGGCAGGAACCAAGAGATCACTGAAGGTGGTTGGAGCTGGATCTTGGAGGGACCAGAAGAGGGGATGGGGAAAAGAAGACACAAACAGAAAAAAAAAAAAAAAAAAACACACACACACTCACACATCAAACTGGTCAGGCAACAAAATGAGCAAAACTATATCTGCCAGGTACAATCAAGTAGAGCTACAAATAGCAGGAACAAGTAAACTTGCTGAATCCTTGTAAAAGGATACAAAGCAAGGAAGGTGATCCTGCCAAGGACAAAATCTGCAAGGAGTTTGTATGTTCTCTCCGTGTTTGCGTGGGTTTCCTCCGGGTACTCCGGTTTCCTCCCACACTCCAAAGACATACTAATAGGGAATGTAGATTGTGAGCCCTATATGGGACAGTGACTGTCAATGTCTGTAAAGCGCTGTGGAATATGATGGCGCTATATAAGTAAGCATAAATAAATAATAAATAAGGAGGGGTGAGAGCTGTAAATAAAGGCAAGTTAGAGAAACGGAACAGTAGAAGAACTAGTGCTAAAGAGAAGCAAAAGGGACATGGGAAGAGAGCCCAGGCAAGGCTTCCTTGAGGATGAGATCAGAGATGGAAAGTGTCTGCATTTCGGTTTTGCTGCTGCCAAGCTAATGGAAGAGGTGGTGCAGGGGATGTTAGTTCCCAGACAGTCAGATCAGGTAACAGATCTCCAGTGTGGCACAAAAAGCATAGTAGATCAGAAAAGGGACGCAGTGTAGCAGTACAGCTGTACCGGGCAATCAGTGCAAAGTTAAAGCTCCAGCAATAGGGTAGTTGGTGGTCTCACAGAAGCTGGAGGTAAGGGTAGAGATGGCATCTTTTCTGAAGAGTGAGCAGGGAAAAGTCCTGATAAAGATGTAGCTTAGCCTCAAAGTCTTTCAAATCTCATGAACGCAAAAAATCACGTCTCTAGATGTGGAAGTGGAGCCCTTCAGGTGGAGGGCATGGTGGGACCTGTCAAGTTTAGTTTTATGCAAGGGTGCATCCTGAAGATGATGATTGAAAATGCCCTCTGGGGTAGCATGAAGATCCTCTTCCCAGGTAGCCTGCGGTAGTCCCTTAATCCAGATGTTTTTACACCAACCATGTTGCCCAAGTACTCCAAAATTGGCCCTGTATATCTATTATAGCCAGGGATTGTGCAAGTGTAGTATCATGCAGTTGGGAAACATAAGCTCTGGTAGCATTGCTATTATCCTCCAAAGTTTCAACTCAGGATGCTATACACTGCAGAAACCTCAGCTCTGCGAATCTCCATAACTTCAGCAACAAGTCCTGCACTGTGGGCAACTGAGTAATGAAATCGGACCATGGCGACAGTGGTGGCGAGGAGTCCAATGCATAATGGCCCATATCAGAGGCTGAAGCTGTAGGGTTTAGGGGCCATCACCAGGAACTTCACAGGGGGAGAGAGCAGGGGAGAGTTCAAGGGTTGCATCCCGTGTCCATGCGGTAGCTTGGTGATTCTGGAGGGTCTGACCCCTGCAAGGGTAACAGCTGACGCAGTGGGTCCCCCAGGAATTGTGAAACAGAAGTGATCTATAGGGCCAGAAGTGGAGTCTGTAGTACACTTGAATCGGGCCAGGTGCAGTTTACTTGCTCTGAGGGGGAGCTCCAACGAGCTGCAGTCCATGGCCGGCAGGAAGCTCAGGTAGGGAGAAGCCGGCGAAATACTTCCCCATGTCCCTGGTAGATGAGGTAGAAGGTCCCAAGAAAGACGATGCAGGGCAGGAGCTCCTCTTCTGTGTGTCTTTCTCCATGCACTGCAAAGCCACGCCCCATTTGAAGGATTTCTAAGAAATACTATCCTGAAGTACCTCAATGAAAATAACCTTAACACCCAATCAACATGGGTCTATGCAGTCCTGTCAGATTAATATGATCATTTTCTTTGAAGACGTTAGTTCTAGTCTGGACATGGGTAATGCAGTGGATGTTGTATCTGGATTTTTCTATGACTTCATACTGTACCATGTAAAAGGTTGGTATACAAAATGAGAATGTTGGGCTGGGGGAAAACATATGCACTTGGATTCACAACTGGCTCAATTATTGGAAACAGAGGGTGCTTGTTATTGGAAAATACTCAGACTGGATCACAGTCATCAGTGGGTTGCCACAGGGGTCAGTATTGGGTCCTTTACTTTAAAATATGTATATTAATGACTTGAGTGTTTAAAGTGTAGAGTTTTCATATTTGCAAATATTCTGAAAATGTAATCAAAACTGAGGCATATAGTAGATTACAGGGAGATCTAGGGAAGCTTCTGCAGTTTTAAAAGTACCCTGGGCTTGTCCAATTAGCAGCTCTGAAGGCATTTTCGCAGTGGTCTAGCCGTGACGGGATGCTGATGCAGTGAACCTAATCAGTAGGGAGTCTCAAGTCGCGGACTCCGCGGCTGAATCAGCCGAGGAATCCGCAGCAAGATCAAGCAGAACGGTTCTTTTTACTGAGAAATCCGACCCCAAATCTGCGCCAAATTCCTCCGTGTGAACACAGCCTTATTCCGCCATTGAGACTTGAGGGTTGTGGGTTCTGGTTTGGTTTCAGTTAGTAGAGAGTTTATTTTCTGTACAGATTCTGGTGTTGATAATTCAGATGCCCAAATTCAGCAAAGCCCATCTGACCTTGCAGCTGTTGCTGGTGAAGACATTTGGAGGCAACCAACTTAATTAGGGGAATGGATGGATTAGAATACTATTACTGATAAACTTTGGGTTATTCAGTTTACAGAAAAATTATATATATATATATATATATATATATATATATATATATATATAGTTATACAGGATTATGTATGTATATACATACACACTAGTTTTTTTTTATATAAAAGTATTTCTGTTTAGTACCTTTTTATATTTTAGCCACCTCTTTTATCCCACTACTACTTAGTTGCTGGGTTTCCCTCCCCTCATTTGCATATATTATGCATATGGTCTCTCCATTTCCCTCCATGTTATTTATTATTTTTTACCATGATTTTTATCATTCTAAATGTATACGTCTGTATCTATGTCTTTTATTATTGTTTAGTTGTACTGACGAAGACGTCGGTACAATGTCAAAACGTGTTGCCTTTATGCAATATGGAATAAAGTATCAAGTTGGATTTAGCCACGTTATCCTTATTTACAGCAGCGCTCTTATCCAAATCCCTGTTTTTTTCTCTTTCTTGCTAGGATGTGGTGATGGTGGATACCTTGTGCAAGTTTAAGGAGGGCCTAGATGCCTTTCTTCATTGGAAAATTATGGGTTTTAGATTTTAGTAAAGACAAGTTGATCCAGGGTTTTATACAGATTGCCAGATTTGGAGTCAGGAAGGAATTTTACTCCCCCGACATAGGGCAATTGTCATCAGCGTCATAGGCTTTTTTTGGCCATCCACTGGATCAACACAGCAGGGTTATAGATTGGACTTGATGGACCTGTGTCTTCAGCCAACCTCATCTACTCAGATCAGCTTGATACCCAATACAGCAAAAAATAAATAAATAAATAAAACACTAAGAAAGTTAAAATATCAAACGAGTGCTCAGTTAGTATGCCATTGCAGGACTGGTGAGAGCTCCCTTGCATGACAGGGTTGAGCTCTATGAGAACCCTCTTTCTGGATTGCCGGAAACCTACTCTATGCAAGTGTCTGCTGAGACTTGTCCTACACTGGTGTTGCAATTGGAGTCTTTTGCACACAGATGTGGGTCAGCTCTGAGGCAACGCAGGAGGCTTTTAATGTGTTTTTGCGTGTGTTGTTGATTTGTACACATAGGTCAATAGCTGTTTGTTTTTCTCTCCTTGTTTTTGGGCAGCCTTTTATTCCAACTTTATGTGCAATTTTTGGCACCAGTTTACAAGGACATAACAACTACAGAGAAAGCAGAGAAGGGCATTTAATTAGGGGTATAGTTGGATTGGAGTACAACGACATATGTTATTCAGTTTAGAAAAAATGATGACTACAGGGAGATCTAATCGCAATGTACAAATACCTTTTCACTCCCAAACTGGTGACAGTGACAAGGGGACCTCCTCTACGTCTAGCTGATCTAGGGTTTTATACTGACTGCTGGATCGTGAAAGAATTTTTTCCCTTCCTCTGGATCAACACTGTAGGGTTATAGGTTGGACTTGATGGATCTGTGTCTTCATCGAACCTCATCTACTATGTAACCATTTCTCTCCTGGTGCCTTCTCAGCAGCCTGCAGACTTAGATTAAGGCTGCCTGAGAGCAAGATAATCGGTGATCGGGTCTCTGCAGTGACAGTATGGAGGACAGGGCCCAGGAAGGCAGGATAGTGGCAACCCTACTTCTGTGTCTAGATGTCATCTCAGCTACCCATCGCATCTATCTAATAAACTGGGCGGTTTGTTAATATTCTACCCAGCTTATTACATGAGCACATAGGCTTGTTGAGATGCTGTATGCTGCTTATCTGTCAGTGTATCCTCAGCCGCAACACCCTCATTCATATTTTGGGCACTTTGTCCCTTCCCCTATTATTTTTTCTATCCCCTTCCAGACATCCGCCGTAATAGTAAAGCCGATGTCTGGTATTTAAATATGGCCATATAATACAGCATTGACCCAACGCTAATGCCATGATGTGCATACAGGGACCTTGCACCATTTTCCCAGGCTTGTCTGGCATTCATTTGTATGACAGGCTGCTTTATGCATCCCTGTACACAGAAATATAAAAAAAAAGTTACGACTGTCAGAATATGACGACTTCAAATGACATGGTGGGGTCATGTCATTTTAGCTGCACAATGAACAACAAAAATGAAGACTGTAAGAAAGACGCACAAATGCATTTTTTCTCCAATTCCATTCTGAATTTTTTTCCTGCTTCCCAGCATATTGTACAGAATAATAAATGGTATCATTATGAACAACAATTTGTCCCACAAACATTAAACCCTCATATGGCTGTGTGAACGGAAACTGAAAAATAAAAAAAAGTTATGAGGTTTGGAAGGAGAGGAATCAAACCCCCCTCCTCCCCCTCCCCCTTCCAAAAATTGAAAAAAAAATAAAAAAAAATAAAAAAAATGTAGTGTTTGTTTTTCGTCAGGGAACAGTCAAAAAGCATAGTTAGGTTTAGTGTTATGGAAGCTTGCATCAAATTAAAAAAAAAAAAGAATAAAAAATTTAAATTTTGTTGTCTGGCGCAGCATAGTTAAGATTAACATCTATTAGGGAAGCATACCTTTACATACTTTAAGTTTTTGAAGTTGTTTTATACATTCTTTTTGTTCTATAAATACAGTTGATATATTTACAATATACACTGTATACACAAACACCTACACTTGTCTAAACACAACAAATGCATCACTAAGAAAAAAAAAAAAAAAAAAGTTCCTTTGGTCATTTACTGCTGAAGAGGCATATGCATTCCTTGCCTTAGACAGCAACTCATCAGAAGGTAAAATGATGTTTTACCGGTCATCCTCCTCCTCCAGATATAAGGAGGATGACCTAGGAACCCCCTAGGAGACACCACAGGACCACCTTGAGATTGCTGAAAGTAGTGACACTGACACAGTAGAAAGCCCCCAGAGAAGTGAACCATTTGATTCTCTCTTCCCCCCCACCCCCCCAAAGAAGAGGCCCTGTTTGGACCCCACTAACAGACAATTATACGCCCTAGATCACAGAGTACACAAGCAGCTCAGGTATCACATTTAACATCAAAATTCTTTTTCCCAACAATGTTGTTACAGAAATGGTGGTGTTCCAGGCAAACTTATTTGAAATATATTGCTAAGAAGCTCACGGTAATATTTACCCAAACCCGCAGGTGAACCCCTGTAAACTCTACAGATTTGCACATTCTGGGGATACCCCCTGAACACGGGGCTTACGAAGCCGCCCATTAGATAAAATTGGAGCACAGACATCTTATACTACACCCTGTTGTACTGTACCACAGTGTCCAGGGTGCGTTTTGAGGCCATACTTTATTTCTTATATTATACAGATGATAAACTGTGTTGACCCAGAGAGGACCCAGTTTTGGCAGTTTCTAAAAAAGAAGACCCCAACTAGACAAATTTCAGTTCCCAGATTGCCCAGGCATACAATCCCAAGTAGTGCATTTCCATTAACAAATTTCTGGTACGTTTTAAAAGGAAGGGGAATCAATTCTGCAAGGTATGGCACAAAGACGTGAAGCTATGCGAGAGTGCATCTAATCATCAGATTTGGAATACATAAAGGACACCAAAATTGATTCCCCAAAATGCGCCCCCCCTTCCTGGGAGTCAATACCAAAATTGTCCTCCTATCTCTCGTCCAATGTGCTCTTTGACAGACTACAGTCAGGTTGCAGACCCCATCACTCCACAGAAACTGCTTTAACCAAGGTCACTAATGACCTAACTGCCAAAGCCAAACATCACTATTCTGTCCTCCTCCTCCTCCTCGACCTCTCCTCTGCCTTTGACACAGTCGACCATTCCCTCCTGTTAGAAACGCTTTCATCCTCCGTCCTAGGACCCCTCTTGATCTCCATCTACACCCTAGGCCTTGGCCAACTCATAGAATCCCATGGTTTCCATCATCACTGCTATGCTGACGAAACCCAAATATATCTCTCTGGTCCAGACATTACCTCCCTGTTGTCCAGAGTCCCAGAATGTCTAGCAGCCGTAGCCTCCTTTCTCTCCTCCCGCTTTCTCAAACTCAACATGGAGAAAACGGAGTTCATAATCTTCACCCCTCCACGCATGACCCCCTTACCTGACCCATCTATCAAAATTAATGGAACCACTCTCACCCCAGTCCCACAGGCCCGCTGCCTTGGGATAACCCTAGACTGACTTATCCTTCAAGCCTCATATTCAAACCCTCAACACCTCCTGCCGCCTCCAACTCAAGAACATCCACCGAATCCGCTCCTTCCTCACCCCTGAAACTACAAAGATGCTAGTCCACGCCCTCATAATCTCCCGCCTAGACTACTGTAATACCCTTCTCCATGGCAAACACTCTCGCCCCCCTCCAGTCCATCTTAAACTGTGCTGCTCGCTTAATACACCTCTCCCCCCGTTCTTCAACGGCCATCCCCCTCTGCCAATCCCTCCACTGGCTAGCCATCGCCCAGCGAATAGAGTTCAAACTACTAACGCTGACATACAAAGTCATCCACAACGTGTCCCCTCCATATATCTCTGACCTAATCTCCCGCTACCTGCCCGCACGTAACCTCCGATCCTCCAAAGACGACCTACTCCGCTCTGCTCTCATCCGCTCCTCACACAATCGTCTCCACGACTTCTCCCGTGCATCCCCCATACTCTGGAACTCACTACCAAGACACATAAGACTGACCCCCACAATCACGAGCTTCAAGAAGGCCCTGAAGACTCACCTATTCCAATAACACTACAGTCACCACACCACCATCTGTACAGACTCTCCCCTCACCTTCTGTCTCTATCCCTCTTCCCTCATAGATTGTAAGCCCTTGCGGACAGGGCCCTCTATCCCACTGTGCCAGTTGGTCACTGTTTGTATTATCTGTTTTGTATATCTGGTGTACTGTATGTAAAGCACCATGGAATTAATGATGCTATATAAGTAATAAAAATTATAATAATAATAATAATAATAATAATAATAATAATAATAATAATAATAATAATAATAAGTGGATTTGGTACATCCACTGCTGGATCAGGGTTACCGTAGCTACCTGGATGATTTTTTATACCAGTATGCCGTTCTTACGTACTGCAGCATAAAAAAAAAAAAAAAAAAAAAATAAAAATCATAGTCACCTGTTCCCAGTGCTCTGGTGTCCTCCCATGCCAGTCCGGTCCCACTGATCCGGCGTCTTCTCAAAGTATAACTGCTTGCCGTCTGACATCACGGATCTCTTCCAGTGAATCCGCCGATTGGCCATCAGCGCTCATGTAACCGCTGAGGCAAATCAGTGGCCTCAACAAGAGACCCGTGATGTCGCCGGTAGTGACATCTCATGCCCTTTGCTGAGGCCTCATACTGAGGCTCGTACTTCCGCCACATGTAAACACTGGACTGAGGAAACCAGACCGCACTGGGAGGCACCTAAACATGGTGAAAAGGTAAGGATAATTTTTTTTTTTTCACTGCCCCCAGCCTATTTAAACAATAAATTAAATGTCCAGTTTTGCTTAGACAACCCCTTTAACTTTTAACCTGTTCTGGGAAAAAAAAAAAAAACAGCAATTTTGTCATTGATTTTTGCACTAAAAATTTTGTGTTCATTGTATGGTAAAAATAATATTCTTAATTTATTCTGTTAGTTACTACGATCACGGCGATACTAAATATGGATTTTTTAATGTCTTACTACTTTCACACTAAAAAACTCTAGTTTGAGTCACTATAGTCTGAAACCCCTAACTTTAATTTTTCCATCAATGGAGCTGTGTTATGGTTTTTTTCTTTGTAGGATAATGTAAAGTTCTCATTGTTGTTATTTTAGAATTCAACTAATTGATTGCTTTGTATTCGTTTTTCTTGGTGGCAGGACAAAACAAAAATGGCGATTTTGGCATTTTTTTAGGACCCTCATCGTGCATGTGAAAGAGTAACAGATGTGGCAGTACCAAAAGTGTAATTTTTTTTAATTTTTTTTTAAACATGCAAAACATATTAAAGAGGACCTTTCATTTCCTCATGAATATGCACTTTTATATACCGCAAGATGAATCAATTGAACCCCAGCAACTGGACGCTACTTTATGCCAGATTTTCAACTCACTGTTGGGGGGTTCCGCAGGGGTCTCCGCTTGTACACACCGCTCCTTGGGCCCCAAGTCCTCCTGACACTGCAAATCCCAGAGATGTCATCTGTAGAGTGCACAGATACCAGCTGAAGGAAGCCATCATGGGCAAAGTCAGAGAGTCTTGCCAGGTTATGTTCCAGGACATTCCCATCAATCTACTCCCAGACTTGTCTCGGCTTACTGAAGCCACTTCTGGACTTGCTAATCCAACGTCAAGTGCCATACTCCTGGGGCTTCCCTTTCCGCCTGCAGGTTCGACACAGGGGCCGTACCCTCACCTTGACTCACCCAGATAACATACCGGCTTTCACAGTGGTGCTGGGACTACCTCCAGTGTCGGTCTTGGATTGGGCCTCTCTGCCTGGCGACTCCGTTCTGATTCCACCAGCCCGGCCCCAGCGTCGCTGTCGAGACCGGGCCCCTGCTTCAGATGATCAGCTGAGTTTCAGTCCGGCCCCTCCCGAACCAAGGGCAGCTATTGTAATGCAAGAACTTAGTTGGCAGGTTGACAGAATTTAGTGAAGGGGTGGTGGTACTTGGGGGCGACTAACTTTGTTTTGGATCCACTCGACTCCTCCTCTTCCCAACCCCCCCCCCTACATCCAGTCGCACTTGCGAAGACTAATGACTAGTCTCCACAACTCCCAGCTGGTAGACGTGTGGCGCATCCTGCATCCTCAAGACTGGGACTATACCTTCCATTCTCCGGCACATAACTCCTATAGCAGGATAGACTTCTTTGTCAGCCATCACGCCCTCAACTGGTCTCCTACCCCGCATATCAACTCAGCCCTTTGGTCTGACCACACTCCAGTGTTCCTGTCCCTTGAGGTCCCGGGGTTAGCGCATCGTCCTTTCACGTGGTGCGATTGAATGCTAGCCTTTTGAAGGACGCCTCTTGCAAGGCGGACATCAGCACAACAATTAGGGACTTCGGCCTCAACCATGCTCATGACCCCACTCCTCTCCCTCTACAGTGGGAGGCGCTGAAGTGTGTGATCCGCGGTGTACTGATCAAACACAGAGCACACCTTAAAAAGGAGCGTGCAACTTGGGTCGTTACGCGTCTTGCGCACATTCATTCTCTCGAGCTGACGCAAACTGACCCGTTGCCAGGAGGCGTTGACTGAACTTCTTAATGCTAGGGAGGAACTGCATTCCTATCTTGATGAAATGTATCTGCATACTAGAGACCGAGTTAGGATACATTACTACGATTTCGCAGATAAATGTGGCCGCTCCCTCGCTCGTCACCTCCACCCGCGTGGCAATCTAGCATATATCCCTCGACTACGTGACAATCAGGCACCACGGTCCATAACCTTATTGATAGAGCTGCGGCATTCTGCTCTACCATGATTGAGATATATATATATATCATCCGCAGGCAGTACACCGACCTCGCCCCAGACTCTCTTCGTGCTAAAATCCAGGAGTACGTGATTGACACGTTTCTTCCCACTATCATGGACTGACAGGGTTCTCCTCGACGCACCTTTTTCTGAGGAAGTTTCCCTCGTCATACAGTCCTCCGAGACGGGTAAGTCTCCTAGCCCGGATGGGTTTACTACTCGCTTTTACAAATGTTTTAGCGATCTCTCTACCACAATGGCTGGGGTATTTAATAGCGTCGATGACTCTTCCCCCTTCGCGGCGCAGTCCCTCTTGGCCCTGATTACGGTCCTTCTCAAGCCGGGTAAGGATCCAATCAGTTGTGCCAGCTACCACCCAATCTCCCTCATTAATATCGATGTCAAATTGTTTTCCAAGTTGCTGGACGATAGTTTGTCCTCCCCTAATGCCGGGCCTCATTCACACTGATCAGGTCGGCTTTATCTGTGGTCGCGAGGCCCGGGATAATGTATGTAAGACCCTTTTGGTAATCTCACTGGCTCGTTCTGACAACTCTATGTGCCTGCTTTCTGTAGATGCCGAAAAAGTGTTCGACCGGGTACACTGGGGCTTTCTGCGTGCGACGCTTGAGCAGGTGGGTGTGGGTCCTGTTTTCTTGAGTAAGAAGTTTTCCCTCTATGGCAATGTGATGGTGAGGGTTAGGACCAACAGGATACTCTCTGATCCTTTCCCAGTACGGAAAGGCACTCGGAAGGGCTGCCCCCTGTCGCTGCTGCTGTATGCCCTAGTTATGGAGCATTTGGCGATACGGCAGTGTCCGGACATCCATGGCCTTCAGATGGGCAGTCGCCACGTTAAGGCGGCACTGTATGCTGACGACCTCCTTCTATACGTGTCTCAGCCATGTGTGTCCTTTCCGTCTATATTACACGAGTTTAGCCGATTCAGTCACCTTAGTAACTTTAAAAGTAAACCTTTCCAAAAGCGAGGCCCTTAACATCACGATACCCCATGCAGAGGTTGCCCATCTTGCAGACAACTTTCCGTTTAAAAAAGTGTCAGACCACTTGTCTCAAATACCTGGGGATTCATATCCCCCCTGACCCTTCCTACTTGTATCGTCTCAACTACCTCCCACTGCTCGAAACTCTTGCGGCGGACCTCCGGAGATAGACTTGATCAGATAGATAAACTCCTCCCATTGTATGCCAGGATGCAGTCTGGCTTGGGGGTAAGAGTACTGGTACCATGCAGAGGGACAAGGGTGCTGCTGAAGCCATGAATTGTGATGAGACAGCATCCCTCTTATACTAAGCAGAAAGTCAAAGCCACAAGTTCTGATTCAAGTGAAGGGAACTGGAATGCCGCATTTAAAGTGACAGGCAACCATAAATTGCAAGGCTGGTGCATTGACTCTGGAGCAACCATTCACATTATAAGTGATAGAAGTTTTATCACGGAACTTGATCTGAATAACAAAGAGACTATTTACCTAGCAGATGGAAGTAAAATATGTGCAGAAGGATATGGGCATGGAACCCTTGTATGTCTCAATGATGCTGGACACAATTTAGCAATACCAGTAAAAGATGTACTTTATGTTCCTGATCTAGAAGAAGGACTCTTATCTGTGAAGCGTCTCAAAACAAAAGGACTCACTGTAAAATTCCAAGGTGACAAGTGTGCTATCCTAGACGGCAAGCAGACGATAGCAAGTGCCAAGTTGGATGATCATCTATATCACCTCAACACAGTGAAGGAGCAGGTGAGACTACGCACACATAAGCACAATGACTGTATACACGTGTGGCACAGGCGTTTAGGTCACAGATACCCAGAATGCATGTAGTAACTACAAAAGAGGAATTTGACAAAGGATCTAACAGTATCCCCTTGTTCAGTTATTGTTAAATGTGAACGTTGCATCAAAACCAAATCTACAAGAGCAACACTTCCTAAAGTAAGTCACAATAGAGCTTCAAGACCTCTTGATCTAGTTCACAGTGATGTATGTGGTCCCCTAAACCCACCTACACCTGGAGGCAACAGGTACATAGTGACTTTCATAGATGACTATTGAAGATATGCAGTCACTTACCTAATGCAACACGAGAGTGAAGTTTTTGACAAATTACAGGACTATGTAGTAAGGGAAAGTAACAAGTTTCAGAGAAAACCTCTCATACTTTGGAGTGACAATGGAGGTGAATTCACAGGACATAAAATACAAGAGTACTTAAAGCAGAATGGAATAGAGCATCAAAAGACAATCCCATACACACCAGAGCAAAACAGGGTAGCTGAAAGAAAGAACAGAACTCTGACTGAAATGATCAGATGCATGCTGACAGACTCTGGATTACCTCAAAAATATTGGGGTGAAGCAGCAATGACAGCCACTTATTTGCAAAACAGACTCTTTTCTAGAACAATGGAGAAAACTCCATATGAACTGTGGCACAATGAGAAGCCGAGTGTAAAACATCTAAGAGTTTAAGGGATGCAAGGCGTTCATCTTCATTCCAGAAGAAAAACAAACCAAACTCCAAAACAGAGCATTTGAAGGCGTCTTTGTTGGATACAGCAACAATGTTAAGGGTTACAGAGTCCTAAATCCCAAAACTGACAAGGTTACCATTAGCAACAGCATAACTTTTGTTGAAGATCTGAGAAACAATGTAATGACAACAGAGGAAGTAAGAACAGAAGAGAAAACTGACACTGATCAGCCAACATCTGTAACTTCCAAAGAAACAGTTGAAGTGAGCACACACCCCATCAGTACTGAAGAATGGACACAACCAAGCTCACATACAGAACCTAGACGCTCGATGAGAAAGAATAAAGGTAAACCACCTGTATGTCTCTCATACAAGGCAAGCACTGCCAGTGCGAATGAACCTGCAACTTGGGAAGACATATCTCAGCTTTCGGAAGGGGAAGCCAGTAAATGGATAAAGGCTGCAAAGGAAGAGATAAAATCCATGCATGACACTAAAACATGGACACTTAAAGAACTACCACCTGGAAGGAAATCCATAGGTTGTAAATGGACTTTCAAAGTAAAATACAATGCAGATGGCACATTGGAGTGATGCAAAGCAAGGCTCATAGCCAAGGGATATTCTCAAAAATATGGAGAGGACTATGATGAGACATTTGCGCCAGTAGTAAAACATGCTACAATAAGAACTTTGCTGACAGTAGCCGCAATAAGGAAAATTCAAGTAAGACACTTTGATGTAAAAACAGCTTTTCTACATGGCGAGTTAGCAGAAGACATCTACATGGAACAACCACCAGGATTGAAAGATGAGCAAAGGCCAGACCTAGTATGCAAACTTCAGAGGAGTATATATGGTTTAAAGCAAGCCACCAGAGCATGGAATATAAAAATAAATGAAGTGCTTACACATGAGGACTTTCAGAGGAGTAAAGCAGACCCCTGTTTATACACAAAGAAATCGGCAGACAGGTGGCCCTATGTACTCATTTATGTGGACGATATTCTGATTTGTTTCAAGCAAGCAGGGGATGAAGGAGAAATACTCCAAACCCTAAATCAGCACTTTGAGACCAAAGATCTTGGCAACGTAAAGAATTATCTTTGCATTCAGATTGAGAGAGGAAGATGACAGCTTCCTTCTGAACCAAAAGCACAAAATACAAGAAATAATTGAGACATTTGGAATGGAAGACGCAAAACCAGTAAAATCTCCTATGGAAACCAATTAACAGAAGAAGATACACCACTACCAACTAACACTCAGTACAGGAAAGCAATAGGGAAATTGCTGTACATTAGCACCGCTACAAGGCCTGACATTGCAGCAGCAGTTGGAATCCTATGCAGAAAGACTTCAACACCAAGTCAGATGGACTGGAATGCTGTGAAGCAAGTCATTCGCTATCTTAAAGGGACTTTACACTACAAGCTAAAGTTACCAGCAAGTGACGAAAGCACCCTGATATATATAGGATATGTGGATGCTGTTTGGGCCGGAGATACCAGTGACAGAAAATCTACAAGTAGGTACCTGTTTCTTCTATCAGGAGGCGCTATCTGTTGGACTAGTAGAAAGCAACTTTCTGTTACACTATCATCTACTGAAGCAGAGTATGTTGCAGCAGCACAGGCAAGTCAAGAAGTCATATGGTTGAGACAACTGTTAGAAGACTGGGGTCAACCACAGTTGAAACCAACGAGAATCTTTGAGGACAATCAAGGATGCCTTGCACTTGCGCAGATGGAAAGGGTTAGCTTGAGAACCAAGCATATCGAGGTGAAGTTCCACTTTCTGTGGGATCTTCAAGAGCAGGGACTTCTTGAGTTACTTTATTGCCCAACTGAGGATATGACAGCAGATATCCTTACCAAGCCCCTGACCACTGAAAGACGACACTTGAGGCTTACAAACAAGATGGGCCTAACAGACTACACCTTAGCTATTGAGAAGGGGTGTTGGAGATATACAATAGCTTAGTTTTGTCTGTATTTCCTGGATTGACTGCAGTTCACATTTACGACACTAGATGTAGCTGTTACTAAATGTTTATATGTAGACACTCTGTACTCTGTTTTTTTGATGCTGTTGCTACACTTCCTGTTTTAGTGTGTGCTGTACTAGATCTGTTATTCACCATGTGAGGTGGACCTTCTCTTACTGCATTCATGTTCCAGTAAAGTGTGTTCCTGTTATATACATATGTCTATCTGGTTTTGACTCTGCCACATCCAGCATTCACACTCTGCAACAAGTACAAGGACATGCCTCTTGTCCTTATATTTGACCAACAGCATATTCTCATTACAGACGTTACTCTCACCTCTTCTGAGGCGCTGTGCAAACTGTGCACTAGGGAGGCCTCACTGATTTCTGCGTACTGTCCAACAAGCTACAGTTCCTCTGAAACTGAGGCACCTAAAGAGTGGGATGCTGGTGTAAAAATTATCCACATATAGGTGATAACTCTGGTCCAGCAGTGGATGCAGCAAATCCCAAAAAGACTGTCAAGACTCTCTTACCGGGCTTCTGGAGACAAATGGCTGTGATCTGTAGTCCAACAGGTAGTCTGCTGGAACTTGTAGTGCAGTGGTAGTAGCTGGAACTTATAGTGCAGCGGTAGTATGCTGGACCTTTTAGTGCAGCGGTAGAATGCTGAACCTTGTAGTGCAGCGGTAGTAGCAGGCATCCGCAGTGCAGCAGGTAGTATGCTGGAACTTGTAGTGCAGCGGTAGTAGCAGGCATCTGCAGTGCAGCTGGTATGCTGGACCATGTAGTGCAGCGGTAGTATGCTGGACCTTGTAGTGCAGCAGTAGTAGCAGGTATCAACAGTGCAGCAGGTAGTATGCTGGAACTTGTAGTACAGTGGTAGTATAGAACCAACTGGGATCAGTAGGCCCCAGCTCAAGTAGTGAGAGAAGCAGGCTTCAAACACAATACTCAGGCACTGAGTGATCAGGTGCAGGAGTTCAAATAAACAACCAGCAGGAACAAAGATGGCCACAGACAGGAAACACACAAAACACCATCTTGCTAAGGGACTGATACTGGCAAAACAAAGAGTCCGTCAAATTAAGATGCTGACAAAGACTTTAAAAAAGTCAATTGCTCTAAAGCCTTCAGTCTCACTTTGGATTTCTGACCTGCCCCAAAGTCAGGAAGCTGAGGCTCATAATTTTCTGGAGCTAGAGTCCACATTTGTTCAGCAGTTTCAGAAGCTAACTCAGCAATAGTTATGGGGTGCCTCCTTTGGGGTCGCTCATCACAAGATGATGAGGAGGAGGAGGAAGAGAAAAAATAGAGGAATGGGGCATTTTCCTGGCCGTATCAGTGTCAGAGGCCAGTAAGGCATATGCCTCCTCTGCTGAATATCTTCTTTGGGACATTTAGGAACTTTGGAACATTTTATGTATGTGTAGTGTTTTTACACGTGTATAGAAACTTTGTTTGTTGAACCATTATTGAAAATGTAGTGTGTATGTTATGATTCAACACGTGTATATATATATATATATATATATATATATATATATATATATATATATATATATAGTAAAAAATGTAACCAGAAAAAAAAGAGAGATCAAAAAGAAGACCCTGTCCTAAAAGCTATCCATATTTGTGACTCTCGAGTAAGGTTTGTAAATTCTGAGAATGGACAGACGACATTCCCATCAATTCTTTGTCCTTATTTTGCACCAGAACAGACATTTTTTCATTATCTTCACAGGATCCTGTAAGCGCCCTCTCCAGGCTACATATTCTAGCTTGGAGTTCCATTTCTCTTTGTTCCAGAACTCCAGCTCTGCTCTGCCATTCCTTCACTTCATTGTTTAGCTGAACCTGCTTTAGTTCATGAAGGTTCTGCTCTGACTGCAATGTCTGCACCACAGATTCCAATTCATTCTCTTGGTCAGACATCCTTCCTCAGCTGTGCCACTTCATTTTCTTTATCAGTTAATTCAGCTGAAAGTTTTTCACACTTCATGACTTGGGCCTCCAAATATTCTGATTGACGTTGCAAAAATTCACTTTTCTCATGTTTAGCAGTTTCAAGCTCATCTAGTAATTTTTCAATGTCACACTGTTTGGCACTGGAATCTTGATTAAGCTGCTCGTTTAAATCCTACAATTGCTTCTCAAGCACTTGCTTTTGCTCCACACTCTGTAGAACTTTATTAGATAGAGCGCATTTCATTTCAGCAAACTCCTTCTTAGTGACATAGTCCATTCCAGGCAAATCCAGCACCACATTTTCACAATGACTAAGACATGAACTCTTTATAGAGTCAAGTTCTTTCTTTAACTTAAAGTTATCTTTTTCTGATATCTCAAGTTGCCATTTCGACTCAGATATTTCAACCTCATAAATAAACCGGATGGTTTTAATCCTGAAGCTGCTGCACCATAATATTTTCTTTTTTGGCACTTTCATGCACTCCAGTATGAGACATACAGTCAGCAGTGATATATTCATTCATAGAATAGAGGTGCTTCAGAAAAAATAAGTCACTCTCATGCAACCCATTTTCTTTACTTGCACTTCACATGCCCTGTTCCAGGTTTTGTGTCTCTCTGCCTAGAGACTGCTGCACTAACACACCTGTGCACAGCTTTTCTGCTTTCTTACAAACTGAAGTTTTCTTTTTCTTGCCCATGGTTTAATAATAATAGTCCTTTAATAGTCCCACAATGGGGAAATTCAGTGTGTTACAGCAGCAAAGATAAGATAAGATAAGCAGATACAAATACAAATACAACATGTACAGGAATGTTCCAAGGTGAGAGGCATTACATTAATAGCAGACAGACAGATAGGGCGTAGCAGAGGGGGGGGGGGGGGGGATTTAACAGGCAGAGAGATATTTCAGTTCTCTGTGTGTAATGATCTCCGCTTAGGTCGGTGTTGGTTGTACAGCCTAACCGCGGTGGGGAGGAAAGACTTCCGATAGCGCTCCTTCTCACACCTAGGGTGGAGCAGTCGGTCACTGACAGTACTGCTCAGCGCGATCACAGTCTCATGCATGGGATGGGACTTCTTCTTCTGCATGGAGCTCACCACGGACAGTATCCTTCTGTCACCCACCACCTGCACTGGGTCCAGTGGGCTCCCCAGGACAGAGCTGGCCCTTCTAATCAGCTTGTCAAGTTTATTTCTGTCCCTGGTTGATATACGGCTCCCCCAGCAGGCCACTCCAAAGAAGATGGCTGATGCCACTACCGAGTTGAAGAAAGTTCTAAGAAGTGCCCCCCGGATTCCAAAGGCTCTCAGTTTCCTAAGCAGGTAGAGCCTGTTGTGGCCCTTCCTGTACAGGGCCTCCATATGATCTGCCCAGTCCAGCTTATTATTAAGGAGCAAACCCAGGTACTTATAGGTGTTCACAATCTCGATACCCGTCCCCAGGATGTCCACTGGTTTAGGAGGGCTTCTGCCTTTGCGGAAGTCCACCACCATCTCCTTGGTCTTCCCCGCGTTAATCTTCAGGTGGTTCCGGTGGCACCAGTCCACAAAATGCTGGTTCAGTTCTCTGTACTCCCTGTCATCATCATCTGTGATGAGACCCACTATTGCAGAGTCGTCAGAATACTTCTGTAGGTAGCAGCTGGATGAGTTGCACCTAAAATCTGCAGTGTACAGTGTGAAGAGGAAAGGGGCGAGAACCGTACCCTGAGGTGCCCCCCGTATTACAGATCACGGTACCTGACACACAGTCTCGGGCTCTCACGTATTGAGGTCGATTTGTGAGGTAGTCTAGGATCCAGTTGGAGAGGTGGTGGTCCACTCCAGCAAGGCCCAGCTTGTCCCTCAATAACCTGGGCTGTATGGTGTTAAAAGCACTGGAGAAGTCAAAGAACATTATTCTCACCGTGTTCCCTGGTTTCTCCAGGTGAGACAGAGCCCTGTGCAGAAGATAACAAGATTACACAATATTCACCACAAATCTTGGGTTCAACCAGCAGCATCTTTTTACTATCTCCTGTAGTCACGTGTATTCAAACAGTTAACTTATGTGGCACTACAACAACCAGCATTTTCTTCTGTCTTCCACAGAAAAACAAACATGGCACCATAACCTTTCACTGGACTTTCAATCTGATCAGCATCACTTTCACAAAGATTGTTTGCAATATCCAGTTTCTACACACATTGCTTACTTTCTTGCCATCAGCAAGCACTTTACAGACATCTGTGCCACAGTATACACAAAGTCCATTCCCTGGATTCCTCTTCCAGAGTTTTACTTTCACCAGTTTTGCACACAATTTGGTATTTTGTAGTTCCACTCACCCCTCCTGGGTTTCTGACTTAAATCACAGACTTTTTCAGCTGTAGTCCACAATGCACATTTAGCAATACAGTTTACCAAACACTTGTCTTTCAGGACTTGCATGGATCTCTTTTTGCCCGCATCCGAAGCACCATAGAAGAACTGCTGAGGAATCTCAATGAGCAGAGGGATATTATAGCTCTAATGGAGGTGAAAATGAAGGAGATGAAGTCCAGCATTAGACACTTAAGACTCACATAGGTTAAACTGAGAGAGGAGATCCGTCAGAAAGATAAAGTCTTGTCTATGAACGCTGCCAAAAAAAAAATGGAAGGCAACTCCTAAGAGGACCATGTTGCCAATTTTCTTAAAGGGTCATTATACCTAAAACTTCTATAAATGTAAGGTGGCCTGATCCTGTGGCACTTTTAAAGCTACAAGAAGGAACCGTGAGATGTTGAATGTAAACTTATCTACCAGACATTAACATTTTTGGCTCTGGATGGTTTCTTGCGGTAGATGTTTATGTGACAAAATGTGCAGCAAATTCCTTCATGGTACAAATGTTAAGTCGGAGGTATTTAGTTGTTACATTTTAACTCTTGCATGTGTATTGTGTTATGTAAACAGGATGACTCTTGGAATTTTAGGTTTGGTTTTCCTTAGATGCTGCTTTCAGCACCTGTAGTGAGAGGAGACATAAGACATGTTTTAAAATCCACTGAGACACCTTGTAATACATTTATTCAGACAAAAAAAAAAAACCAATATTGTTTTGCAATGTTGTGTTTGTTTTTTTAAGGCGCTAAAATAATGTCAAAGGATTCTTCAGTAGATCCTGAACAGGCTGATATTCACATCTGCAAAACACATAAAAGGTCAGACTGACCATTGAATTGCTTATTTTAACGCCACCATTGCCATTTCTCAAAATGGTTTCTATCCTATGGAAAGGGGCTATGGACGTATGCAGTATATTATGGTATATGGAGACATTGCCAAAACTTCCCGCATCCTCCACCATATGTGACAATTGGGGGTAGTTTAGCATCAAAGGTAGTAGTTTCCTGGACTTAACAGAGGTGTTTGTGGCGCTGGGTGCCAAATAAACAGCAGAGCAGGTAATGGCAATCCAAATGAAATGGCTTTATTCAGCTTGTAAAAGTAAACAGGAACAAAAATAACAGAACAGCCTAGCCCACACACAGGGCAATACCTCACTTCTTGAACCCTGACTAACTTCTGGGGGCAAGAAGCTTTACTAAGGTTACTTCTTTGTGATCTGGCTCATACTGAGCTGAACCAGTCCTTTTGGAACCCAGTCCTCTTGGACAAACCACCTGTCTGTCTCCAGCTGGTTCCACAAGCCACCTTCTCCCTGCAGGTTACCAGCAGTACTCTTCTGCTGTGTGCACTCCCTCTGGAGTGAAGCCCCCAGTATGGGTGTGGTCGAGGACCTTTTCAATCCTGTTTTTGGGTCGCTCTCCAGTGCCCTGTAAGTTCACACACTATATTTATTATTCTCTACCTTCCCTTTATCTGATCTAACAGAAAACCATGTAGGGCAAAATTGAGTGAAAAACAAAACGGAAAAAATATAAAAAGTCAAAAACCTGTGTGTGTTGGATTAACAAGCACAAAAATATATACAATTGTCTTTCTGTAGAGAGCTTCTTTTCTTCTGATCTTCTTTAAAAAAACTGCAAAGTCTCTGGTGCAGGATAGCAGTATGATGTCACCATGATGTCACTTCATCACTTGGATAGGGTGAGAATCAGTCCCTTAACAATTTGTCATAATATTTTATCCCCCTTTTTGTCTCTGTGGGAGGGGAATACAGGTTTGTCTATGTTAGTAAGTGCAGATACAGAGCCCCTTTCCTGTGGTTGTTGGTACCTCTGTTCTTTAGGGAAGAGCTGTCGAGGTCTGACTCTCCCCACTTGTAGGCCCATTATTCTGACTGTCCATGCTGTTGGTTGGTTTACAACTGGAAATTCTGCCAGATGACTTTCACCCCTGGATACTTTGATACTGGGGCAGACTTTCTGTACAAAGAAGACTGTAGAGACTGTAGACTCTGGTCTAAACCATAGCTGGGGACATCAACCACATGGAACTCCCTCCTGGGAAGTGGATACACCTGACTCTCACACAACTGGTACAGCAGGTCACTACGGGCCACCTCTGTGGGTCATGGTGGGAGCTACTAAACGTGGAAGCTATGCTCCACCACTCATGGCTTGTGGCGTGAGGTCATAATACAACACACTAGTGTTCCACTTCCACTATGGATGGTGGGCTCAACTCAGAGAGTCACCTAGCACACGACTCTTAGGATGGGAATCCACCCCCTCAATATAGCACACATACTCGGATATATAGCGCAGGTCAGTGAGGCACACTTTGATTCTGGAGTCCTCTGGTAGGCTGGAGCAGTACATAGGCAGTACTGGAAACACTTGGGGATCTGTACAGCTTGCATTAAGTAAATATAACAAAACAAACAAAGTTGATGCCTTTAGTAATGACAATGACTTAATAACTCAGTCCAGGATACACTTTGTCCAAATACTCCAAAATAACTCAGTGTAGACTACTTAGTCCATAGCAGTGTCAAATAAAATCTTTATGGGGTGCATTATAAAACTTTGCACCACCCCTTCATCACTTGAATAAACAAGGTAACAAATATCTTACTTTAACATTGTCAGTCCAACACGTCATGTAACAACCCTGCCCAAAATGACCTATAAGGTTTTCTGCTATTGCAGATACACGGTATTACTTGCCACATGGGCCTAATCTAAATACCCTTAAACTCCAATATAACCATATATGTGTTATTTTCACATAATTCCCATATCCTCTGATCCTAAATTACTAGTATTGTTACCCCTATAGTGCTTAATCCCATATCAGATGGACCATCTGAATAACAATGTACATTGACAAGTATCAGATAAAACTTTCATACAACAAATACCCCGATTGTATTTGCATTCATAGATTTATAGCATAAACCCATAACCCATTTTTTATATTACACAAAGAAATGTAAAGCCCATATGATAAACTTGATACACACAAACACCCATAAACACTGACTGAGTACATGTGGTATATCAAGTACATCCCATGTTCACCAAAACACACATATATGTATTCAACAATGGAAAGAACTTCTTCTTTTACTTTTTCCTGAGAGGGTGAAGTGTGGGTGCAAGGGGCTGTTCTTATTTAATATATGCCTCTCTTTCATATCCACTGTTCTCCTCCTCCCTCCCCTCCATCACTTGTCACCACCCCCTGTGGGTTAGTGAGCAGTCAATACCTTTGTCTGCCAGCTGTGGAGACTGAACAAGTAACAATACAGACATGGACAAACAGAACATGTAACATGGATAAATAACAGACATATGTAACATACATATAACTGACAAACGAATGGGCCCATTCATTTCTCTGAACATTCCATTCACACATGCAAACTTCACACTGGAGCTCCAGACAAAACAAAAAACCCAAAAAACAAATGCATTAAGTTGAAGTGGCCAAAAACAAATGCGCATTGAATCAAAAAGAACTGGGAAATTGTCTGCAATAAAATCAAAATTTGTCATATCTTTTGTACAGTGATATCACTTATTGTCTCTGGATGGCCAAATCTTATTCTTCATTTCCTACAAATAAGCACAGAGTTAGTCATATTCCCCTGCCCAACTAAATATTGAGGGAGGGAAAACATGTAAGTAGGCGCCTTTGTCCTCTCACTGATTTGTATATTGCTGTAAAATAAACATAACACCGATGAGCTCAAATTTGTGTCATTAATCCAATTTTAAAGACATTACAATGAGGGAAGAAAACCCAAACTAGAAAACCTTTTATAAACAAACAAAGGACACTGCAGACATTCCAGAAATTCCTTAGTATTCACACCCAAATCTCAATACACATCACCAGTAAGAACAGATATATATATATATATATATATATACAGTGAACCTCTCTGTGATGATGAGAGACCTCCAGTTAAGTATTTCTGCTGTAGTGTATTACTACCGGTCCATATTACTACACAGTGGGGGTTAGTACTTAGTATCAAAAATAGTTTGGCTGCTGGAATGCGGTCATTCTACTCTATTCCCAAGTCCAATCCCATTGTTCTGTCCCTGATGCAATTAGCATACCTGGTCCAGACACTGATCTCCTTAACCAAAGGGGATTGGAGTGTCATCTTTGGGGTCTACACAATGGGGATCTCGCCACGAACCCTATCATACCTTCTGCCTGATTCTATAGTCATCGGGCGAGGAAATATAATGAAAATATGATTCTGAGGGATTTAGGAAGGAGGGCGGGGCTCCTCCTCCTTGTGACATCACTTAGGGAGGAGACATTTTTAGTTAAAAGTTCTCAGACCAGGAAGAGGGGGTCTTTTGCCTTTGTTGTTCCTGAAGGAGATGGGAGGGCAGGTCATGGTGTAGATGTCAATAATGTGGCCTGCCATGCTGCCTAGTATTGAGGCCTTAGACCCTTTGCTATCCTGGAAGAGATGTAACAGCATGTAGGAGACACATGCTCTGTAATTTTCTTAAGGAAGAACCCTGAAGCCTACCACATGGGCTCAGAGAAACGGACTATCTACTTGTTCTGGAAATGGTTCTTCTTCTGCTGAAAGCCACCCGAATAGCACTGCCCCGAGCCAAGGGGGTGCTGCCACTGGAATAGCATGCCCGGACACATGCTTTTGGACTGCTTTAAGTAAGCGCCCTGAGCTCAACATCTGGAGCCCAGAGAACCAATCACAGGCTTGTGTTAGTAATATTTCCTTTTCTTCTGTTTATTCCCATTTTTATTTTGTGCACTGTGTCATGTTGCTTTCCACTTGTATTTGCTTGCTAACCGCTACATGTATTCTCTGTATGTGTTAAGTGACTAGTATTGACCCTTTTAGGGGTTAATAAATATATAAAATTTAGAAAGATCGTTTTGATTCGTTATCCTATGGGCCCAGAACACTCACTGGTGGTGGGTGTGAAGTAAATGAAGCGATCTCTGGTGTGCTGAACGCGGGTTCGGCGTTACGAGATCCTTCACAGTGGTGGCAGCGTTGTGGGATAAAGGATCACAGTGTGTGGGTGTGTGGTATCACTCAGATGATGGGGATTTGTGGAAAAAAATCCTACAAATAGTGGAGGGAGGGGTTAAGACAAGCTCTGCCCTGAGGAGCCCTTCTCCAGGCCGGAGGTCCCCACAGCCTCCTATTTCTAAGTGGGGTAAGACAAACTCTGTCCAGGGTGGTCCCTCTACTCCCCCTGTCCCCAGAACTCTGGGCACCCCGGCGACCTTCCCCAAACCCCAAGGGGAGGTCCGGCGGTGTCACGCCTGTAACCAGCCAGGACATTTCAAGGCGGACTGCCCCAACTGCCCTGAGAACCCCCCTGCTTCCCAGGTCACAGCAGCTGTCTCATCTGTGTATTTGGTTGGGGGGGGGGGTCAGCCGGTCACTCTGGGGGATAAAGTGGTCATGTGATTTCAGGACACTGGGGCGGATGTTACTCTGGTGCAACCTTATTTGGTCCCTCTGGAAAGTATTATTCCCAGGAAAACTCTAACCCTGAGGGGAATTGGACGGGAACACTTAACTGCACCCATGGCTCGTGTCCATCTGGACTGGGGTGCGGGAAAAAAATGCGGGATGTGGGGCTAATGTCGGATTTGCCTGCTAATGTACTGTTGTGGACGGATTTAGGGTCCCTTGTGTCCCAATATGGGGTGGGGAGCACCCCAACTTACTGTGATAAACTGTTTGTTCATGATGTTGATTTTGATGACCTGTCCCAACCTATCATATCTGCAGAGGGGACCTCTAACCCCCCCTCTGACAGTGAAAATGCTAATGAGCTTTCTTCAGCTGTCTCTCTCCTAGAGAGACCATCTACCTGAGAAAACCACCTACTTACCCAAACCACTGTCTCAAAAATCTCACTGCATATGCATATATACATACATATACACACACACATATATATATTTCTTATTTATATAAAAATGAGTTTCTGTCTGTCTGTTGCGCGACCAAACGACTGGACCGATTGTCACTAAATTTGGCACACAGGTACATCAGGTGTCTGGGAAGGTTTTAGACCGGGTCTCAGTTCTCTAGGATGTACTGTTCCTGAGATACAGTATTCCCAAAAAATTACCTGCATTAGCCAATAGAAGCCTGCAAGTCTTTCACTCATATTCCAATTTCCATACACACGATCACATGTCTCTTATCAGCCAATAGAAGCTCGCAGACGCTTAGTCTCCACATGCACACAGCTTTACTCCAGGTTTCCATAACAACCCAGCCATTTGTCTTCACTGCTGTAGGTCAGCTTTAAAGGTGCAGGGCGCTGTGGATGACACTGTTACACAAGGTCACATACACACAGCTTTACTCCAAGTTTCCATAACAACCAATCGCAGATTTTTCACTGATATCCAAACTGAGATACACATGATCACCTGACGCTTATGGACCAATGGAAACTCGCAGGTTCTTCAGTCTTGACATACACACAGCTTTACACCAGGTTTCCATAGCAACCAAGCTATTTATGACCTGTATTAGTCAATAGAAGGTCGCAGGTCTTTAAATATTCAGTCGTATGACGTGTATCAGCCAATATAACTTCACATTTAATTTACCAGATTTCCGTAACAACACAGCCATAAATAGACTGGACTGCCATACTGAATGTCAGCATTCTTATAAATTGAAATGTATTTAAACTACAAACAAACAACATAAAAAATAGACCAGTGCCAATTCTTATGGGGCCACTACACAAACAAAAAATGAAATATACCCGTGCAAAGCCGGGTCCTTCTGCTAAGATATATATATATATATATATATATATATATGTATATACACCCATGCAAATACCTACCCCTAACCTGCAGTACCCTCACCACAAAACATATGATATTTCCACTTACATAGCAAATCTTTTGTACATTTTATTTCCAATCAGTTGCCCCCAGACTTTCTCCCTATCTCTTTATCTAGTCACTACTCACATAGCACTAAACCAACAAACCATTAACACAATGCTATGTGCAGACCACATTAACCCTTTAGCTATGGAAAATATACAAACATTTAATATCTTATCTCTTCACCCTGCATTCTAGTTATTATCAGACTTAACTCTCTCTCTCTATTTTAGCATATAGCTTTTTTCTATTTGTTTTGTATCTAAATCACCTCTCTATTCTCTCCTGCAGTTTCTTCTTTCTGGATACATGTTGCATCTTTTTATAAGTTTCATAAGCAAAATGTTACAGTTGCAGCAACTTTGCCTGCAAAGTGCTGAAGTCAGTTACAACAGTAACAAACACGTTATATGTACGTCTAATTGTCTAGGATTCCAACATACAACTAGACCAGTTTGGAATCAATTAACACTATACACCTAGGATTCCACAAATACAAACACACATGACTTGTATGTCTTTAAATTTGGCACTAGCAAACAGACCCATCCCACGCCTGCTGAAGTCATAAGTGTTTAATACATGAAAAGAGATAATATTTAGCTGTGGTTACAAATGATGTAATAGCTCACTGGATGGGGAACTGAGGAATGGCTTCCAGTTGTATGTGTCTGGACAGCTGGCTTCCAGCTTTCTGTCTCTGGACAGCTGGACTAAAGAATTAACATGAAAGGACCAATAAAATCACGCATTGTCCAAGGAATGTGTGCATTAACAGGAAACCTGAATAAGGCCATAAACATGGGAATATGGCCATAACAAAAGGTGACAAACAAATGAGCAGGAAACTAAACCACAATAACATTCATGGATACATATATAGTATATACTGTATATATATATATATATGGAAAAAACATATCCTATTAAAAGGTCATTTTCAAACCTTGCTACACTTGAGAAAGGGGTGCTTGACCCCAAAACGCTATTGTGTCATTTGTTTGTTTTACTGGACTTAAAAATAAAGGATCTGTTCATAGATTGTAAGCCCTTGCGGGCAGGGCCCTCTATCCCACTGTACCAGTTGGTCTCTGTTAGCATTATCTGTTTTGTATATCTGGTGTATCGTATGTAAATCCGCAAATATAAAGCACCATGGAATTAATGGTGCTATATAAATAAACAAAAATAATAATAATAATAATATTTGAACTGCTCGGTACCTTCCTTTTTCCACTGTCTCTGGTGGTATTGGATCTTGTCTGGCTTTGCTATTGAATTATTTGAGGGGTGCAGTTTTGAAAACAGGGTGATTTTTGGGGGTTTCTAATATATAGACCTTTATAATCCACTTCAGAACTGAAGGGGTCCCTAAAAAATTTAGGGTGGGAAATTTTCTTGTAAATCTGGAGAAACGTTGTTACACTTGAAAACCTTCTAACATACAAAATAAATTAAAGGACAATTAAAAGATGATGCCAATATAAAGCAGAGAAATGGTAGATAATATTTATTAATGTATTTGGGTGGTAGGGCTTTCTGTCTGAAAATCAGAGCATTTCACATTTTGAAATTTTTTTTTCCAAATTCCAATCAAATTTCTTATTTTTTATATATAAATACAAAAATATTGACCAATGTTTACCACTAACATGAAGTACAATGGGTCACGATAAAACACTTTCAAAATCACTTGTGTAAGTTAAAGTGTCTCAAAGTTATTGCCATATAAAGTGACACATCAGTTTTGAAAAATGAGGCCGTATCCATAAGGCACTTTTAGGCTGTGTCTCTAAGGGGTTAAAGAGGACCTTTCATGTCAATGATGCTGAGCTGTGAGGAACACCCCCTTTGATAGTACAAGACTATGGAAGAGTACAGTCAGGGGTGTTCCTCACTAGACCCTGTCGGGGGTTAAATTCCCCCGGGATGGATGTCACCGTAATCCAGATTAAATAAAGAACAATAACGAGCTCGGGAAAACAAACTACAGACACGCCCAGGAGTCTAGTAAGAATGATTTCGTTTATTCCATAGTTGATACAGGTTTTTAAAGGTAAAGCTGGTTACATAGTAATCATGTGACCAATGTACATATTTGGTCTTTCCGGTTCCGCTGCTAGGCAGATTCACAGTTTCTCATAATATGTGTTACTTCTCATTACTTATCTGTATGTTTTCTTTTATCTTTCCTGAGAACAGCAAGGCCTTGAATGCTATCCCAGACTTTGTGTCTGCAAGAGCTCTAAATTGTGCTGACTGTCTAAAAAACATTTCACTCTCTGTGTATAGAGTATATAACATATAATACAAGTTATATTTTTAACCCTTACAATTCCCCCATTTTAGGACTTTATTTTTAATCAAGTTCAATGAATACCTTCACACTGTTTGTGTGCCATCTTTGATGGATTCTCCATTGAAGAGGTTAAAAATAACATCCTATCTTACATATTGGTTAACTGTATTCCATTTCCTTCTCAGCGCTTCAACTTTCTTGCAATGTGAAGCGTGTATCCAGGTAGATTTTCCCTCCAACTTTACTGAGGTGGCAGTTGTCAGCAATATCTGGAAGGGGCCATCATATCTGGGTTCAAGAGATTTCTTGGAGTGTCTTTTCACGACTACCCAATCACCAGGCTGCAAGCTATGCGTTCCTGAAAAATCAGAAGGGTCTGGAATAGAAGAGAACACTTGTTTATGTGTTTCTTTCAGTTTTTGACACAAATTTTGTACATAGCTGGCAATACTGTCATAGTTAAGCTGTAATGTCTGAGGGAAGTACAATCCTGTTTTGGGTGCACTTCCAAACAATATTTCAAATGGTGACAACCCTGTCCTCCTGTTAGGAGTAGTTCTAACTGAATATAAGGCTAGAGACAGGCATTCAGGCCAAGGCTTTCCTGTCGCTGCCATGGCTTTCTGAATCTTCAACTTGATCGTACCATTCAACCTTTCCACTTTGCCTGAACTCTGAGGATGGTAGGGTGTGTGGAAAGCTTGCTCAATCCCTAGTGCAGACATTATTTCTTTCATTATCTCACCTGTGAAATGTGTACCTCTGTCAGACTCAATCACCTCGGGCACTCCAAACCTACACACAAGTTCGGACATCAGTTTCTTGGCAGTTGTTTGTGCGGTTGCTTTGCTCACAGGGTAGGCCACAGGCCATCCTGAAAACAAATCCACACAGACCAATACATACTCGTATGTTCCAGACTTTAGGCAACTGTATGTAATCTATCTGTATTCTCTGAAATGGGTACAGGGATTTTGGTGTACACTTAGTGGGTGTTTTAACTACCTGTCCTGGATTGTGTACAGCACATATGTGACATGCTTTTACGTGATTGCTAGCAGCTCTTCCAAAACATGGGGCAAACCATAATTTGCCCACTAATGACTCCATGGCATTTCGAGAGGCATGCACCTTACCGTGGGCCAAGCCAGCCATCTGGGGGTAGACTGCTGCGGTCAGACATAATCGATCCCCCACTTTCCACATACCATCACCTTCTGTAGCACCTGCTTTCTTCCATCTTTCAGTTTCCACACTGGTAACCTTTGAGTACAGCCCTTTTGGGTCTGCTAGGTCAATGTCCATTTTGCTCACCTGGTTGGGACCCCTTCTGGCCAGTAGTGCTGCAGCCTTGGCTGCTCTGTCAGCTCTCTCATTTCCACGGCTTTCAGGGTCCCTTCCTTTTGCGTGAGCTCTGACTTTCACAATTGCCAGCTGCTTTGGGAGCAGTATGGCCTCCATCAGTCGACTTACCACATCTCCATTCTTAATTGGCTTGCCCTGGGCCGTTAGGAAGTTCCTTGCCCTCCATATCGGACCATAATCATGCGCAATGCCAAAAGCATACCTGGAGTCAGTGTATATGTTTGCTGTTCTACCTTTGGCTATCTTACAAGCCTCCATAAGGGCTTTGAGCTCAGCTTCTTGGGCTGACATGTGTGGTGGAAGAGCTTCTTGGACTATGATGTCATGTTCAGTGACTACAGCATACCCTGTAACAAATTTGCCTTCATCTGTTAGATACCTTGAGCCGTCCACAAACATCTCATAATCAGGATTTTGTAATGGCACATCCGTGACATGGTCAAATCCCACTGTTTCCTGTGACATAAGAGCCACGCAATCATGCTCATGCTGGCTGTCAAACAGTTCCTCTTCAGAGACAGAGTTTAAAAATAACTCATCTTCCACTCCCCCTTTTGAATCATGAACTCCTATAGGAAGAAGAGTTGCAGGATTCAAAGTTAAACAGCGTTGAAAAGAGATGTTTGTGGAGGACTGCAGGGCAAATTCCATTTTGCTCTGCCTTGCCAGAGAAAGGTGACGTCTGTCTACTTGTGTGAGGATAGCATGGATGTCATGAGGTGTATACACAACCAATAAATGATCTAGGACAATGTCTGAGCTCTTATCAAGCAACGCTTGTACCGAGAGGACAACCCGCACACAGGAGGGTGTCCCCCTGGCTTACAGCGTCTAACCGTGAGCTGTAATAGGCCACCGGGCGTTTCTTATCCCCGTGTTGTTGTGTGAGAACTGCAGTTGCATGTCCCATCATCTCAGTCACGTAGAGCTGAAAAGATTTCTGATAGTCAGGTAGGCCTAAGGCCGGAGCACTGACTATCTGCAACTTCAGCTGGTAAAACACATCCAAGGCCTCAGGTGTGAGGCTGAATGGTTTTGAGAAAAGGCAATCATACAGAGGTTGCATGGTCAGGGATGCAGATCTGATCCATGGCCTACAGTAGGATACCAATCCCAAAAAGGTACGTAGCTGAGCATGAGAGGTTGGCACCTGCATGTCTCTCACCACCTTGGTCCTCTCATCTGACAGGTGCTTGGTGCCTTGGCTTGACAGTGTCCCAGAAATATCACTTTTTCCTTGCAAAATCGCAACTTATCCTTGCTGGCCTTGCAGCCGTCCTGGTAGAGGAAACACAACAGGCTGATGGTCGCTGCTTCACAGGTTGATTTGTCTGGAGCACAAAGAAGAAGGTCATCAACATATTGCAACAAAACAACATCATCATGTGGTGGATACCAAGTACTCATGATTAGTGTGAGACAACTTGTGAATTGGTTAGGACTGTTTTGCGCCCCTTGTGGTAGTACTGTCCAAGTGTACTGTTTACCCCTAAATGTAAATGCAAACAAATACTGGCAATCGGGGTGCAAAGGTACGGGGAAAAAAAAAAAAAAAACATTGCAAAGATCTATAGCGCTGTAATAAGTGGTTCCAGTAGGGACAGCTGATAACAGGGTATGTGGATTGGGCACTACAGGTGTTTCAAGTAATGTCACTTTGTTCAATTCCCTGAGATCATGAACCATACGGTATGTGTCTGGTTCTCCCTTCTTGCCCTTTTTCTTCACTGGGAAAAGAGGAGTGTTAGCTACAGAAGTACATTCCTTCAATGCCTCTGCCTTCACTAATTCTACTATTGTTACTGCTATGGCATCCTCTTGGGCATGAGTCAAAGGATATTGTCATAACAGGGGGTACATCCAATTTACCTAAATCTGTCTTCCCAGTTGCCCATAATGCTGTTGGCACTTGGGATAACAGTACATTTTCTTCTTCAGTAAGGACAAAAATACAATTTGGTGTACTTAACTCGGCAGATAACAAGCATAAAATCTCATGATTGGTATGTGTGACCTTTACATATGCTTCCCCTGGTGGATGCAGCATGATGTTACAACCTAATACTCCCATCACATCTGTACCAAGAATGTTATCTGATGTGTCGGAGACTAAATACCTGGTGAGTATCCTGCAACCCTGAAATGAGGTTTCTACAGAATCAGTTTGATCTAAAGCATCCACCGTTTTAGTGAGGAGTCTTCCATAATAAGCTTCCACTGATTCACCTTTCTCTCTTTTAGCAGATACCTTACTTCAGGTGATAACAGGCAAGACAATAAATTCACATAACATAGTACAAGACATAATTTCATATGTTTGAATACTTTCTTGAATATTTTACACATATATATTACACAATATTATACACATATATATTGTCATTGTACCTTACTTTTCCATTTAACCTTAGGCTAACACTTTTATCAGAATATTTTCCCTTTGGGCATAAATAGTCATCATACACAGGCTGCGGACCCCGGAGGCCCAAAGCCAAGTTTCACTTTGTAATAATTAACATTATTGGGTAACACAGCATCATGTTTAGCTTGTGATTTTCTGCATGCCCATCACATCAGATACAACGTCCTTGGAGCTACTTGGCAGTCAATTAATGTTTTGGTTATTCCCTGCAGAACATCTGCACAGTGCTACAACAGAATACAGGAATATAATTCAAGCAGATAGCAGTTAATACTGACACCAAAATTACATATTACTATTTTTGCACAATTTTCAAATATTTCCCAAACCCCACCTTTTGTCATTACCACAGGTGTTCAAAACCCCTGAGTTGTACTTCAGGTTACCTTAAGGGCAAACTGCCAGACTTTAGAATTTTCTTCACTGGATTCCAACCAAAAGTTGAACCCCTGTGGAACATCACAATATCCTAGTTTCTTCTTTTTAGGGGACATTTCCTGAAAGCGGATTTAATTTTACAAAAAGCATAAAAGTTGAATCCTGGCATTGATATAAACAGAATGAATATTACAAATACATGTTGACATATATATATATATATATATATATATATATATAAATACATAATCCAATAAACATCATACCGATGGTGTATAGTTTTTCTCTTTGCACTATATCAGATTAGAGGGTCCCATCCCCATCTTGGCTGGTAGCTAATCAGCCAGTGAGCTTCTCACTCCTCTAGGGCAACCTTTGAGACAATAGAGGGTCACTTATGACTACTTTAGTGAGAACTCCCAGACAGACACTTGTGCAACTCAGTGCTTCTCAGTTTCGAACCTTGTCCGCAACTCTAGGGGTTAAAAACAGAGAACTTTTCCCCGTTTCTTGCAGCCTTATATATCTTATAACACAGGTAAGATACAAACATCAATAGGAAGACAGACAGCAAAGAAAGCAATTTCTACATCATTTACAGGTGACATGTCCCTTATTAGGTTCTTCCGTACTATTTAATTGGCGTCAAGATGTCATATAAACATGCAGCAGCTTACCTCACTCATCGATACAGAGAATAGACACACAGGAACCTCAGATATACTAATTGGCAAGATAAGGTCTTACCTCACAGTACTGTTTTTATCTATCTGAGGTCCTCTGGTCCCGTCCTCAAGTCGATCGGTGAGTGGGTCGGCAATCTATCGGCTGCACATCAGACGATCTCGTCGCCCCACGTTTGGTTCGCCAATTTCTGTCGGGGGTTAAGTTCCCCCGGGATGGATGTCACCGTAATCCAAATTAAATAAAGAACAATAACGAGCTCGGGAAAACAAACTACAGACACGCCCAGGAGTCTAGTAAGAATGATTTTGTTTATTCCATAGTTGATACAGGTTTTTAAAGGTAAAGCTGGTTACATAGTAATCATGTGACCAATGTACATATTTGGTCTTTCCGGTTCCGCTGCTAGGCAGATTCACAGTTTCTCATAATATGTGTTACTTCTCATTACTTATCTGTATGTTTTCTTTTATCTTTCCTGAGAACAGCAAGGCCTTGAATGCTATCCCAGACTTTGTGTCTGCAAGAGCTCTAAATTGTGCTGACTGTCTAAAAAACATTTCACTCTCTGTGTATAGAGTATATAACATATAATACAAGTTATATTTTTAACCCTTACAACCCCTTAAGGAATTCATCTCAGGGTGATATAATAATTTTTAACTCCAAGTTTTTTCACTTATCTGAATTTGGCCGTCAATTAGAAAAAATTATAATTTCTCCAGTTATATGTACAGTCATGGCCAAAAGTTTTGAGAATGACACAAATATTATATTTTCACATGATCTGCTGCCCTCTGGTTTTTATGTGTGTTTGTCAGATGTTTTTAATCACATACAGAAATATAATTGCATTCATATTATGAGTAACAGAAGCTTATATTGACAGTTAGAATGAGTTAATGCAGCAAGTCAATATTTGCAGTGTTGTCCCTTCTTCTTCAGGACCTCTGCAATTCTCCCTGGCATGCTCTCAATCAACTTCTGCACCAAATCCTGACTGATAGCAGTCCATTCTTGCAGAATCAATGCTTTAATTTTGTCTGAATTTGTTGGTTTTTGTTTGTCCACCCGTCTCTTGATGATTGACCACAAGTTCTCAATGGGATTAAGATCTGGGGAGTTTCCAGGCCATGGACCCAAAATCTCTATGTTTTGTTCCCTGAGCCATTTAGTTATCACCTTTGCTTTATGGCAAGGTGCTCCATCATGCTGGAAAAGGCATTGTTGAGCGCCAAACTGCTCTTGGACGGTTGGGAGAAGTTGCTCTTGGAGGACATTCTGGTACCATTCTTTATTCATGGCTGTGTTTTTAGGCAAGACTGTGAGAGAGCCGATTCCCTTGGCTGAGAAGCAACCCCACACATGAATGGTTTCAGGATGCTTTACAGTTGGTATGAGACAAGACTGGTGGTAGCGCTCACCTCTTCTTCTCCGAATAAGCTATTTTCCAGATGTTCCAAACAATCGAAAAGGGGATTCATCAGAGAAAATGACTTTACCCCAGTCCTCAGCAGTCCACTCCCTGTACCTTTTGCAGAATATCAGTCTGTCCCTGATGTTTTTTCTGGAGAGAAGTGGCTTCTTTGCTGCCCTCCTTGAGACCAGGCCTTGCTCCAAGAGTCTCCGCCTCACAGTGCGTGCAGATGCACTCACACCTGCCTGCTGCCATTCCTCAGCAAGCTCTGCACTGCTGGTAGCCCGATCCCGCAGCTGAAACACTTTTAAGAGACGGTCCTGCCGCTTGCTGGTCTTTCTTGGGCGCCCTGGAGCCTTTTTGGCACCAATGGAACCTCTCTCCTTGAAGTTCTTGATGATGCGATAGATTGTTGACTGAGGTGCAATCTTTCTAGCTGCAATACTCTTCCCAGTTAGGCCATTTTTGTGCAGTGCAATGATGACTGCACGTGTTTCTTTAGAGATAACCATGGTTAACAGAAGAGAAACAATGATGGCAAGCACCAGCCTCCTTTTAAAGTGTCCAGTGGTGTCATTCTTACTTAATCATGACAGATTGATCTCCAGCCCTGTCCTCATCAACACCCACACCTGTGTTAATGGAGCAATCACTGAAACGATGTTAGGTGGTCCTTTTAAGGCAGGGCTGCAATGATGTTGAAATGTGTTTTGGGGGATAAAGTTCATTTTCTAGGCAAATATTGACTTTGCAAGTAATTGCTGTTAAGCTGATCACTCTTTATAACATTCTGGAGTATATGCAAATTGCCATTAGAAAAACTGAAGCAGTAGACTTTGTAAAAATTAATATTTGTATCATTCTCAAAACTTTTGGCCATGACTGTACTTTTTCGTTATTTTTTTCTCTTTTACCAGGGAATAAAGTAGCTCATCTTGTTAAACAATCTCTCCTGAGTACAGCAATGCCCCATTTGTGGTCAAGAACCACAGTTTGGGCACAGAGGAGGGCTCAGAAGTGAAAAAGTGTTATTTGCCTTTTGGAGCTCTAATTTCACTGGAATGGTTTATAGGCACGATGTTGCATTTGTAGAGACCTACAGGTACAACAAAGGTGGAAAACCCCCAAAGTGACATTTCGGAAACTAGACCCCTTAAGGAATTAATTTAGGGGTATAGTGAACATTTTGACCACACAAGCTTTTCCAAATGGTACTGCACAGCAGATGGTACAGAAGGAGAATTTTATATCCCATTTCAGCGTCCAATATATTGTGCCCAGCATGTGCACCAGAGACATAGACCCCATAAATTGTAAAGTGGGTTCTCATGAATATGGCAATATCATACATGTGGCTGTTGTGTGATGCCTGACCAAACAGCTGGGCTCAGAATGGAAAAGGACCATGGATTTGGCAGCACAAAAGCATTTCTGCTAAGGCATGTATGTAAGGCCTCTGAGGTACCAGTACAGTTGAGACCCCAAAGAAGTGACCCCTTTTTAAAAATGTTACCTCTTTAGATATTCATCTAGGGGTACAGTGAGCATTTTGTCCCCACAGGCTTTTTCAAATGGTACTGCACAGCAAATGGTACAGAAGGAGAATTGCAATTTTTCGAATGGTATATGCCACCATTTCAGTGCCCGATATATTAGGCCCACTTTGAGTCATCAGAGACACGCACTTATAAAACTATTAAATGGGCTATCTCGGGTACAAAAAAGTTGTATATGTGGGCATAAACTGCTGCTTGGGCACACAGCAAGCCTTAGAAGGGAAGGAGAACTGTGTTTTTTAGCTTTCGAGACGTCATGTTGTTTTTGCAGAGCCCTGGAGGTGCCAGTAACTTGGAATTCCCCACGAAGTGACCCCATTTTGCAGGAGCAATTATAGAGTCTTTGCAAACGTAACATGGCATCCAAAAACCAACAATCTACGCCCCAAAAGCAAATAGCGCTCTTTCACATTTCCACCCTGCAGTTTATGCCCACATGTATGACACTGTTCTACTCAGGATAACATACTTAACAATGCCATATGTGGGTATAAACTGCTGTTTGTGCACAGCCGGCAAAAAGGGAAGGAGCGCTATTTTGGTTTTTGGAGCACAGTTTGGTTTTTGGACGTCATACCACTTTTGCAGAGTCGCTGAATTGCCAGTAAAGTGAAACCAACAGACATGTGAATTCATTTTGAAAACTACACCACTGAAGGGATTTATCAAGTGGAGTAACAAGCATTTTGAACCCTTGAGCGTTGCATTAATTTAATTTCCAGAAATGAATGCGCAGCTGATAATCAAAAGTGAAAAATGCTACTTTTCCATAGATATGCCATTTCAGTGCCTGATATGTTGTGCCCAGCTTGTGTCAGCAGAGACATACACTCCAAAAAATGGTAAGCAGCTATTCCAGGCACAGCAGCTTTTGGAGCGTTCGTCTCTGATACAAGCCGGGTACAACATATTATGCACTGAAATGACATATTCCTGGAAAAATTGCCATTTTCACCTTTCATCATCATCTGCGTATTCATTTCTGGAAAATAAATTATAGCAACACTTGGGAGTTAAAAATGCTCACTGTACCCCTGGATAAATTCTTACAGGGGTGTAGTTTCCAAAATGGGGTCCCATGTCAGGGAATTCCACTTTACTGGCATTTCAGGAGCTCTGCAAAAGTGTCATGGCGTCCAAAAACCAAACTGTTATCCAAAAACCAAATAGCGCTCCTTCCCTTTTGTGCCTGGCTGTGCCCAAATATCAGTTTATACCCACATATGACATTAAGTACATTACCCTGGGTACATGTGGGCATAAACTGCAGTTTGGGCACACAGTAGGGCGCAGGTGTGAAGTAACGTTATGTGGCTTTTAAAGCGCAGATTCCGATATTTGCTATCTAGACGACATGTCATGTGCAGAGCCTCTAAGATGCCAGAAAAGTGGAATAGCCTAGGGAGTGACCCCATTTTAAAAACTGCACCCCTCAAAGAATTTATAAAGGGGTGTAGTGAGCATTAGTATCCCAGATGTAAATGCAAAGCGGATGGCGAAGAGTGAATATGTAAGCTGTGTGGAGTGCATTGGGAACACCAAATTCCCTACTGTTTCCCCAGTAGCTCCTATGATTGGGGGGTCACTCTGGGGGTTACGTCTGGTTTCTTTCTCCTCGTAAGCTCTAAATCTGGTATGTAACCTGATATACGCTTGCATAGCTTATACATTCCCTTTCTGCCGCAACCAGTTGTGTTCTATTGATTTGCCGATTTTTGTCTTCACATTGTACAAGCTATATTTTTTTTATTTTTCTGGTGATGTAGCCATATGAGGGCTGTTTTTTTTGTGGGATGAGATGCATTTTGTAACGACAACATTTTTGGGTGCCTATAACTTATAGAATAAATTTTATTAACTCTTAGGCAGGGTTCACACTACCGTTGGAGTCCGTTATGAAGGTGTCCGTTAAAAAAAAAATAAACGGACACCTATCATAACGGACCCTAACTGATGAGCATCAGGTAGTGTCCGTTTTTTTATGTCACATACTGCTAGAAAGCCGACAGCGCGCTGAATTCAGCGCACTGCCGGCTTTCCCAGTATGTGCCCCGCGCTGTCGGCTTTCTAGCGGTATGTAAAACCGCATGTGCCTGAGGACACGAAATGTCCTCTAACACTGCTAGTTTTTTGTTTTTTTTTTGTTTCTCCTTTCTGAGCATGCGCAGGGAAAGTAAACGGACATAAAATAACGGACAGTAACTGATGGCTATCAGTTACTGTCCGTTATAAGTCCGTTACCCATAGACTTCAATGTTAAAAAAATAACGGACACTTGCTGTCCGTCAGGAATCCGTTTTTTTCAAACGGACAAAAAGTCCTGCATGTAGGATTTTTTGTCTGTGAAAAAATAACGGACTTCTGACGGATTTGGTGTAAACGGACACTAACGGACACAATATAAAAACCCATTGAAATGAATGGAAATTTTAACAAATTTCTGACGGTTCAACTAGTGTCCGTAGCTAAAATCTTGTAACGGACAATAGCCACGGACACTACTGACGGACACCAACGGTAGTGTGAACGCTCCCTTATTTTGGTGGATTAAAAAAAAAAAAAAAAAAAAACTCTGGCATTGCTTTTTTACCTTTTAAATGTTTTTCCGTGCAGCGTACAGCATACTGTAAGTAACATGTTTATTCTGCAGGTTGGTATGTTTATGGTGATACCTCATTAATATTGTGTTTTATTATGCGATACTAATTCATAAATCATACATAAATCAAGTATTTTTGCATCACCATCTTCTGAGATGTGTAACTTTTTTATTTTTCGGTTGACAGAGTTGGTTTAGGGCTTATTTGTGGGACAACCTGTGCTTTTTATTGATATATTACACAAGAGCAGCCTCTTATAGCCACACCTTATCCTCTTTGCAAAAATTAAAAGAAGTTTTTCCCTTTGTTGAATACATACAGTACAGACCAAAAGTTTGGACACACCTTCTCATTCCAAGAGTTTTCTGTATTTTAATGACTATAAAAATTGTAGATTCACACTGAAGGCATCAAAACTATGAATTAACACATGTGGAATTATATACTTAACAAAAAAGTGTGAAACAACTGAAAATATGTCTTATATTCTAGGTTCTTCAAAGTAGCCACCTTTTGCTTTGATTACTGCTTTGCACACTCTTGGCATTCTCTTGATGAGCTTCAAGAGGTAGTCACCTGAAATGGTCTTCCAACAGTCTTGAAGGAGTTCCCAGAGATGCTTAGCACTTGTTGGCCCTTTTGCCTTCACTCTGCGGTCCAGCTCACCCCAAACCATCTCGATTGGGTTCAGGTCTGGTGACTGTGGAGGCCAGGTCATCTGGCGTAGCACCCCATCACTCTCCTTCTTGGTCAAATAGCCCTTACACAGTCTGGAGGTGTGTTTGGGGTCATTGTCCTGTTGAAAAATAAATGATGGTCCAACTAAACGCAAACCGGATGGAATAGCATGCCGCTGCACAATGCTGTGGTAACCATGCTGGTTCAGTATTCCTTCAATTTTGAATAAATCCCCAACAGTGTCACCAGCAAAGTACCCCCACACCATCACACCTCCTCCTCCATGCTTCACAGTGGGAACCAGGCATGTAGAGTCCATTTGTTCACCTTTTCTGCGTCGCACAAAGACACGGTGGTTGGAACCAAAGATCTCAAATTTGGACTCATCAGACCAAAGCACAGATTTCCACAGGTCTAATGTCCATTCCTTGTGTTCTTTAGCCTAAACAAGTCTCTTCTGCTTGTTGCCTGTCCTTAGCAGTGGTTTCCTAGCAGCTATTTTACCATGAAGGCCTGCTGCACACAATCTCCTCTTAACAGTTGTTGTAGAGATGTGTCTGCTGCTAGAACTCTGTGTGGCATTGATCTGGTCTCTAATCTGAGCTGCTGTTAACCTGTGATTTCTGAGGCTGGTGACTCGGATGAACTTATCCTCCGCAGCAGAGGTGACTCTTGGTCTTCCTTTCCTGGGGCGGTCCTCATGTGAGCCAGTTTCTTTGTAGCGCTTGATGGTTTTGGCCACTGCACTTGGGGACACTTTCAAAGTTTTCCCAATTTTTCGGACTGACCTTCATTTCTTAAAGTAATGATGGCCACTTGTTTTTCTTTACTTAGCTGCTTTTTTTTTTTGCCATAATACAAATTCTAACACCCCATTCAGTAGGACTATCAGCTGTGTATCCACCTGACTTCTGAACAACACAACTGATGGTCCCAACCCCATTTATAAGACAAGAAATCCCACTTATTAAACCTGACAGGGCACACCTGTGAAGTGAAAACCATTTCAGGTGACTACCTCTTGAAGCTCATCAAGAGAATGCCAAGAGTGTGCAAAGCAGTAATCAAAGCAAAAGGTGGCTACTTTGAAGAACCTAGAATATAAGACATATTTTCAGTTGTTTCACACTTTTTTGTTAAGTATATAATTCCACATGTGTTAATTCATAGTTTTGATGCCTTCAGTGTGAATCTACAATTTTTATAGTCATGAAAATACAGAAAACTGTTGGAATGAGAAGGTGTGTCCAAACTTTTGGTCTGTACTGTATATGTGTTTTGGTGAATGTGAGATGTGCTTGATATACCACATATACTCAGTCAGTGTTTATGGGTGTTTGTGTACATCATGTATATCACATGTTCTTTTCGTTTCTTTGGGTAATATTAAATTGAATTAGGTTTTCATTTATAAAGAACAAAGGATTTTTACACTAAAGAATATCAGGTATAAATGTAAAAAGAAAAACTTACACATACAGCCCACTTTCAGGTGATAAAAACCGTGGCTAAATCTCCTTTTTGGCTTCCGATGCACAAGTACAAGTACAAGAGACTCCTCGGTTAGAATAGAGAAGTTAGGAAAAAAAAGGGATTTTTCTTGTAGAATCCAGCAAAAGGGGGTTACTGACATTTGCTTTTATGCCATGACTAAGGAGACTTGTTCTCCGAAATGCGTAGGCGATACCTTTTTTGTACCCTGTGGGGACATGTATCCCGTCTTTGCTGTCATTTTTTTTTATCTACAATGATGGATTAAAAGCTAAGTTTTAGTTTATATCTGGCTTGCCTGGTTGCTGGATTCCTCAAGAAAAATCCCTTTTTTTCCCCCCTAATATCAGATATATACTAGCCATGGTCATACTATTGGGATAGTAAAGCATTAATTAATATTTGCAAACAAAAGTGGTATGAATGTAATTGGAAATATCAAATATAAAGGATATTGTAGGTTTTGGTCAATTGAGTTAAGGTTTGATTAATCTGATATTATACTATATGGATTTATACTAAAAATCTATGAATGGCAACAATCTGGGTATTTGTTGTATATAAGAGTTTTATCTGATACCTGTCAATGTACACCATTATTCACATGGTCCTTCTGATATGTGATTAACTACTTCCGTACCGCCCATAAACTATATACGCCCGGAAGGTGGTTGTCAATTTCTACAAGGACGTAACAGTACGTCCAAGCAGAATTCAGCAGCTGCACAAAATCTGAAATGGGGAGCCGGCTGTAACTTCAGCCGGAGCTCCTAGAGAGAAGGCAGGGAAGGTTTATTACCTTCCCTGCCATCCCGATCGTTGTGTATACAGCACTCAATAAGCACTGTATACAGCGCTATGGGCGCCGCCATGTTGCGGCTCCCCTCTGACCTGGCGGTCACATGATCCGCCGGGATCAGAGTCTGTTAGAGCTGGTGTGATCCTAGCGTAAGTCAACGTCATCACCCAGGGGTGATGAAGGAGGAGGATGGTTTGGGTCAGGGTCATTATGGTGGAGGAACAGGAACTCCTAGATCTGAGGAGGAGTACTAGGAGGAAGACTATCCTTTAGATGCAGGGGGGGCCCTTAATACACAGGCACAGCCAGCAGAGGAGACCTAACCTTATTTATTTTGAGATGATGATAATGACAATGACAACTCTAGTCAAGAGCACCGTCCATGGCAGGCCCCTATGTCTGTGCACACGATGGAAAGCATAGCAGGCTCTATGCTCTGCTGCTTTCACAGCGACAAGTGTATTTTTAGCATCAAGCATAGGGATGAGTATTGAATGACAGTGCTCTTAGACCCTTGCTATATATATCTATCTTACTATGTATATCTATCTTACTGCAGCATTTAGGGAGACCACTGCAACTGCCAGTTGCATGCTTACTCAGGTGGCCTCTGCTTCTTACCAGTCCACGTCAGTCAGCCAGCGCTCCACCTCCTCTGCCAGTGCCACAGTTCCAGGCACCAGGAGTAAAATCAGAAGCATCTGCAGCCAATACTGTATCTTGAATATGATCTGATATAAATATAAAAATAAGATGATTTTTCAGCTTGCAGTGCCAACTGGAGCCACAGCAGGACACCCACCGGCTGCACCAGTAGGTACAGTGATATCTAGAACGCACCTATATTTCAGCAGATAAGTCAGACCCCATGGAATTCTTGGCCAATAGGTTGGGGCAGTGGAAGGAGCTGGCCAAGTTTGCTATTGGAGTTCAGCTTCCAGCTTCAAGTGCTATGGCTGAGAGGGTGTCCAGTGCTGCTGGTTGCAGTGTATGTCCACAGGTAGCAAGGAAAAAAAAAGTATTTTTATCATAATGAATCAGGCATGGAACCCTCTGAATAGTGGTGTTGCTGTCTCTCTTTATCATCGTCTTCCATTTACTGTCGGACATGTTCATCATTTTATACCCTGCTGCATTACCACATGTTGCCACAGCTGCCTAGTGCCTACCACCACTTAGGCAGAAATAAGATGGACCAAGGCTACAGGACAATGCTCCCTGACGCACTGCCACACATGTTGCCACAGCTGCCTAGTATCTTCTGCAACGGCTAGTAGATGTTGCATATCCATTATCACTAGATCACCCAATGGTTTATAGAATGCCAGTATGACGACATACATACATTTCTCCAAGAATGAAGAGTGTATTCTATGATTTTTGCCTTTGACTTTCATAGGCAGGGAACACCTGATTAAGATGGTTGAATTCCCTCGCCTTTTGTATATTCATTGCCATTATATCTCTATCCGAAAGATGAGAAGCAGATCAAACATGTTTGGAAGGGAGGCCATCCCATATTGCATTCTGCAACAACCTAGACTTCATGATGGACTGCATTTCCCAGACACCAAGCCATATAATATTGCAGCGATTACACAGGTTTGCGAAGGACTGGATTTATTGTACTGAGGTGTTTTTCTATAGAACTAGGGGTCAGTCTTTAACCCAAAAAATAGCCCTGACCACCATCCTACACCTCCAATATTCTTCTAGAGGAGAGTAGGAACAACTCTCTGCTTGTATCCACATGGCAAGCCACTCAGAAAATGTGGATCTGAAGTGACTGCACTCCTCACCCCTCTTACTTGATCGACTTGTCTCTTCTGGCTAATCCCAATTCACAACTGGGCACAACCCCCACAGGGAATTTTAAAATTGGTATAGGGGGTGGAATCATATGTATTATTTGTTGGATAAAATGCTCCACCTACCAGACCTCAGGTATATCATAGGGCATATCTCACATTGCTGAGTAACAAATGGTTTCATCGTTAACAGGAGGGAGTGGATTTGTATAATTGTTTATAGTTCTGTGTGCAGGTGTTTTGTGCCAGGGTTTACGCTTTCACAACTACTCATCAGAGCAGCCCCACTTAATCCCACCTGGGCGATATTTGGTTATGTAGACAAAGACAGAACCCCATGCACCCCAAGCAGTATAGACGCTTAGTACTCGTGATAGTGGTGGGGGGAATGAAAGCTATTTTGCAAACCTGGATATATCATAACACCCACCCACTCACCCATTTAGACTATTTCTGGAAAAACTATAATAGAGTATATCATGAAATATGGACTGGGTAGAAGTCTCTGCCAAAGAAGATATGGATGTGAGAAAGTTTTTAGGGTATTGGGAAACCTTTATAGATATTCTACCCCCACAAACAGAAGTGGTGTTTTCAGTTGACCTCATGGTACTTAAATCGCTTGTTGGTGAATGACCACCACTGTGTCGCTTAACATGCTACTTGTTGATGTTTATGTGCTATTTTATTGAAACAGTTAATAATAACATTTAAAACAAGGAGGGAGGAGTTTAGTAGTTGCTAGGAACCCCCACCCTTAATCCAATGAGTTACTTCCTGTTCCAGTCAGTTCAGAGCTAGCATTAGGCAAGGGAACTACACTGCTAAACATTGAAATTGCAACACCAAGAAGAAAAAGCTTTGGACTTCTGGAAATCATAGGATCAGGAGAAATGTTAAAGATATGCAAATGATAAAGTGAAAAAAATATTCAAAAATTTTATTTAGTATTGAAATATCGAGTGCCACGCAAAGAAATACACGTACGTTTGGGTGTTGGGATGATATGCTACATTGACTGCTGGCAGCTCCCTTTGCAATTACCTATCAATGATGTCACAGACATCTGGCTGGTAGCCTAATGTCATGCAAATGCCTTTTGAAATCTCCACCCAAGGCTTCGGGTCTTAAATCCAATTTCCCTTGCAGTAAAGAATGAATCATGATGCACCATTCATCCACAACGTTGTACAATGCTGATATGCGACCCTAGACACACAGCAATCTGCTTGAATGATAAACCAAAGTTTCACAGTTCATGAATTCTAGTCCTCTTAGTTTGTGACAAAGGTGGTGACTGGCACATCGACTAACTTGAGACATTACACAACCATCCCACACAAAAAAAAAACCAAAAAAAAACTTTCAAATTGGCTTTTACGCCACTCTCACATGCCACTGATGGCAGCCAAGTGGTTGGAAGTTTGATCATTTGCAGATCTTTGTGATACATGCTACTTGCTCAATTTGCATAACCCTACAGCCTGTCTTTCTTGGGGTTACAATTTCAATGATTAAGAATGTAGTTTGTTGAAGAGCACCTTCAGCCCTTCAAGCTAGCAAGTGGCAGATTCTGTATACTGGACATCTCCAATGTAGCACCACTGCGATACTTGGGCATCCACAGCTGAAAAGTGCCCTTCATTTCCTCAAGAGTGGATAGAAAGGAGGATTAGGGTGGACAAGTCATCATAAAATCAGGTTACATAGGAATCAGTATTAATGGTTAGGCCCCACATTGTGGAAACAGCTTTTTTGTTACAGATTTTGCTGCATTTTTTTGAGCCAAAAGCAAGAAATGCCTACAAAAGTAATGGGAAGTACATAGGAAGTACTTATACTTCTACCTTCTGCTCAATCCACTCCAGCTTTGGCTCAAAAAAAAAGGCAGCAAAACCTGCAACAAAATAAGCTCCATTTCCGCAATGTGGGGCCTTAGACTAAAAATGATAATTTCACAAATGTAAGTGTTAGAAACTTGTATTCTTTGGGCAAGATGTAGTCTGATGAGCTATAGCTACTCTGATTGTACAGCAAAGAACACCATAGTCTGACCCTTCTTGGTTTTCTTTGGACACACAAACAGTGGTGTATGAACTGAAACTTTCTATACGTCCTAGGACCTCTCACTAGGACAAGTCAAATGTTTTCTGAAATCCAAGTACACTTGGTTACACAATAAATGTATGATGGCCCAAACTGGTGTGAGGAGTGCCAGTCTACATAGCCCCTCCACTGCCGGAGGGTGTGATTAATTTATGAAGCAGCAAACGCCTCATCATACCCTCCACTGGTCCATGCACTTACAGGGGAAATGTATGTCAGCTAAATGTACGGAGCTAAAGGCTCCATAGAAAGGACAAATATCAGGGGTGATAGGGGGCACCCCTGTCTGGTCCCATTCGTAATGAGGAATGGATCCGAGACTACTCCGTTAGTGAACACCTTCGCAGAAGGTGCTGAGTATAACGCCTCAATCGCTCTCAAGATAGCTCCAGAAAACCCCATACTTCTAAGCACCGAAAAGGCATACGACCAGCAAATGCGGTCGAACGCCTTCTCTGCGTCCAATGCAAGGATCACCGCCTTTTCCTTTCTAGAGTCGACATGGTGTATTATATTCAATATACGTCTGGTATTATCATATGATTGTCTCCCTTTAACAAATCCCACTTGATCATAATTTATCAAACTTGGGAGACAGAGTCCCAGTCGGCTCGCTATTACTTTAGCGTAGATTTTTAAATCTGTGTTCAATAGCGATATTGGTCTGAAGTTCTGGGGGCTGGTGGCGGGTTTGCCAGGCTTTGGCAACGTAACTATCAGGGCTTCTTGATTTTCTTTTGGGATGACCCCAGAATCAACCACGGCCGTCAGAAATGACAGCAGCGGGCTCATCAGGGCTGGGAAAAAGCATTTATAATATTCATTAGTAAGGCCGTCAGGGCCCGGAGACTTATGTGATGGCAGTGATTTAATGATGGATAATAATTCTGCTGAAGTAATAGGCGCGTTCAAGGAGTCCAACTGTGACTCCGTGAGTGTGGGTAGTTGAGCCGCCTTGAGGAATCGTTCAATATCCTGAGTTGTCGGGGGTACTGTCGAGGAGTCGTCTGCTAGGTTGTAAAGGCCTTCATAAAAATGCTTAAAGGCGTTAGCAATGCCAATAGGGTCATAGATTTTATATGAACCATCCTTGCTATACATAAATGGAATCCTGGATTTTGCCTGCTTTTGTTTCAGCTTGGATGCTAGAAGTTTGCCCGCCTTGTTAGATTGAGAGTAATATGTGGCTCTAATCTTTTTCAGGTTTTTCTCATATTTATGCAATAGGCAAGCAGTTAACTGCTGGTGTAAAGCTATTAATTCCGTTGCACGTGAGTGAGACGGAAATTGTTTATTGCTGGTGTCTATAATTCTTATCTGACGGAGCAGACGATCTATTTCTGCCATCCTATTTTTCTTTTCAATATGCCCTAGGCGAATAAACTTTCCCCTAATAAAGGCCTTGTGAGAATTCCACAATATTTCAGGGCCAGGAGCAGAGGGGGCATTAATCTGAAAGAATTCCTTCAAGTCATTTTCTAACGTTGCTTTTAACTTTGGCTGTGACATTAAAAAGTCACTACACCTCCACAGATATGTTCTAGCAGATTCGTATTTTTCAGCTATGGACAGGGTTATCGCTGCATGGTCTGACCAAGTTATTTGAGATATCTCAGACTGCTTAGCAAGGGGAATGCTAGATTGCTCAACCAGGAACAAGTCTATTCGTGAATAGCTATTATGTACCGTGGAATGATACGTATAATCTCTTTCAGAATTATGCAAGATACGCCAGATGTCAAATAATTCATAGTGCCATATAGCCTGTGATAAGGAGGGGTGACGTGTTAGTATACCAGACGTGGTATCTACTTGCGGGTCCGGGGCCATATTGAAATCTCCCATTAATATTAAACATCCTTTCTTCCTCTTTCCTACCGCCCTCACTAGTCTCCCAAGAAATGCCACCTGTTTCCTATTTGGGGCATAAACTGATACCAGCGTATAGGTGACATTGTTGATAATACACACTACTATAACAAATCGCCCTCCCGGGTCAGCGTATTGAGATAACAATTGAAACGCTACCGAGTCCTTAATTCCAATCAATGTGCCCCTACGCTTTGAGGAGTAGTGAGCATGAAACACATGTGGGTATGCTGGGTGATTGATGCGAAAAGCGTCTGCCCTTATAAGATGTGTCTCTTGTAGTGCAAGAATGTCACAGTTCTGCCCTCAGGCTTCGCGCCATAAATTGGCTCTTTTCTGAGGGGAGTTCAAACCTCTGACATTCATGGACATAATTTTAAGTACCATGATACACAGTTAGAAATGCTTTGAGATTCTTACCACAACCACGAATACCAGTAGGTGTCACTGTTGGCTTGAAGAGAAACTGTTTCCACCCTTTATATTCACTACGCCCAATGTGCCAGAACCAATAATAAAAAGAAAAACAAACCATGCAAATTACAAAACCAATGGGTAAACCTTCGTGGCAAAACCAAACAAAGAGAAAAAAAAAAAAGAGTATGGTACAGCGGACCAGCGGCTGTCGTAATCCTGGGGGGATAAGTTCAACGACAGTGGACATACGAAATCCAAGAAAAGGTGAGCCTTTAGCTTTGTAGCCCTTTGCGTGGACGTCTTTGGGCCCTCACTTGGTGCCAACCATCCGACACAGGACCAGGCGGTCGTTTGGGTGGTATCTCGACAATCGGAATGTTCCATTTGTGAAGCAGACGATTTCCTTCTTCCAAAGTTTTAACGACATGCACCGTGTTGTCTCGGGTAATGATCACACGGACCGGAAATCCCCACTTGTATAAAATGTGGTGCTGGCGTAAAGCTGCTGTAATAGGGATGAATTGCCGCCTCAATTTCAGTGTCGTGGCTGATAAATCCGAGTAAATAGATACTTTGTGATATGGTTCAGGTAGGTGCCCCAGCTTCCGGGAAGTCATCAAAACCAGATCTTTGGTGCGATAAAAATGGATTTTAGCAAGAACATCCCTGGGTATTGCTTCATCTAGATGAGATGGCTTGGGGACTCTACGAGCTCTATCAATAATTAAATCCATCTCTGTAAGATTCGGTAGGAGCGAGCGGATCAGATCTTGGAGGAACGTCGTCAAATTATTCGCGGAGACCGACTCCGGAATCCCTCTAAATTTCAGATTATTTCACCGTGAGCGATCCTCTAAGTCTGCTACTTTAGCTTTCAAAAACGACACATCCGACTCCATCTCATAGTGAGCATCTATTAATGCATTGTGTGATGTCGCAAATTCTGCCATTTTGGATTCAACATGAACTGTACGGTTTTTCAGTTCCTGAATATCTCTATCTAACGGCTTTACCATGAGAGACATGTCCGTTTTTAATGATTTGCAGAAAGCCATGAGCATATATTTCATAGAGGCCTCAGTGAGTGGGTTCTCTGTCTCTGGGATTTCTGCAAAAAAATCAGTGGGTGGGGGGGTAGGCTGCACATTGTTGCTCACCTCGCCATCCTGGGAGTCGCTATCCTGGTCTCTGCTTAGCCGGGCTGGCGGTAGGCGACTGGTATGTCCCCAGGCCGGATAGGCCCGCAGATCCCGAAGCGCCGACCTGCGGAGGCCCGCTTCCATTGTAGGCCCCGGCCTGCCAGGGAGAAGGCCCAGGTAGCTCCGTGGCCGCGCCGTCCAGCAGCTGCGGTAAGGATGGAGCTGAGAGCGCTCTCTTGTGAGCGGAGAGCGCGCTGGTTTCCTCCGAAGGGTCGCGCGGTGGAGTCGAGGCCCTAGATTCTGTTTCCAGGCGCTGGCCTTCTCCATGCTGGTCCTCCCCCCCCCCCCATTGGGGAAATAGAAATCTGAAATTTTATGCGGTCTCACCGCCGACTTTTTTCTTCTCAGCATCCCCGAAGGTAAGGCACTTTTTGCTATCAATTTCTGTGCCCAAAGGCCACGGGCTCATCGCCTATAATGTCGCTTTGTTAGACTCAGACCAGGAGCTCTGAGACAATGCGGCCATTGCAGTCCACAGCTAGGCCCGCCCACCGGGATAACCTTTAAAATTGGTCCACTTCACACGGAATGACTATCATAATTTTTGGGGGATACCTAAACATGTTTGTTTATTTTTGCTTACATTATATATTTTTTTTAAATATAAAGGTTTGTTTTTTTTTTTAACTTAATTTGTTTATTCATTTTTGTGGGTTTTTACTATGTGTTTGTGTTTTCTCACTTTTTACACGTCCCACAAGGGACATGAAGCTGGAACCTCAGTGTCGCTGTGAATTGTTCTGCAATACATAGTATTGCAGAACATCGCACAGTAGTTCCTATTGGAACTATGTACAGGCAGTCAGGCAACCCCTTGGAACTCTTGATCTCGCAGGGGGAATATCTTGCCCCCGGTACCCCCTTGATGCCATGACCGCTATTGATCATAGCATCCAGGTTGTTGATATGCCTGAGTTGGAGTAATGATCCTGTGCCTGCAGCATTACAGCTGAGCATTAAGGTGTTAAAAGACTGATCGATACTAATCATGACAACCTGTATTCAAAATTCCTTCTGGAAATGAGAATTTTTTTTCATATATATTGTAATTATAGAACGAGAAGATCTTTCTCGCTATACATAGAAAGGAAAGCAGCATGGGTCTTAGAATATGGTGCCTCTTATTTTAAAGTAGTGGAATTTTATAAAAGTAAACCCCCCCCCCCCAAAAAAACCCCAAAAAACTATATATATAAGTTTGGTATCACCATAATTGCAATGATGTGCAGAAAAGTTACCACATTTTTACCACACAGTTAACATCAAAGCCAAAACTGAAAAAAAGATGAATTGCACATTCTTTAAAAACACAGTCACGGATGCTTGTCCTTCGGATTACCTATGCACTTTACACATAGGGAACCAATGTGCAGTACATTGCATTGGGGTTTAGAGATCCCAGGTTCAAGTCACCTTGTGGGACAGGGAAAAGTTGAAAAAAAAAAAATGTAAATAAAAAAATAAATATAACAGTTCAAATAAACCCACCTTTACATTAAAAAAAAACCAAAAATGCATAAGGTAAACAAAACATGTTGTTAAGTATCCCCATGTGTGTACAAGTCCCAACTATCCAAAAATAGTGTTATTTATCACGTATGGTGAACACTATAAAAAAATATATACCGCAATGCACAAAATAACGTATTTTGGTTACCTCACTTCCCCCAAAAATATAGCAATAAAAAATGATCAAAAAAGTCATAAATACCAATAGAAAGTACAACTTGTCCCACAAATAAAGAGCCCTCATATATCGCCATCAATAAAACAGTAAAAAAACAAAAAAAAAGGTATAGGTGTCAGAATACAGGAAAATTGTTCAAAATTGATACATATGGTATCATCGTAATCACAATGAACTGGACAAAGTTGCCATACCATTTTTAATGCAGAGTGAATGCCATAAAAACAAAATATAAAAAATTTGGATGGAATTGTGGCTTTTTCATGTGGACCCCAAAAAACATTAATAAAAGCCAATCAAAACATTATATGTACCTTAAAATGGTGCCAAATGCTTCACTAGCTTTGAAAGAATGTGTCTTTATAGGGTGACTGATAGACGTTCCCTTTATTTTATATATAGCTTTCTGAACGCCTCCTCCCTCTGACCTCAAGTTGGGTTATATGATGGCATAGGAAGAGGACCTGGAGAACACTAACCCCAGCCCAAAGGACCGAGTTTTGCACGTTCATTAGCAAAACCTGGCAAGTCATTCTCATGAAGCCCTCCTTAAAAACTCTTCACAGAACCTATTTAGCTTCCACTAGACTACATCGTTTTTACCCTACGGTTTCACTCCTTTCTTTCTGGGGCTGTGCGGCTTCAGGCAACACCCTCCATATCAGGCAGACTTGCCCCCTAACCAGTCAATTCTGGACGTCCATTCATAGGATGGTTGAAACAGCTCTTGGGACAGAAACCATCCACCATAAGATATGCGCAATACAGTATATTTTAATGGAAGCAAGAATTCATATTGCTTCTAACTGGAAAAAACAAAACAAAATAAGTCTTACGCTGTCAATTGTCATTGGATGTGTAGACATGATTATATTGTATGAAATAATTAATGCCGCTATTTCAGATACCCATCTGCATTTTGACAAGGTTTAGTCTCACTGGGTTAAAAGTTCCAATGTCCCAGGCCTGTCGTAATGTCTCCAGCTTTAATCTCTTGATGTAGTTGAGTGTTATGTTTTTTTCTGCCCCCTTGACAGGGACCTGCTCCTCCTCCCCACCATGGCCTGTGCACTATAGCGCTGTCCATCCCTTTTATGGATGTTATAGGTCGATTACCTTTTTAATCATGTTCTCTTACCAAATTCTCTTTTGATCAGCTATCATATTTAATGCACTATATTTTGTGTGCTGCATTCTCACTTAATCAAAAGTTGTCAGAACATTTAGCTACGCTTTAACATGCAAACTACCCTACATCCTTAAAAGGTTAAAAGCTATACCAATCAAGATATGCACCCTAGAATTGTGCCATTTAAAATGCAAGTCATTATGGCTATGTTAGTAGAGAACCAAAATGAAGTAATTATGGCTTTTCAAATGTGGAGACCAAAATTACAAAAATCACCAAAAAGAACGACAAGTAGAATCATTTTAATAGCCAAATCATAGTTCCAGAAAAAGAAATAATTCCTTTTCCCTATACCATGCTCATTCTTTTAGATCTCAACTGTTCAAGTCAAAGTCTACGATTGTAAAATTAGGTCCAACGAAGAAAAATTTGCATTTTCTCAGAAACACTGAATTATTGATTCTCTAGATTTGCCAATTCCAATCCATTTAACTGCAATGAAAAAAAACACAAAAACAAAGTTAAACATTTAATTGTACAGTTAAAAGTGTATTCTAGGCAAACACAATTTTGACCTATTCACAGGATTTGCAGTTAAAGGGGTATTCCATTTTTTTTTTTTTTTAAACCACTAGGGAGGCTTAAAATAAATATATAAATGGGAAAAAAAAAGGAAAAAAAGGGGGGGGGGGGGGAGGGCAGTGGAAAAAAAGTAATAAAATGTAAAATACAAGTTATATTTAAGAAAGAGAGCAAAAAGATTTTTGTTCATTGTTAAAATATAAAAAATATAAATACTGGGGTGATATGTTCCCCGTGTATCACCCATCAGGAAATAGAATAAATGTATTCACCAGTCTGAAATATACCTATAGTTGTATTGAGGTATGTCCTTATCTCCGTGTATGTTGATGGAAGGTCAAAGTCTCACAGTTTTCACTCTCCGGCGTCTCCTAGTCGAACAGCAACAGCGCTGGTCAGTGTTTTTACACGATACATATGCGGTCTCTATAAATCTGGAGTACACACCTGAGGTACCAGGTCACAGGGACCATTGAATATATTAACAAATAGTGGGAGATGGATCTACTGGATGGAATTCCAATGTACCAGTGAATATCAGACGTTTCTACCTATAGTGGGATGCTCTATAGCTTTTATAGTTAACTGATGTGTCTCCTATTTAGGAATATTTTTGACCATCAGGCCTTGCTCCTTGTGGAGTCCTATTGCGCTTTCTGGTGAAGAATTTTCGATTCTTTGCACCCCTGTGGTCCCCCCCCCCTGGACCCGGATACTGTTGCAGTATAGCGCCCCCCCCCCTCCAATACACTGTGAATTGAAAGAAAAAAAAAAAAAAAACACACAACAATAGTGGGAGATGGGATCAGAACTGACCGTGTTCACAAGCAGCTTATACAGCTACGTTTCTGAATAGTGCTGATTACTGACAATGTACAAGTATGATTAATGGCCTTTTTCTGAAAACACACACTGAGATAAGGACATACCTCAATACAACTATAGGTATATTTCAGACTGGTGAGTACATTTATTCTATTCTCTGAGGGCAATACATAGGGAACATATCTCCACATTATTCATATTTTTTATATTTTAATATGAACAAAAAAATTTTTCTTCTCTTTCTTAAATATAATAAACATAAGTTGTATTTTACTTTTAGCACTTTTTTCCACTGCCCTTTCCCCCCCCCCCCCCCGACTTTTTACCATTTATATATATGATTTTTTGAAGATGCACACCTCAGTGGATTTATTACAAATTATTTTTGGTGTATAAATATATGTGGAGAAGTCTCGTCATTACCTAGTAGATTGACCTACAAAACTTAAAATAATCACTGTATAGTAGCCTGTTTGGCCAGAGTTGCAATGGGGAGTCTCTGTTGGGATCACCCATCTTTGTTTGGCAAACACTCTAGAGTGCAACAGAAGGTAAAAAAAGACTGGGGATCCCAACGGAGACTTCCCCCTACTGGATCCCTGGCCAACTGGAGAGGTAAATATATTGAGTTTGTTATTTTATGCCTCTTTTAGGGGTTATAAAAAAAAAACCAAAGAAACCAAGAGAAGTGAAGTGAAACACCCCTTTAACAGAGGCCCTGCAGCTCTAATCGAAGTGTACGGTATTAATAGAAGCTGCTGATCATTGATTTGTTTATTCAAGATAAAAGCACAAACCACCTTTAATATTTTCTAGGGTTTTTCAAGCAGTAAAAACTTATTTGAAACTAATATTAGAATACTGGGGGGAGGATTTATTAAAACTGGCATTTCACAAGCCAGTCTTGGTCCCGAGGGCACCAGAGCTAAAATGTTCCTAATGAATTAAGAGCCATACACCTTTTAACGAATTAGAAGCATCCTCTGCACTCTGCCAGACACTGATTCGAGTTTCTACTACACAGACATTCTAGTAAAATCTGTAGGCTGAGAAGATTGTGCCTTCTGCTAAGCCCCAATCCGCCCACTTTTCCAGAAAGTAGGGAGCAGCCAAAACCTGCGGTTTATTATACATTTTCCAGAAATTTAATAATCTCCCGTTTTAATAGAAATTCCAGAAATGTTGTTCAAAATTCCTAAAGTCTTGTAAAGTACAAAGTTTATATTCTGATCTATTCTAATCTAATAACATTTTGAACATTTTCTGCGCTTTCCATACCCTAGCTCTATCACCCGCACCGCTACTGGACTTCCTTGTATGAAGAAAAGACTTATTTTGTTTTGCTTGTTCTGGCATCCTCCTGGTATACAGGGTCCTCTAGTGCCTCTGCCCACATCTCCACGACCTTCATCTGTAGCCCTGTCACTTGCTGTACTGGCCCACCGTGTTTTATGGCCCACCCCATTGTGATCTCCGTATCACTTACTGTGTACTTTGATCCACTTACTCCTCCTGCTTTATATTATATAATATATATATATATATATATATATATATATATATTTTTTATAATTTAGATTTACTTATTTCATTTATACATGATGTCACCAGACCTCATGCTGCATTCCACCAGCCTAGAAAAAAAAAAACCTGCAGATCTCCATCTCCCATTGGTAAATGTTATCAGCGACCACATGACTGCAAGACACTGGCAACTAAAGTGTAACCAGTACCATGCAATCTTGTGATGTATGACAATTCATTATGAATGAGAGACAAACGCCGCCCTCACTGCCCATGACATGTGATGCGAGGGTTGGTTCATAATCAATGACATGTGATGCAGCAAATTTAACAGAAAATGAACAGAAAAAAAAAAAAAAAAAAAAATAAATATATATATATGTGTTTATTTATTTAAAAATTATACCAGGGACACACGTTAATATAAATGTTTTGAGTCCGTAGATAACCCCTTTAAAATAGATTGTCCAATTATTTTTATTAAGGACAAATGCTGGGCATCAATAAGAGACCAGTGGGGGTTCAACATTCAGAATATACGATGATCAGCAGTTATTGCATGGCCACTAAAACAAACTGCATGCAATGTAATTATAACCTTGTTCCATTCACATCACACAGCCAAAGGGATACAGATGGCATGCAATATAAACGGTGAAGAGGTCACAGCACTCGTAGAATCTATGCAGACCCGTCAAAATAGCTGATCAACAAGAGTACTCCCTTTAATTTTTTTCTTTTTATCAATAAGTGTTCGGGATAGGTAATCGATAAGAAACCCGGAAACCCCTTTAGGCTGAGGCCCCACGTTGCGGAAACGCAGCTTTTTTGTTGCAGATTTTGTTGCGGTTTTTGACCCAAAGTCAAGAATGTCTTCAAAAGGAATGGGAAATATATAGGAAGCTCTTATACTTCTCCCTTCTGCTCAATCCACTCCTGGCTTTGGCTCAAAAAACTGCAACAAAATCTGCAACAAAAAAAGCTGTGTTTCTGCAACGTGGGGCCTCATCCTTAAAGATCTTAAGTTAGCCACAAAGATTTAGTAAGAAAACTTAAAATTATAGACTTACCTAGATGTACATTTTAAAAAGAATTTTTATGCAACAGTCAAGGAAAAAAAAACATGCAATGTGCAGTGCTGCCATTAAAGCTGGTTTAATCCCTTAACCCCTTAACGACATTGGACGTACTATTACGTCCTGCGTGCCTGGTACTTTGCGCAACAGGACGTAATACTACGCCCTAGGGCTCACTATCTGAGCGGGCGGCATCGAAACCGGGTGTTAGCTGTAACTGACAGCTAACACCCTGCTCCATAACCTCCAGTCGGAACTGAGTTCCGATCGGAGGTTTTAACCCCTTGAATGCTGCGGTCAAACATGACCGCAGCATCCGAAGGGTTCTGCCATGTTGCTGCACCCCTCGGCCCCCCCCCCCATGGCGAGATCAGGGGGTGCCGATATCTATAAACTGCAGCTCAGTGTCTGCCCAGTGACCCCAGGCTGCCTGGAGCCCACACTACCTGGTTGATCCTGCCGAGACCTCCGGAAGTTAGGCTATAGACTGCAAGACACTTGCATGCTCGTGTCTTGCAGTCTATAGTACTGAGCCAGCAATCAAAGCATTGCTGGCTCAGGTGTCTTAATGGGACACATGAAAAAATAAAAAAAAAAGTAAAAAAAAATAAAGTGTTTGAAAAAAATTAAAAGAATAAAGCCCCAAAAATTCCCTTTTCCTATATAAAATGAATTATATAAAAAAAAAAAAAAAACTAAAAATGAATAAAAACAATGCATATTTGGTATCGCCGCATCCGTAACAACCTGTACAATAAACCTGAAACAATATTTTACGTTTATGGTGAACGTTGGGAAAAAAAAACCGGAAAAAACCCGCAGGAAGTAATGATTTTTCTCCATCTCACCTTACAAAATATACCATAAAAAGTGATCATAAAAGTTATATGTACCCCAAAACAGTACAGTACCAAAAACAGTACCAGCAATGAGGGCCTTTGCTGCAGTACAGAAGTACAAGAAGAGTCCGGATTCCCCACTGCCTAGGTGTCTAGGAGGGAGGTTCAGGCAAGGGGTTCAAGGGGGACCCCCTGTAGAAAAAGGGCATCTGTCAGAGTCCTGACCTCCCTCCAGAAGCCCAGGATGAGGGGACACGTCGTCCAGAAAATATGGTACAGGGTGCCCTCCGCAGTACCGCATGAAGAAGGGCGGGGGTCTGATACCAGTGCATCAGCAATTTATACTGAGTCTCCCGAAAGGTCACATACTGAGATGACTTATGAGCCTGAGACTACACAATCTGCCACTGCCCCAGGAAAATAGGTTTTCCCACCGCCTCCTCCCATCTGGACATACAGTGGTGACTAACGGGGAAAGCCAGTCACTTGAGAGGCAAAAAGCTGGTAAATTTTTTTATTTTATTTTATGCTTACTTGTATAGTGCCATCACATTCCGCAGCGCTTTTACTGACATTGACAGTCACTGTCCCATATAGGGCTCACAATATACATTCCCTATCATTATGTCTTTGGTGAGTGGCTGCAAGGCTGCAGTGCTAACCATAAACAATAAACCTGAAACAATATTTAACGTTTATGGTGAACGTTGGGAAAAAAAAAAAAACGGAAAAAACCCGCAGTAATGATTTTTCTCCATCTCACCTTACAAAATATGCCATAAAAAGTGATCATAAAAGTTATATGTACCCCAAAACAGTACCAATAAAAAGCACAGGTTGTCCCGCAAAAAATAAGCCCTCAACCAACTTTGTAAACTGCTAAATAAAAATGTTACGCATCTCAGAAGATGGCGATGCAAAAACAATTAAATTATGTCCCCAAATGGGTTTTTGTTCTGCAAAGTTAGTATCGCATAAAAAAACAATATAAATGAGGTATCACCATAATTGTACCGACCTGTAGAATAAAGGTAACATGTTACTTATGCTTTATGCTGCATGGTGAAAAATTTAAAAGGTAAAACAACACAGTGCCAGAATTGATAGGTGTTTTTTTTTAATCCACGAAGGAGTTAATACAATTTATTCAATAAGTTAAAGGCGCCCAAAGATGATGTCATTACAAAATACATCTCACCCCGCAAACAACAAGCACTCATATTGCTGCATCACCAGAAAAATAAAGAAAATATAGCTTGTACAATGTGAAGACAAAAAACCCCAAAAATCGCCAAATTATTAGAACACAACTGACTGCGGCAGGAAGGGAATGTATAAGCTGTGTGAGCATATATCAGGGGACACCCCAGATTTAGAGCTTACGAGAGAAAATAAACCAGACGTGACCCCCAGAGTGACCTCCCCAATAATAGGAACTACTGGGGAAATAGTAGAATAGTAGGGAATTTGGTGTTCCCAATGCACGCCGCACAGCTTACCTATTCACTTTTCCCCATCCGCTGTGTATTCACGCCTGGGATACTAATGCTCACTACACCCCTTGATAAATTCTTTGAGGGGTGCACTTTTCAAAATGGGGTCACTCCTTTGGGGAATCCACTGTTATGGTACCTTACAGGCTCTGCAAACATGGCATGACATACAGATCCCAAACATCTGAATCTGCACTCCAAAAGCCACATAGCACTTTTTCCCTTCTGCACCCTGCTGTGTGCCCAAACTACAGTTTATGCCCACATGTATGACACTGGTGTACCCAGGATAACGTACTTAATGTCATATGTGGGTATAAACTGCTGTTTGGGCACAGCTGGACACAGAATGGAAGGAGCGCTATTTGGTTTTTGGAGCACAGACTTGGACGGTTTGGACGCCATTGCACTTTTTCAGAGCTGAAACGCCAGTAAAGTGGAATCCTCTGACATGTGACCCCATTTTGGAAACTACACCCATGAAGGAATTTATCCAGGGGTACAGTGAGCATTTTTAACCCCCAAGTGTTGCTATAATTTATTATCCATAAATGAATACGCAGCGGATGGTGAAAGGTGAAAATGACAATTTTTCCAGGAATACATCATTTCAGTGCGTAATATGTTGTGCCCGGCTTATATCAGAGGCAAACGCTCCAAAAGCTGTTGTACCCGGGACACCCGCTTAACAGTTTTTGGAGTGTGTGTCTCTGCAGACATAAGCTGGGCACAACATATTGGGCACTGAAATGGCGAATCTCTGGAAAAATTTCATTTTTAACTTTTCGTTATCAGCTGCGCATTCATTTCTAGAAATTAAAAGAATGCAACACTTAAGGGTTAATAATGCTCGCAACCCCACTTGATAAATCCCTTGAAGGGTGTAGTTTCCAAAATAGGTTGACATGTTTGTGGATTCCACTTTACTGGCAATTCTTGGGCTCTGCAAAAGTGACATGATGTCCAAAAACCAAACTGTGCTCTAAAAACCAAAATAGCGCTTCTTCCCTTCTGTGCCCGGCTGTTCCCAAACAGCAGTTTGTACCGTATATGGCATTAAGTACGTTATCCTGGGTACACCAGTGTCATACATGTGGGCATAAACTGCCATTTTGGGCACATAGCAGGGTGCAAATGTGAAGGAGCGCTATGGTACTTTTGGAGCGCAGATTTAGATTATTGGTTTTTGGACACCATATCACATTTGCAGAGACCCTAAAATTGCCCCTACAAAATGGGGTCACTTCTTGGGGAGTTCAAGTTTACTGGCACCTCCAGGGCTCTGCAAAAACAACATGGCGTCCAGAAAGTCCCTCTAAATCTATACTCCAAAAGCTAAAAAAACACAATGTTCCTTCCCTTCTGAACCCTGCTGTGTGCCCAAGCAGCAGTTTACACCCACATATATAATTTATTTTCCTGGGATAGCCCACTTAATAGTTTTAGGAGTGCGTGTCTCTGATGCCACAAAGTGGCCGCAACGTATTAGGCACTGAAATTGGATATTTCTTCAAAAACTTCAATTTTCACTTTGTACATTAACTTTTGGGAAGCATTTTTAGGCTCAAAATGATAATACCCCTGGATACATTCCTTGAGGGGTGTAGTTTCTAAAATGGGGTCACTATTGAGGGGTTTCCATTGTATTGGTACTTTAGGGTCTCTGCAAATGCGACATGGCACCTGAAAACTATTCCAGCCACTTCTGCCCTCGTAAAGCCAAATAGCGCTCTTTCAATTCTGAGCCCCCCCATGTACCCAAACAGCAGATTACAACCACATATGGGGCATTTCTGTGTTCAGGACAAATTGTGTAACGACCTTTTTCTCCTTTGTCCTTTTGTGAAAATGAAAAATTTGGGTCTAAATTGATGTTTTATTGGAAAAAATTTTTTTTTTCATTTTCATGTCCCAATGTTAACAAAATCTGTGAAACAGCTGTAGGGTCAAAATGCTCACTATACCCCTTGACATGTTCTGTGAGGGGTGTGGTTTCCAAAATTGGGTCACTTTTAGGGGGTTTCCACTGTATTGGTACTTTGGGGGCTCTGCAAATGCAACATGGCACCTGAAAACTATTCCAGCAAAATCTGCCCTACAAAAGCAAAATAGCGCTCTTTCCATTCCGAGCCCCACCATGTACCCATTCAGCAGTTTACGACCACATATGGGGTATTTCTGTGTTCAGGAGAAATTGTTTAAACAAACTATGGGGTCCTTTTTCTCCTTTAATCACTTGTGAAAATGAAAACTTTGGGGATAAATTGACGTTTTAGTAATTTTTCATTTATACATCCCAATGTTAGTAAAATCTGTGAAACAGCTGTGGGGTCAAAATGCTCACTATACCCCTTGATGAATTCTGTGAGGGGTGTAGTTTCCAAAATGGGATCACTTTTAGGGAGTTTCCATTGTTTTGGTACTCTAGGGGCTTTGCAAATGAGACATGGCACCTGAAAACTATTCCAGCAAAATCTGCTTTTCAAAACGTCCAGTGTCGCTCCTTCCCTTCTGTGTACTGCCAAATGCCCAAACATCAGTTTACACCCACATGTGGGGTATTTCTGTGCTCTGGAGAAATTGTATAACAAACTGTGAGATGCATTTTCTCCTTTAACCCTTTGTGAATGTGTTAATTTTAGGGCTAAATGAAGGAATTAGTGGAAAAAAATGAAATGTCTAAATTTGACCTCGATATAGTTTTAATTTTAGTGAAATGCTTAAAGGGTTAACAAACTTCCCAAATGCTGTTTTGAATTATTTGAGGGGTGCAGTTTTGAAAATGGGGTGATTTATTGGGGGTTTCTAATATATAGGCCTTTATAATCCCCTTCAGAACTGAAGTGGTGCCTAAAAAATTAGTTTGGGAAATTTTCTTGTTAATCTGGAAAATCACTGTTACACTTGTAAGCCTTCTAACGTCCAAAATAAATTACAGGATGATTAAAAGATGATGCTGATATATAGCAGAGATATGGTAGATAATATTTATTAATCTATTTGGGTGGTATGACTGTCTGAAAAGTAGAGAATTTCACATTTTTAAAATTGTGATTTATTTTTCCAAATTTCCATGAAATATCCTATTTTTTAATAAATAAATACAAAAATATTCATTAGTGTTTACCACTAACATGAAGTACAATGTGTCATGAGAAAACAAACAATCTCAAAATCACTTGTGTAAGTTAAAGCGTCTCAAAGTTCTTGCCATATAAAGTGACACATGTCAGTTTTGAAAAACGAGGCCTGGTCCTTAACGCACTTTTGGGCTGGGTCCTTAAGGGGTTAAAGACGCAGCACAAAAGTGTGTTAATGACCAGGCTTCATTTTTCAAATCTGACGTGTCACTTTATGTGGTAATAACCGAGACGATTCAAGTTATCAAAGTGATTGAGGTTTTTTTTTTTTTTTTATGGCACATTGTACTTCGGGTCAGTGGTACATTTTGGTCAGTACGTTTTGTCTTTTTTTTTTTTTTTTTTGTAACTAATTTTTATTGAAAGTTTTTTTCAAAACAAGATATATGAGAATCAAACAGAGACAACAGTAGGGGGAAGGCTAGCCGCGAGATCCCGATATAGGCAAGAGTCATTTATATAAAACCAAACAAAACAAATAGAGGAAAAAAAAGAAAAAAAAAAGGGACAAGGGGAGAAGACAACAAGAAACAAGGGAAAAACAAAGGGGGGAGGAGCGAGGAGGAAAATCAAGAATGACAGACCCCGTAAAGTACAATATGTGTCCCAGTGGGTCCAGACAGAGCGGAAGGCGTCCAGACCATTATTGTAGCTAGCAGTCAGGAATTCAAGGCTCCTCACGTCCCTCATTTGAGCCAGACGCTCAAGACCAGAAGGAAGATTCACACTCTTCCAGTTTCTAGCAATGAGGGCCTTTGCTGCAGTACAGAAGTACAAGAAGAGTCCGGATTACCCACTGCCTAGGTGTCTAGGAGGGAGGTTCAGGAGATAGGCAAGGGGTTCAAGGTGGACCCCCTGTAGAAAAAGGGCATCTGTCAGAGTCCTGACCTCCCTCCAGAAGCCCAGGATGAGGGGACACGTCGTCCAGAAAATATGGTACAGGGTGCCCTCCGCAGTACCGCATGAAGAAGGGCGGGGGTCTGATACCAGTGCATCAGCAATTTATACTGAGTCTCCCGAAAGGTCACATACTGAGATGACTTATGAGCCTGAGACTACACAATCTGCCACTGCCCCAGGAAAATAGGTTTTCCCTCCGCCTCCTCCCATCTGGACATACAGCGGTGACTAACGGGGAAAGCCAGTCGCTTGAGAGGCAAAAAGCTGGTAAATTTTTTTTATTTTATTTTATGCTTACTTCTATAGCGCCATCACATTCCGCAGCGCTGTTACTGACATTGACAGTCACTGTCCCATATAGGTCTCACAATATACATTCCCTATCAGTATGTCTTTGGAGAGTGGGAGGAAACCGGAGTACCCGGAAGAAACCCACGCAAAAATGGGTAGAACATACAAACTACTTGCAAATGTTGCCCTTGGAAGGATTCGAACCTAGGACTCCAGCGCTGCAAGGCTGCAGTGCTAACCACTGAGCCACCGTACTGAGAAGATGAGGCCACTGTTCTCAGAAGCCTTGGGGAATAATACCTTAGAGGATCCATGGAGGGACCGGACAAAGTGGACCACCTGGGAGTAGTGGAGCTACTCAGTAGTAGGGAGGTTCACGTTAGCTGTAAGATAGGCAAAGGGCCTGAGCTCCAATGGCGCAAAGTCGACCATATCAGCGATCTGGAAGACGCCCACATCGGCACACACCTTAAACATAGCAGAAGTCAAACTGTCTGGGAGGAGGGGATTATAAAATATAATGTTTTGTATTTCATTATGAAAAAATAGGAAATTTGGTGAAAATTTGGAAAAAAAAATGCAGTTTTCAAACTTTGAAATTGCATGCCTTTCATATACAAAGTGATACTACCCAAATTACTTCAGAAATATAATTTACAAATATCTCTGCTTTATGTTGCAATCAAACTTTAAATCACCCTTTCACGTTTTTCAGATGATATAAGGCTTAATTATAAGTCAAGCAGTAATTTTCCAAATTATCAAGAATATTTCCAAAACACATTTTTCAAGGGACCAGTTCAGTTCTGAAGGGTCTCTCTGATATAACCCCCATAAATTACCCCATTCTCAAAACTACACTCCTGAAATAATTCAAAACCGCATTTAGAAAGTTTAGCATTTCACAGCAATTAAAACAAAATGGAGATCAAATTTACACTTTTCAATTTCTGTTACTAATGTATTCATTTAGCCCTAGAATTTACACATTCATAAGGGGTTAAAGGAGAAAATGCATTCCACAATCTGTTATGCAATTTCTTCTCAGCATGAAATTATCCCACATAAGGATGTAAACTGATGTATGGACACACAGTAGGGTAAAGAACGGAAAAAGCACTATTGGGATTTTGGAGGAAACATTTTGCTGTAATCTGTTTCAGGGACCATGTTGGATTTGCAGAGCCCCTGAAGTGCCAGAACAGTGGAACCCCCTCCCCACCAAAGCGACCCCATTTTGGAAATTAGATCCCTCAAGTAATTTATCAAGGAGTATAGTGAGCATTTTGACCCTACAGATGTCAAATACAATGTTGCATGTGCTGTGCTCCTGAAGTGCCAGAACAGTGGAAACCTCCAAATGACCTCAGTTTGAAATTACACCCCTTAAAAAAAGTTTATCACGGGGAATAGCAAGTATTTGGACCCCACTGGTATGACAATTTATTTCCCAGAAATTACTGCATAACAGAGGATAAAAGGTAGAGTACATGATGGTATAAGAAGGTGATATTCCATGGAAAATAAATTTAAAAATTAATAATCCATGGAAGTGTGGTACAGTCTGAAGCTCTCCTTCATGCACAGGCCAGATTTTTCAAGGCAGGAATTGTGAAGGATCATAATGAACTTTTTATAATTTTATACTTTTATATCGGTTTTATATTTTCATATCTGCTTAAGGTGTACTGTGTGTAAAAAACATTGTTATCCTTAAAGTTAAATATTAGATGTGGTTGTTTATGCTTGAAACTGAGTGTAATGTAATGTTACACTACCAGATAGTGTCTGCATACCAAAGTGAGAATCTTTTGTCTCCAAGAAGACATGTGTTTGACTTGCTGCCAGAAGACATCTCCCTGGATCACTGCGCAAGACAGGAGATGGCTGACCATTTACGGAACTGTTTATATCTGTTATCTATGCATTTAAGATCAATTCTAATTGGTGTAGTTTAACATGAGGACTTACGTTGCTATGTTAACCGTTTCCTATATTTGCTGCTATATGAACTTATGTTGTCTTAATAAAGTGTCAGTGTGCGTTCCACTATTCAGCTAAGTAAGAGGAACATATACCAACATTCTGTCTGGTGTCTATCCCTCGCCGCTAGCACTTAGCTCATATCAATTAGAACAACGACAGTTACCTGGGGTACCTGGTCACCTTGCCCACAAAGGGTGTCATGACCTTATCAATTGGCGCATCAATGTGGGGCTACACTTGAGGGGACGAGAGACCACTCTGGCCGACGCCGAGCCCACCTGGATGACCCTGGACCGTCTAAATCCGGAGACTGATCACCTCCACTGAAACACGGTAAGTCTGCTGATTCTCTGAATCTGTAGCTTATCTGTGTATTAGACGGTCTTGTGTGAGTTAGGGGACGCTTTGTCGGCCTTTGTGGCCCGCCTGAGCGACTGGGAATATCCCTGCTGTGTAGTCCCAAGAACCCGGTTTATTTGTAAGTCGCGACCGGCTGTCTGTTGGTTATTCTGACAGTGCATGACTAACGGAGGAGATCCGAGGGAAGACACATATAACGTGTATGTGTTGTGAGTAAAATTTCAGGAAACTTATATAGTTGCAGAGACCAGTAATTTCTCCTTTGTGGAGGGGCGCGGGACGCTATATATTTATTTGCCCTATGCTGTGAGACCCCAGGACTTAGAGGGTTTCGGGATAGTGGTGGTGCTGGTCTCTGGGAGTGCCCCGCTGTGCCTCAGGTGAAGACACAGGTACTCATCGCGCCTCAGGTGAAGACCCGGATACTCGGATCTCGGACGTTGTCAGTGTTTCAGTCCTCATTGCAGAAACTCTGTAATGTGATGGAAAGTTTACGGTTTATGTTTAAGTCTAAGGAGCCTGTCCCTGAGGGACATGAGAACCCTCGTGATTTAGTTGCAAGGAGAGAAGGAAAGCAGTATGTACGGAACATGAAAAATTTGATGGAAATCTGTAAGATGCCTAGGAAGGGGAGATTGCAGTCAGCCCAATAGGTAGCTGCCATTAAGGAGAATAAAGGTGTTTTGGAGGATAAAGGAATGTTATGAAGTCTACAAGCGTGGTTTAGAGCTGCATGTGCTATAGCCAAAGAAGGATTTATAGAAGTTGAATGTAAAGATATATTAAAAAAAATAAATAAATAAAAATAATAAAAAAAGGCAACTGTTGTGGGTTTATGTATGTTAAACAAAGGGGACAGCTGCCACCCTATAATGGCGGCGATCCCTTTTTTATGCCTTTTGTAAGGATATTGTGATGTTCCACAGGGGTTCAACTTTTAGTTGGAACCCAGTGAAGAAAATTTTAAAGTTTGGCAGTTTGCCCTTAAGGTAACCTGAAGTACAATTCAGGGTTTCTGAATGCATGTGGTGATTATAAAAGGTGGGGTTTTGCCGTGAAGAATATCTGAAAATTGCACAAAAATATTAATATGTAACTTTGGTGTCAGTATTAACTGCTATCTGCTTGAGTTGTATTCCTGTATTCTGTATGTAGTGCTCTGCAGATGTTCTGCAAGGAATAACAAAACATTGTTGATTGCCAAGCAGCCTTCAAGGACACAGAAAATCACAGAAGCGAAGCTTGGCTCTGGGCTACCAGGGTACGCAGTTTATATATGATATCTGTTTGTGCCCTAAAGAAAATGTTTCGATAAAAGGGTTAACCTATGGTTAAATAAAAAATAAGGTATAATGTATAGGAAGATATTCAAACATATGAAGTTATGTCTTGTACAGTCATGGCCAAAAGTTTTGAGAATGATACAAATATTAATTTTTACAAAGTCTACTGCTTCAGTTTTTCTAATGGCAATTTGCATATACTCCAGAATGTTATAAAGAGTGATCAGCTTAACAGCAATTACTTGCAAAGTCAATATTTGCCTAGAAAATGAACTTTATCCCCCAAAACACATTTCAACATCATTGCAGCCGTGCCTTAAAAGGACCACCTAACATCGTTTCAATGATTGCTCCATTAAAACAGGTGTGGGTGTTGATGAGGACAGGGCTGGAGATCAATCTGTCATGATTAAGTAAGAATGACACCACTGGACACTTTAAAAGGAGGCTGGTGCTTGCCATCATTGTTTCTCTTCTGTTAACCATGGTTATCTCTAAAGAAACACGTGCAGTCATCATTGCACTGCACAAAAATGGCCTAACTGGGAAGAGTATTGCAGCTAGAAAGATTGCACCTCAGTCAACAATCTATCGCATCATCAAGAACTTCAAGGAGAGAGGTTCCATTGGTGCCAAAAAGGCTCCAGGGCGCCCAAGAAAGACCAGCAAGCGGCAGGACCGTCTCTTAAAAGTGTTTCAGCTGCGGGATCGGGCTACCAGCAGTGCGGAGCTTGCTGAGGAATGGCAGCAGGCAGGTGTGAGTGCATCTGCACGCACTGTGAGGCGGAGACTCTTGGAGCAAGGCCTGGTCTCAAGGAGGGCAGCAAAGAAGCCACTTCTCTCCAGAAAAAACATCAGGGACAGACTGATATTCTGCAAAAGGTACAGGGAGTGGACTGCTGAGGACTGGGGTAAAGTCATTTTCTCTGATGAATCCCCTTTTTGATTGTTTGGAACATCTGGAAAACAGCTTATTCGGAGAAAAAGAGGTGAGCGCTACCACCAGTCTTGTCTCATGCCAACTGTAAAGCATCCTGAAACCATTCATGTGTGGGGTTGCTTCTCAGCCAAGGGAATCGGATCTCTCACAGTCTTGCCTAAAAACACAGCCATGAATAAAGAATGGTACCAGAATGTCCTCCAAGAGCAACTTCTCCCAACCGTCCAAGAGCAGTTTGGCGCTCAACAATGCCTTTTCCAGCATGATGGAGAACCTTGCCATAAAGCAAAGGTGATAATTAAATGGCTCAGGGAACAAAACATAGAGATTTTGGGTCCATGGCCTGGAAACTCCCCAGATCTTAATCCCATTGAGAACTTGTGGTCAATCATCAAGAGACGGGTGGACAAACAAAAACCAACAAATTCAGACAAAATTAAAGCATTGATTCTGCAAGAATGGACTGCTATCAGTCAGGATTTGGTCCAGAAGTTGATTGAGAGCATGCCAGAGAGAATTGCAGAGGTCCTGAAGAAGAAGGGTCAACACTGCAAATATTGACTTGCTGTATTAACTCATTCTAACTGTCAATATAAGCTTCTGTTACTCATAATATGAATGCAATTATATTTCTGTATGTGATAAAAACATCTGACAAACACACATAAAAACCAGAGGGCAGCAGATCATGTGAAAATATAATATTTGTGTCATTCTCAAAACTTTTGGCCATGACTGTACTATGTTATGTGAATTTACTGTTTTTCCTGTTATTATCACCTGAAATAACGTATCCACAAAAAGAGCAAAAAGGTGACAGTAAAAGATTCTGGATCTGCACTGTGTGTGGGTTATGGCCACGGAGGGGGAGCAGGCCACTTGCCCTCGGTCGCCAAAAAACAAACCACGCCAGGGTTTGAAAATCTTTATTTTAACGTGAAATCCCTGGTGCAAGAATTTAAGGCACAAGAAATTCGATAGATATTTTATGGGAAATGTGATTGATGCTGCTTGTCTGTCTCCATCTTACATTTCATTCTCGGGCACTGCCCAGAGCTCATCCCCTCCTTTACTGAAAACTGTAATCTATAATGGGATGAAACTTCTGTTTTATCCAATAGTTATTTGTTAAAACTCATGTTATAACTTTATACCCAATCATGTTAGGTTAATGATACTAATGGCACCTTCTCTTTGTTTCAGCAATGTATAACCACACCAATAAGAGATTTTGTGCTGTGTTATTGGCATGTGTAAAGGGAAGTGCTTACCACAAACATTAATATATATACAGTACAGACCAAAAGTTTGGACACACCTTCTCATTCCAAGAGTTTTCTGTATTTTCATGACTATAAAAACTGTAGATTCACACTGAAGGCATCAAAACTATGAATTAACACATGTGGAATTATATACTTAACAAAAAAGTGTGAAACAACTGAAAATATGTCTTATATTCTAGGTTCTTCAAAGTAGCCACCTTTTGCTTTGATTACTGCTTTGCACACTCTTGGCATTCTCTTGATGAGCTTCAAGAGGTAGTCACCTGAAATGGTCTTCCAACAGTCTTGAAGGAGTTCCCAGAGATGCTTAGAACTTGTTGGCCCTTTTGCATTCACTCTGCGGTCCAGCTCACCCCAAACCATCTCGATTGGGTTCAGGTCTGGTGACTGTGGAGGCCAGGTCATCTGGCATAGCACCCCATCACTTTCCTTCTTAGTCAAATAGCCCTTACACAGTCTGGAGGTGGGTTTGGGGTCATTGTCCTCTTGAAAAATAAATGATGGTCCAACTAAACGCAAACCGGATGGAATAGCATGCCGCTGCAAGATGCTGTGGTAACCATGCTGGTTCAGTATTCCTTCAATTTTGAATAACTCCCCAACAGTGTCACCAGCAAAACATCCCCACACCATCACACCTCCTCCTCCATGCTTCACGGTGGGAACCAGGCATGTAGAGTCCATTCGTTCACCTTTTCTGCGTCGCACAAAGACACGGTGGTTGGAACCAAAGATCTCAAATTTGGACTCATCAGACCAAAGCACAGATTTTCACAGGTCTAATGTCCATTCCTTGTGTTCTTTAGCCCAAACAAGTCTCTTCTGCTTGTTGCCTGTCCTTAGCAGTTGTTTCCTAGCAGCTATTTTACCATGAAGGCCTGCTGCACACAGTCTACTCTTAACAGTTGTTGTAGAGATGTGTCTGCTGCTAGAACTCTGTGTGGCATTGACCTGGTCTCTAATCTGAGCTGCTGTTAACCTGTGATTTCTTAGGCTGGTGACTCGGATGAACTTATCCTCCGCAGCAGAGGTGACTCTTGGTCTTCCTTTCCTGGGGCGGTCCTCATGTGAGACAGTTTCTTTGTAGCGCTTGAATGTTTTGGCCACTGCACTTGGGGACACTTTCAAAGTTTTCCCAATTTTTCGGACTGACTGACCTTCATTTCTTAAAGTAATGATGGCCACTCGTTTTTCTTTACTTAGCTGCTTTTTTCTTGCCATAATACAAATTCTAACACTCCATTCAGTAGGACTATCAGCTGTGTATCCACCTGACTTCTGAACAACACAACTGATGGTCACAACCCCATTTATAAGGCAAGAAATCCCACTTATTAAACCTGACAGGGCACACCTGTGAAGTGAAAACCATTTCAGGTGACTACCTCTTGAAGCTCATCAAGAGAATGCCAAGAGTGTACAAAGCAGTAATCAAAGCAAAAGGTGGCTACTTTGAAAAACCTAGAATATAAGACATATTTTCAGTTGTTTCACACTTTTTTGTTAAGTATATAATTCCACATGTGTTAATTCATAGTTTTGGTGCCTTCAGTGTGAATCTACAATTTTTATAGTCATGAAAATACAGAAAACTCTTGGAATGAGAAGGTGTGTCCAAACTTTTGGTCTGTACTGTATATATATTCAATCATTCCATTCAGAACTCCTGAGAGAGCTATTGTCTGCAGGCTACAAAACCTGTTTTCTAACAGACATCCAGCATGGGCCAGGAAGGCTTTTGTTATGCTAATGAGACCCGCATGGTGATGTTAATCAGCTTCCTTTGTTCAAAGAGTTACCCGGAGCAGATGGGGGAGGTAGGTCATTACCCCTAGGCCAAGGATCGATTTTAAGTGTTAGAGCGCCATCCCAAGACTCATAAGAAGTATTGCATCTAAACTTATATTACAATACCAAGAGCCTGATTGGAGTGACAACATCTAGGTGGGCGGAGTTGTGGGCCATATATATAATGGGCCAAAAGCCCTCTCTCTCTCTCTTCATCTTCTCTCTTCACCACCAGCCCTTGGGAGATGGATTGACCAGCTTCACCTAGACAAGCTCCATATACCACCAGAGCATAATAAGGCTTAAGTATAACTTTCTCTCTCTATCCATCTATCCACCCATCATCCATCTATTATCTATCTATCTATCTATCTATCTATCTATCTATCTATCTATCTTCCATTTATCTATCAGTCACCCTCTATTAATCTGTATTACTACTGCTGTGTTCCTTACAGAAAGGGTCAGTTAGTAAATTGTCCAGGGGTTGTATGTGTGTGTGTATGTGTGTGTGTATGTAGCGATATCTGTAGGTTTTTAATTGGGTTCTGTACTTATTGTATTGCACTGTGTTAATACTGTTTTGTATTATTCTATAACCTAGTTCCATCATATTAATAATAAACGTATTGTATGATTAATATTGTGGGGTAAATTATCGTACATGCAAACCAGTCAAGGAAACAGATAAGTAGATATACCTAAGGAGAAAGGAGGGATCAGGGAAGAATATTAATAAGACCCAGATCTCTAACATAATGGTGAAGCAAGTCAGGAGCGATGAATATTTATTATTAATATTCATCTGTAACATAATGGCGAGCCGGCCCGTACTGTTTTAATATTTTTGCGTGTTGTCTTCTGGCAAAACTGTGTTATACCGTGAACTATCAAGTGGAGGGGCGTGGACAGGTAACATTGGTACACAGTGAAGTGTTGCGTTACACTGTATGCCCAGATTGAAGTTTGCACGGCTAACCCAGTTTGCTTAAAGCTTCACTTAAGATAATTAATAACAGTGAACCTATTGTTTATTTGTATTTATCTGAAGGTATTAACAATTGTCTGTTTCCTCCACAAGCAACTCGCTGGGAGACTGAGAAATCCATTTGTGCCTCTGTAATATCAAAGTCAAGGTTCTTCAGGAGAAGTCCAGCTGGTCGGGAAAAGGCTTTCCGGTACGAAAAGGATACTTTTTCAAGCAGCAAAGTAGGAGAACAACGGTGACCAAGATGACAGCAGGAAAAGTAAGTATGGATTTCTCAACATTAAAACACCTAGCTAAACACAGTACATTCAACCCAGTACCACCCACAACCTATAAATCAGGAGAAATGTTATGGTCTGCTTTGCTGGATCAGGCCTATGCTCATGATAAAAACTGCATTAGTAAACGGACAGTTTTTAACAAAACTTCCAAAAGATTACAAATGTTAGCAAAACTTGTATATACTTTTGAGGATACAATCTGGAAGCCAGAGCATGCTGAGATCCTAGCAAACATGAAAGGGACAGTGGAGCGAGCTAACAATGCAAACCTCCACTGTCATTGTTGTGTAGACAATGTCAAGCAGATTCACATGTTAGAAACTCAATTGAAAGATGAGGCACTTTATATAATTGAGAGAGGAAAGGAGATTTGTGTGTTGGAATCCAAACTCACTGACAAAGAGAATTATTATTCTGACATGGACAAAGAACTCCTTCGATTATACACTGAGAACAATCAGTTTAGAAGTAAAATTACTTCCACAGAAGCAATGTTAGTGACACTAAGAGAGGAACAAGTGGCAAACTCGCAAATCATTGCGAATTTGCAGCAGATCATCTCTGACTTGTCAACGGCCTAGAACTAACAGCACGGTACCCTTGCCAACTAAACAGATTTGTGTCTCAGGAATGGCACAGGAGGGGACTGGGGCGATCAGACCCACGGCTCCTGTGGATCAGAGATCCAATAGTCCATTTTGTGATACTAGGAGTCCAGTGGAGCGTGCACTACAATTCTCTCCAACACCTTTGGAGAGGAGAGACAGCGGACGCCTCCATGGACAGGACTCAAATTGGGGACTAAGTAGTGGATGAGAAACTGTACATACGGCTTCCAACCTACCTACACGTCCTGAAAGGTCAGTGGAATTTTATCCTAGCCATAACAACATGGAAAAGATAAATTTCCTGTTACGGATCTCCAAAGAGATCCCTAAGTATGACCCTAATACAGATCCATTTACAGCCTGTGATATGTTTGAAGGACATTGCAGGAAATATTCTGTGCCTCCAGAATATCGTATGGAGCTGTTTAAATTGTGGTTGCCTACACACCTCAACCAAAGGTATGAGGCAACAGAGAGATCAAGTCCCAAGAATGGCCTATTTTATGATGAGGAAGAACGCCTTTCAATACTCATGAAACTGGCAACAGGACATTGGGATGTTACTCCAGAAATCCTGACAAAATTCAGACCCACCTTACAGGACGAACCTTCGTCCCTCTGTGGTCGGTTTGAAGCAATGTACAGGAGGATCACAAAGGATCAAGGTATAGGAGTCCCACAAGGCATGGTTCGCATGTTTGTGTACAAATTCCCATACCTTGACACCGCAATTCGGCTAAGTGCAGCAAGGGAGCCAACGCTCACTGATGCAGCCATGATTATTGAACAGTATAGACAAGATCTACTGCGCAATAAAAAGTCTGTGAAAATCAGGGAGCGTGGAAAGGTCCATGTCAAATCACAAGATGAACGTGGACACCACACTAAGCCACACATGTCTGTCTACCCCACAGATCCTCCAACAGAAAAGATGGGAGACATACGATGCTTTCTGTGTTTACAGGTTGGACCCATTAAAAGAAACTGCCCTCAAGTAGTTCGCAATCGTACAAACCCAGAGAAAAATGGCAATAATAATGGTTTCAAGATGAAGCCTAATTACGCCAAACAAGTTGGGAAACAGACAGATAGCAATCAGGGACATTTGCCAGAACAGGCACTGAAACGTGTGGCACTTGTAAATGCCCCTGATAGACCAGAGGATAGAACATTAGGTGTAGAACATCATAAGTCTGCACAGAATGTTGAAACTCAGCAACCACAAGTGGCAGTACGTACCTCAGAGGTACCTACTGAGAATCTGGTGCAGATTGACTGACGGTCAGGGATCCCTAAAGATCTGGCTCCAATATGTCACATCATACTGGATTCTTCAGGGAGACCCCACATTAAAGCCAGAATAAAAGACCACGATACCAAGATCATGCTCGACACTGGAGCAGAAATTTCTATTACCAATGTCAAACATGATCTACACCCCAACAGCCCTCAGTGTATGGTGATCGGATTTGATCATCAACAAGGGGGGGTGAGAGCCCACAGGATAGATGAAGTTCTAGTTGAGCTTGACAGAAATAGGACCTTGAAGATCCCAATGTGGTATTACCCTGGTACTGATAACATCATCGGTACCGATGTAATGACACAAAATGGATGGATAATCGATTTGGCAAACTGTATTGTTTGGAGGGGTCCAAGGCGATCAAAGGTGTATGTCATACAGCACCAATGTCTGGGACCACCCCTACCAGCAATTGAGAATTCTTCCAATGTGCTGGAACACAAATGGCCAGAGGTCTCACACAACATAGACCTTGAACCTATTGTGTTCAAATATCCAGACTTGTGGGCTCAAAGCAAAAATGATTGTGGAAGAATGGTTGGCGTTCAGGTGGACATACAAGGGCCAGACCCTCCACCTCAGCGTCAATACCGCTTTCCGCCTGAGGCAACACAATCAATTCTAGAGACAGTCCAAGACCTGGAAGTAAGGGGTGTGGTCATAGAGGGTAATTCAAAGTGCAATAATCCTTTATGGCCTGTGAAAAAGAAGGGTGCAGGTGTTGAAACTACATGGAGGCTTATAATAGACCTTCGCATCCTTAATAAGTACACCCCCATGTCTGCACCTGTGGTCGCTCAGACTCCCGACATAATGGCAAGGGTAAGCGGCAAAAGTCGTATATTCTCAACCATCGATGTCGCCAATGGATTCTTTTCCATCGAACTGACAGAGAGCTGCAGGTACAAGTTCGCCTTCACAGTGGGTAACAAGCAGTATATGTTCTGTGTACTGCCCCAGGGGTTTCACAGTAGTCCTACATATTTTCACCAGGCATTAGCGGCTGTATTAAGTGTGTTCTCACGGCCAGAATGTCTGCTGCAATATGTAGACGACCTTCTCCTTCACACAGAAACCATGGAAGACCATCTGGTTCTGTTGAAGGAACTGTTGGGACTCCTGGCCCAGGCTGGACTCAAGCTGAGCCCTCATAAGGCAAACTTGGCTAGGACAGAAGTCACCTTCCTTGGTGTCCAGATTTCATATGGAGCCAAGGGCATCCTGGCTGCCCGTGTGGAAGCCATGGTGAAGATACCCAGGCCAGACTCTCTACAGAACTTACGCAAGTTCCTAGGAGTAGCCAACTTCATGAGGGAGTTCATAGAGGATTTTGCCGTCAAAGCAAAACCACTCTATGAACTTCTTAGAGGGGAACAGCCTTCTCTGAAGGACTGGTCAGAGACACAGGAAGAGGCCTTTTCAACTCTGAAAAGAGATCTCTCATCCGCCCCAGTCCTAGCCACCCCTCACCCAGAAGGAAAACTGGCCATACAAGCCCATGCTAGCGCAGAGTCTATTTCTACGGTCCTTCTTCAAAAGATAGGATCTGAGTATAGACCTCTAGGGTACTTCTCCAGGCTCCTTTCACCAGTTGAAAGGGGTTTTGATGAATGTGCTAAACAACTGACAGCCATACACTATGCGGTTAAAGCTACAGAGCATATTGTGGGTTTCAGGCCCCTCACTGTACAGACTCCACATTCCCCGCTGGCACTCTTGCTTCGAGATACACTCCCTGGAGTCTCACAACAGAGATTTGGGAAGTGGATCATGGAGCTGAGTGGGCGAAATCTGACAGTGGACCACAAAGCAAAATATGTTCTCTCCCAGTTGTTAAATATGACAGGGATAGAACATGATTGTGGTCAACTAACGCAGGTCACTGATCCCCAGCTATTCAGGATGACCACTAATCCCGATGACAGAGTCATCTTTGTTGATGGCTCTCGATTCTGCTTGAATGGCACCTACATGACAGGATTTGCAGTGCTGGATGAGACCATGGGTACTCAGAAGCTGGTAAGGTTGCCTGGTCACATGTCAGCACAACGGGCTGAACTGGAGGCCGTCAGAGAAGCCCTTCTCATTCAGCCTCCAGGGAATCGTACTATATATAGCGACAGCTCATATGTAGTCCGATCTCTCACTTTGCATCTGGACACTTGGAAACGACGAGGGTTTGTGGACAGCCAAAATAAACCTTTAGCTCATGCCTCAGTCCTGAAAGAGTTGTGGGAATGGGGCATGGCACATCCTGGGAATGCTTCAATCATAAAAATTCCAGCACACCAGAAGGGTGATAACCCTCTGATCCGGGGTAACAACAAAGCAGATGAGTCTGCCAAATTGGCTGCAGTGTCTGGAGTCCTCCAGGAATCAGACACTGAAGCCATACCCGTACACCAGATTAAAATCAGAAACAAACAACTCAAAGATGGTCCAGTGTCATTTGAAGAGGAACAGTCAAAGGATCCTTTGCTGGCAGCACACCTTACCAGCCCACAAGATCCCTGGACAGTCCAACAGGGCATCTTGTGTTATGACACTGGAATCAAACCACTCCCTCTACCGGTGGTCCCACAGCATCTGCAAGCAGAACTAACTAGACTCAATCATCAGTTGTTGGGTCATCTGAGTCGGGATAAACTATTGACCCTACTCAAGGACAAATTATACTGGCCAGGTATGTCCAAGACGGTAGAGGAAGTTACACAACAATGCCTGGTGTGTGCTCAGGTAAACCCAAGGGCATCCGCCCTGAAGCCAGTGTTGCAGCGGGTTCCTCCAGCGGAGGGACCATGGTCTACTTTACAAATTGATTACATAGGAGGACCATTACCGGCAGGCAGCCGTAACTGTCGCTATGCATTGGTGGTGGTGGATGTCTTCTCAAAATGGGTAGAAGCCATCCCTACAGTAAATGACTCCACTACTACTACTGCTCGGGTTCTGTGGGAGCACATTCTATCACGGTGGGGAATCCCCTGAGTGATTGAATCAGATCGGGGAACCCATTTTACAGGCAAGGTTATCAAAGCACTTTGTGGACTTCTGGACATAAAGCAAAGATTTCATGTACCTTATCATCCACAGTCAGCAGGCATTGTGGAGCGGATGAACCGAACTATCAAAACTCGGCTCTCCAAAGCACTGTTGGAAAGGGGTTCCACTTGGGTGACTTCCCTTCCAGCAGTACTGATGGGTATCCGGGCCACAGAGGCAACAACAACCGGCATAACACCATTTGAACTTATGACCGGGCGCAAGATGTCTATCTGTTGGCCAAGTGAACCCCAAATTTCTACACCCATGAAAGATGCTATTGCTAGAGATGTGTTTCTCCAACAGGTTCAGCAGAACCTGAAGGAATTGCTACCGCATGCAGCAATAAAGATGAATAAACCGTACCTACAGTGGGAAACTCCCATGCCCTCTGTAGGGGAAATGGTCATGGTCAAAGTATTCCGCAAGGCCGGGCCCTGGGATGCAAACTGGGAAGGACCCTACCAGGTCCTGGAAGTAATGGGTAGCACTATGCTGAAAGTACAAAGGCCAATCTCAACAAAAAAACGCTCACATAGACGAAAGGCAGGGTTTTGGATCCACATTGACCAAGCAAAGGCTACCCGTGCCTCCCCAACTCAATAAGGTCATGAGTATAGAGTTGGGTGAAGGGGGGGGGGTAGTAGGTCAAAGGTGTATCAAAACATTTCATATTATCATGTTATTCTTTACCAGATCACAGAACCAACAGCTATCAAATCAGTAAGATGGGTGTCTAGAAATCCCCACTTACATCCTTATAGGCCAGTGATAGTAAACAAAACAAAGGTGCTGTGCACCAAAGCAGGAGTCCTGAGTCCTGAAGATGTCACTGGGGCAGAATACAGTGGATGGTACATTCTAAAAGCCACTTTTCTGAAACATACCAGTCAGGATAGCTTAAGAGTTAGGACATACTTTGATAGACCCATACCAGTAAAGGGCACCCTGAAGGCGTACTGTATGCTAAGGGATTCTCATATGGTAATAACTAGGGAATCCAAATATGCTGAAGGACATGTGTCCACGGACTATTTAGGGACCAGCATATTGATTTTAAAGTTAAACTGCAGTAAATCTGGACAAGTATTATGGAACAATCAGAGCGGCCCAGTAAAACTTGAAGGCCTATACAGAGCCACAGTTTTGAAGGTACGAGCTGATGCGAAGGATCAGAGGTATACTCAGCTGGAGGGATCTCCATCAATTCGATCTTTTATGATTACCATTATGAGGGATCCTTGTGTACCAGATGTGACAGGACATTATTTCATCACCTATGCACACTGGGAACCAGACACTCAGATGGTAATGTCAGACTCTAACCCATGGAGATGGGATATAGTCTGTAACGGAGTGGATTCTCCAATAATTGATGCATGGATGGATGGGACCCCTATGACTGAGGAATACCGGAATAGATATGTATCTTCTGATTGGAAGGATCCCAGAGGCAGAGATATTAACTTTGCTATCAATATTGATGGTTCATTTAAATGGCCATTTTGTGAGGCAGTCGATGAGGGGTGTTGGACATTTACACAGTGGGTTTATCTTTCCACAACTAAACCCATCCGGAATCTCGTATTAGAGACTGGAGAAGGTGACCAATGGTATCCATTTAAAGGAAGAGGTAAAGTATGTGTGACTGTGGTAAGGGTCCCTTATGAAACTGAAGTTCTTCAGCCAGTAAAACCCCACAGGGATTCCTGTAATGCCCCAACCTATCAAATGGCTGATCCCATAGCTCCACAGTTAGCATCTCCCTGGAAAATCATCACCAAAACCAAATTCGTCCTATATACCTGGAGGATTTCGGTTGATGATTTTAGAGTAGACTACTGGGACCATAGATGTGAGGAGTTTGTGAGGAATCAGATCGATATGATAAAAGGATGGGTAGAGGTGGGACAAGAAGTAAGGAAGGATGCTACCAGATACAGGAAGTACAGGGGGAGAAGGGATTTGATTGCCATGGGTTTAGGAGGAGGTGCAATGGGAATAGGGGCACTGAACACTATGGACCTGGAAGTCCTGAGAAACAAACTCGGGAATCTGGCGAAACATACTGGGGAAAGCCTCAAGACCCAGGTTGATGTAAATCATGTTTTGGAGGATTTACAACACTCACATATAGATGCCACTAGCTCCCTATCTGCTGCGTTATGAGAGAAGTTTAGACTATTAGTCGTGGGTCTCCTGGAAGAACAGGATAGAGCTCAGCTTGCTCTGGCATGTACTCAGGTTCAGGGTGAACTTTCCAGCAACCTTAAACATATTGTGTCCTCACTGTATAATGGACACTACCCTTTTAACCTCCAGCAAAGGGTGAGTCCTTTTATCACTCCTTTTGCTGCCAACCATACTAACTAGTGGGTCATTCAGTGGCATGGGTGCCATAATCTCACTTGCACTGCTTCATCCCTGGCACCTGTCTCTGGCAACGTGAGACGTGGGTACGGTGCTATCAACCTAGGTATAATGATGAATAACAGAACAGTGTTACATCCACAGCTCTCCTCAGATATCCTGACCTATGAGACCGGCCATCTTTATCTGTTTGATACAGATGGATGTTGGAGGAAAGAGGATGCTATCCTCTGCCAAGGGGATCATGATCGGGTGCTCAGACACCAGTGTTGGGATAATGAGGGGTTCTGTGAGATGAAAAGCAGCTCTATACCTCCATCTAGTTTGAAGTACTTGGGTGAAGGGTATTGGTGTTGGTACCAGTCCGTTAATGTGTCATATACCATTTATACAACTAACTGCACCGAAAGAGGTGAACTCCTCCCAGGAGCATATTGTACCCTTTATCCCGTTCTAGGTGTCGATGTAGCAGAGCAGAAGGGGAGAACACCGATTATCCCAGAGAAGAGGTTGGATATCCGTCCAGATACTCCTGTAAGACTCCAGAGGATCCCTCTTGGTTTTGGCAGAAAACTGAGACACCTGCTACTAGACTTCACTAAGGAGGAAAGTGTCATAGAGAAGCTCAAAGACTCTGAAAAGCAGGCCACCATCTTATTGAAACATGACCAGTCAAAGATAACAGATATGGTTCATGCCCTGGAGAAGGACTCAGCCGTATCTTGGTGGGAGAGTCTGTTCGGATATAGCCCGAAAGCAACATCATTCTTCAATCTGCTTGTACACCCAGTCATAGTCCTCCTCGTCCTAGTGGCCATTATGTATATAGGAATGATCTTCATCTATAGGAAGATAAATGGCCTGTTGAAGCTCACGGGCCAGGCCGTACATCACGAACTTACCCGAAGGCAGGGACTAAGGACTTGATACCAATACAGTCCCAGCCTTAACTTGTAAATAATGTTTTCAATGTAATTTTCTATATTCTTGTACATTTTTGCATTTTTGTATGTGCACATAGACACTTCAGGTGTAAGTGCCTGTTATGGTCTGTACAACAACATACGCCTCCCACACTGAACACTGAGTGTGTTTGTGTATAGACATACTTGCATTTGCATCTTTTAGTGTAATTCCCATCTACACCTGGGTCTGAAGATTCATGTGTTTATGGATGAGTAGGAAACACGTACTCTTGCGGCAGGAGTCTCTATGTGCACCAATACCAGCACATCCTTGTATTATTATCGCCTTGATCTATAGGGGGGGTGGGAATTTGTGTGTTTGGTGGATGAGTGGGATATATATATATGTTCTTGATCTATAGGGGGTGGGAATTTGTGTGTTTGGTGGATGAGTGGGATATATATATATGTTCTTGATCTATGGGGGGTGGGAATTTGTGTGTTTGGTGGATGAGTGGGATATATATATGTTACATTAATTTCTGTTAGGTAAAGGGGTGTAAGGATCCTTAGGGACAGGTAATGTACCCCTACACTGTAAGGTAATTGCCACCTCGGCCATATAAAATGGTATGGTTCATAATGGATGGATTGAATGTCAGGTACAGGGGACATGGGAAGCAGTGCCTCTCCCCACAATTCGATTTTAGGGTCTGAGACATCATTTCAGATGCAGGTTCACAGACCTGCCTTGATAAAAGTCCAGGTTTTTCTGTTCATGGAGGCCGGTGACAACTTCACTGGTGACCTGTGCTTAAGTACAGGTAGCGGTCCTGTAGGACAGTTGGTGTCATGTGGCAAGGTGGTCTAACCCTGCGTGAGCTTCAGTCCGGACCAAAAGGTGGTGCTGCATGTACCGTGACAATGGACTGTGGTTTAAAGGTCTTACCTGACTAACTGTGGGATGGATAAAAATGTTCCCGTCCAGGTCAGTGTGACATATTGGGGTGGACCGTAGAAAGTATCACTGACACCGTAAATCAGGACGCGCAAAAGACGTTTTCTGTGAGCAGAGGATATTGGGCGACAGTCATAGGTGGGAAAGTGTCCCTGGAAATGATCGATGTCTTGGTACCTAAATCCAAATTATACTTCACTCCATCCTGAACCATTGCCAGGAATGAATAGGGCTGAGGGGGCAATAACGACCAAACAAACACTTCCTCAAATTACATTGTCGTGTTCCCGACAACAGGGGGATTGTAAAGGGAAGTGCTTACCACAAACATTAATATATATATATATATATATATATATATATATATATTCAATCATTCCATTCAGAACTCCTGAGAGAGCTATTGTCTGCAGGCTACAAAACCTGTTTTCTAACAGACATCCAGCATGGGCCAGGAAGGCTTTTGTTATGCTAATGAGACCCGCATGGTGATGTTAATCAGCTTCCTTTGTTCAAAGAGTTACCCGGAGCAGATGGGGGAGGTAGGTCATTACCCCTAGGCCAAGGATCGATTTTAAGTGTTAGAGCGCCATCCCAAGACTCATAAGAAGTATTGCATCTAAACTTATATTACAATACCAAGAGCCTGATTGGAGTGACAACATCTAGGTGGGCGGAGTTGTGGGCCATATATATAATGGGCCAAAAGCCCTCTCTCTCTCTCTTCATCTTCTCTCTTCACCACCAGCCCTTGGGAGATGGATTGACCAGCTTCACCTAGACAAGCTCCATATACCACCAGAGCATAATAAGGCTTAAGTATAACTTTCTCTCTCTATCCATCTATCCACCCATCATCCATCTATTATCTATCTATCTATCTATCTATCTATCTATCTATCTATCCATTTATCTATCAGTCACCCTCTATTAATCTGTATTACTACTGCTGTGTTCCTTACAGAAAGGGTCAGTTAGTAAATTGTCCAGGGGGGGGTTGTATGTGTGTGTGTATGTAGCGATATCTGTAGGTTTTTAATTGGGTTCTGTACTTATTGTATTGCACTGTGTTAATACTGTTTTGTATTATTCTATAACCTAGTTCCATCATATTAATAATAAACGTATTGTATGATTAATATTGTGGGGTAAATTATCGTACATGCAAACCAGTCAAGGAAACAGATAAGTAGATATACCTAAGGAGAAAGGAGGGATCAGGGAAGATTATTAATTATTAATAAGACCCAGATCTCTAACATAATGGTAAAGCAAGTCAGGAGCGATGAATATTAATTAGTAATATTCATCCCCTTAACAGCATGCATCCCATTTGGTTTGTTAATGTGCTGGATCATGTGAAAAGTTGGGATAGGTTGCCCCACCGCCCGTCTTCTTCCAAATTGTGGTGGAGGAGAATGTAGTAACCCAGGGCTACTGTGTGCGCTCGGGATATATCTTCCCAGGTTCTAAATAAAAAGCTGCACTCATTAACACTTAGTGTGCTGAAGGTAAGGGTTTGAGGCAGAAGTTAGGCAAATCATGGAGAATGTGCCTCAGCGGTGTGGAGCTGATCCCAAGAACAGAGAAATTCCAGCTACAGAGATTGTAAGAGCAAAAGAGGATGCTGATGCAGTGAGGGAATGCCAGAAAATGTTCAGAAAGTCTGGTTATGCTGAGCTTATAGTTCTTCAAGAAATAGGGTGAGATGCAGGGGGGAGAGCCAGCGCACTTATGTGTGGGATGAGTAGCTGTGTGCAATATATATAAAAAAAAAAAAAAAAAAAAAAAAAGACACTGTTAACAAGGGGTAATAAATCTAGCATTAGAAACACAGATGGGAATGGCTGGGCAACTCAGACTACAATGTGCCTTACTTATGCCTCCTAATGTCTCCTTTGCATGCTGCACGTCACTAAAATCCCTTTGACCTGTTAGCAATAGGTTCAAGGGGGGAGAAAGGAAAGTCAGACAACTTATCCACACAAGTATTTTTTATTTTTTTTGCTGACAATATAGAACAATATGATTGTATGCCACATAAACTGTTGGGTTTGGTTATGTAAATGATGAACCTATTGCTAACCCTGATTTTGAGTTCTTTTATAGATGGCCCTCGATTTGGGAAGGTGACAGATTCTACACTGGATATGCCATGGTTACTGGAAACGAGGTAAAACAAGCAGAATCCCCCTTAAAGCTTCCACTGAAATAGTGTAGAATGTTTGAGGGTAAGCCCGCCGTGCTTTTGGTATAGCAGGACTATTGTCCGATCTGTGTGTTTAATGTTAAGCCTAAAAGGATTTCCAGGCTATTCAGGAGGTGATGGAACCCCCGCAGCTATAGTCAAAGTCAAGGCACACACCAAGGCTGATACAAAGGAAAGTAGAGGTAATGTGTGGGCAGATGCTGCCACCAAACTAGCTGCAGAAAAGCCTAGGGAACTTGCCTCAATACAGGTGGTCACCATACTGGACCAAAACTCTCAGCTCTCTTTTCAGGTTCTAAAAACACTGCAGGACCAAAACAGCCCAGAAGAAAAAGAAGATGGAATGGAAAAAGCAAGGAGGATGAACAAGTCCTCATGGCCAGTGGTAAGAGAGTATGTTTACCGAGAGCATTGTTCCCAATGATAGCGCAAGCAGCTCATTCTCAAGTGCACCACTCGGAAGTAGCCATGTGTGACCTGGTGAACAGATGATGGGTAGCTGCGGGATTTCGCATCACTGCAGACAGATACATGTAAGCCTGCATAACATGTGTCAAACACAATGTAGGCCAAAAAAGTTAAAGGTTTCTCTGAAACACACCCTGAAGCCCTTCTACCTGTTTTGGAGATTGCGGGTTAACTATATACAGTTACCAAAGGTGTGAGGGTATGAGTACAGTCATGGCCAAAAGTTTTGAGAATGATACAAATATTAATTTTTACAAAGTCTACTGCTTCAGTTTTTCTAATGGCAATTTGCATATACTCCAGAATGTTATAAAGAGTGATCAGCTTAACAGCAATTACTTGCAAAGTCAATATTTGCCTAGAAAATGAACTTTATCCCCCAAAACACATTTCAACATCATTGCAGCCCTGCCTTAAAAGGACCACCTAACATCGTTTCAGTGATTGCTCCATTAACACAGGTGTGGGTGTTGATGAGGACAGGGCTGGAGATCAATCTGTCATGATTAAGTAAGAATGACACCACTGGACACTTTAAAAGGAGGCTGGTGCTTGCCATCATTGTTTCTCTTCTGTTAACCATGGTTATCTCTAAAGAAACACGTGCAGTCATCATTGCACTGCACAAAAATGGCCTAACTGGGAAGAGTATTGCAGCTAGAAAGATTGCACCTCAGTCAACAATCTATCGCATCATCAAGAACTTCAAGGAGAGAGGTTCCATTGGTGCCAAAAAGGCTCCAGGGCGCCCAAGAAAGACCAGCAAGCGGCAGGACCGTCTCTTAAAAGTGTTTCAGCTGCGGGATCGGGCTACCAGCAGTGCAGAGCTTGCTGAGGAATGGCAGCAGGCAGGTGTGAGTGCATCTGCATGCACTGTGAGGCGGAGACTCTTGGAGCAAGGCCTGGTCTCAAGGAGGGCAGCAAAGAAGCCACTTCTCTCCAGAAAAAACATCAGGGACAGACTGATATTCTGCAAAAGGTACAGGGAGTGGACTGCTGAGGACTGGGGTAAAGTCATTTTCTCTGATGAATCCCCTTTTCGATTGTTTGGAACATCTGGAAAACAGCTTATTCGGAGAAGAAGAGGTGAGCGCTACCACCAGTCTTGTCTCATGCCAACTGTAAAGCATCCTGAAACCATTCACGTGTGGGGTTGCTTCTCAGCCAAGGGAATCGGCTCTCTCACAGTCTTGCCTAAAAACACAGCCATGAATAAAGAATGGTACCAGAATGTCCTCCAAGAGCAACTTCTCCCAACCGTCCAAGAGCAGTTTGGCGCTCAACAATGCCTTTTCCAGCATGATGGAGCACCTTGCCATAAAGCAAAGGTGATAACTAAATGGCTCAGGGAACAAAACATAGAGATTTTGGGTCCATGGCCTGGAAACTCCCCAGATCTTAATCCCATTGAGAACTTGTGGTCAATCATCAAGAGACGGGTGGACAAACAAAAACCAACAAATTCAGACAAAATTAAAGCATTGATTCTGCAAGAATGGTCTGCTATCAGTCAGGATTTAGTCCAGAAGTTGATTGAGAGCATGCCAGGGAGAATTGCAGAGGTCCTGAAGATGAAGGGTCAACACTACAAATATTGACTTGCTGCCTTAACTCATTCTAACTGTCAATATAAGCTTCTGTTACTCATAATATGAATGCAATTATATTTCTGTATGTGATAAAAACATCTGACAAACACACATAAAAACCAGAGGGCAGCAGATCATGTGAAAATATAATATTTGTGTCATTCTCAAAACTTTTGGCCATGACTGTACGTGCTTGTGTGTACTGATCTCTTTTCAGGATGGCCTGAGGCATTTCTGGTGCAGAAATCTACCACAAAAGGAACTGCAGATAAGATACTGAATAAGTAGTGTGCAGGTATGGGATCCCCGAGACCATCAAAAGTGATAATGGAACTCACTATACAGGACAGGTAATGAGAGAAATAATAATGGAGGCCGTGGGGATACAGCAAGTGTTCCATACCCTGTACCGTCCCCAGAGTAGTGGAGAGTATTTATCACTTGTCGCTTGTATTTGTATTTTCCGTAAGGTACACTCCTGACAGAAGAATTAGCCTCAGCCCCTAGATTTGGATTGTATTTTTCACATTTGTTCCAGATGTAGTATGGTGTGCTGACTATGTCATGGATTGTTCAAAACATGTGACTAATGTACACTTTTGAGTTTTCTCCTTCCTCCAGAACCTGAGTCAGTGGAAGGAACCTATAAGACACAACCCAAAGATTGATGGTGATAGAGACACATGAGAAGGGCCTCGATTCAACCGTCCCTTCCAGGTCCTGTTGACAACCAGTACAACTGTGAAACGACAAGGGAAGCCTTGTTGTCACGATGGTGTCCCCACTGAATGATGTTCTTAGGAACAATAAACTGATTACACACCACCAGGTCCTGATAAAGGATATGGATCTTGAAAGGAAACCTAAAGACTGTTGGATCTGCACCCATAATGCTGATTTGCTTATGTTTATTTTGTTTGTTTAAGCTATTATAGTGCATATGCAAAAGGATGAGCCGACCTAAATATGAAAGGCTGTACCTATGAGGAAAGGTGTTGAGATTAGGTTGTAATACAGAAGCACATGAGGGGAATCTGGTGAAGGAAATAAAATAAAGTCCAGCAGTAGACATTAGGTCACTGAAGTACCTAAATGTGAATTTCTGTATTCAACCATCTCAAAATGGGGAAATGTTAGAGTATGATCCTCCATTTTGTATCCATCATCCATTTTGTGTATCTTTTATGTATATGCTAGTATGTAACTCTGTGTGGTGGGTGTCTAGGCCAAGGTGCTTAGGAATGTGGATAATCTATTTTCTGTGTAAGTTGGTTCTTAGTACTAAGGCTGCATTCCAAAGGCTGTCTGGCACCTAGCATGTCATTCTTATCTCGTTTCCTATGATATATATATATGTGTATAGCATGGATGATGTAAGCTTGTGTATTATCCATTGTATATGCCTCTACATAAGAGTGCTCATCCACCCCCCCTTGGAAGTCCTAATGAGATGCAGCTCCTATTGTGCCTTATCCAATAGCCATGTTCATGGGTGTGTGGCCACAGTGTCCTTGTATGAGATGCTGCTTATTACTGTGAAGGCCGCACCTGGTGATGTTTAATATGAATTTAGCTTATGCGTATTAATCTTGTAATGTCTGGGCCCACCGCCACAGAACTGTGCATGTCCTACATGGCGATGGGCGCTGGATCTCATTAAAAAATGCTGTATGAGATTTCCAAGATCTACTGACAAGGAAGAGCCTATGTGGTCAGATGCTTAATTACGCATCTAAGATGGCGGATACCAAAAGTGCACGCGCTGTCCACGTGCTAGTCATGCAGAAAGTCCATTCTATTTTTAATCAATCATATTGCATGCTTTATATGACGTATTTAATGATGTGTAAGCTGGCACAAAGCCATTATTTTCTTATAAAGATACCCACAATCACTGTGAACAAAAATGTAGACTGGATCAACTATATCTATTACAACCAGCAGAGGTTTCTTGATAAGTCCAAGTACAAAGGGGGGTGATCTACAAGGGGTCACTCATCTTAAATTGGTGAAGAAATCCCTTACCCTTTCCCGTCCTGGTTTAGAGTAAGCCTATAGGCCCCTAGGGATTTATGGAAAGTATAACAATGTTTTTAGGGGGGACTGTGAAGGATCATAATGAACTTTTTATAATTTTATACTTTTATATCTGTTTTATATTTTCATATCTGCTTAAGGTGTACTGTGTGTAAAAACATTGTTATCCTTAAAGTTAAATATTAGATGTGGTTGTTTATGCTTGAAACTGAGTGTAATGTGAGAATCTTTTGTCTCCAAGAAGACGTGTTTGACTTGCTGCCAGAAGACACCTCCCTGGATCACTGCGCAAGACAGGAGATGGCTGACCATATACGGAACTGTTTATATCTGTTATCTATGCATTTAAGATAAACTACACCAATTAGAATTGAACATGAGGACTTACGTTGCTATGTTAACCCTTTCCTATATTTGCTGCTATATGAACTTATTTTGTCTTAATAAAGTGTCAGTGTGCGTTCCGGTATTCGGCTAAGTAAGAGAAACATATACCAACATTCTGTCTGGTGTCTATCCCTCGCCGCTAGCACTTAGCTCATATCAATTAGGACAACGACAGTTACCTGGGGTACCTGGTCACCTGGCCCACAAAGGGTGTCACGACCTTATCAGTATCACACTGATAAGTGGTGTCTTTCTTTATTTCTTTTTTGGAACAGACTGCACTTTTTTGGCTCTTCCCTTTCTTTGCAGTTTGTGGGACTTCACTGGGAATATTTTGCCTTGGTACAATACGGGCACCTTCAGTTCCAGAAGTACTGGGACCTGGCCCTTCCTGGTCCCCAAATATCAGGGATAACGGTCTCTGTTATCGGTCTTGATAATGGTCTCCTGAAACTCAAGGAAAGTTTCCTGTCTGGCCTGCACAAGCATTATACATTGCCATCTGCACAGCCAGCTTTTTGTACCACACTCTTGTTTTCCCGCATTGCACTGTATGGCTTCAAGACTTGATCAGATAGATCAACCCCTTCCATGTACTTATTGTATGCCAGGATGCGGTCTGGCTTGGGGACAGTGGTATGGGTACCACGTAGAGGGTTGCCATGAATTGTGGTACATGGACACCCTTCTTGTACTTATATTTGACCAGCAGAATATTCTCATTGCAGGCAGCTCTACTCTCTACCCCTTCTGAGGTGCTGTGCAATCTGTGCCCTAGGAAGGCCTCTCTCATTTCTGCGCAATATCCAACAAGCTGCAGTTCCTCTAGAACTGAGGCACCTAAAGAGTGGGATGCTGGTGTAAAAGTTATCCACATATAGGTGATAACCCTGGTCCAACAGTGGGTGCAGCAAATCCCACACTATTTTCCTACTAACTCTTAGGATTGGGGGGAATTCTGGGGGCTCAATTCTTGAGTCATAAACCCTAAACTTGTAGCTGTACCCTGAGCTGCTCACACACAGTATATATTTTAATGTCATACCATGCTCTCTTACTGGGCAGGTCTTGGCGGAATTTCAGCCTCTCTTTGAAACTGAACAGAGACTTATCTATTGCAAATTTGGCACTAAAGTGGTCAATGAAGGGGGCGTGGCCTGGCTATGGAGGAGTAAGGACGCTCATACCTCAGTTCCCTCCTCCTTTGCCTCGTGTTTAACGGCTGACCACTGTGTCCTTATCCACCCCAAGATGGGCAAGACTCGGAGGCCTCCCCAGAGGTCTTTCTCCACCCCTCCGGGGACCTCTCAGAGCCCCTCTATTAAAAAGTTTCTTCGGGCCCGGTGTTTAAGATGGAGCCCACGGCTGACACACACGCTGTTCCGGCCTCCCAGTCCACCAGCTCTGTGGATGCCTGAGGGGGGGCTCCAGCTACAGGTCGGCACCCCCATCTCCTGTGTCGGTGGCGGCCTCCGATCCTGAATGGCCTTCACTGCCGCCATCTCCTGCAACAGCCTCCTCCCTGCAACCCCTGGAGGACTTCCACTCCTGGAGCAACTTCTGGAAGGAGATCCTTCCCCGCTTGGCTTCAGCCCTCTGCTGACCCTCCTATCGCTCCTCCTGGCAATCTCGCCTGGCTGGCAGTGATGGGGGTTGTGGATCCACTGGCGCCACATCAAGATGCTCCTCCTTCTATATCCAACTTCAATACTCTGGCTGAACTCCACAGATTGAGCGCACATCTCAGTGCTGTTCCTATGAAGTCTGCCTTGTAAGACTGCTCCAGCCAGGCAACATACACCTCCATATAAGAGTTATCTGCTGTCCGCTCTTCTATTCAAACACCTAGAGGGGAGAGTGGCCTCTCTGGAATCGTCTAATACCTCACACACTAGCCAGCTTACTTCTCATGTATCCGCCATTTCATCTCACACTCACCAGCTGCATCACCTTGCTGACCTCCTGGATGACCTTGAGAACAGAAATAAGCAAAACAACATTCGGGTTCAGAGACTCCCTGAGTCAAATGAACCTTCGCAAATAGACGCCACTCTGCACTAGATACTTAAGTCTCTTCTAGGGGTCCCCCATACTTCCCCTCTTGAACTTGACCAAGCGCATCTCTCCTTAGGACCTCGGCCACATGACTAACATTCCCAGGGTTGTCATCTTCCGAGTGCATCGTTACCAGCTGAAGGAGGCCATTATGCGCGAGGGGCGCGATTCTAGCTAAGTCAGGTTCCAGGATGCTTCCATCAGCCTTCTTCGACACTTGTCAAGACTCACTCTCTCTAAACAGAGGACGCTGAAACCTCTTCTGGAGCTTCTGATCCATCACAAAGTGCCTTACTCCTTGGGTTTCCTCTTCCGCTTCATCTCTATGTCCCATCCAACCGACCTTCCTTCCTTCACGGCAGCTCTTCAGCTTCCCTCAGTGACAATCCAGGACTGGCCCTACCTACCGGAGGCCCCCCGCTGCCACTCAGCCTCCCAGAGCCCTGCGTCGCCATTGGGACCGCACCTCTGCCTCTAGCGACCACCAGCAAGCCATTCTTCCTCCTTGAACTGCTGTGCCCCTGACGATGGGTTCTATACTTGACCAGCGCTGACTGGCCTGCCCTGTGATCTCGACCGTTGTCTGCATGGCGGACTTCTATGACTTTTTTTTTTTATTGCTCTTCAGTTACTTGTTATAGGCTTATCAGGAGAATGTTCTTGGGGCTCTCTCTCTCTCTCTGCTTTTTGTCAGGCGCATTTTGCTGCCTCCCTTTTTTTTCTCTCTTGCCTCACCATGGCTTCCTTAAATATTTGCACTCTGAACATTAGGGGCTTCAACATACCACAAAAACATAGCCAAAGTTTGTATATACTCCATAGGAAACGTACTCACATTCTTATTTTGCAAGAGGCCCACTTTAAAGAAGGCCATGTTCCGGATATCCGCAACCGACATTTCCCCGCTTGGTTCCACAGCGTCAATCCGGTCACAAAGTCCAAGGGGGAATCTATTGCCTTGCATAGATCTCTGAAGCATGAGGTACTGGACACCCTACTTGACTCGGAGGGCAGATTTGTTTTTCTTAAACTGGGCATTGCGGGCACGGTACTCACCATCGTTGAGACCTGATCGGGAAGCTGGCAGAGATCAGCGAAGGTGTGGTGATACTAGGGGGTGACTTCAACTTTGTTCTCGATCCCTTCATGGACTCAAACCACTGCCGCCATTCGCACTCCTCGTCCCAGCTCTTGCACCTTAAGACCTTACTCCATAGTACGCAGTTAGTTGATGTGTGGCGGATACTACACCTCAAAGACCATAATTATACCCATTACTCTCCTGCACACAACTCCTAAAGCCGCACTGACTTTTTCCTAATTAGCCATCACGCCCTCTCCTGTGGCGCAGATGGGACCAGAGGGTCGTGCCTATCGCCCTTTCACGTGGCACTTAAACGACAACGTGCTCAAAGATGCCACATGCAGTACTGATTTAGGCGATGCGATTCGGGACTTCAACCTCCACCACGCCCATGATCCGACCCCCTTTCAGCTGCAAAGGGAGGCTCTGAAGTGCGTACTCCGTGGTGTCCTCATCAAGCATGGAGCAAGCCTTAAAAAGGAGAGGTCGGCTTGGGTGGCTTCCAAACTTGCTGCGATTCACTCTCTTAAACGCGAGGGAGGAACTCTGTACGCATCTGGACGACATGTCCGTTCATGTGCAGGACCATATTCGGAAACACTACTAAGAGTTTGCAGATAAATGTGGGAGACCTCTTGCTCGTCGCCTTCACCCCCGCAGTGGCCAAACGACAGGGGGGTGGAACAGGACATCCATAATCCAACTAACATAGTGGCGACCTTTCGTCCGTATTACCAGGGATCTTTATAACATTCGTGACCAATATGCCAATCATGACCTGGAGTCCCTCGACGGGGAGATTAAGGACTATATCACTGAAACAGCTCTCCCACCTGTCTCCGACTCGGTTAGAGACCTCTAAGAGGAACCATTCAGTGAGGAGGAAGTCGCTGCAGCCATATAATCCTCCCCATTGAGTAAATCCCCTGTCCCTGACGGGTTTACTACCCGTTTCTACAAGTGCTTTCGGGAACTTCTCTCAGCCATAATGGCCAGAGTATTTAATAGTGTGGATGATACCACAAAGTTTGCTGGCCAGTCCCTGTCAGCTCTCATCACAGTGCTCCCAAAACCAGGCAAGGATCCGACGTGCTGCGCCAGCTACCACCCCATCTCTCTCATCAATGTTGACGTTAAGCTCTTCTCCAAACTGTTGGCTAACCACCTATGCCCCTAATGCCGGGCCTGATCTATACTGATCAGGTCGGCTTTATCTCCGGCTGAGAGGCCTGCAACAACGTCTGTAAAATCCTCCTGGCGATAACTGAGGCGCATGCTTTTGGTAGATGCAGAGAAAGCGTTTGATTATGTTCACTGGATATTCCTACGGTTCTCCCCTCAGCAGGTGGGTGTGGGCCCGGGCTTTCTGGGTTAAATCCACCCCCTCTATGGCGATGCTTCAGCCATGGTATGAGCCAATGGGAGTCTCTCTGAGCCCTTCTTGGTTTGTAACGGTCCAAGGCAGGGCTGTCCTCTGTCCCTGCTTATCTCTGCGCCCGTTATGGGACACTTGGAGGTGGCAATCCGGCGGTGCCCAGACATTCATGGTCTCCAAGTGGGTAGCCGACAGGTCAAGGTGGTGCTCTATGATGATGACCTCCTCCTCTATGTTACTCAGCCACGTATTTCTTTCCCGGCCATGCTACATGAGTTCAACAGTTTTGGCCCTCAATGTTACCTTAGACCCATTGGAAGTGGCTCATCTTGTGGGATGCTTCCAAATCAAGTGGCAGTCTACAGTCATGGCCAAAAGTTTTGAGAATGACACAAATATTATATTTTCACATGATCTGCTGCCCTCTGGTATTTATGTGTGTTTGTCAGATGTTTTTATCACATACAGAAATATAATTGCATTCATATTATGAGTAACAGAAGCTTATATTGACAGTTAGAATGAGTTAATGCAGCAAGTCAATATTTGCAGTGTTGACCCTTCTTCTTCAGGACCTCTGCAATTCTCCCTGGCATGCTCTCAATCAACTTCTGGACCAAATCCTGACTGATAGCAGACCATTCTTGCAGAATCAATGCTTTAATTTTGTCTGAATTTGTTGGTTTTTGTTTGTCCACCCGTCTCTTGATGATTGACCACAAGTTCTCAATGGGATTAAGATCTGGGGAGTTTCCAGGCCATGGACCCAAAATCTCTATGTTTTGTTCCCTGAGCCATTTAGTTCTCACCTTTGCTTTATGGCAAGGTGCTCCATCATGCTGGAAAAGGCATTGTTGAGCGCCAAACTGCTCTTGGACGGTTGGGAGAAGTTGCTCTTGGAGGACATTCTGGTACCATTCTTTATTCATGGCTGTGTTTTTAGGCAAGACTGTGAGAGAGCCGATTCCCTTGGCTGAGAAGCAACCCCACACGTGAATGGTTTCAGGATGCTTTACAGTTGGCATGAGATAAGACTGGTGGTAGCGCTCACCTCTTCTTCTCCGAATAAGCTGTTTTCCAGATGTTCCAAAGAATCGAAAAGGGGATACATCAGAGAAAATGACTTTACCCCAGTCCTCAGCACTCCACTCCCTGTACCTTTTGCAGAATATCAGTCTGTCCCTGATGTTTTTTCTGGAGAGAAGTGGCTTCTTTGCTGCCCTCCTTGAGACCAGGCCTTGCTCCAAGAGTCTCCGCCTCACAGTGCGTGCAGATGCACTCACACCTGCCTGCTGCCATTCCTCAGCAAGCTCTGCACTGCTGGTAGCCCGATCCCGCAGCTGAAACACTTTTAAGAGACGGTCCTGCCGCTTGCTGGTCTTTCTTGGGCGCCCTGGAGCCTTTTTGGCACCAATGGAACCTCTCTCCTTGAAGTTCTTGATGATGCGATAGATTGTTGACTGAGGTGCAATCTTTCTAGCTGCAATACTCTTCCCAGTTAGGCCATTTTTGTGCAGTGCAATGATGACTGCACGTGTTTCTTTAGAGATAACCATGGTTAACAGAAGAGAAACAATGATGGCAAGCACCAGCCTCCTTTTAAAGTGTCCAGTGGTGTCATTCTTACTTAATCATGACAGATTGATCTCCAGCCCTGTCCTCATCAACACCCACACCTGTGTTAATGGAGCAATCACTGAAACGATGTTAGGTGGTCCTTTTAAGGCAGGGCTGCAATGATGTTGAAATGTGTTTTGGGGGATAAAGTTCATTTTCTAGGCAAATATTGACTTTGCAAGTAATTGCTGTTAAGCTGATCACTCTTTATAACATTCTGGAGTATATGCAAATTGCCATTAGAAAAACTGAAGCAGTAGACTTTGTAAAAATTAATATTTGTATCATTCTCAAAACTTTTGGCCATGACTATACTTTCATCAAATACTTAGGTATTCAGATCCTTCCAGAGCCCTCACACTTATACAGTCTCAACTATTTGCTGTTGCTCAAAACTCTCTTGGCAGACTTGCAAAAATACGGCAGTTTAACTCTGTCCTGCTTCAATTGGATCAATGTGTTAAAAACCGATATCGTTCCACGGCTACTCTACGTGTTCCAAGTGCTCCCTTATCCAGGTCCCACAGGACTTTTTCTCCCGCGTTCAATCATCATTTGGGAAATTCGTGTGGGGTTCGGCGCGCAGGAAGGTCCGGACGTTGACACGTCGTAAGAACGAAGGGGTCACGGGTCTTCCGGACCCTAAACTGTACAATCATTCCACTGTGTTACTATGCCTCTTCTGGCGCCATCACTATGCTGACAAACAATGGGGCTTGATCGAGTCCAAGATGCTATCGGCCCACCTTCCTTCTCTACTGTGGATCCCAGCGCATTATCGCTCCAGACACATAAAACACTATTTCCTGAAAACCTGGGACGCAACATGTACGAAGAACCGTGTTGCTCAGGCCTTAGGTCCGCTTAGCCCGCTCTTCCATAATCCCACGTTCCACGCTGGCTGCGCGGTGGATAACTTTCTATGCTGGAAGAGCAGGGATGACGTTCGGCTACGCCAGATTGCCGAGACTTTGCCTCTTCCCCCCCTGGACCAGTTACTGGCTTCCCATCCTGGCCTTTATCTGTCCTGGCTGGAATACAGCCAGCTCTCTGCCTTTTTCCGCAAATTTTCCCTGTCCCCCCTGCTCTCCTCTCCCATGACTGATTTAGAAACCGCCCTCTCCCAACCTGACAACCTAACCAAGCTGGGGGAGAACACACGGAAGTGTCCTCACAGCCGCCAGGATATCTCCAGGCATTGGCGCAGCACTGCCGCTCAGACTTTGGTAGAATTTGTTCAGGAGTTTCTCCTCATCCGGAGAATGGAGGCCCTGGAAGCGGAGGACTCTCCAGATTCCTCTAAATTTGAGGCCCTCTGGGGGCCGTGAGTGGAGTTTTAGGAGTCCACCGAGTTTTCAGACCTCTTTTCTTGATTAGGAATTCTCCTTTGCTCCCCCATATGGAAGCCAGCTTGGTTAGGTTCCTTCCCTTCCCTCCTGCTCTTACCACCCCCATGTGTTCTCCCCCAGTTTGTTACAAGTGTCTTGTCCTCACACCATACCGGGTTAATTTTACCCTCTGCATTATGCTGGATTTCCTTCCTTTCTCATCCTCATACATGTGATACTGATTGTGCCTGATTCGCTAGTGTATGCGGTTTATGTTACTGTTTTTTTTTTATGAAGGCCATTCGCCTTTGTTTATGCCCTTGGACTGCATGTTCCTTTTCTCTTTTCTGTTAAACTAAAAAAAGTTTTCAATAAACATTGATTAAACAAAATGGTCAATGACTGGCCTGACTTTGAATAGGCGGTCAAAGTTTGGGGCATCTTATAACGGGCACTGTGCATTATCATTATAGTGTAAGAATTTCAGGATCAGTTCAAAATGTGTCCTGCTCATGGCCATTTCATAGATTGTAGTATAAATACAAGATGTCTATACTCCAATACTGTTGAATTTGTGGTTTCTTCACTATGCCCATATGCATAATAAGACCCCAGAAAAACATCTCTGCTGCATTTACTGGTGTTCCACCTCTAGTACCTGACATATGAAGAGGTAGCATTTTGTTCTATGAAGTGTTCGGCATATAAAAGTTGTTTGGGCCACCATTAAATCTATAAACTCAGAGAAAAAGATTTTGAAAAATTAAATTTCTCTAAAGTCTCAATTTGGATTCCTCACCTGCCCCCAAAGTCAGGAAGCTGAGGCTCATAATTTTCTGAAGGTGGGGTCCAGATTGGTTCCGCAGTTTCGGAAACTACCTCAGCAATAGTTCCGAAGCACCTCCTTTGGGGTTTCTCATCACTGGATGATAATTGATGAATGATGATAATTAATAAAGGAATGGGGCATTTTCCTCTTCTCCCTCTCTTGCGGCATCAGTTTCAGAGGACAGTAAGGCATACGCCTCTTCTGCTAAATACCTTCTTTGGAACACTTGGGAGCTTTGGGACATTTTTGTGTTTGCTGTGTTTTTACGTGTGTATATAAACTTTATTTCTTGAAACTTTATTTACTGAAACTTCAAAGTGTGGGATGTATATTGTGCTTCAGCACATGTATATATGTCAAAATAAAAAAAGGACCTACAATTTAACTATATATTTATATACAAGACTTCTATCTATCGCAACTGCTCCTAACTCCTATTAGGTAAAAAAAAAAAACCTGTGCCAAAAAAAATTGAGCACAGATGTGTGGCAAGAGTATTTGTTCAGACCCCAAGGGATGTGAACAGTGTTGCTCAACATATCGGCGCGACTCCAGGCAGTCTTCGGCCTCCATAGTGACGTCACGTGGTTCAGGCTGGCGACGCATAATGACTCCAGCGTAACCCATGCCTGAGAAGTCATTGAAAAGGACTGCGGCAGAGTGCAGGAGAGGTAAGTACCACTGGTTTTTATGTTAGTCACCTCCCTTGGGCCTCCAAACATTATACTCTGGGGTCTGAAAGGAGTGGTGTAACCCGAAATTTTTGCAATATTTGCAACGAACACTGTTGGGGCCGCTATGGGACATTATACTGTGTGCAGTGGCCACTATGGGACAGGAAGAAACCAGAGTGCCCCTTTGCAAGGAAGACGACTGTCTGCTGTAATGAACAGCAGTAATCTTCTTAAGATCCCCGTGTCAGATGACTTGGAGACCCCTTAATGACCGGGCATACTATTACACCCAGCTGCTCGTAGGATTGCCAGAGCGGCAAATCAGAACCCCTGCTTGGGGTGTCCAAACTTTTGCATGCCACTGTAGAAATATATAATATATATAATCTCAATCTCTATCTCTATATCTTAGTTCAATTTTACAATTTTAGCTAGTATCAGTGGTACTTTTTTTTTTTTAAACTGCACAAGCCATCTTTTTGTGCAGGTGTTGCCGCCACTGAGCACTGGTCAGTGACATATATACATGTTACTGATCACATCTGTGTTAAATTTTTTTGGTGCAGGTATTTTTTTTTTTTTTTGTAATAGTAGTTAGAACCAGTTGCTATATTATATATAGATAGAAGTCTCTCTCTCCCTATAAATAGTTAAATTTTAGCTAGAATCAGTAGTATCTTTTTTAGATAGAAGTCTCCTAGATATATATATACATACACACTACGGTTCAAAAGTTTAGGGTCATTAAGAAAGGTCCTTATTTTTGAAAGAATAGCACAGTTTTTTTCAATGAAGATAACATTAAATGAATCAGATATACACTCTATACATTGTTAATGTGGTAAATGACTATTCTAGCTGCAAACGTCTGGTTTTTAATGCAATATCTACATAGGTGTATAGAGGCCCATTTCCAGCAACCATCACTGCAGTGTTCTAATGGCACATTGTGTTTGCTAACTGTGTAAGAAGGCTAACGGATGTTTAGAAAACCCTTGTGGAAGTATGTTAGCACAGCTGAAAACAGTTTTGCTGGTTAGAGAAGCTATAAAACTGACCTTCCTTTGAGCTAGTAGAATCTGGAGCATTACATTTGTTGGTTCAGTTAAACTCTCAAAATGGCCAGAAAAAGAGAATTTTCATGTGAAACTCGACAGTCTATTTTTGTTCCATGCGAGAAATTGTCAAGAAACTGAAGATTTCCTACAAAGGTGTGTACTACTCCTTCGGAGGACAGCACAAACAGGCTCTAACCAGAGTAGAAAGAGAAGTGGGAGGCCCCGCTGCACAACTGAGCAACAAGACAAGTACATTAGAGTCTCTAGTTTGAGAAATCGACGCCTCACAGGTCCTCAACTGGCAGCTTCATTAAATAGTACCCGCAAAACGCCAGTGTCAACGTCTACAGTGAAGAGGCGACTCAGGGATGCTGGCCTTCAGGGCAGAGTGGCCAAGAAAAAGCCATATCTGAGACTGGCTAATAAAAGGAAAAGATTAATATGGGCAAAAGAACACAGACATTGGACATAGGAAGATTGGAAAAAAGTGTTATGGACAGACAAATTGAAGTTTGAGGTGTTTGGATCACAGAGAAGAACATTTGTGAGATGCAGAACAACTGAAAAGATGCTGGAAGAGTGCCTGACGCCATTTGTCAAGCATGGTGGAGGTAATGTGATGGTCTGGGGTTGCTTTGGTGCTGGTAAAGTGGGAGATTTGTAAAAGATAAAAGGGATTTTGAATAAGGAAGGCTATCACTCCATTTTGCAACGCCATGCCATACCCTGTGGACAGCGCTTGATTGGAGCCAACAATGGAGCCTACAACAGGACAATGACCCAAAGCACACCTCCAAATTATGCAAGAACTATTTAGGGAAGAAGCGGGCAGCTGGTATTCTATCTGTAATGGAGTGGCCAGCGCAGTCACCAGATCTCAACCCCATTGAGCTGTTGTGGGAGCAGCTTGACCGTATGGTACGCAAAAAGTGCCCATCAAGCCAATCCAACTTGTGGGAGGGGCTTCTGGAAGCATGGGGTGAAATTTCTCCAGATTACCTCAGCAAATTAACAGCTAGAATGCCAAAGGTCTGCAATTCTGTAATTGCTGCAAATGGAGCATTCTTTGACTAAAGCAAAGTTTGAAGGAGAAAATTATTATTTCAAATAAAAATCATTATTTCTAACCTTGTCAATGTCTTGACTATATTTTCTATTCATTTTGCAACTCATTTGATAAATAAAAGTGAGTTTTCATGGAAAACACAAGATTGTCTGGGTGACCCCAAACTTTTGAACGGTAGTGTCTATCTATCTATCTATCTATCTATCTATCTATCTATCTATCTATCTATCTCTATCTATATCTCCAGCCATCTAAATCTATAGTCATATCTATCTATCTATATATATGATGTTTATCTATATGATGTTTATCTATCTCTATATATATGTATCAATTTTAGGTCCTTTTTTATTTTGACATCTATACACGTGTTGAAGCACAACATATACCTCACAATTTCATATCTATCTCTATATATATGTATCAATTTTAGGTCCTTTTTTATTTTGACATCTATACACGTGTTGAAGCACAACATATACCTCACAATTTCAAAGTTTCAAGAAATAAAAGTTTATACACATGTGTAAATCACCGCAAACACAAAAATGTCCCCACACTCCCAATTGTCCCAAATAAGGTATTCAGTAGAAGAGGCATATGTCATACTGGCCTCTGAAACCAATACTGCCAGTGAGGGAGAAGAGGAAGATGCCCCATTCTTATATTTGTATGTGAAAACATAAAAAGACAACACCAAGTGGCGCCTTGTGTGATACCATTTAAAAGAAAAACAGGTATATGTTGTTCAAGTAGGTATTATGCTCACCTTCTAGGGTTGTGAATGAGTCATAACAACTTAGTAGACATGAATAGATGTGCTGGGTTGGTTAAGCAGCAGGATCGCATCGTCCAAGGACATAAGCCAATGTTGAGGAAAGGGACCCACTTCAATAAATAAGTAAATAATTCACGCTTACCCAGGAAGGTCTTTGCGATGATACTTTATTGGTTACCATGAACAAAACGAGTATACTGTATAAGCTCCTTTATCAAGTGTACAAAATGGCAGCAAGCATAACACAATGTGGGCACATTACCCTTAAATAGAAAATGGCATCAAAGGTACACGCCTCTTGGGGGTGTCTCCCCCATTAGTAAACAATAATAGAAGGACACTTAAGAACAGTACAACATATGATCATAAAAAAGTATAATGTATGGAGTAACTGATGTATTATAAATGGTCTAGATAGTGCCAAAATTGAATTAGTGATTACCTTATAATGTTTAAAGTGTTCTGGGTAACTCACTGCGCTTGTGCAGTGAGTTTCCCGCTATGTGTGAGCGTGGAAGTGGCTATGGAGGCATGGGGACATGCACCACAGCCTCCTGGTAACGATAAGTATTCAGACTAGCGTGCATGGGGGAGTCCAGCATGTCCACGCGTGTGCACTAAAGTGGAGCAGGAAGAGAATGACAGAAGTATTGCGCATGCTTGGGCTAAAGTAAACCATGCAAGCACACATATGCTGGAGCATTATCGATGATAATTCTAATAGAGAGTGCAGAGGAGATGCGTGCAAGCACAGGCTATTAACCTGCGTGCCCTCCTCCTCATTCAGTGATGAGCGACCTCAAAGAAGGCTCCCCCGAACTATTGCTGAGGCAACTTCTGAAAGTGCTGAACCCATGTGGACCCCACCCCCAGAAAACTATGAGCCTCAGCTTCCCAACTTTGTGGGCAGGTCAGGAATTCAAATTGAGACTGAAGGCTTCACAGAGATTGAGTTTTTCAAAGTCTTTTTCTCTGATGACTTTATAGATTTTTTGGTGGCCCAAATAAATTTGTTTTCCCAACAATTTATAGAACAAAATGCCACCTCTTCATATGCTAGGCCCCAGAGATGGACCCCACTAAATGCAGCAGAGATGAAGATTATTCTGCATATGGGCATAGTGAAGAAACCAAAAATTCAACATTATTAGAGTATAGATGTCTTGTATAATACTCCAATCTATAGAATGGCCATGACCAGGACACGCTTTGTTGCGATCCTGAAGTTTCTGCATTATAATGATAATGCACAGTGCCTGTCCCGAGATGCCCCAAACTTTGACCACCTCTTCAAAGTCAGACCAGTCATTGACCAATTTAGTGCCAAATTTGTTGCTTCGTACATCCCTGATCACAACATTGCAATAGAGGAGTCTCTCAACAGTTTCAAAGGGATGCTAAAATTCCATCAATACCTGCCCAGTAAGAGGGCACGGTACGGCACGGCATTAAGATAAACTGTGCGAGAGCAGCTCAGGGTAGACCCACAAATTCAGGGTTTATGAAGGAAGGGACACAAGGATCGAGCCCCCAGAATGACCTCCAATCCTAGGAGATAGTGGAAAAATAGTGTGAGATTTGCTGACCCATTGCTGGACCAGGGTTATCACCTCTGTGTGGATAACTTTTACACCAGCATCCCACTTTTTAGGTGCCTCAGTTCCAGAGGAACTGCAGCTTGTGGGACAGTGCACAGAAATCAAAGAGGCCTCCTTAGGACACAGATTAAGCAGCCCCTCAGAAGGGGTGAGAGTAGGGCAGTCTGCAATGAAAACATGGTGTTGGTCAAGTATAAAAGACAAGAGGGTCCATGTACTGACCACAATTCATGGCAATGGCAGTTCCCCTGTCCCCCTGCATGGTACCAGTACCCTCACCCCCAAGCCAGACCGCATCCTGGCATACATTAAATACATGGGAGGAGCTGATCTATCAAGTCCTGAAGCCGTACAGTGCCATGTGAAAAACAAAGAGTATGGTACAAAAAGCTGGCTGTGCACATCACGATGTGCAGACAGGACAAACTTTCCTTGAGTTTCAGGAGAAAGTTATCAAGGCCCTGATATTTTGGGACCAAGAAGTGCAGGCTCCAGTAATGAAACTGAAGGTGCCTGTATCGTACCAGGGCAACATTTTCCTGGTGAAATCACACAAACTGCAAAAAAAGGGAATACCCAAAAAAGGTACAGAGTGCATTTCAAAAGGGGAATAAGGAAAGACACAATTTATCACTGTGACACCTGCCCTGAAAAACCTGGCTTGTGCATGAAGGAGTGCTTCAGATTGTACCAATGTTGCATGAATTATTAATTTTAGAATTTATTTTCCATGGAATATCACCTCCTTATAGTTTCATGTACTCTACACAGATTTACCTTTCATCCTCTGGAAAAATTTGGGGCTAAAGTGACATTTTATTGTTAAAAAAAAAAAAAAAAAGTAATTTTTCATTTTCACATCTCAATGGTAAAAAAAAAAAAAAAAAATCTGTGAAACATCTGTAGGGTCAAAGTACTCACTACACCCCTTGATAAATTCCTTGAGGGGTGTAGTTTCAAAAATGGGATCAGATTTTGGGGGTTTCCAATGTTTTGGCACCTTGGGGGCTCTGTAAATGGGACATGGTGCCTGAAAACTATTCCAGCAAAATCTGGCCTCCAAAACCCAGTAGAGCGCACTATCCGTTCTGAGCACTGCCATGTGCCTGTACATCAGGGTACCAGTACATATGGGGTATTGTCATGTTCAGGAGAAATTGTGTAACAAAATGTGGGGTGCAGTTTCTCCTTTAACCCCTTGTGAAGATGAAAAATTTGGAGCTAAAGTGACATTGTAAAAAAATTAATTTTAATTTTTCATTTTCATTTCTCAAAGGTAAAAAAAAAAAAAATCTGTTTAACACCTGTAGGGTCAAAATGCTCACTATAACCCTTGATAAATTCCTTGAGGGTCTAGTTTCCAAAATGGGGTCATTTGGTGAGGTAGGAAGTCCACTGTTCTGGCACTTCAGGGGCTCTGCTATTGCAACAGGGTGCCTAAAACTGATTCCAGCAAAATCTACCCTCCCAAATCCCAATAGCCTGCCTTCCGTTCTTTACCGTACTGTATTTCCATACATTTGTTTACATCCTCATGTGGGATAATTTCATGCTCGGGAGAAATTGCATAACAGATTGTGGAATGCATTTTCTCCTTTAACCCCCCTTATGAGTGTGTAAATTTGATCTCCATTTTGTTTTAATTGCTGTGAAATGCTAAAAGGGTTAAGACAATTTGTAAATGCTGTTTTGAATTCTTTCGGGAGTGCAGTTTTGAGATTCTATTACAAAGGCCTTTCAAGACCCCTTTAGAACTGAACCGGTCCCTTGAAAAATGCGTTTTGGAAATATTCTTGGAAATTTGTTAAATTGCCGCTTGACTTGTAAGCCTTATAATAGCTGAACAAAATGAAAGGGTGATTAAAGTTTGACTGCAACATAAAGCAGAGACATGATAAATTATATTTATGAAATAATTTGGGTAGTATGACTTTCTGTATGAAAGGCATATAATTTCAAAGTTTGAAAACTTGCATTTTTTTTTCCAAATCTTCACCAAATTTCCTATTTTTTCATAATCAAAGACAAAACACAATCGACCAAAATTTACCACTGACATGAAACATAATGTGTCACAAAAAACAACCTTAGAACCACTTTTATAACTTAAAGCGTCTGATAGTTACCACAAAGTGAAACATGTCAGATTTGAAAAATGAGGCCTGGTCCTTAAGGAACTTTTGAGCTGCATCCTTAAGGGGTTAAAGATGAAAACCTGCAGCCACGTGATAGAGAGCGAGCGCAAGAGCACACTTTAGGTGTTTAAAGGGTGATTGTGATAGAGCCGATTGTACAAGGTTAAGATCCCAAGGAGGGACCACTGGGCCGACTGGTGGATGAGGCCTATCAGCGGCTGAAAGGAATCATCTGATCCAATACTGTTCAGCTAGCATATAGTCCAGAAAAGTCCCTGCACATTAAGGACTCAGGTTTCAGCCCTATGGCTCTTATCAAGGAACAGGATTATTGGAATGTTAAGCTCTGCTAAGGGACTCTGGGCATTACATGAAAAGGCAAGGAAAACTTTCCAGTTTCTGATGTAAATTCATGAGGTAACCCGTTTCCTGATGGCCATCAAAATAGACACAGCCATCTATTTTAAAATTAACCTCTCGACATCCAGGCAGTGAGATTGAATATGGGAATCTGAGGATAAAGCACTGAGCACTGTGATAGTAGGACTGCTCTGGCTGGGAGTATTCAGGGATGAACTACTGAAAGACTTCCCAGCCAGGTGAATCAAGGACTTTTAGGCCAGAAGGGGGCTATGAGGATTACTTCTGCCCTAAAATCCTTAATACTCTTGGCAAGAGGCAGACAGGGCAGAGGCATACCCTCTTTATTTTCTCTACCGCTGTGTGATAGGTGGTTGAGGCAGAAGAATGACTAGTTTTGCATTTCCCTTTGCAAGGAAGAGAACTACTGGTAGAAGACCGCCAATTTGGCCAGGATCATCTGGAATACTTTGTGATTTTAGTGCCCATTCCATCTGGCTCATCCTGGAATGACTATTTGCCACTACGATCTCTTTGCTCCTTAGGTGAACCGCAGAAAAACAGGAGATTTGCTTCTGCTAGGAGAAAAATGTTGGTGGCTAGATCCATCCATATCTTGTCGCTTATATATGCCACTGCTGTTGTGTTATCTGAATAGATTTTCACGTAGAGTTTGAGGATGAAACTGCAATTTCTGGTCTCCATCGGACCTAAAGGAAGCAAGAGCCGCATTAAGTATCCTGCCCCAGGGGCTTGCATTGGTTGTAGTGCTGATTACTGAGGAACAGTCCAAAAGGCATCAGGCATCCCTGCACTAAGGTTTTACCTGCAGTTTCACTTCAGGAGGGATCAGTGGTGAACCTAGCCTCTTTGCTGCCTGAGGCGGACTATAAAAAGGCACTCCCCCCCCCCCCCCCCCCAAAAAAAAAAAATAAAAAATAAAAATTTTACATGCTACTAACTTCACACGCTGTTATCGTTGTACAATAAACATACACAAAGTGATAAAACAGTTTTTAAAGAATTTTTCTTACTGCATTACTTCAGTATCAGAGATCAACAACACGGCGTAAACAATGACAATAACTTCACACATCTTCTGCTTGGTGGATGGACGAGTCCACTTGGCCCCCATTCTCTATAATAGGAGTGCCGCAGATAGCTGAGTACTGGACTTTGGCTATCTTTGTCACTCCCCAAGTTGAATGAGAGCCAAGCGGGTTCGTCCATCCACCAAGCGACACGCCTATATTCAGACAGGCTGCGGCCAGGCTATATTCCAACCCAGTGGAAAACCCAATTCTCAGGTTCAGTGGGGGTCTCAGCAGACAGACCCCCATCAATCAGGTATTTATCCTCTATCATTTAGGTGAATACAGGGCAATAACATTTTGTGACTTACAGGTGATGTCTCTGACTAATCGGTCACATTTCCCTTTGGATCGCCATGACCACTTCTTCCAGCTGTGACTTGTCTCTGTAAAGTTTGCAACACAGACATCTTTGGCTCCTCACTTTTCCAGGCATCCAACCCACATTGTCCTCACCTACACAAAGACCCCATCCTGCTGCTACCCCAATTATAAAATATATGATATAACCCCCATAATGAATAATACTCCCAAGTGCACTTTTAAATTAATAATGTCCATGTGTACCCTGTATAAATAGTGCCCCTTATTAATAATGCCCCATAGGTTTCCTAATTAAAAGGTTTTCCAGGTCATTAATAAAATAATCAGTGGGGCTAAAAAACCCAGGACTCCCACTGATCAGCTGTTTGAATGAACCCTGGTATCTGTGTAAGCGCCGTGATCGCTTCTCTGTTTACAGTCCCTAACAGAAGTTCTGTCGCTTATCTATGTTGTGGAATCAAAAGCTTATAACCTGACTTTAAATTCATCCATTGGTTTTAGAAATGACTCATATGAAAGCTGAAACCCTCCCAAATGATTTTTTGGTTAAAAAAATAAATTGGCTTCACTGCTGAAATATTGATCATTTAATGAACACAGAAAGGTCAGATTTTGGCAAGACAAAAGTTTTGTTGCCTTGTCATATAATGCACCCAATCCTAGTTTAAAGCCTCACCTGTGCTCACTAATTGATCGGTTAATTAGTGGGTGTGTATAAAAAGAACTCCAGCACCCCAGACCTTCACTTGAACTGCAACTTCACCTCTGACAACATGCCAAAAATCAACCCTGCGACCAAAGCCTTGATTATCAAGAGGCTGAAGACCAGATACACAGCAGAGGTGGCTGGCACCTTTAATGTGTCTCTACGTCAAGTACAAAGAATTAAAAAAAAAGATTTGAACAGACTGGAGATGTTTTTGACAAGCCCAGGTCCGGCAGACCCCGCAAGACAACTGCTCAGGAGGAACGTTTGTTGGTTAGAAAATCAAAAGCCAGTGCCTCTTCCACTGCAGCAGAGCTCCAACAGGCCTGGTCACCTCAAGTCCCTGTGTCAACTAGAACAGTTTGTAGGATTCTGTCTCGAAATGGCCTCCATGATTGAATCAGTGCCCAGAAGCCAGCACTAAACAAAAGGCAATTAAAAAAACGTGTGGCATTTGCCAAAGCCCATAGCCTGCTAAACCGATGGACGCTGGAAAAGTGGAAGAAGGTGGATTTCTCAGATGAATCCTCAGTTGAATTACACCACAGCCGCCGCAAATACTGCAGGAGACCTACTGGAGCCCGTATGGATCCAAGTTACACCCAGAAAACAGTTCAGTTTGGTGGTGGAAAGATCATGTTCTGGGGTTACATTCAGTATGGGGGTGTGCGAAACATTTGCAAGGTGGAAGGCAAAATCAATAGCCTAAAATATCAAGAAGTATTAGCTTCCTCTTACATTCCCAATCATAAAAGGGGTAAAATTTTGCAGCAGGATGGTGCTCCATCTCATACATCCATCTCTACATTAAAGTTCCTCAAGGCAAAGAAGATCAAGGTGCTCCAGGACTGGCCAGCCCAGTCACCAGACATGAACATCATTGAACATGTTTGGGGTAGGATGAAAGAGGAAGCTTGGCAGACAAAACCAAAGAATCTTGATGAACTCTGGGAGGCATGTAAGACTGCGTTCTTTGCTATTCCTGATGATTTCATCAATAAATTGTATGAATCATTGTTGAAACGCATGCATGCAGTCCTTCAAGCTCATGGAAGTCACACAAAATATTAAATATGGCTCTGATAGCAACACAACTTCATTCACCAATGTTATGAAACATATCTTTGTTTTTGAACAGAATTATTGGTTTGATTTTCACATTACTTTATGTGTGCGACAAAACCTTTGTCTTGCCAAAACCTGACCTTTCTGTGTTCATTAAATGATCAATATTTTAGCAGTGAAGCCAATTTATTTTCTTAACCAAAAAATCATTTAGGAGGGTTTCAGCTTTCATATGAGTCATTTCTAAAACCAATGGATGAATTTAGAGTCAGGTTATAAGCTTTTGATTCCACAACATGGATAAGCGACAGAACTTCTGTCAGGGACTGTACATAGTGTCATTCATCTCATAGCAGCCATGTAATGTAAGTACAGCCTCGTCCTATACATGTCTATGTGACAAAGCTGTAATTATATCACACGGTCACTATAAACAGACAGCGTGTGATATAAACAGGCGCCATAGCCCCTTCATACAGCTGATCAGAGGAGGTGTCCACTGATCTCTTATTGATAATCTGTCCTAAGGATAGATCATCAATAAACATGAGCTGGAAAGCCCCTTTAATAAAGCCCAAGTGCCACCTTAAAGGGGTTGTCCAGGATAACCACTTTTTTAATATGAGGCTGGGGAAGGTGCTCCGGTGTGCCTCCCATCGCGTTCCAGTCCTGCTGCTCCAGTGTTTTCTTCCCCACAGCCCTGTGATGTCCATGTGCGGTGGGTACTTCCGCCAGAAGAAAACACCAGAGCAGCAAAACCAGACCACAGTGGGAGACATCGGAGCACAAGGTGAGTCGGTGTTTTTTTTTGTTTTTTTTTTTAAATACAAGGTATTATGCCCCGCAGTGGCCCCTGCACACGGTATTATGCCCCGCAGCAGCCCCTACACACGGTATTATGCCCCGCAGCAGCCCCTGCACACGGTATTATGCCCCGCAGCAACCCCTGCACACGGTATTATGCCCCGCAGCGGCCCCTGCACACGGTATTATGCCCCGCAGCGGCCCCTGCACACGGTATTATGCCCCGCAGCGGCCCTTGCACACGGTATTATGCTCCACAGTGTCTCCTGCACACAGTATTATGCCCCATAGTGACCTACCCATGAACTATTATACTATGGGGTCTTTTCAAACCCCAGATTATAATGATCAGAGACCCAGGTGGTGACAAACATAAAACCAGTGTTACTTACCGGTGCACTCCCTGCCTTCGGCCTTCTTCAATGGCGCACAGTCTGGCGTCGCGACATAATGATGTCGGTCTGGCTCACCAAAGGCGGCCGAAGCCTGCTGGGAGTAACATCGGATCGCTGGAAAGGTGATTAACAATGGTTTTTATGTTCCCTCACCTCCCCTGGGTCTCCGATTATTATACTCCGGGGTCTGAAAAGACCCCGGGGTATAATAATAGCAGTATTTGATGGGGTTCGCAGGCCTGCGGCCTCACTTACCGTTACGCTCTGCCGCTCACAGCCGCTTCTGCTCCCCCCTTCTGCGTCCCATAGCAGAAGGGGAAGCGAAGGCGGCCACAACCAGCAGCGGGGATCGATAAGTAAATAGGCTGTTACTGGGGTTACTTTTGAACCTATCCTGGCTGTATATAGGGGTAAGGGCCCTATGTAATCCACTATCCTCCCCACAAGCACCCAGGATAAATAGTTATATAAACAACAGAAAAACAAAAAATTTTGAATCTGTGATAAATTCAGATAAAACGCTACGGGCTAAGGTTATCCTTGTTAAATAAATGAATGTAAGATAATGATGAATTGAGTACAGGATAACAAATACGCCTCTTATCACCAAAGCCAAACTCTAGCAAGGATATTAGAGGAAGGTCTGGGGAAGAAATCACTAAACCCACGCCCAAGCATGGTATAAATATATGTGATCAAATCCTCCCTTTCACAAGATGTTTAAGCTCTCCTCTCTACCTAATCTCCCTAGTGGATAATATCTACACAAGGTTCATCAGGGGAATTTCTATAACTAAATTGAGAGTAAAGTTGAAAATAAAGATAGTTTTATAAAAAACACAGTTCCCGACGCCCAGATGGTAGGCGCCGGTACTTTAAATGTTAAGCCTCGGTTGCCGCGCTTTGCAAGGTCTTTGACATATAAAGTATCCCAGCGCTACTGACCAGTCTCGCTCGTACGTCCAGGGGGTGTGTCAGAAGCTACACGCCCAGTAAACTCCCATTGGTAAATGAAAACGAGACCGCTGCTATAGAAACACCGACGCTAGAACATAGCGTCGCTGCGTCTATACATAGATGATCATGTGTTTTTCATATTGATAACATTGGATGACAACAAAGCAAAGCAATTTAATATGGGAAAGAAAAGGGATAATCATATAGCAATCTTCTCCCTTTAGATATCAAATCTACATATAATATACATATTACATATACATATTGTATATACATATACAATATACAGACCAGCATTGTATTATATATACTCTGGAGAACTCATTAAATATAAAGGCATATGGCAATTATAATCATCATATATAACCCATCTTTACCCCCTGGATACAACTACATTGGTAAATACAGATATTTATACTCATAAACATATTTGAAAAAAATGCTTATTTATTACAGAGAATGTCTCTAGCAATGGTCTCCAGAAAGTCTCAACATCCCCATATAAATATCAATAAATAATATTAAAAGGGAACAAATAAAATGAAAAAAAATGAAAAGAAGGGGAAAAAAAAGAAGAAAATAAGAAAGGAGCAACCAAAAAAGGAATGAAACAAGATACTACTATACAAACTGATGCTAGGGGGGAAAAAAAAAAAAAATATATATTTTTTAAATAAAGGATGTAAATGAAATCACTTCGTTGAGGCCCAAAGGTTTAACCGATTGAAGTCGGTATGTCCATTGGGCTTCTTTTTGTAAAATTTCACGGTCCAAATCACCCCCCCCCCCGTATAGTAGATTTAATAGTTTCAATTCCCTGGAAAGAGATTTGATTAGGGTCTCCCCCATGTGATTCCCAGATGTGTCTACTGATGGGTTGATCTTCACATCTATTGATAATCCCAATATGATATAAAACTCTCCTCCTAAATTCTCTGATAGTTTTCCCAACGTAATTTTTTGGACAAGTACAGGTAGCCAAATAAATGACACCCTTCGATCTACAGTTGATAAATTCACGATTTTCATAAGAGAGGCCAGTTGACACACTCACAAAAGAAGTACTTTTATTAATAAATGGGCAGGCTTTGCATTTTCCACATTTAAATGTGCCATTAGGTATCATCCTGTCCAGCCATGTGTCTTCCTTTATGTTAGACTTTAAGTGGCTATGGGTCAGGATATCTTTCAAATTCCTGCCCCGTTTGTATGTAATTGATGGACTAAGGGCAATGGAATCCTGGATATCCTGATCCATTTGCAAAATCTTCCATAGGGGAGATAGAATATGTTTGATTTCTCTATGTCTACTGTCAAAAGTTCTGATTAGACGAAACTGCATGTCCGACTCCCTAGATGCCTTAGGGGTGAGGAGCTCTTCTATTTTGTGCCAATGCATGACTACGTGTTTTTTCACTATTGATGATGGATAACCCCTACTTTTAAACCTCCGTTCAAGGTCATCAGCTTTATTTTGATAGTCATTCAAATCAGAACAGTTCCTCCGTATCCGAAGGAACTGTCCCTTCGGTATTCCCTTTTTCAGGGACTCCGGATGGAAGCTGTCCCAGCGGAGTAAGCTATTTGTTGCTGTTTTTCTGTGGTTTATATAACTATTTATCCTGGGTGCTTGTGTGGAGGATAGTGGATTACATAGGGCCCTTACCCCTATATACAGCCAGGATAGGTTCAAAAGAATCTTCCATCTGAGGATAGTGATATTTGATATCTAGATATATGTCATTGGTTTTAATTGCTTTAAATAAAAGTTGAGTTTTATTTTGTTTATCTTTATATTTGGGCCATTATTTTTTTCTTTTGGTATATATTGATTGTTATTTGACCCTCTATAGTGTGGCACATTTATGACAACATTTATGTCATATCTATAAGTAATGAAAAGTCTGAGAGGGACAACATCTGCAAGGAGTTTGTACAGGTGCATCTCAATAAATTAGAATATCTTTGAAACGTTTATTTCTTTCAGTAATTAAGTTAAAAAAGTGACCTATATTTTCTAGATTCTTTACACACAGAGTGTTCTATTTCAACTGTTTTATTTCTGTAAATGTTGTTTATGGATTACAGCTAATGAAAACCCAAATCTAAGAAAATTAGAATATTGTGAAAAAGTTCAGTATTGTAAATTCAGTGTGTCACCCGCCAAGGTTTCCTAAGCCTTTAAATGGTCCCTCAGTCTGGTTCAGTAGGACACACACTCATGGATGACTGCTAATGATGAATTGAATTACTGAAATGAATGAACGTTTCAAAAATATTCTAATTTATTGAGATTCACCTGTATATTATCCCTGTATTTGGAGTGTGGGAGGAAAGCAGGGTACCTGTTGGAACCCACACAAAGACATATGGTTAGGGAATTAAGATGTGACTAGCACTATACTAGTAACTAATAGCTAGACAAAAATAGTTAACTTACTTGGAATGCCAAGTGATTCTTCTATAAAAATAACATATTTCTTTGCATTTTCAGGCAGATCTTTAAATGTTCTGGCATTAGAAGTGTCGCTTTTCCATCCAGGGAGTGTTTCATAATCAACCTCAACTCGATTTAACACTTCTTGATTTGCTGTAAAAGGAGTGGTGAATTGTAAATATTTTCAAAATTATCATCCGCACAAAGAACATACTCATGGTATGGCATCAGTTTTTTGAGCCATACTTATGCATTTTTAATCCTTTAATGACTAGACACATTTTAGTGTTCTTGCATATGAGTGGTTTTATATGACCCCTTCCTTCCACAGCCATATTTTGTTTTTTTTTTTTACTCTTTGCTTCCAATCGCCATAATTTTATTTATTAATTTTAATTTTTTCGTTCCCAGAGCTGTATGAGGGCTTAATTTTTGCAACACAAATTGTACTTCACATTGATATAATTAAATATCTTGTATGATGTACTAGGGAACTGGAAAAAAAAAATGGATGGAATTTAAAGAAAAAAAAAAAAGAAGATTTGCACGACTTTATGGTCTTCGTTTTAATGATGTTCAGTGTGCAGCCAAAATGACAATGACATGTCATCTGTATTCTGTGGTTTAGTAGGATTAAGATGAAAAATAAAAACAAAACAAAAAAAAAAACCAAAACACTATATAAATTTTGTATTTATTTATTATACTTACTTGTATAGTGCCATCATATTCCGCAGCTCACAATCTACATTTCCTATCAGTATCTCTTTGGAGTGTGGGATGAAACCAGTGTACCCGGAAGAAACCCAAGCAAACCCTTGCAGATGTTGTCCTTGTCAGGATTTGAACCAAGGACTCCAGTACTGCAAGGCTGCAGTGCTAACCACTGAGCCACTGTGCTGCCCATAATATAAAAATTTCGTAAGTTTTAACCCCTTAAAAATTCAAAAAGTAAAAACATTTCTTGGTGTCACCAAATTCTGACCTGTAACTTATTTTTCGAGCAAGGTGATGCATAAGACGTCTTTTTGCGAGTTCAGATGTACTTTTAATTTATATCATTATGGGAAATGTCTATTCTTTTGATCTCTTCTATGCAAATTTTTATAGGAGGCAAAACCGCAAAAAAGCCTGAAGTTATTCTCTTGATTTTTTTTTCCCCACTACGGCGTTTACTGTGTGGAAAAATATTTTTTATAAGTTTGCAGACCGGGTGTTTTTGGACACAGGGATACATAATACGTGTGGGTTTTACTTTAATTACTTTTACATGTATTCTATGGAAGGTTGGGGGTTTGAATTTTTAATTCTTTTTTATTTTTTCAGTTGTTTTGTTTATTGTTTTGTAATCAGGGCGTCTGACTACGAATAGAACGCCCCTTTTTACGGTAATGAATTGCAATGCTCCAAGCAGTGGTGAACCTGGCCTATTTGCTGCCTGAGGTGGACTATGGAAAGACACCGCCCCCCCACCAAAAAAAAAAAAAAAAAAAAAAAAGAAATGAGTTTACATGCTACTAGCTTCACACGCTGCTATTGTTACACAATATACACAAAGTTATAAAACAGTTTATAAAAGAATTCTTCTTCCTGTATTACTTCAGTGTCAGATCAACATCACGGCATTAACAATGAAAATAACTGCTTGATGGATGGACGAGCCCACATGGCCCTATTCTCTTTAATAGGAGCGCCACAGATAGGGGAGTACTGGACTTTGGCTATCTTTGGCAATCGAAGTGAATGAGAGCCAAGTGGGTTCGTCCATCCACCAATCGACACGCCTATATTCAGCCGAGCTGCAGTCAGGCTGAATTCCCACCCAGTGGGGGAAAAAAAAACCAATTTTCAGGCTCAGTGGGGGTCTCAGCATACAGCCCCCCCATCAATCAGGTATTTATCCTTTATCATTTAGGTGTCTACAGGGCAGTAACATTTTGTGACTTACAGGTGGCGTCTCTGACTAATCCTTCACATTTCCCTTCTTTTCCCTCTGGACTGCCATGGCCACTTATTCCAGCTGTGACTCCTCACTTTTCAAGGCATCCAACCCACATTGTCCTCACCTACACAAAGCCCCCAATCCTGCTGCTACCCCAATTATAAGATATATGATATAACCCCCCATAATGAATACCCCCAAGTGCATCTTTATATTAATAAACCCCTGTGTACCCCCTTTATATGATGGAGGAGGAGGAGGGAGGAGGGAGAAGAAGAAAGAAGAAAGAAGGAGAAGAAGAAGAAGGAGAAGGAGAAGAAGAAGGAGGAGAAGGAAAAGGAGAAGAAGGAGAAGGAAAAGGAGAAATATCCGGGACCACCAGGATCAGCTGTTTGAATGAACCATGGTATCTGTGTAAGCGCTGTGAACGCTTCTCTGTTTATCCACATATTGCGGAAAAATACACACAGTGGACATGCTGAAATTTCCAAAACCTTTGTGGATTTGGAAATCGCAGCATGTCAATTATTCCTATGGAAACATCGGCGGTTTCTCAATAGGTATAATGGACGCAGAAACTTCACAGAGGAAACCTCTGCTGACTTTCTGTAAAAAGCGCTCAGGGAAAAACTGTGATTCATTACTGTTGCAGTTTTTCCTGCAGCCCATTTTTGCTGCTGCCCGCTACGTGGGGCCTTAGTCTTAATAAAGCCCAAGTGCCAACTTAATTAAATGAATTGCCCCCTTATATTATGCCCCTAATTCCCCTGGACATAAATACTGTGCCCCTAAGGACCCCTTATATAAATGACCTCTCCCCTTGTAATGCCTCCTAATAGTCCTTCTATAAATGAACCCCCTATCATCATAAAGCCCCCTAAAACACCCACAGCTGCGCTAAAAAAAAAAGCCTCATGTGGCTTGCGGTTTACAAGACAGGATGAGTTTTAACTAGATCGGTGTCTGCGGACTCCGATCTAGTTAAAAGAAAAATCATTAATAGTGGCTCTGGGGTGGGCACCTACAGAGTCAGTAGGCCCGGGGGAAACCGCCCCCTCTGCACCCTCGCTAGCTACACCTCTGGGGGGCGGCCATGAGCAGGAGCGGGGATAGGTAAGTAAATAGGCCGTTACCTGCTGGGGTCACTCCAGCAGGTAACGGCCTATTTAAAAAAAAAAAAAAATAAAAAATTATCCTCACATACCTGTGATCCCTTGATGGAGCCGCCGCCTCTGCTTCACCGGTGCATAAGACACCTACGTCTCAGTGCAAGAGGCGTGATGACGTCATAGCAGCGCCGCCTGCACTGAGATACAGACGTCTCCTAAGCCAGCCTCGGACAGGTACTGCTCAGCATTGTTTTCAGAGCGGCCTGCCTTAGGCTGGTTTAGGATAAAGCATAGTAAAAAAAATAATAATAATATAATATATATATATATTTTAAAAATGCCACCCCTCCGATAGTGCCGCCTCCTCTTGCGTGGAGCCCCTGATCGAGAGAGATTATCAGTGGTCTTGTAGGTCTTCCATTTTCTAATTATTGCTCCCACAGTTGATTTCTTCACACCAAACTGCTTGCCTATTGCAGATTCAATCTTACCAGCCTGGTGCAGGTCTACAATTTTGTTTCTGGTGTCCTTCCACAGCTCTTTGGTCTTCAAAATAGTGGAGTTTGGAGTGTGACTGTTTGAGGTTGTGGACAGATGTCTTTTATACTGATAACAATTTCAAACAGGTGACATTACTACAGGTAATGAGTGGAGAACAGAGGAGCCTCTTAAAGAAGAAGTTACAGGTCTGTGAGAGCCAGAAATCTTGCTTGTTTGTAGGTGACCAAATACTTATTTTCCACCATAATTTGCAAATAAATTCTTTAAAAATCAGACTGTGTGATTTTCTGGATTTGTTTTCTCACTTTGTCTCTCATAGTTGAGGTCTACCTATGATGTCAATTACAGGCCTCTCTCATCTTTTTAAGTGGGAGAACTTGCACAATTGGTGGCTGACTAATTACTTTTTTTTCCCCACTGTAGATCAGAGGAAATTTTTTTATACTTGGTGACAGATCCTCTTTAAAGGGAGTTTATTCAGGACTTTTATATTCCTTACATATTCTTAGGATACGTGGTGCATATCCATTAGCTGATAAAACACACTATAGCAGAACCATAAAACTGCTTTGCCCACCTTTCTGTGGCCCCAAACAGTACCGCAACTCTCCAGATAAAATGAATGGGAGAAAGTTTCAGAATAGTACTGTGCCATTGTAATGTAGACAGAGTTGTGCTGCATTTTCCACTGAAGTGGCCCATTTAATCAGTTGATCCTTTTAATTTTACATCCCTGTTCACATTTTTTTTATATATATAATATATATATATATATATATATCTATATCTATATATATATCTATATATATATAGATATGTACAGACCAAAAGTTTGGACACACCTTCTCATTCCAAGAGTTTTCTGTATTTTCATGACTATAAAAATTGTAGATTCACACTGAAGGCATCAAAACTATGAAATAACACATGTGGAATTATATACTTAACAAAAAAATGTGAAACAACTAAAAACATGTTTTATATTCTAGGTTCTTCAAAGTAGCCACCTTTTGCTTTGATTACTGTTTTGCACACTCTTGGCATTCTCTTGATGAGCTTCAAGAGGTAGTCACCTAAAATGGTCTTCCAACAGTCTGGCAGGAGTTCCCTGAGATGCTTAGCACTTGTTGGCCCTTTTGCCTTCACTCTGCGGTCCAGCTCACCCCAAACCATCTCGATTGGGTTCAGGTCTGGTGACTGTGGAGGCCAGGTCATCTGGCATAGCACCCCACAGTCTGGAGGTGTGTTTGGGGTCATTGTCCTGTTGAAAAATGGTCCAACTAAACGCAAACCGGATGGAATAGCATGCCGTTGCAAGATGCTGTGGTAACCATGCTGGTTCAGTATTCTTTCAATTTTGAATAAATCCTCAACAGTGTCACCAAAGCACCCCCACACCATCACACCTCCTCCTCCATGCTTCACGGTGGGAACCAGGCATGTAGAGTCCATTTGTTCACCTTCTCTGCGTCGCACAAAGACACGGTGGTTGGAACCAAAGATCTCAAATTTGGACTCATCAGACCAAAGCACAAATTTCCACAGGTCTAATGTCTAATAGATATATATATATATATATATATATATATATATATATATATATATTGGCAGATGTTAATTGGCTTAATGAACTAAACCTATTCTTCAACAGATTTGATCACACACCAGCTCCTCCCACCCCAGTATGTCCTTCAGCTTCCCCCACCACAATGACTTCTCCCCAACAGACCAGTAAATCCAGAAATCCGTCTTTATCTGGCCACAGTCTGACCTTCACACGGGCCCAGGTGAGGAAGGAGATGAAAAAGATCAAGGCGAGGAAAGCCGCAGGGCCAGATGACATCAGTGCAAGGCTAATTAAGACTTGTGGGGACCAGCTGTGTGGTATAATTACATATATGTATAATATGAGCCTGAGGCAGGAAATAGTCCATGAATTATGGAAATCTTCTTGTGTGGTACCAGTTCCAAAGAAACCCCACCCTATGGACCTCAACGACTACAGACCTGTAGCACTGACATCCCACCTGATGAAGATCTTGGAGAGATTGGTTCTCACACATCTCCGCCCTCTAGTGAGCCCCGCTATGGACCCCCTCCAGTTTGCTTATCGGCCGGGCATTGGGGTAGATGATGCCATCATCCATCTTCTGCACAGGGCTCTGTCTCACCTGGAGAAACCAGGGAACACAGTAAGAATAATGTTCTTTGACTTCTCCAGTGCTTTTAACACCATACAGCCCAGGTTATTGAGGGACAAGCTGGGCCTTGCTGGAGTGGACCACCACCTCTCCAACTGGATCCTAGACTACCTCACAAATCGACCTCAATACGTGAGAGCCCAAGACTGTGTGTCAGGTACCGTGATCTGTAATACGGGGGCACCTCAGGGTACGGTTCTCGCCCCTTTCCTCTTCACACTGTACACTGCAGATTTTAGGTGCAACTCATCCAGCTGCTACCTACAGAAGTATTCTGACGACTCTGCAATAGTGGGTCTCATCACAGATGATGATGATAGGGAGTACAGAGAACTGAACCAGGATTTTGTGGACTGGTGCCACCGGAACCACCTGAAGATTAACGCGGGGAAGACCAAGGAGATGGTGGTGGACTTCCGCAAAGGCAGAAGCCCTCCTAAACCAGTGGACATCCTGGGGACGGGCATCGAGATTGTGAACACCTATAAGTACCTGGGTTTGCTCCTTAATAATAAGCTGGACTGGGCAGATCATATGGAGGCCCTGTACAGGAAGGGCCACAGCAGGCTCTACCTGCTTAGGAAACTGAGAGCCTTTGGAATCCGGGGGGCACTTCTTAGAACTTTCTTCAACTCGGTAGTGGCATCAGCCATCTTCTTTGGAGTGGCCTGCTGGGGGAGCAGTATATCAACCAGGGACAGAAATAAACTTGTGTAGGGAACTGCCATTTCTACTAGTATATAATGTATCTGGCTTCTTTGCCCCTGCAGTTTGGCTTCAGAGACCCCAGGCATTTAGTGCAAGTTTTGTTTTGTAAATACAGTGAGTCAGACACATGTGAGGCAGAGCTGCTGGGGGGAGAGATGTGAGCAGAGCTGCTGAGACAGACATGTTATGTCTGGGGGAGTCTAAGAGCCACTTGTTCCTCTTTACTTCACAGTATATAGTTAGGTATGTGTTACCCCCTATATACTCACAGGACCTAGCTAGTAACCGTAGTTAGGGATCCATATATATATATAGTTCAGGGCAGTGATAGGTTAGGCTTCCGAAGGCCAACTAGCTAGTTAGAGGCCCGGTGGCACTAGTAGTTTAGCTGACAGGTTAAGGACTCAGTGTTAGGGTAGTCAGGCCTGCATCTACTGCCGTCACCGTCGCCCTGTTTGCTGCCTGTGAAGAATCTCACCATCATCATCATCATATCCTGATCGGCTGTCTGTCATCTCCTGGAAGAATCCGAGGATCCACAGTCATCCACAGGGGCCCCTGCATCTCTTCTGTTGCCTGGAGGTATTGTGCACTGGACTCTTGCTATATATCTATATATATATATACCCGGGTATATAACCTAAGACGGTTGAGGACTTGCTGGTTGTTGTAGTATTGCTGTGTTCTGAGTATATTTTATGTATGTATTATTACCCTGTTGATACTTATAAAGCTACTGTTATAACCTTATGTGGTATCTGTATGTATTCTTCAGACTGTGAGATTAGTACAGTAATCCTTGTTAAGGCTACTAACTGTACTTCATGGGTAAGTCCCAGGAAGAGATCCTCCCTGTAGTACAGAGGCTCTATCCTGGGTGGAGGCACTGATATATTTCATATATGTTCCCACTCTTCCCTTCAGCGAAGGCTTCAGGTCCCATTATACACACAGGTCAGCGCCAGAGTCTGTTGCGGGAGGGATAATACTCATACCCCCCCCCAAATAGGGCTACATTTGGAGGCACTGCTGAGATTTAGAAGTGGGAATAGTCATTGATATGGAGAAGCGATATAGCTCAGAGGGGAACCTCCCACTAGCTACTACATGGGATTACCGACCTCCTGTTCCTCCCCTGGTTCAGGTAAAGGAAGAACCCCGCTCAGCCAGTTACCCCCCCAGTATGGCCGTCGCTAGCAGTTCCTCTAGTGACAGTGCTATTAGCACTTTAGCCAGGCTGACTGAAATGTTAGCTCAGGGCCTGCAGGCCACTCACTACAAGAAACTAAAAGTATTCTCTGGTAATGTCCCAGTACCACAAGGGGAGGAAAACTTTGAGATATGGAAAGAACATACTCTCCAATGCCTGAAGGAATGGTCTTGCTCTGAAGAAGGCAAGCGGCAGCGTATCAGTGAAAGTTTGCGGTCTCCTGCTGCAGAATTGATCCGCTTGTACAGAGACTCTCATGAAGGAGTGAGTGCATTGGACTATATACAAGTACTGTCTGATCACTTTGAGCCATACTATGACCTTGCCCAGATGGTTACTGATTACCGAATGGTTCGTCAAAAAGACGGGGAAAATGTCTCTACTTTTATTAACCGTTTACAGCTACTTCTTTCACGTCTGGTGTACCACGCAGCTATATCTACTTCAGAGGTAGACGCTATGAGAACCAGTCAGTTGGTGAGAGGGTTACAACCTCATCATCCTCTTGCTCAAGTACTCAAGGTCTTACTATCTGATAGAGTCCTTCCATTTCCTGACTTAATGAAGTTAGTGAAGAAACAAGAAGCTGACATTAGTTTTAGTACCCCTAAGAAAGCGAAAAGCATCTCTAAAGAAGATGTTGTTCCTAATTCAAACAAGGACAAACCAGCGGAGCGGTCAGAACTTAGACAGTCCGCCACTCCACCCACTGCCACTCAATGGAGGAAGGATGCTAGAACCTGTTATAAATGTGGTCAGACGGGCCATACTGCCAGACAGTGTATGGA